>CM042152.1:23673184-23738156 GCA_023376005.1 Doryteuthis pealeii
ACTATCAATAGATTAGAATTAAACTCAGAATACACGGTTAACTAAATTTACACGTTTCATATATAGCCTTTTTTTTTTTTTAAATTAAAATTAAATATATATATATATATAGTGATGGGATGATTGAGAATGAAAAGAAGATAATAGAGAAATATAAAAAAATTAATTACGATTATTTTAACAATATTGACATACTTATTAACTCCTTTACATGACATTATTTCTTTAAACCATGACACTATTTCTTTAAACCATAATACCCTCTTAGGATTACGGTCAGTCTAGAACTATTAATAAATATTTAAGGAAAAGTGGGGAAAAAAAAAATAAGAATAAATAATAACAACAAAAGAATGAAAAAAAAAATAGTTAAATAAAATATATAATTGAAGCAAAACATTATGCCTTTTGTAATTCAAATTTTTGATTTATGATATTTAATCTATTTTGAAATTATGACATGCTCACACGGTTGCAACACATTGCAACACATTGCAACATCTTACCGGATGTCAGCCTTGTTCTCAACAAACTTTTAAGAAAGAAAAAAAAAGAAAGAGAGAAATAAGAAATTACAGTTATTCGCCCATTCATAAAGGAGGAGAAGAAGAAAGAGAAGAAAAAAAAAAGGAGAGGAAAAGGAAATAAGAAGAGAAATTATAACCACACAAATAAAAAAAAACATAAGCACGTCATTTCTGAAATAAAACTCTGATGATAAAGCTTCGCTTTGAAATCGATTAGACATATAAACATCTTTTTGTCTTTATTTTTTACGCATTGTATTGCCTTCGAATTTTATTATTTTATATATATATATATATATTATAGTGAGAGAAGAGACCTACCTCGTGCAACACGGTGTGACAGAGAGAGTGGCGGGCGTGAAGACTTGCCGTATTCTCGAAGGAGGCTTTGCCTGGCGTGTAGGAGTGACCTAGAGTCGAACCCGCATCCTTCAGAATGTGAAAGGACTGTGGACGAGCTGTGAAATAAAAAATAGCAGAGTAATCCGGATGTAAATAGTCGCGCCGTAAGGATTGACGCGTACTTGCTTTGCTGACGAGTGTCGCACGTACTGTGCGGACAATTCTGAGTGAGGAGCCCGGATGTGGTGAGATTGAGTTATATTTTAAGGACTTGCCCTCCCAAACCAGAGAGAACAACTGCAGTAGCATTTAGGCGTACCGTCATCGTGTAGTCGCTGTTCTTTGTTCCAGTTTTTGTTACAAGCTACGACCTCTTTTGTCGAGCTATTTTAACCACCCCTTTTAAACCTTTTCATTTTTTGTTTTCACTCAGTTAGCCCCTGTTAAGGGGAACCGTGTTCCATGGAGTTGTCAGACTGCGGGTCTGACAGCTCTGACGACCCAACAGCCCTTATGATTGCCGAAGAAAACGGCCTGAAGGAATCTACCCAACTGAGTAGCAACAAGGAAAGCAGGGGAGCCACACTCTTCACTGGAGTGACAGAAAGTTGCCATACAGCAGCTATTGAGATGGACGGGGTTGCGTCCGGCCCAAGAGGGACCAATCCCGCCCATTTTAAGGAAGAGAAGGGCTCCCAGCCACCGAAGGCTGGCGCAAACAACACCGACAAAGTGGTCAAGATGGACGGGGTTACGTCCGGCCCAGGAGGGGCCAACCCCGCCCAACCAGTGAAAGGATCGGGTCCCGTGCCACAAGCCTTGGAACTCACCTCTGAAGCTGACCCAAAGGCCGGGAAAACTCCGAAACCAAAGGGGCCCGCTTCAAAACCACCTCGGGCAGAGGCAGGACCCTTCAAAACGGCATAAGGGCGAGGAGGGTCCTATAACATTCCCATTTTCGTTAGATGGGGATGACTGGCCCCACCTCATCTCCGACACTACAACAACGAAAGAGTGCCCTTCTACAAAGACATTCAACAATGACCCAACCGGCAGCAGCATGGAGACCAGCGGTCAAAAAGCAGACTCCCCGGGAACTCTGACATCGACCAGGAGACAGTATTCAAGGAATTCATTCAGGGGAATACTCTGCTCCCGTTCCCGGAGTTTGCGACGATATAAAGCCCAGGATCCTCTCTCTTGTGACAACAAATGCCTCGACCAAAAGGTTGATGAGCATTAAGAGAGAGGAATTGTTAGACGTACTTGTTGCAACAAAATTCCCCGCCAAGTATGTCTATCAAAAGTCATTCGCAACCTGGGATGTGCTGCTGCCAACTGAAGAGGAGGCAAGTGAGGAGGACCACAAAGGATGTGGTCTTCAAAAATATACGACTACAGTCGGAATATCTGGGTTGCCGACAGACCAAAGTGAAGGTCTTCGGGGTCTCACCTACTCTATCACTACGTCATATAGCAGCTTTCTTGAGCACGTTCGAGGAAGTGGTCTCTATGGATCCCCTATATGGAAAAGCAGGGATCCAAGTCCCCGATTACGTGCTAAAACTGAATTTGGAAAAGGAGGGTTTCACAGCAATCCCAGATACAATCAACTTTCTCGACCACAAGTTGACGGTTGTAGTCGGGTGTGCGGAGGGGGGGGTCACATGGCCAAGAACTGCCCGCAAAGGAGTGCCCAAAACAATAACGCCGCCAACAACATCAGCAACAATAACAGCAAAACCAACAGCATTGACAACATCCAAAACTACAACAGCAGCGACAACAACAACTCCAACAATAACAACTCTACCAACAACAGAACCAGCAACAATGACAGGAGTGGGGTGGTCTGTGGTAGTGAAAAAAGGAGGAAAAACCTCCACTATCACGGCCACTTCTGACTCTCCTGTCATTATCCCTGTCATCACCACTGAAAAAGACCTTCCAAAGGAATCCTCTGAACGCAGGAGATCATCGGAGAGAAAACATAAAGGGGAGATCAGGGAATCATCCTCCTCTCAAAAGCGAAAGCACCAGAAAAGTGAGAGCAATGACAGAAAAAAAGAAAAAGATTGAGGAGTCTCAGCCCGTTCCCCCACAAGAAAAAGGCGATGCCCCAAACACACAAAGGAAAAAGATTTTAAAAATCCAAACAGCCCACAACCCAACCCCAACCCCCAAATACACCTAAGCCTACCACTCCCGTCAAATGCTCCATTGAGGAGGTACCAAAAGGTATTTTAACCTGGCACCCCCCTCACCATCAACATCATCACCCAAACATAGACTGACCTCCAGCGGACGCAAACTTTCTGTCCTCTCCAGAAGATGAAAGAACAAAGACCTTTTGTTTCTGGAGGGGGAAAATGTATGTGAAATCTGGCATGCGTCACCTCCGAAAGAATTGACCCATGTACAGAGGACTGCTCTTCGCCCTCTGGGGGGAATGGAAATGATCAAGGGTAAAAGAGTAGACAATCAGGAATTTTAAGGGTGTTCCTATGGTGACCACCTTTATTCGGGAGGCGGAGGGCCGCGCCACTGGTGTGTGGTCCATGGTGAGAGCGGCCGAGTTGGCCTTCCCGGATATAAGGATAGCGGATAAGGAGCACCCTTCCTTGGATCACATGAAGACATTTTGCAATGGAAGGGCTCCCATTTATGTGCACCCTTCTTTGTACAGGGCTTTAAAAGTTTTGTATCCCAGGGACGTCGGAGGCATCACCCGGACGAACCGAGTATCCGTTGCACTCGGTAACGGTAATCTGGGTCACACAGTCGGCGAACTAAAATAGACTGACTTCCGGTCCGTAGTATACACTGAATAAAGCAGGTAAGATGACTCTTCTTCTAGCTAGTCTGAACGCGAGGGGCTTAAGGGACGCATCACGCGCTAGTTTCGCTGTTACTGAACTCATTAACCTTGGAGTGGATGTTGCCGCGGTGCAGGGGACACACTTCGAATCGGCCCTTGACGACTATGTGCAGAAGAATCTCTTTGATGTTTATTCGACATATGGTGGCCCGAGTAGCAGGGGTGTGTCACTACTGGTGAAACGCAACCAGGGTGCGGTGACTGATATTGTTTATGCTGGCGCAGGGGGAAGATTGATCGTGGCCGATGTTGCAGTGAGAAGCTACAAGTTCCGAGTGGTCGCAGTTTATGCGCCCAATTTCGCTGTGGGGAGGAAAGCATTTTTTCGGCAGTTGGGGTCGTTCTTGAGGTGTCCGGAACGGTTAGTGCTAATGGGTGATTGGAATGCGATCCTTGATCCCAAGGTAGACCGGGGGAGGAGAGCTAGAGGGTTGGCGAGGTGTGAAAGCAGCCTGAAAGACCTAATGGCCTACTTCGATCTGGTCGACAGGTTTCGCGTAGATCACCCCAGGGTGGAGATGTGGACATGGGCTCGTAGCTCGTCCCCTGGCACAGATAGATCCTATATTGACAGGGTGTTAATTAGGAGAGCCGACATTGATCATGTTAGGTGCCCCGTGTTCCACGATTATGTGAAGAGTGACCATAAATAGCTTACTGTCACTCTTCAGCTAAGTGATAGGCCTAGGCTAACCGCCTATTGGAAGTTCAATACCTCCTTACTGGAGATACGGGACTTCCGGGAGCGGCTGGCATTACTTCTTCAGCGGGCGTTAGTGGGGGCGGTTATCGGGAATAAGTGGTGGGGTAACATTAAGCTTAGGATTAAGGACTTCACCATCAAGTATTGCCGACGGCTCGCCTTAGATAGGGCAGCGAATGAGAAGCCCCTTAGAGAGAGGGCGGTGGATGGGGAGGATCCCCTAGCTATAGATCTAGCTAGACGGAGCCTTGAGCGCTTGAGTAACGAGCGTTATCAGAGATTTGTAGTTAGATCTAGGCTGAATAGAGTGTCCAACGAAGCGGTGAAACTTGATGCAGAGATGCATAAGGAAGAGTTGCGAAGGTTCGCTGATCGGTATGTCGGTAGTGTCTGAACCCCTGGCGGGCACAGCCTTCGGTCGACTTGTGAAATTCGTGAAGCCTTTCGAGCTCATTTTCAGGCACGCTTTGCCCGGTTGCCGAACATCCCGGTGCAGGAGTTCCACAGCTATTTAGCCGACTTCCCCCGCCTTGAGGAGACGGAAGCGGCTAGCTGTGAGGGGAGAGTGACGGATTGTGAAGTCTGTGACGCATTGAAGCGGGTCGGCTTCAACAAAGTGCCGGGACTGGATGTTTTGCCCTATGAAGTGTACTTGAGGATATTGCACATTCTTGTCCCTATTCTGACGAATGTGTTCAACAATTGGTTCGAGCAGGGAGGGATCCCCGATTGCGTTACCAAAGGTGTCATCACATTGCTAAAGAAAGGTGGCAGGAATATTTGGGAGGGCTTAGATTACTACAGGCCCATAACTCTGCTAAACACAGAGTTAAAGATTTTGGCCCGGATCCTTGCAAATCGGCTGCAACTTGTCATTGAGGATCTGATCGGACCAGAACAGAACTACGCTGTGAAGCGAAGATCGATCCAAGACAACTTGCACTTGATTCGCACGATCCTAGAGGGTTTAAAAGACGACGAAAAAGCCGCGCTGATCAATTTAGATCAGTCCAAGGCATTTGACAGGGTGAACCATCGGTTCTTGGCCACTGTTCTGGAGACTGCCGGATTCAAACCGGAATTCCGCAGATGGGTTAACATCCTATATCGATCCCCTACGGTAGTGGTACAGGTGAATGGGAAGCGCTCGTCAGCCTTCTCAATCGAACGATCGGTTCGACAGCGTTGCCCCTTGTCTCCTCTTCTCTATATCCTCGCTCTGGAGCCCCTGCTCCGCAGGTTTAGGGATGAGTCGGCAAGTCCAGTCCTACGCGGAATTGCTGTTCCTGGCCCCGTCGGTGCCAAGGTATCCGCGTACGCCGATGACATCACCGTGTTCGTATCCAGGGTCGAGGACATAGTTGCGGTGAGAGAGGCGCTTACAAGGTATGAACTGTTAACTGGGGAAAAGATCAATTGCGAAAAGAGCGAAGGGTTGCGGTTGGGAGCTTGGAGAGGTGGCGTCCGTCTGCCAAGGCCCTTCAGCTGGAAGGATGGTCCAATTAACATCCTCGGGATCTGGTTCAGGCCAGGCCTTCAGTTAGAGAAGAATTGGTCGGAAGTACAGCCGAAGATAGAAGCGCTGGTTGGTGTTTGGCTCCGAAGGAGGTTGTCCTTAAAGGGCAGGGCGGAGGCTTGCACCACGTACATTTCCCCCCTGATCTTTTACCGATTCTTAACTTCCTCTGCCTCGGGCTCGGTTATTGTCACTCGAACGGTCCCTATTCTCACTTTTGTGGAAGAAGGGCCGGCCAATGGTTCGTAGGCAGGTTTGTTCCCAGCGACCTTGTAATGGAGGTTTGGGGATGCCAGACTTGAAGGCTCACCAAGCCGCCGAGAGACTGTCATTCTTGAATCGATCTTGGACGTAAATTACTGTGTGGCTGCCGGCAATTTGGGCTGCCTTCCCAAACTTGCGGCAGTCCCCTGAGGCCGAGGCCCGCCGTAAGCCTCGTGGAGAAACGCAGTTTTTTGCTGAAAGCGGTTTGGCTTGTCGTTGGAGGAGGTCCGCTCCCGATGGAATTGGGCGCCAGGTTCAGCGTTTCTCAACAACTGAGTTTTCCTTGACCTGACAACTCGCTCGAAATGCGTTACCCCTCGCAAGCGTACTCTACAAGGCGGACATGGCAGCAATGCCCTTTTGTGAATGCAGTGGCAGTCAAGGGGAAGAAACGCGCCTTCTTCTACTGCCAAAATGTCCGTTCGCGTTGGGGTTACGTGAACGAGGTCACTGCTCGCATCGTACCCGATCGGTGGGTCCAACTCGACGTGGCCTACGTCGTGGACAGTGTCAGTCCTCCGTATTCCGGTAAAAGACGTAAGCTGTTTTTCGCGGAGCTAACCGTGGCTCGAATGGTGATTTAGGTTACACGACTGAGTGAATTGCATGAGAAGAGGCTTTTTTCCGGACGGGATTTGATACTTTTCTTTAAGCATCAGCTTAGTGTAAGGATTAGATGCGACAAAAAGAAGCTTTCCTTCATGACATTCTGCAAATGTAGCAAGCTTGTGTGCGAGAGTGGGGGCAGGACTAGAGTCTACTTTCCCTAGCTCTCATGGTCACTACGGCCCGTAAGCATTAACGATACCCCATCCCTTAGACAGACAAGGTCTATAAAGAAAAGCAAACAAAGCTCGGAGCCCGGCTTTAGAACTTTTTCTAGGATTCTTAGCTAGGAGTAAGAATGAAAACATGCCCCAGTTTTTTCACTTAGGACATAACCAGGACTCACTAGCCCCAATATTTTCTTACCACAACCCTGAACCATAGTATTTTGTTCCTGGATAGTCAACACTTTGGACTAGATCCGTCCCAATATCCCGACATCATTTCCTCATTTTTTTTTTACCCCTGACCACACTGATCGGTTTGCTTTCGGCTTCCTGGAAGACAGTCGGCGGTCCCATTATTTTAGATGAGGGAAGGGGGGTATCCAAATGGCCTCAGTTTTGTTTTGTTTCCTGTTTTATGTTGGGAACTTTTTGTTTTTTGCCCCTTCCACTCCTACCCTATATCATAGGTTTTGTTTTTATTTTTTGTAAATAAATTTCCATCTTTAGTTTATTATCATCTGGGCTTAAGTAGGGCTTCATTCATAGAATGCCAGTGAATTTTTTTTGGTGAAAGCAGTAGTGGAAGGTGATGGACGACTGTATTTATTGGTATGGATCGGTCGGCGAATGAGACTAGCTAAGATAGAAATACAAGTTTAACAGCATGACCAGGTTTGTACCCCGTCACCCCCAAAAAAATAAAACTTCGGGCCTTGTGCCCTGATGTGTGTCCGGCTGTATCCTTGTACCGACTTCATGTGAATAAATGAGCTGTATTTGTTGCGTGGAGTCGGATGCAGAGATGAAGCCATCACACATCAAATACACTGCAGTAGCATTTTGTTGTCGAGGCGAGCGGGATATAAAAACACATTTGGATATTGTTGGTGAGACGAGCGTGATACAGTTGGGAGTGTTTAGACTGAAGACTGTCGATTGCGTCAGACTTGACTGTGACCCCCCAATGATTATATATATATATATATATATATATATATGTGTGTGTGTGTGTGTGTGTGTGTGTGTATTTGGGCAGCATTCTTTCATTTACATGTAGAATTAAACAAAAGGCACATCTCCTGTTTAACAATTTTATTTTTTATCTTTTCTAATTTTCTGGCCAACTTTTTAATGTTTGGGTGGAATTGGTGGATAAGTCCACCAAAGTTCAGTTCCCGAGTACTTTCGGCACTTCGAAGTGCCATCATCAGGGGTGATGTATTAGAGTTTTTTTTAAAATTATATTTATGTGGAGGCTGGAAGGAGAAGAATTGGTGAGAAAGGTGTTATAGGCATTTTAGAATGTGTGTACTGTATTGGAAATTAATTTTGTTTAAGGATGGTTTGTATTGTTTTATGTATAAAGCTTCTAGTATTTGGAGTTTTTGTTTATTTTTTTCTTTGTGTAGAATGTGTGTATTTTCCGTTAGAATATTTTGGTAATTAGAGTGGGGGCATGAATGTAATTTTAGGTGTTGGGAAATAGAGCTATTGTCTGTTAAATGGAGGGTTAGGTGCCTTGACAATGTGGTTGAGGTGAATCCAATGTATGTATTATCATTTTTTGGGAGACTGCAATATATTAAGTTTTTATTATAGCTTTTTTATACCTTTCAGGGCATTCGCTATTAAAATTTAAAGTAGTTGAGTTAACGGTTACGGGCTTTTTATATGGATATGTTGTAAAAGTGTTATTGTTAGTGTCGATCAATACATTGAGGAACGGGAGTTGATTTTTATTGTTTAATTCATATGTGAAATTCATATGTGAAATTCATATGTGAAATATATCGCGCAAAACTCATTTCTTCCTCAAAGCCGATATTCTACGCCGAACTCAAAAACATCAAACAGACGCTAGTTAATAACGGATTTCCTAATCATGTCATTGACGAACAAATCAAACAGATCATCCCAAAAATAGACGCTAGCCACAAAGAAAAACATACTACAGCAAATACTTCTTCAAACAACATTTACTATCGCAACCAGATGCACAGGAATTACAAACTCGATGAAATAGCACTAAAACAAATAATTCGGAATAACGTTACTGCAACCACGCCTGATAATAAGGTAAAATTTATTATTTATTATACAAAATACAAAACTACCAATCTCGTCATTCGTAACAATTTTTCTCCCCAGACAAGTCGGCTTAATGAGACCAATGTAGTATATAGATTTAAATGTCCCCTAGGAGATTGCAGTCCCCACACCAACACGGATGAAATGCAATGTCCTGGGTAAGACACTAGACTGCTTCCAAACACATGGGCAATGTATAATCTCACATAGTTTGATATCAAGGGGCAGTAAGTTTCTATTATCCAGTTGAAGTCCCTGTCTGTTACATAGTCTGCAATTGGGACCATTCGACCTCGTGGAGAAATTCTGTAAGACTCCTCCGGAAATTTGCCTTTCATGAACAACATTCCTAGGTTTGGAATTTCCGAAGGAATTATTCTTTTTTGTGGGTTGGATGGTTTTTATAGCTTCACTGCTATGTTCAAAAAATTCGTTTAGAGTGGGATAGTTATTTCCCACACGATGAATTATTTCACGCAGAAAATCCCTAGGAAGATCCTCGAACACAATATGGCTGACCAGCTTCGATCCTGCAGAGTCATTCTTTTCCAAGAGTGGGAAACAGATTTGGAACCATTTTATTGTCTGGTATTTGCTAATCTCGGGAGGATAATCCTCTCTCACTGTTGAGATAATCTCCTTATCTTGACTTGTAGCATTGGTGATGATGATGCAGAAGAAGATGCTGCTTCTGGAAAAGGACGATTTGGGCCTCGTGATATATCTAATGACAGAACTTTCTTCTGGTTCTTCAACCAGAGCTTTGTCAGCTTTCACTGTGTCTACTGGTAGCACTTCTTTCACACTTTCTGCGATTTCTGTTTCTTCTACAGAAATGGTGGCTTCACTGAGGGGTTCTGGGCTGGATACTATTTCTGGACTAGGAGTCTCTTCTTTTTCCAATTCCAGTAAAATTGTTTTTTCAAGTTCAACAATTTCTGCCACACGTGTTTTTATTCCCCTTTTTTTAGCATTTAACCGATTCAATATTTTTATCTCGTAGTTACTGTCTTCTTTCATATCCTTGGCTAATTTATTTATGTCTATGTCGCTATCCAGGCAAAGGTCCGTTATTTCATAATGTTAAGTTTTTTATAAGCTTACATTTCTATAAATATATTTGATGCAACACCAGCAGGAGTGGACTCCGCCCACTTCCGCCCAAAAGGTTTGTTCCCGCGTTTTTGACCCTTGTATGAAATTGAATCAGTTCGTAATAAACCCTTGTTGAATTCACCTCGTGGTGTTAACCGCTGCTGACTTATCTTTATCCGTACCTTGTGTGACCAGCTCCTCACTTTATACTTTTACCTATTGTAAATTCTATTATTATTTCACGCATTATTTTCACTATGCACTCCTCTGCTACTTACCAAACCTCAACAGGTTATGCTCCCAGTAATTATAATAATAGAATTTATTTTAATGGAGACCCTGAACAATTTCAGTTATGGGAAGTTAAATTTGTTTCCTACCTACGACTCCAGAAACTGGCATATATTATAGAATCCCAGACTGACGATATTCAACCAGAAAAAAATGCTGAAGTTTTTGCTCTGATGACCCAAGTACTCGATGACAGAAGCCTTACTCTAATTATGAGGGATGCCAGAAATAACGGAAGGTTGGCAATGCAAATATTGAGAGAACATGTTGGAAGCAGTAAACCCAGGATAATTTCTCTATACACGGAATTGACATCACTAAAAATGTCAGAACATGAAAGTGTTACAGACTATCTTTTACGAGGAGAAAATGCTGCGTCTTCGTTAAAATCGGTTGGTGAAAACATATCTGAAAGCTTATTAATAGCTATGATACTAAAGGGCCTCCCGAATGATTTTAAACTCTTTTCGACTGTGATAACACTGAGGAAGGACGAATTGAAATTCAAAGAATTTAAATCAGCTCTAAGAAGTTTTGAAGAGACCGAAAAATGCCGAACAAATGGACCACGAGAAGACTATTCTATGAAAATAAATGTTCAACAAAATTACCAAAAATTTGGACACCGGAATTTTGAATGCAAAGCCCGCCAAAATTTTTAAAAAAGATGGTGTGAACATTGCAAGAAAAATAACTACGACACAAAGTATTGCCGAAATAAAATAAAATAAAATTCAGTCAACTCACTGAAAGACACAGATGAAAAAAAGTCATTTCTTTTCACTGAAAGCAGAAAAACAGAAGATACAACTGTCAACATGGTAATGTGCGTGAAAGAAAGAATAGCGTCCCCTCCAAAACAACACAACAAAAACAAATTTAAAGGGACATGTTACATTTGTAGAAAATATGGACATAGAAGCTTTGAATGTCGAAATAAAAACAAATTTAAAACACAAGAAAACTGGTGTGGAATTTGCAAAAATGGAACTCACGCTACAAAATATTGCAGACGGAAAAAGACAGCAAAATTAACGACGAACAGCACGAAGAGAAATAATCCTTATTTTAAGGTGACTAAACCTGAAAATGTTGTAATATTTCCTGCGGCACACTGAAAGACAGAGAGAAAAATAGACAGAGAAGAATTTTATGCACTATTGAAAATGTGGAAAAACCGACAGTTAAGTTGAAATCCCCAAAAGCTTCATTCAACACAAAACTGTCGGCAAACGTATTCCAAGGTGGGAAATCGCTGACCACCCCACGAGAGAGACAATTTACCAGGACAGTAGCAGTTCAAACTGATACAAACGAAGGGAAGGGACACAGCGCGAGTGTTGCTAGCCCTACCATGCTGGAAGACATGACGGAAAACTACGAATCCGATATGTTTCATTTCTAAAAAAAAAAAAAAAAAAAAAAAAGGACTTTACCAATTAATATATTTAATTGAAGAATTGCCTTTGGATAATCATATTGAAACAACTTACAAATGAGGTATATCTTTATTTGAAATGAAAATTGAACCAGAAATTTCTTACATGCATTTATTTGTGAACATTTGCTATGTGTATTTAATTTACAGAACCCTAAGAAACTACACGATAGAAGTGAAAAGGGGATATTTATGGGATATAATAAATATAGTCCTGCTTATTCAATATATTTTCCCGAGAAAGAAGTTCTAAAAATCGTCAGGACAGTAAAAGTCATTGATAAATTTAATGAAGAATATTCAAACCTGTCTGTCTACTATATATTTGAAAATAATATTATGAGTAAATAATAAAATGAATATACAAACTAACGAAAGATTGTATAGAAAAATTGTTGGAAGATTAATTTTTGAAATAATTACGAATGGACCAATTTACATTTCATCGTAATAAAATTGTCACAATTTAAGAGTAAACCATATGAGAAGCATATGATGTTAGTCAAACATATTGAGGGTTTTTAAAGTAAAACCCCTGTTTATGAGATATCTATACTTACCTGTATAACTAATGCAATCTACTCTCGAGCTACTTAAAACCATCCGAGCAAAATTATTTATTTATTTATTTTTTAAATTCTCCAAAATTAACTCCCTTCACCTCCACGACCTCTCATCCAAGAAGACATATAATCACTTTCTTACGAGGACCTCTTTAGCACCTTTCTCAACCAGGAACTTTAGAGGGGAGGAGGGAGGGCATATACAGGTAAGTATAGATATCTCATAAACAGGGGTTTTACTTTAAAAACCCTCAGTTTATATCAATATCTATACTTACCTGTATAACTAATGCAAGAAACAGAATTTGTAGCAGAATTCCGGCAGGTCGGAAAAACAAAGTAAAGGAACATACTCACTTATTCTTCACCAAACCGGCTGTCTCTAATATGGAAGATCTTGCAAAGTTTCCTTCACTCCCAGCAACACCCCTTAAATAAAAGGATGCAAAGGTGTTCTCTGAAGACCAATGAGCTGCCTGTAGGATGTCTCTCAGTGAAGCTCCGTTAAACAAGGCCCACGATGAAGCCAATCTTCTAGTATCATGGGCCCTAATGTCCTCAGAATGTGGCTGACCAGCTGCCTCATAGATATATCTAATGGTGGAAACAATCCACCTGG
This sequence comes from Doryteuthis pealeii, assembly GCA_023376005.1. Lineage (NCBI taxonomy): Eukaryota > Metazoa > Mollusca > Cephalopoda > Myopsida > Loliginidae > Doryteuthis > Doryteuthis pealeii. Next base: position 23,686,282 of record CM042152.1, read on the forward strand.
AAATTGTACTATTAGCTGCTGGCCTATTTTGGCTCTTCTTATAGGTAATGAAGAGTGCCTCATTATCCTGCCGCAACATTTCCGTTCTTTTCAAATACATTTTTAAACAACGACAAGGACACAGAAGGGCGTCCTCCACGTCATCTGTAAATCCTTTGAAATCTGGAATAAACCAAGGTGACCAGGCTTTCCTCAACCGTTGAGTCTTGGCTAAAAAATTCAAATTGGGTAAAAGACGTATACCCGCAGCTTCAAACCTAAGGTTCGACTCCTTGATAGATAAAGCATTTAGTTCACCTACTCTAGCAGCCGAAGCTAAGGCAACTAGGAAAACTGTCTTCCAAGATAAAAACTTTAACTCTGCGGAATCTAATGGTTCAAAGGGATGCTTAGTGAGAGCCTTTAGAACAAAAGGCAAGTCCCAGTTAGGGAGAAGTGGTCTTACTGAAGGATTTGAATTAAAAATTCCTTTAACCAGATTTGATAGCAAACTCTCTGAATTTATAGAACTCTTCTCCCAACCGTTGTGAATAGCTGCTAACGCTGTTCTATATCCAGCAATAGTTGAAGCTCTGCAACCTCTGACTTCATGTAAATGAACCAGAAAATCCGCCACATCCTTTATAGAGGCAGAATATGGGTCGATATCTCGTTCAAGACACCAGCTACAGTATATTTGTTGTCGAGCCTCGTACATTCTCCTGGTGGAAGGCCTTTTGCTATTTTTGATGTAACTCTGAGCCTTTCCAGAAAGAGATTCCTTAGATGGGGTAAGCTGGATATTTTCCACACAACTAGCTTCAAACTTTCTGGATCTGAATGTACTATCTGGCCCCGCCTCTGAGTTAGCATCTTTGGTGTTATTGGTAACTCTCTTGGGAAGTCTATCAGCAGGTCCAAAGGGACTGGATACCATGACTGCCGTGGAGCTTGTGGGGCTACCAGAAGAAGAATGCATCCTTCCTGTAACACCTTCTGAAGGACCCGATGGATCAATATTGGGGGAGGAAATGCGTAGGCATACATCCCTGTCCAATCTATGCTCAGAGCATCTGAGGCATATGCAGCATTGACCGGATAAGTGGAGCAAAACACTCCCAACTTTCTGTTTTCCGGAGTAGCGAAAAGGTCTATGTTCGGATGCCCGAACCTCAGAAAAATCAAGTCCACTATCCTTCGTTCCAGGCTCCATTCCGTCAACCGAGCTCCCACTTGGCCCCTCGATAGACGGTCCGCCAAAACATTCTTCTTTCCTGGAATGTGAGCTGCATAAAGGGAAATGTTGTGCTCTGCTGCCCAATGGAACACCTTCCACGCCAACAGACAAAGATGAAGGGATCTCGTACCCCCTCCTTTGTTGATGTAAGCTACAACTGTGGAATTGTCGCACCTTAACAGAACTCTCTTCCCACTGACATGGGGTAGCAGTTGAACAAGAGCTAGCTGGACTGCTTTTAGCTCCAACCAATTGATGTGGTTCTTTACTTGGAGATCGTCCCAAACTCCTGCTACCTGATGAAAGTTCAAGTGAGCTCCCCAGCCCCTTTCTGAGGCATCTGTCCAAAGAACTAGAGGCTCTGCATGATGAAGCTGTACCCCTTTGAAAAAATTCTCCCTCCTTGTACATTATACAAGGTGACTTGCTGAGAAACTGTTTATGGGGATCATCTTCTTGATATTGTCCGTCCGAGGGACCCACCATGATCGAAGGTAGAACTGGATAGGCCTCATGGGTAAAGTGGTCATTAACCACCATATATTTCTGATCCTCTGAGGATCGAAAACATTTTATTTTCCCTCTAGTCTGATATTCAGAATCAACCTCTTCCAGTGCTCTAATAACGGACCCATCTAATGGCAGACTAATAGCCTTCTTAACTCTAGGAGCCAACAAGTGATCCACTATATATGATTTGAAATCAGAGTCTTTGTTCCTCTCAACACAAGGAATATCTAGTTTCGAAGCGACCTTCGAAATAAAGGCATTCCACTCCATATTACGAGTTTTAATCTCGCTTTCCAAAATCTGTGCGCTATCAGCTTCAGAGCAATGACTGAAAATCTCAGCCTCCCCCTCCGAATCAGAGAAATCATTATTATACCTGGGCGGTGCAGGACCATCAATGGCGTCGGACTTTCCCGCCAATGGCTCCTTCATACGAGCCTCTCTCACTTGGCTCTCGTGTAAATTAAACATAAGTTTAATTCTATTATCTATCAAGCTGTTTAAATTCTGACATCCTTCTACATCAGGCAGGAACCTGGAAGGGTAAGCGTTTTTAGGGTCGCCTCCCTGTTTTTCCGAAACTGATTCGAATGGGGCTTTTTTTATTTTCTGCTTTTCCAATGGCGACGGAAGCTGGAACTTCGTCAGAAAAGTCTTATTTGAACTTTCATGATTGTAGTAACAATCCAGTTCATTTTCTCTCAGAGGAGAATGGACGTCAAATTCTCCGGCATTCTGATCCACAGAAACATCTGAAAAAAGCTGTAGCTTTGCTTCTGTAACTTTCTCCATTATTTATATAACACTTTTTAAAAAAAAAAAAGAAATTCAAAATCCAAAGTAAAACGACTTCAGTTCATTAACTGAATAAAAGGAGAAAAAGGCCAAAAATACTGACTCACCAATTTCTTTCCTTAATATTATTTCTCACTTCTCTCGGTATGGTTAAATTTTTTTAGCAGTAATCAAGTAGTAAGAAATTTCAAACCTCTCACTACAGATCCGAGTAAAAAAGTGATTATATGTCTTCTTGGATGAGAGGTCGTGGAGGTGAAGGGAGTTAATTTTGGAGAATTTAAAATAAATAAATAAATAAATAATTTTGCTCGGATGGTTTTAAGTAGCTCGAGAGTAGATTGCATTAGTTATACAGGTAAGTATAGATATTGATATAAACAGATATAAGACTCAATTTCATATGAAATGAATTACAGAATGAAACTCAGTCTATTTAACACAGCTTGTGAAGAAATAGCATATAATATTCACAAAACCAGTGAACAATAAATAGAATAGAAGGAATGCATTTACGTATCTATTGACTGTATTTTGAACTGAATTTTTTCTTACTTTTGAATAAAAAAAATTAAAAGAATAATAAAAAAATTTAAATTAAAAAAAAAAGAAAAAAAAAGAGATCATGTGACAATAAGCCCAACACCCAAAAATGGTAGAAGGAAGAAAAGAAATTGTAATTATGTGAAAATCTGCCTTATACCCTAAAATGGAGGAAGGAAGAAAAATAAAATGAAAGGATCATGTGACAACAAGGACAGTACCCCCCAAAAAATGGAGGATCATGTGAATACAAGTAAAAAAAAACAAAAAAACTTTTGAAAACAATTGAACTATTGACCACATTATTGTGATGAACTTTGTACTATGAAAATATGAACTTTAAATAATGTTTAATTTTAGATGTGAAAAGTATAAACCTATTTTTAATTGTATTTAACAAGAGTTGTCTACCTTTAACTGTAAATTTTATTTTGACTTCATATAAGCTTATGGAGGTGAGTGTTAAGTTTTTTTATAAGCTTACATTTCTATAAATATATTTGATGCAACACCAGCAGGAGTGGACTCCGCTCACTTCCGCCCAAAAGGTTTGTTCCCGCGTTTTTGACCCTTGTATAAAATTGAATCAGTTCGTAATAAACCCTTGTTGAATTCACCTCGTGGTGTTAACCGCTGCTGACTTATCTTTATCCGTACCTTGTGTGACCAGCTCCTCACTTTATACTTTTACCTATTGTAAATTCTATTATTATTTCACGCATTATTTTCACTATGCACTCCTCTGCTACTTACCAAACCTCAACACATAATTAGCTTCATTTACTTCAGTGAGTAAATTTTTTACACTATGCTCTATTTTCACATAGTTCACCAAATCTGAAATATACTTCAACGGCGCCAATTCAATGGTTATTTTTTCCTTAGCGGCATTTATGGCATATATTAAGGGCTTGACACCTTCGACGTCTTGAAAATTGTTTGCCATCCTTACGACCTTAATGGAGAACTTATCCTGTTAAACTTTTCTAATTAAAAAAAAAAAAATATTCAACAAGTCCATGGCTATTTCCTGCGCAAATATTAATGACAAATAGTATCAAACAATAATAAAAAAAAAATGACACAAAGTCCAGTAACACAAGCAATATCCTTCAAACAGAGAGTAACAATATTTAAAAAAATAATATTAAGGAATTAATATTAAATAATATTGAACAAATATCAAAATGGCAAACAGCCCTCAACAGTGACATTGCAAATTTTTCAAGGGGCGACTAAGTGCTGCTTCCTCCTTTTTGGGGGTGGGTAGACTACTACTTGAACTCTGAGTGACCCGTCCTTGAAGGTTGAAAAGTTTGCTTACTGCTATGTAAAAATCATGAGACCCTCCCTTTTTGACGGTAGTCGTAAATTTATTTTTTTATTTTCTCTCTCCACTTGTGAATTCTTTTAGAGAATTTAGCCAATTTTTGTGAAGACTTCTTTTTTTTTTTGGTTTTTCTTTTATCTTCGCTGGAAATAAAGGGTTGAAATTATTTTTCTTTGAAGAAAGTAATACACTTTTTTTTTTTTTGGGGGGGGGGGAATGGTTTTTTTTTTTTTTTTTTTTTTGACGAAGTCAATTCTGTTGTCGGTAATTTATGAGGAAGTTCGTCCCGGTCCCCTGCCTCCGAAATTGCTGCCCGGGGGGGGGGGCTCTTTTTTGTCTTAATTCTTGTTTATTTATTTTTTCCATTCGAAAGAAAAAAACATTAAACCGTTTTTTGTCGTAATTTTAATTTTTCTTTTTTTGTCGTAATTCTTATTATCGTAATTTGTCGTAATTCTTGTTTATTTATAGAAATTTGTCATATTTCTTGTTTAGATAGTTTTGAACAGACTGAGATAGATAGATATGTTCGACAGTAAATAGATAGATTGATAAACAAAACGATATAGATAGATAGATAGATAGATAAACACAAAACGATATAGATAGATAGATAAACACAACGATATAGATAGATAGATAAACACAACTAGATAGATAGATAGATAGATAGATAAACACAACGATATAGATAGATAGATAGATAAACACGAGATAGATAGATAAACACTAGGGACTAGCAAAAAAAATCGGATACTACGAGTTTTAAAAGCGAATTAAGAATAATTAAAACTTTTATTTAAGGTTAAACGTTGTCTAAATCGATAAGTAGTAGCATAATAACCAACATTAAAAAAAGAAAAATATAATTACATATGCAGTTTATTTTAACAGAAATACTGGGGTGAATTAGTATCTCAGTCGTAAAGGAAGGAGACAAGGCAAATTATAGTTTATAAATGGGTTAACAGTTTTATTTCTGGGATAGTATTTAATGTGTGTGTGTAATTCTTGTGCAAATGTCTTTAAGTGTTTGCCAGAGAATTTCTACTGGCGGGATATATAAAAGTAATACAAGAGATTTGTGTGCACTTATCTTGTTGTCTCGGTGTTGTCTGCTTGTTGGAGTTGACGTCTTTCTCTAGCGTGCCGACTCTGGTCATCTGCTAGTGCCTGCAGTATTGGTTCTGCTGATTCAGGGTTCTATGCTCTGTGCCCTATTGTCTGGACTTCCGGTGGGCAGATAACCCAATTTCCAACATTCTCCTAACTGACGGAGAAACAGGCAATGTTTGTTCATTGCATGTTTGATGTGTTATTTTATTGTTCGTTTTATTCAATTTTTAATTTTACAATTTTTAATTTTACAAATTTTAATTTCCTAAGTTACTTGTCTCTTGCATAATTGTAACCATGCAATTAGTGGTTACTAAAATATTCCCTGTTTGATTTTTGTAACTCCACTTGTATGGAGGTTGTTAGGACAGTGTCCTTGTATGTGACTCCACTAAGTGTTGAGGTTTGTAGGACTATGTCCTTTCGGCATTATTATGGCCGAATATATGTTTTTTTGTGTAACTCCACTAGGTGTGGAGGTTTTTATTTGTGTAACTCCACTAGGTGTGGAGGTTTTTATTTGTGTAACTCCACTAGGTGTGGAGGTTTTTATGTGTAACTCCACTAGGTGTGGAGGTTTTTTTTTGGGTTTTTTTTTAGTGTAACTCCACCAGGCGTGGAGGTTTGTAGGACTATGTCCTTTCGGTATTATTATTATGGCTGAATATGTTTAATTGTTTTGGTGTAACTCCACTAAGTGTGGAGGTTGTTTTGTTTGTGTATAACTCCACTAGGTGTGGAGGTTTGTAGGACTATGTCCTTTCGGCATTATTATGGCCGAATTGAGTTTTTTTTTCTTTTTATTGTTTTGTGTGTTGGAACCCCTGTATGTATTTTGTTTTGTTTTTAAAAAATGAAACTTTTGGGGTCTATGATTTATGCAGTTTTAAGTCTTGCTAGGACTAGTTTGGCCTTTATTTTTTCCAGTATGGAAGCAGTTTAAAGTCTTGGCCCTGGACTTTCTTGGCCTTGTAATTTAGCCAGTATGGAAGCAGTTTAAAGTCTTGGCCCTGGACTTTCTGTCAGATGCAGTTTTAGGTCTTACCCAGGACCCTTTGTATTAATAATATACAAATTCCTTGTTGAGCTTCTTCTTGCTTTTTCTTTTGGTTCTCATAGCAATTATTGAATTTGCATTTTGTGATTTGGAGGCACTGCGTAATGGGCCTCTTTTTAACATTATGAGTCAATGAGAGTTCCATCGGAAATAGATGTTGTATGTTGTGGTCCTCATAAGAGGCATCTCCTCTAGCTATGCGTACTGAGCGCACATTTCCATCATTTCCTAAAAAGAGCTCTGCTACTCTGCCTAGTTTCCAGAATGGCCTGGATTTTGCAGGATTTTTTATTAACACCACATCATCCACTTGGATTTTGTTGTCAAACTCCATGTCATGCAGATCTCTACAGCTCTCTCTAAGACTCAAAAGATATTCCTCATTCCACAGGTCTTTGAATCTGTTTAACAATTTCTCCCTTTCTGAGAGAGAATCTAATAGTTGAATCCTGGATCCTCCACAATCAGTTTTCACTGCAATTTCTCCATTGACATTTGGGTGTAGAAAGGCGTTGGGTGTCAATGGTAATAACTCGGTATCAGACATGCTCTGGTATAACCCGTCGGTCGCTCCTGAGCTAAAGGGCTCACAGAATCTCCGAAATTGGCCGTCAAGATTGGATTTTCTGCATCAACCAAGGATTGCAGGGTCTCTATATTTACTGGGAGTCTAGCCGAATGCTCCACGTTGTGCTAAGATCTCAAACGACTAGAAATCTGCTATAGAAACTGATTTCCGAGGTTAATGGCGTCCGATTGGTCACACACAAAAAAGAATAACGACTCTTTTTCTTCTTCAAAAATCAACAACATTTATATTCAAAAATACAGGAATACAATTAATTACTTTTCAAGGTTTGTGGGAGTGATGTGCCCGTAATTAAATACTTCTGGTCTTCTGCAAAGTATTGTGCAAAACAGTTCGTAAGTTGACTAAGTTTTCAAAATGGTCTTAGCTGAAGTCAGTTACTCTCGGCTCTCAGTATTGCGTTAATCTTGTCAGCTAGCCCGGTCAGCGCATGTGATCCTCAAGCAATCACAACGTCCTCTTTCAAGCGCAGCGTGGCTTAATCTGCCCTCAAGCCAAAAACGTCTGAGTTAAATAACATTTCGATCGGAACAATTTTATTTCCGGCCGGCATGAAGATATTGGGAATTTTTCTGCTCCTCCCACTCAAGCAGGGTAACCGCCTCCCTCTTGTTTCCAACCAGCCAATCAAATTTACTTCCGCTCACCAATCTGGGTGCCATCTCTTCCGGCCACTTGATTTTCCGGTAATCTATAAAACAGGATTTATCTTTTTCCATGAGACTCAAGTCTGATTACATCAAAGACTTGTCTAGGAACGGCTTCTCTCACTTCTGGGAGTTCCGACCTACTTGAGATTTTATTACCGGCCACCATCGCCTCGACTGCCCGGTCGGGGTCATTGCCGGATCGCCCATCTGTTTGTCAGCCGGCGAATTATATTTCCGTTTTTTTTTCTTTCTTTCTTTCTTTCTTTCTTCTAATTTCAAAACCTAAATCAGGTCACACTGGTACGTCAATGGTCTGGAGTTAATAGCTCTTTGTATGTCAGAAATCAGTGTCAGGAGTTGGAAGTAGTCTGATTTAGCCCTGCCCAAGGCCCTAAAAAGACATAATTTTGTTGTTTTTATCATTCTTTCCCATACACTCCCCATCCACAGGGAATATAGAGGAATCTTTACATGTTTAATAGTGTGGTTCATAGAGGTTTCGTTGAACTCATTACTATCCAGATGGCCTTCAATCACATTCCTTCCCAAAGCCTTGTCGAAAGACCTTGCATTGTCGCTGTAGATATTTTTTGGTACTCCATACCTGTTGCAGAATCTAACCAAGGCCTGTACAAAGGCTCCAGTACCCATGTCCTGAACAATTTCCACGTGTATGCTCCTTATGGCGAGGCACGTGAATATCAAGAGATACATCTTCTCTGTTTTCCCATTTTGGTGCACCCAAAGATGTCCCGTGTAGTCAATTCCCGTGTTTTCATATGGGTTGACTAAGTTCACTCTGTGTTTGGGCAAATTGGTCAGTTTGGGGTACTTGAACGCCAAGGTATTGTATCTCCTACAAATGGTGCATTTACTTAGCACCCCTTTCACTACCTGTCTTGCTTGAGGGATCCAGAACCTCGCCATCCTGATTTTGGTTATGGTGGTAGTAGGATGTAGTTTTACTTCATATCCAAGACGTGTAGTAGGATGTAGTTTAAGGTCATACCCAAGACCAATAGTAGTTCGTAGAGGACCACATTTAAATTTTTTCTTATTTTTTCTTTTATTATTCACTCTCTTTTTGATTTTCTTTAGCTTAGAATTTGTGAGTGTGTCAGGCATTTTCTTAGCATTTTTGTTATTTTTGAAGAGCTCCTGTGGGCCCATAATTATCATCTCTCCTTCCTTTTTAGGAGAATGTAGTAGTGAGTCCAGCCTGCCTTGGGGCTGAGAAAACTCTTTTTTGGTCGAGCATATAGGCTGCATATTTTCTTCTATATTCATCCTTTTGGTTGTGCCTGGTTTGAAAGTTAGTTTGGGTCAGGCATCTTATTATTTTTTGAGAGCTCCTGTGGGCCCATAATTTTTATTGTCTCCTTCCTTTTTAGGAGAACGTAGGGGTGAGTCCAGCCTGCCTTGGGGCTGAGAAAATTTTTTCTTTTTCGGTTGTGCCTGGTTTGAAAGTTAGTTTTGGGTCAGGCATCTTATTTTTTGAGAGCTCCTGTGGGCCCATAATTTTTATTGTCTCTCCTTCCTTTTTAGGAGAACGTAGGGGTGAGTCCAGCCTGCCTTGGGGTTGAGAAAATTCCTTTTTAGGAGAAAGTAGTAGTGAGTCCTTTTGGAGGAATATATTTCTCCCATTTTCTGTTATAGGATTAGTTTTATTCTTTTCCAATTCCAAGGCAGGTGTCCCCAAGTTTTTATTTCCAGCAATAGGATTTTTTTCCTCAGGGGTTGGAGGTTGTTCACAATGCAAACCCACAATTTCCTCTTTATTGTCCAATGTTGAGGGGTCTAGGTTTGCATTGCTAGTATGCTGCAGAACAGCCAGTCTAGTCCATATTCCAATACGGAATATGGTACTCTCCCTGTAGAGACAGTCCACAGCAAACGGTATCTCCCAGGAATCTCTAGGACAAATTAGCCTTATTTTTTTGTAATTTTCGCTAATCTGGTAGAAATAGTCTCTTATTGTTTGTTGTTCTTCTGACAGAACGTCGGGAGTCAAATTTATTTCTTCCAATTTTTCCACTATTTCCAAAACTTTCTGTTCCCACGATTGTGTGGAGTCTAGAAGAGAGACCATCTCTAAATTTCTTTTTAATTTATTTATTTTATTTTATTTTTATTATTCGTTCAACTGGTGCTTTGTTTTTGTTGTGGTGTGGATGCCAATTGTAGTAGCAGTAGTTGAATTGAAGTGGGCGGAGCTTAGCTGTCACGCGATGACGTCAACTGTGGAGGTTGGCCTATGCTTCCTTTCGGCGCGAAATTTGTTTGAAGAAGAAGGACTTCGGACATTTGTTTTTTTTTCTTTTTCTCTGCCTACTTGTTGAAAAAAAATTTTTTTTTTCTTTCTCTTTTTCAGGCACAAAAGGGTTTTTTTTTTTTTTTAGGTTTCAAACGTTTTTTGTTTTTTTTTCTAGCAGACGTATCAAGATTGTTGTTTCCCGGACAGAAAAATATTTGATTCAACAGTTCGTGTATTTTTTTTTTTTTTAACATAAAAAATTCAAGAAAATTTTTGGTATAGCTTTTTTTTGTTTTTTAGAATAACATTCAAAGAAAAAAATTTTTTTTTTCTTTTCAAATTTTTCAGGCACAAGAGGGAGTTGTTAGTTTCAAAGTTTGAGACAATATTAAATTTTTTTTTTTTCAAAAATGTTTTTTGTTAGCAGACGTATTAATTTGTTTTCCGAACAGACAAGGTTTTAATTATCTGTTTCTCAATGCAGACAATTTTGGGTAAATCTTTTTTTTTTTTTGTTAGTTTTCCTGACACAAAATGATTTTGTTTTTACACAATAACTTGAGACAATATTAAAAATTGTTTTTTAAACAAAGTTTGAGACAATATTAAAAAATTTGTTTTTTAAACAAAGTTTAAGACAATATTAAAAAATTTGTTTTTGGGTTCGCTTTCCGAACAAGAGTATTTTAAGGGCTCTTTAGTAAACCTCAAAATTTTTCTTTTTTTTTTTTTTTTTCGTCTACACTGTTCTCGTCTTTCCTTTTAGGGATTATTCGCTCAGTAATACTGTATTTTTTTGCAGTATTTGAAGAAAATGAAGAAATTCCTCTGGCAAAGTAACAGAAATACTGGGGTGAATTAGTATCTCAGTCGTAAAGGAAGGAGAACAAGGCAAATTATAGTTTTAAATGGGTTAACAGTTTTATTTCTGGGATAGTATTTAATGTGTGTGTGTAATTCTTGTGCAAATGTCTTTAAGTGTTTGCCAGAGAATTTCTACTGGCAGGATATATAAAAGTAATACAAGAGATTTGTGTGCACTTATCTTGTTGTCTCGGTGTTGTCTGCTTGTTGGAGTTAACGTCTTTCTCTAGCGTGCCGACTCTGGTCATCTTGCTAGTGCCTGCAGTATTGGTTCTGCTGATTCAGGGTTCTATGCTCTGTGCCCTATTGTCTGGACTTCCGGTGGGCAGATAACCCAATTTCCAACAATTTATAAAAGATTTAAAACTATTTGTTTTGGTCAATTTCGACGATATCCGCCATTAAGCCTCTTTTTCGATGGTTTTAAGTGCTTGTTTACAATTTTACTGTAACATTCGCGATTGCAAAAAATTTACCAAAAATCAGGTAATTATCCGATTTTAATGAAATTTTCAGTATTGATTTAACAATTAATGAATTTTATAATGCATTAATTATTCTATTTCAAAACTTTCATTTAGTATTTTTGCTATGAAAATTAATATATAAAATTCATTTAAGATATGAAAAACCTGATGTTAAGTTTAAAATGTTATATTTTTAGATTGTAAAAATAAATATCTATTTAAACCTTATTTTATTACTGAAAAGTATACTTTTTGAAGAAAAACTCGATTGAAAATGTACCCCCTCCCCTTTTTAAGCAGAAAAATATCGATGCATAATTTTTTCTTTTATAAAATAATAGCCAATTAAATAATTATCGAAATGAGTAAAAAAGAAATCTCCAAAAATTAATTATTTATTATTTTTTTGCATTTTATTTTTCGATTTTCGGTACTTATTTTCTCATAAAAGCGCAACCGTAAAAAAATTTGTTTTGTTTCTATTCATAAGTTCGGTCTTTTATCTCTTTATTTATACTATAATTAGTATCGAAAATGATCAACTTGCAAAACATTTTACGCCCCCAACATAAGGGGGTCAAAATTAAGTGACCTGAAAAAAATGAGAAAGTTTTTAAATAAAATAAATAATGCATTATAAAGATCATTCATTGATACATAAACACTGAAAATTTCATTAAAATCCGATAATTTCCTGATTTTTGGTAAATTATTTTCCGTAGGGAGGCTAAAGTCATTTTGACAAAAACGAATTTAGACTCCGTTTGCTAGTCCCTAATAACACAACGATATAGATAGATAGATAGATAGATAGATAGAAGATAGAAACACAACGATATAGATAGATAGGTAAACACAACGATATAGATAGATAAGTAAACAAAACGATATAGATAAGATAGATAAACAACAAATAGNAATAAATTCCTCGCTCGACACCATTAACAACAGTGACACGAGAAAGATATTTCATATTGTCTAATCACTGGCAACATGCTGACTGCTAGCTTATTTATCTGACTGTATATAATAAGAAGACTACAAACATTCATGAAGCTTTTATGTCATTGACACTTTTAATTGGATTCTCTGGACGACGAGACTTTAACACAATAGAATACTCACTAAACAAACACACAGAAATTGAGAAGTTCTTATTAGTGCTTGCTTACTTACTTATTACATCAACTTGGACACTAAACGAGATCTCGAACAACTCCACCATCCACCCAAATAAAGACCAGATACTTAAACATTTCTTGCTTCTTGAAATAATTTTAGCCAGTAAAATGGAACAGTTTAAAGTCCTTAGGCAACCTTAGGACTTATTTATGTCAGAATGTCACAAGTTTATTAGGTCTTAAACCAGGACCAAAGGTCCTTCAATCGATTAAAACGATTTCTATATCTCATACCACTCTCTGAGAGAGAAAATAGATATCGAAGTTCACTCCGGATTTGGTTCTTAAAGTGAGTCCATTAATAATAATACTGAGGTGCTCAGTTATAGTATATTTATCGGAGCTACAGTTTTTAGGTACTTCTTACCATAATAAACAGTATTATTGACAATAATACAGAGTTGTGGTAATGAATGTAAGTTTAAACGTCAATAATCCAAGAACAGATGGTAGCTAGGAATAGTTTAATGCGCTCATCATAAAAATCAAATAATATCACAAACCTAATAAAGACTCAAGACCCAAATCAAACTCCAGGATTGTCTACGCCTTTAATCGGTCCACTACCCCACACTCGCACCAATACTACGCCATTTCGTCAGCTTACAGCGCTCACTAACCCACCGTACCCAACATACATAATACAGGATGTATATAAATTTTAAGGTCATTAAACAATAACACACAGGAACCATATAACTAAAGGAATGATAAAGTCTCTCACAAGGTATAACACTAACATCCCAAGACCCACCATATAACCTACAGAGGATAAAAATAGTAGTATACTCATAGTGAAAGGTCAATAAAAAAAAACAACCACACAAGACACAATTTAACTTAAACACAGACTAAGGCAAATAGATAAGATATGAAAAGGTCAATAACAACATAAGAAACTTCAAATCCAAACACTAAAGTCATATGTAGTTTAAACACACAGGATTCAATAAACTGCACAACATGGTACACAATATAGAGAAACAGGACATGGTATCATATTTACAAGGGTCCCATCAACCACACCATGCACAACACTAAGAGAATGTCAAGTTTAAAACGGTCTCTCCACAGACCAATACACATTAAGAATAGTAGTCACTCAGGTCATACCAACACGACCACACTACTCAGATACGGCACTGATAGCTATTACCAGGTTCATACCCGACCAAATACACCAGACCACCTAAGAGATATGATAGTTACTACCGACGGTCACATCACCCCAAAACGCGGACCATAACTAAACCTACAGGATTAAGTAAAAACTCTAAGGGTCGATCACCAAACCCATAAAAGAACCAATATAACTAGGAACCAAAAAAATGTAAGATTATAAAAAAAGAAGTACATAATCACACAACAGACAAATCCCTACAGGAATTGCATAATCGAGTGTACAGGTCAAATAATACCCTAAATCTTCCAAAAGTACAATCAAACTACACACCAAACTACTCAAAATAGGAAACAGAAATGTAGTTAAATAAGAGTACATAAACCCAAAAAAAAACAAACCCCAACCTAACAGACCCAACCTATAACTACACAAGGCCATGTATATCTCATAAAAAGATACATATTAAACACAACAAAAGATACCAAATAAACTCAAAGGAAATGGGTACGTCTCTACCTTCAAAGGAAGTATCATACCCTCCAAACCACAAAAACCAAAATACACAACAGCCAAAAACCCAACCACACAACAAACTTCAAGGCAAATGTAAGATCAGTACTTAAATAAAGGATCAAAATCAAACAAAATCCCACCAAGAACCCAGCACTGGATGTAGTGTAAGGTCAACTCAACCAATACTCTAGGATGTAGCTTTCTAAAAAAGGTCCAAATCAAACCTATACCATAACACCTCATCTCGCATCGAACATCATCACCAAGACGCAATACTAGGATGGTAAGTTTAAAGCCTCCATACAAAAATCACCTTTACCAAGATCACAAAATTAGGTAAAAATGTATTGTTAAAAGGTCATCACCCACCCTAACCCAAGACCATACTAGGCCGTGTGTTTCAGGTCATATAACACACCCCCAAAGACCAATACTTTATGGACAAAACAAATGCCGTAGTTTTAAAAGGTCAATTAGAACCACACAAAGACCACAAACACTCACAAGGAAATGTAAGTTTCAACCGGGTCTAAACACCCCCAAGACAAATCGAAAGAAGGAATAAATAACTCTAGGATGTAGTTTAGGTCATACCAAGACCAACACTAGGATGTAGTTTAAGGTCATACCCAAGACCAATACTAGGATGTAGTTAAGGTCATACCAAGACCAATACTAGGATGTAGTTTAAGGTCATACCCAAGACCAATACTAGGATGTAGTTTAAGGTCATACCCAAGACCAACACTAGGATGTAGTTTAAGGTCATACCCAAGACCAATACTAGGATGTAGTTTAAGGTCATACCCAAGACCAAACTAGGATGTAGTTTAAGGTCATACCAAGACCAACACTAGGATGTAGTTTAAGGTCATACCAAGACCAATACTAGGATGTAAAGGTCATACCCAAGACCAATACTAGGATGTAGTTAAGGTCATACCAAGACCAATACTAGGATGTAGTTTAAGGTCATACCCAAGACCAATACTAGGATGTAGTTTAAGGTCATACCCAAGACCAATACTAGGATGTAGTTAAGGTCATACCAAGACCAATACTAGGATGTAGTTTAAGGTCATACTAGGATGTAGTTTAAGGTCATACCCAAGACCAATACTAGGATGTAGTTAAGGTCATACCAAGACCAATACTAGGATGTAGTTTAAGGTCATACCATAGGATGTAGTTTAAGGTCATACCCAAGACCAATACTAGGATGTAGTTTAAGGTCATACCCAAGACCAATACTAGGATGTAGTTTAAGGTCATACCAAGACCAACACTAGGATGTAGTTTAAGGTCATACCAAGACCAATACTAGGATGTAGTTTAAGGTCATACCCAAGACCAATACTAGGATGTAGTTTAAGGTCATACCCAAGACCAACACTAGGATGTAGTTTAAGGTCATACCCAAGACCAATAGGATGTAGTTTAAGGTCATACCAAGACCAATACTAGGATGTAGTTTAAGGTCATACCCAAGACCAATACTAGGATGTAGTTTAAGGTCATATCCAAGACCAACACTAGGATACCAAGACCAATACTAGGATGTAGTTTAAGGTCATACCAAGACCAATACTAGGATGTAGTTTAAGGTCATACCAAGACCAACACTAGGATGTAGTTTAAGGTCATACCCAAGACCAATACTAGGATGTAGTTAAGGTCATACCAAGACCAACACTAGGATGTAGTTTAAGGTCATACCCAAGACCAATACTAGGATGTAGTTTAAGGTCATACCCAAGACCAATAGGATGTAGTTTAAGGTCATACCCAAGACCATTAGTAGTTGGTAGAGGACCGCATTTAAATTTTTTCTTATTTTTTGTTTTATTATTCACTCTCTTTTTGATTTTCTTTAGCTTAGAATTTGTGAGTGTGTCAGGCATTTTCTTAGGATTTTTGTTATTTTTTAAGAGCTCCTGTGGGTCCATAATTCTTATTATCTCTCCTTCCTTTTTAGGAGAAAGTAGGGGTGAGTCCAGCCTGCCTTGGGGCTGAGAAAATTTTTCTTTGGTTGAGCATATAGGCTGTATATTTTCTTCTATATTTTTCCTTTTGGTTGTGCCTGGTTTGAAAGTTAGTTTTGGGTCAGGCATCTTATTATTTTTTGAGAGCTCCTGTGGGCCCATAATTATTATCGTCTCTCCTTCCTTTTTAGGAGAATGTATGGGTGAGTCCTTTTGGAGGAATATATTTGTTTTATTCTTTTCAGTTATAGGATTCTTCTCCTCAAGGGTTGGAGGTTGTTCACAATGCAAACCCACAATTTCCTCTTTATTTTCCAATGTTGAGGGGTCTAGGCTTGCATTGCTAGTATGCTGCAGAACACCCAGTCTAGTCCATATTCCAATACGGAATATGGTACTCTCTCTGTAGAGACAGTCCACAGCAAACTGTATCTCCCTAGAATCTCTACGACAAATTAGCCTTATTTTTTTGTAATTTTCGCTAATCTGGTAGAAATAGTCTCTTATTGTTTGTCGTTCTTCTGACAGAACGTCAGGAGCCAAATGTATCTCTTCCAATTTCTCCATTATTTCCAAAATTTTCTGTTCCCGATTGTATGGAGAGTCCATCTCGAAATTTCTTTTTAATTTATTTATTTTATTTTATTTTTATTCGTTCAACTGGTGCTTTGTTTTTGTTGTGGTGTGGATGTCAATTGTAGTAGCAGCAGTAGTTGAATTGAAGTGGGCGGAGCTTAGCTGTCACGCGATGACGTCAGCTGTGGAGGTTGGCCTATGCTTCCTTTCGGCGCGAAATTTGTTTGAAGAAGAAGAAGCTAGACATTTTGTTTTTTCTCTTTCGCACGTATGAGGGTTTTTTTTTTTGGTTTTTTGGGGTTTTTTCACACGTGAGAATTTTTTGAATGTATTTATTTCTTGAGAACAGTCCGGTGTTAAAAAACTCACATGGTTATCCAAAACCCAAGAGGGATCCAACACAACTACAACAACCACTGTTAACACATTTCCCACCTACACTCTAGATCTCCCTATACACCCACCTCCAGCCAACAAAGAATTGGACTCTAAATTATCAAGACTCAAGAGATCAATATTCGACATACTGAAAAAACATACAAGGACACCACAAAGAAATTTATCTAATACTCAACGACACACTCTATCAACCTTGAAAAATAAGGAAGTTATATACCTACCCTCCGATAAAGGTAAGGAATTCTGCGTCATCTCCCAGAATAACTATAAACAATAAGCTCTAGAACATCTTAATAATAACAACATTTATTCAGAAGTAACAAACATTAAATCAACACAAATCGAGAATGACGCAGAATTCCTAAGTGGTTGTTGTAGTTGTGTTGGATTCCTCTTGGATTTTGGATAACCATTTGAGTTGGTAGGCCGTTCTGCAGAAATTGGTTTCAATATCGAGTAGTAGTTTACTATTCAATTTTTGTGACATAATAAATTTAGGTCCGACACTGAGTAGTTCCAATTCATCATTCGAAAGAGATTTTGTTTTTAAACACCTAATGAAATGCAAAAATAAGGGCAACAATTTTTCAGTTAAGATAGAGGCTATAATACGCAACATTGGTAATCTCAGAATTAGAGAAAGTTTATTAATAGCTAAATTAGGTCCTAATATAAACAATAGATTAGAATTAAACACAGAATACATAGTTAACTAAATTTACACGTTCCATATATAGCTTTTAGTTTATTTAGTACACATATTTTCACATATATATGTAATTTTCCCTATCACAAATTTTAAACCTACCAACTATCAATAGATTAGAATTAAACACAGAATACACAGTTAACTAAATTACACGTTCCATATGTAGCTTTCAGTTTGTTTGTTTTTTTGGGTTTTTTGGGTTTTTTTAGTATACATATTTCCACACTTATATGTAATTTTCCCTATCGCAAATTTTAAACCTACCAACTATCAACTGTTTGCATATTTTTTATTCGTTCACTTGAAATGCCAGATTTGAATTATGTAATACATCTATAATAGATATTAAGACATACAATTGATTCTCAACATTTCATGCACTCACAATATAAAAAAATTTTTTTTAAATTGATGTTAAATATATATATTAAAAAAAGTGAAGGAATAATTAAAAATAAGAAAAAGATAATAAAAAAATTAATTACGATTAATTTAACAATATTGACATACTTATTAATCCCTTTACATGACATTATTTCTTTAAACCATGACATCATTTCTTTAAACCATAATACCCTCTTAGGATTACGGTCAGTCTAGAACTATTAATAAATATTTAAGGGAAAAATAAGAACAAATAATAACAGCAAAAGAAGGGAAAAAATAGTTAAATAAGATATATAATTGAAGCAAAACACTATGCCTTTTGTAATTTAAATATTTGATTTATAATATTTAATCTATTTGAAATTTAAAAGTAAAATGGTTTGTTTTATTGTTTTGAATTTTGCACCAATCCTAATATGTAATTTTTATATGATATTTTAATATATAATTAATATAATATTTAATCTATTTAAAGTTTAAAAGAAAAAGAGAAAAAAAGTACTCATAAATATTTTCTTAAAAAAAAAAGATTATTTATTTTTTCTATCAGTACTAATACATAATTTAAGATAATCTTTTATTTACTAATTTACTAAAATAAAAATTTAAATTAGAAAAAAAAGAAATAACACCAAGAAAAATAAAAAGAAAAAGAGGGAGAAAGAAGAAGAAAAGAAAAGGGAAAGTGAAACAAAAGCTAAGTATTAAATTTTTCTATTGACGGTTTTTATTTATTTATTCATTTTTTTATTTTTGAATTTGACATCGCTACACACCGGCAACATACTTGCTACACTTGCAACATACTTGCAACATTTGACCGGATGACAGCCGATATTAGGAATATTTGTTCTACACAGACTTAAAAAAAAAAGAGAGAAATAAGAAATTACAGTTATTCGCCCATTTCATTCATAAAGGAGGAGAAGAAAGAGAGGAAAAAAAGGAGAGGAAAAGGAAATAAGAAGAGAAATTATAACCACACAAATAAAAACATAAGCACGTCATTTCGGAAAATAAACTCTGATGATGAAGATCTTGCTTCGAAATCGATAAGACAAAAATAACATCTTTTTGTTTTTATTTTTCATACGCATTGTACTGGCCTTCATAATATTAATATATATATATATATATATATATATATATATATATATATGTGTGTGTGTGTGTGTGTGTGTGTGTGTGTGTACTAGAAGTACCAGTCGGTGTGGTGGACCCGTAGATCTCGTCAGATCATCCACCTGCGTTCCCCAAAGTCTCTCAATCATCTCGCCTCGGCTTGTCACTGATACTAGACTTTGGGCAAGGAGAGCATGCGGTGCGTTTCGCACAAGCGCACCACGTGTCAATATGTGCAGATATTTCTACAAGTATCATGGTGATGGAGGAATGGTGATATGTGCAGGTTTGACGGCCTGGAAGCACACAGCTTTGAGTCTACACGTGGCAAGGCTCGTGACTCATCTAAAAGCACCGCATAGTCGATTAAACTGCAACGTTTCTCGGTGACGTCGAGAGTAACTGAGCAGCCCATTGGGACCCACTGTGCACCCAGACATTTGGAAAGGGTCTAGAAAAGGCGGCCTAAACAAATGTCTGTTCAACTCTCAAGCTGTCCAGACACCTGTGGTTTGACGACAGGGTGAAATCAAAGAAGTATTACAGCATAAAACATAGGCTAACAATAGCCACCTGGAATGTCTGGACACTTCTCGATCTTGAGGGAACGGGAAACGACGAACTGGTATCGTGGCAATATATATACTGCTAGATGAAATCTTAAAGCCAATGAAAATAAAGAAAGAATATACATTTTACATTGTTAGACTCATTGTATTATTTGTGTAGAGTTTAGAAAAATGAAAATAAGAAAAGGAAAGACTAATATGAATATCTTTTTTAACATGTAATAGGGAGAGTTTGATATTGGAAAAGTTTCACTGTTCAAAATTATAAAACCATATGAAGCTTCAGTAAAAACGTAATGAAATGTCCTTATTTGTATTGTAGCAAGCAATAGCTCAATCAACATCTCACACTGGTATCTTCTAAATTACCTTAGATACAAACATAAAAAAGGCAAAAAAAGTTGACAGTTTGAACGTGGCAAATATGTTGAGTTCCAAAAGCGAGGTATCCATCTATGGATCCATAGAATCCAGCTGGATGAGGAGTTAATGACATGCAATACTCCACTTTGGCCGTTTCTTGGACTAGACGGGTGGTCAAAAAGGCCCCCTCGGATCAATCGGCTGGTCACGTCAAGCCCTAGCACCTATATGATTGCCCCAACCCTATTGCGCTCATGGAAAGCCACCCAGGCTGCGTAGTTTTTAAAAATTTAGACTCTACTCCATCGTCATTCGCAGAAACTTTCTCTATTACATGTTAAAAAGATATCCATATTTATTTTTCCTTTCTTTTCAAAGCTCTACAGAAATTATAGATCGAGTCTAATATTACAAAATGTATATTTTTCTTTATCTTTCTTAACCTTAAGATTTTGTCCAGCAGTATATATCTTTAGAAATTGTCGTGATTATTATAGGAAAAACCCGAACAAACAAATAAAAGAAAGCAAAATATTTTAAAATTATTTAAAAGGAGTGGTTCAGTTCATTGGTGCAGAGAATGCACAAAACTCAAACTTTCGAAGTAAACAACCTATTTTTACACGTTCACAAAGTAAGTCTGTCTACATACATATGTATAGGTATCTATAGGTATAAGTTAAGAGGATAAATAAATGAAGTAAATAAAATGCTGAATGGATAAAATTAAATTAATGAATTACCAACACGTGTTTCGGTCAGCAGTTTGTTCATGTACACATTGTATTCTATTTATTATTATTGAAAATATGAAATCAAATAATAATAATTGAAAATTATAAAATATCTAAGCATACAAAGAAAAATGTCCTTCTTCAGAGCAAAATGTTTGATATTTGAAGTTAAAACGGACACAATACAGGGAATTTTTATCTTGAAAATTTCTGAGACGCTTACGGTTATAATCTTATATATAGAGAGAGATAGAGAGAGACGGGGACATTTTGATTCATCATTATCATTATTAAATTTTATTACACTTTCATTTCTTATAATCTTGGTTAGCTCAGTCGGTAGAGCGTTCGGCTAGAAACTACAAGGTTCCTAGTTCGATTCCGGTCCTCGCCAACTCGGCGTTATGAGTAGCACAGGGATATGTGTGGTAAAGTAAGGAGCTGTTGGTAGGTGTGGCGCTCCACCTCAGATGCAAAAACAATCTCCTTTGTCTAGAGCTAGTGAAAAGGGGATAGACTCCCTCACTGATTGGCTGATACTGACATTAGGCCGCCCCGACGACTTTACTTTACTTATATATATATATTATATATATATATATATATATATATATATATATATATATATATATATATATATATATATATATATATATATATATATATATATATATATATATATATATATATATATATATATATATATATATATATATATATATATATATATATATATATATATATATATATATATATATATATATATATATATATATATATATATATATATATATATATATATATATATATATATATATATATATATATATATATATATATATATATATATATATATATATATATATATATATATATATATATATATATATATATATATATATATATATATATATATATATATATATATATATATATATATATCGTTTAACTTGCTCCAAATGCCTTAATTTCTATATAGGAAGTACAATTAGACCCCTCCACATTAGAATCAAAGAACATATCCACACACGTGCATTCTCATTCCACAAACATTTAATCAAATGCAAAAATAAAGACAATAGTTTTTCCGTTAAGATAGAGACAGTAATACGAAACATTGGTAATCTCAGAATTAGAGAGAGTTTATTAATAGCCAAATTAGGTCCTAGTATAAACAATAGATTAGAGCTAAACACTGAATACATAATTAATTAAAATACACGTTCCTCACAGTATATATACATAGTATGTACATTTCATTATACATATATCAAATGAATATTACATAAATATATAAATAGATGAAAATAATAACATTGAAATTGAATTAACGGCTAAAATGTTCATCACGCAAAGTGGGCGTGACGTTTAAAAAAAAGAACACCACGAGACGCGTGTTATAACATAAAAAAAAAAATAACGACCAAAACAAAAAACGCGTCCATTTCCGAAAATCGTCTCTGAAGATAAAGTTTTACTTTGAAATCGATAGGACACAAAAAATAACATCTTTTTGTTTTTATTTTTTACTTGCATTGTAATTGCTTTCAAATTAATACATTATAATATATATATATATATATATATATATATATATATATATATATATATATATATATATACTAGACAAAAAGTGAGCCGTTGGGTCACCCGTTAAGCTCTCGCTAGATGATTGGGATTAGGAAAAAGAGTAGGATCTGCCAAAATATCATCTGCTTTTCATTTTAAAAATGAATTAAAAGTCATTAAAACGATTTAAGGTCAAGTTTTAAGTCGAAAAAGTAACATAATGAGCATAAGCAAAAAAGCAAAATAATATTACACATTTAATTTATTTTTGATACATTAAAACGATGTTTTCGGTCAATTTCGATCATCTTGATCTGCCAAGACGCTACTTAAAATTCGTTTTTACAAAATAAATTCTAACCTTTGCGCTTGAAAAAAATTCACACTGGATTGTCCAATTAGACACATAACCTAGTGATAAAGGAGTTAGGTTAAGACAGTTCTAAATGACAGTTATCTCTAGACTGCAGGTTCAATCCTGGTCAGGGGCAGCAGTAACATAGAATAATAATTAACATAGCTTAACACCTGTACCCCAGTTATGGTTAGTGGAATGAGAACAGGATACCCCCGTGGGCTGAATAAAGAGTTAGGGTCAAAGTTCTGTGATGGCTCCCTATTACAAGAAGGTTCCTGTTATTTATTTTTTAGTTTTCATTTTCATTTTATTTTTCGATTTTCGGTACTTATTTACTACTCGAACAGATTCTAAAAAAACAAAAAAAACAAAAAACGGTACTCTTCGCGGAGAACCGTCCCGCCTCCTGCCTCAAAAAACGCTAGCCGATGGCTGCTGAAAAAAAAAACCCAGCTACGATTGAAGTCCATAGACGAAGCGGTGTCACTCGCAAAAAAACAAACAAAAAAAAAAACAACCAACCGTAAACTCTAACCCCACCCTACTTAAAATTAACAGTTTTATTACAAAATGTCTTGGTTCTGTTTTTTCTGGGTTATAAAAAAATCAGAAAGTTTAAAATAGAATAAAAATTAATTCATTGCTAAATCAACACTGAAAATTTAATTAAAATCGAAAACTTCCCTGAGTTTTGGTACAAACGTAAGGGTTAGAATTGTAGTAAAAAAAAAAACATGGATTTTTCAATGAATTGACCTAGACAATTGAAATAAACATCAGAATTTTTATTGCGGGGCGGGGCGGGGCGGGTGTTTTTCGTCTACCCTTTGAATGTAAGACAGCCGACTCTAGAGTTATAGGATGTTGGGAGGGGCTGAGTGCTGCCTTTGTAGTAATATTACTTGTGATCAATTTCATCTCCCCTTCCTAGGCGTATAGGGAGTAAAAAGGGGAGGAACGTAGGATGTAAAGACAGGGATGAGTTAAGACTTGACTTAATTGCAAATTCCGACTAATTAAGCCAATTAAAGTGTTTTTTTTTTCATGCAATAGGTTGAGCTAAAACTAAGGGATAATTAGAGAGAAATTTCGCGTGATCAAGGTCACAAACAAAAAAGCCTTTAGGGATAGAACGCTCCAAATCTCAGCTTTAGTATAATATATATATATATATATATATATATATATATATATATATATATATATATATATATATATATATATATATATATATTTCAGATAGCACTAACTACATATGTATATGCACATATATAAATATATACATAGAATATATATACATATATATATCGCCCAGTTTATATATATATATATATATATATATATATATATATATATATATATATAGTTTGTGTGTACGTATAAATAAGTATATACGCTCATTTTAATTGAGGTCTGTAATAAAGTTTCGGTGGTTGTGTAGGCAATGTAAAATATATGATGCTTACGTTGTAAAGAAAATGTTTACACATTATATACACATATATTTGTATGTATACATATATATTTACATATACATTGTGTAGACCCGCCCACGAGGTGGGGGTCCAGTGGCTTCGGCCTTGGATCTCTACAATTTAATAGCGTCGAACCCAGGGGCCTATCCCCCAGGCAATACCTGCCACCTCGACTTAAAGGGGCAGAACTGGGTTTATTGCCCAGCGCCTGAGGCGCCCCCTGGAGGGGAATGCCGACGGGATCGACGCAATTTTTGCTTGCCCACATAAAAACGAGACCTTGTGTCCAGCCCTCATAAGTGGGATGAGAGGCACATACCTATAAATTTACACTGATATATATATATATATATATATATATATATATATATATATATATACATAAAATGAATAATCTTTTACAGATCACTAGTGTCTTACGTAATCTTACAACCCCATCACCAATATTCCTTCCCCATTTCCACATAAAGTGACTCATCAACCTTATTGTAGTTTCAAAATAGCTGAAACTAGTGTTGCTATTGTTAATAATCAGTCGAGGAGAACCTGTGACCTTATGGCCACATTTCGCCTTCTTTTTATCTGTCAATGTTTTCTTCTATCATTATTAGGACCTTACACATTTTTTTCTCTCTCTCTCTCTCTCTCTCTCTCTCTCTCTCTCTCTCTCTCTCTCTCTCTCTCTCTCATCTTTAAAATCAATTTTAGAATTGAATAATTATTGTTTTTATAATAATTATTATATGTATATATTATAATTAATATAATTTGTGTTTTTATCAATAGATTAAAATTTATTTATTACTAATATATTTTTAAACAACAAAACTAAATTTGGTTTAGGGCTGATGTCGTTTTCAGTTATCCCATTCTATCAGAGACACAACAATGCGTAAATATTTAACTGACTTTGATTACGTGTTTAATATTTCACAAAAATATTCATAATTTCAAAATTTTTCATTAAAATATCAAAATTATGAATGAAAACAAAATTTCACACGATCATTTTGTGGTCCTGGAATGGCCTCATTTATTTATTTTTTTTTTTTTAATTTCATTTTTTATTTTCAAATCGTCCCTTGAGATTTGAACAATTAGTCATATTCATTATGGCAGTTGGATAATCGAAATTGTAGATCGTCCATCATGAAATCTGTTGCTAGCTCTCTCTTGATACGCATTCCTCATCCCCACAATATTATCTTTATAATAATCATTTATAATGAAATACGATAAAATCAATGCCTTGATTAGACCTATTTTACAAATTTACTTTTCAACGACACCATCAAGTTCCCAGTAATATTGGATGTTTGTTGATATCGGATTACCAAGCAGTAATCCTTTTGTAATGGACTTGGTTGGTCAGTAGATGTGGGAGGAAATGAATCCAGAAAAATATTAAGAATTTGTTTTAATGGACACATATATTTCTATGACTAACTTATTGCAAATATCTTGAAATTAGCAAAATATTTTCACAACAAAGTAATTATTGCAAAAACATAATCTTTATTTAATCTCAAAAACTGATCTTTATTGTGGTAAAATCACAACGTTTCGGTTGTTGTATTTCGCGTCCTTCCTCAAGTTTTTCTTGACTATCTACACATAGCAACGACTCAACCTGGAAAATCATTTTCAATAGTTTTATTTTCAAAGTAATTTATTTTAAAGACTATTTGATTTAGCTTTTTCAATGACATAAATTCTTAAATATCTTCCTAGCGGACTCAGTCTTTCCTAAAGACATTAAAATTGATGGGTGTTACATTACTACAGTGGCCCATAAAATATTGTCAGGATGGTTAAATGAAAGATTTTTCCTTCTTATAAGCTGGTTGTCTAACTAATACTATCTTACACATAGCTGTAGAGATAGGAGATCTATTCAAAAATTTGTGCAAAATGAAAACAGACTTGACTCNTTTCAGTTGATTTAACAGTGCAAAATGAAAACATTGATTGAAAAAATCATAATTTTCATTATTTCCGTTAGCTGAAAAAAATTAAAAAATCATCAGGAGTTTATTTAATGTTTTTTCTTTCAAATGGAAAAACATTTTTCAGAAAAAATTAATTTTTCTGCAAGTTTCATAGTGTTAAATATAGGGGGTGGGTAAATTTCACAGGGTAAAATTGGTGTACCTAGTATTTTAAAAACATTGTTTAAAAACGTTTTGGTGGACCTGATTATCTGGACCCCCCCCCCATCTAATTTTTTTTCCTAGTTGATTATTATCGATTACACACCAATCTATCAGATTGTAAAAAAAAATTCTTAAAAGTTCTTTTATTTTTAGTATTCACGGGTGCTCATTTCCTCGTATAAGTTTATAGTAAATTGTACGCCAATATCGTAACCGCTTGAACGGAACCCAAATTATTTATTTATTTTCCCATTAAACTAACCCCAACCCCTAACCCTAACCCTAACCCTAAACCCCCCTAGTTAAAATTAAGTTTTATTACAAAATTTGTATTAATTACAAAACAACAATTTTCATAAAAGTTCACATGTCACATATGAAATCTCTATTTAAACATGCCAATTTTTCAGAACTGAAAAGTTGAACTATAAACTCAGCGATGTTATTTGACTTCACAATAAAGAGTAAAATCATAAAACTTAAAATTTAATTTGTAAGGCAAATTCTGAGGAATATTTTGAATTGTATTTTGAATAATAATTTAAATGTTAGTTGTTTTGTTTTATGGGATATCAACTTTGTTAGTTGTTTTGTTTTATGGGATATCAACTTTTCGGGTAATTTACTAACGAATCATGTCATTTTGATAAACAAAGCGCTTACAATTTTTCGTACTTACATATACAAAATTCTTGAAATGTTTCAATAACTGGATATTGTCGGAAATACTTGAAATAAATTTCGTCTTACAAATAATTGACTACTTATCTCCAGTCGGGCCTTCGACTAAAGATAAAACACCGGATTTTGTCCGTATTAGTAACCTTTGTTTGTTTGTTTTTTTATCGTGGTTTTAGAAAATAATTAGTTAACGAACCAAAAGAAAAACAGTTTCTAAGGACATTTGTCAATTTTATTGTTATTTTTAACCCTTTAAAACTCTAACAATAAAAATTAAAATAAATTAAAGAATTAAAAGTCATTTTATTCGAATGAAATCTAATAACGTAACCGTAAAGCGTAAATTTTGATTTTCTACAATTTTTATGCATTACAAAAATTAAAATGAGTGTACTGTACAATTTAAGAATATGCACAAACTCGCTGTAAAAATAATTTAATCTATAAAAACATACAAATTACATATTCAGAAAGACTATTTCATCTTATTTCTAAAGATATAAATATTTTAAAGATTAGAATAGATCCTAAATAGGTAAGAGATTCCGAACTGCCTTATTCGTTTTATCGGCTATACGTAGTATTTTTTTTTTTTTTTAAAAGCTGTAAAAAAAAAATTAATCTATAAAAACACATACAAATTACATATCAGAAAGACTATTTCATCTTATTACTAAAGATATAAATATTTTAAATATTCGATCCTAAATAGGTAAGAGATTCCAATCTGACTGGTAAGACTGCACTGCTTCTAATAAGTATAAGCAGAGATTTTGGTATGTACGTGTCGACGTATAACAAAAAAACGGGAGGTCACTCAGATTCAAAATCTTGCATACACATTGATATCGTTCTAACTAAGAAAAACTCAAAATTTGGTTATTGATTTTTACTGATTAAGGGATTTAATCGATTAATTAATCCAAAATCACCCAATTTGCGGAACTGTCCGTATATCAGCTCCTCCTGATAATAAAATATTGTCTCTGTCTGCTTATTGTTAAAGCGATAACAGCAGCGAAGTTTTGATTTTAATGAATTAATTTTGCAGTCTAAGCCGTTCAGCTCCGAATTTATGGCCTATTTATGGTCCAGTCTTTAATAATTTTTATATCGTTAGAAAGATAAGAAAATACTCTTTCAAAATATATAATTTGTGTGAGCTTTTATCAATTATATCATTTTTTACAGCGAGTTAAAAAATTAAAAAATGGCTTCGGATAGCCACGCTGCCTATGATTATTGCGATACAAGCAGTGCAGTCTATACCAGTCAGATTGGAATCTCTTACCTATTTAGGATCGAATATTTAAAATATTTATATCTTTAGTAATAAGATGAAATAGTCTTTCTGAATATGTAATTTGTATGTGTTTTTATAGATTAATTTTTTTTTTTACAGCTTTTAAAAAAAAAAAAAATACTACGTATAGCCGATAAAACGAATAAGGCAGTTCGGAATCTCTTACCTATTTAGGATCTATTCTAATCTTTAAAATATTTATATCTTTAGAAATAAGATGAAATAGTCTTTCTGAATATGTAATTTGTATGTTTTTATAGATTAAATTATTTTTACAGCGAGTTTGTGCATATTCTTAAATTGTACAGTACACTCATTTTAATTTTTGTAATGCATAAAAATTGTAGAAAATCAAAATTTACGCTTTACGGTTACGTTATTAAGATTTTCATTCGAATAAAATGACTTTTAATTCTTTAATTTATTTATTAATTTTTATTGTTAGAGTTTTAAAGGGTTAAAAATAACAATAAAATTGACAAATGTCCTTAGAAACTGTTTTTCTTTTGGTTCGTTAACTAATTATTTTCTAAAACCACGATAAAAAAACAAACAAAACAAAGGTTACTAATACGGACAAAATCCGGTGTTTTATCTTTAGTCGAAGGCCCGACTGGAGATAAGTAGTCAATTATTTGTAAGACGAAATTTATTTCAAGTATTTCCGACAATATCCAGTTATTGAAACATTTCAAGAATTTTGTATATGTAAGTACGAAAAATTGTAAGCGCTTTGTTTATCAAAATGACATGATTCGTTAGTAAATTACCCGAAAAGTTGATATCCCATAAAACAAAACAACTAACAAAGTTGATATCCCATAAAACAAAACAACTAACATTTAAATTATTATTCAAAATACAATTCAAAATATTCCTCAGAATTTGCCTTACAAATTAAATTTTAAGTTTTATGATTTTACTCTTTATTGTGAAGTCAATAAACATCGCTGAGTTTATAGTTCAACTTTTCAGTTCTGAAAAATTGGCATGTTTAAATAGAGATTTCATATGTGACATGTGAACTTTTATGAAAATTGTTGTTTTGTAATTAATACAAATTTTGTAATAAAACTTAATTTTAACTAGGGGGGTTTAGGGTTAGGGTTAGGGTTAGGGGTTGGGGTTAGTTTAATGGGAAAATAAATAAATAATTTGGGTTCCGTTCAAGCGGTTACGATATGGGGGATCAATTTACTATAAACTTATACGAGGAAATGAGCACCCGTGAATACTAAAAAAATAAAGAACTTTTAAGAATTTTTTTTTACAATCTGATAGATTGGTGTGTAATCGATAATAATCAACTGAAGGAAAAAAAATTAGATGGGGGGGGGGTCCAGATAATCAGGTCCACCAAAACGTTTTTAAACAATGTTTTTAAAATACTAGGTACCACCAATTTTACCCTGTGAAATTTACCCACCCCCTATATTTAACACTATGAAACTTGCAGAAAAATTAATATTTTCTTGAAAAATGTTTTTCCATTTGAAAGAAAAAACATTAAATAAACTCCTGATGATTTTTTAATTTTTTTTCAGCTAACGGAAATAATGAAAATTATGATTTTTTCAATCAATGTTTTCATTTTTGCACTGTTAAATCAACTGAAATTTAACGTAGCTAAAAACAAGTTACGATAAGAGTTTTTTTTAAATTCTATGAAAAATCAATTAATTATAAATAATAACAAAATATTTCCGTTTTATTCAAGATGGCCTAAACTGATCAATTGGGGGTCCCTATAATAAGTTTTAAATAGTCTTAAGTTTTAGCAAAAATAGATATTGCAATACGAAGAATTTAAATTTTCGATTCTCAGCTTCTTTTTAAACTCAACATGCAATTAAGAACTAACTGTGAATTGTTGTCATGTACAAAAAATTTAAAACAAAAACAAACAAATATACAAACGAATACTTTCAATTTGTTGTATAATAATATAAAATAAGTTTAAACTATAAAACAGAAAATACAAATCCTGAAATATACAAATTCTCAATGATTTTAGTTTCAAGAATTATTTTCCTCTTACCCCCTCTCTAACTACTGTCTTCCACTTTCTCTCTCACTCCCTGGTGATCCAAATTTCATTTTAGTCCGGTCATGGACCGGGTACTTTAGCTAGTATATATATATATATATATATATATAGGGAGCCGCAGAATCTGGGGTGTAAGGGAGATAACTTCCTATTTTAAGAAATTGGAAATCTTCAGTTGAGATCATGGTTGAATATATAAAATATGGAGGCCTTTATTTATTTATAGTGATACTATTTCGTATGTTTGAAATATCTGGATGTCAAATCTGAGTTTTCAAATTAAAAGATTGTTGAATAGTTAATTTTAAAAGTATTGCCTCAATTATGATAAAAAAAATAATTTAAAAAAAAAAAACAAAGTTTAAAAAAGATTTATTTTTTATTTTAAGAAAGAAGCGCTATGAATTTTTAAGTCTTAAGAAAAAAACAAACATGTAAAATCTTTTTTGGTTTTTCTTTAATTTTTTTTCTTTTACTTTTACTTTTGAATCATTAATTAACATTGTTAATTAATGATTAAACATCAATCTATCAGATTGTTAAAAAAAAATCAAAATAGTTATTTATTTTTCGAGTTTCCAGGGGTGCTCAGTTCGCGGTATAAGTTTATCGTAAACCGATCCCCCATATCAGAACCGCTAAAAAAAAAATGTATTTATTTATTTATTTATTCTTTTTCCTTCAATGGATTATTATCGATTACACACCAATCTATCAGATTATTTTTTTTAATTCTTAAAAGTTCTTTATTTTTTGAGTTTTCAGGGATTCTCATTTCTCTGTATAAGTTTATAGTAAATTGATCCCCCATATCGGAACCGCTCGAACAGAACTTGCGCAAAGGTGTCAAAGTTAGGGTGGCCCAGACAAAACAGAACCCAAATTATTTATTTATTTTCCCATTAAACTAACCTTAAACCCCAACTGTTAAGTTAGAGCGGTTCCAATATGGGGGATCAATTTACTATAAACTTATACCGGAAATGAGCACCCCTGAAAACTCGAAAAATAAAGAACTTTTTGAATTGTTTTTTTACAATCTGATAGATTAGTTGTCGAAATTTTGGTTTGGTCCTCAAAATTCGACGCCAGTAACAAAATAAAAAAATAAAAGTGTAAAAGATATAGAGGAAAAATGAATTAACAAAGTCTAAAAAACGTGACAAACTCTACTTATAAATTAACTATATTTATTCAAATTTTAAACTACTCTACGGTCTGCTGTGGGTTGCACAAATTTCCCCGTGCAGTATCCTTAACTATGAAAAAAAACATTTAAAAACATAAAACCAAACAAGACAAAATTTACATACAAAATCACTTGCCGAGAGGCCAAAGTTCGTAATGCCCTTTTGTTTTTAGTGGGCCCTTATTTTGGTCGGTTGATGACAGAACTCTGAGTTATTTACCTTCTCTCATTTATCTTCCTTCCTTCTCTCGTTTATCTTTCTTCCTTCTCTCGTTTATCTTTCTTCCTTCCCTCCTTCTATGTTCTTCAATGCTTTCTTCTTTCCTTTCTTTTAACTTTGTTCCTTGTTCTTTCCTCATTCAACTTTCCTTTGCTACTTCTTCAAATATTTCTGGACGTTCACGCCCGACGACCTTTTCTCACTATTCCTGGTATACTAGGAACGGTCACGTCCCCAAAAATACTTCTTGCTCCTGGTTTCAACCAGTCAAAAAGACCCAGTGGTCTCAACGTTGATACGTTCACGTATCTCTTAACCTTGGGTTCGTTCACGAACCCTAATCCTTTTTCTGAAGAAGAAGAAGATTCTTCGCTGTTCACAGCGAACCAAACACAGAAGGAGGGGAGGGCTTCAGCCCAAGAGAGACCTGTTCTCTCACCTCTGTTCACAGAGTGCCTCTCGTCATAAGTATGTCCAAAGTTAGGGAACCCAGTCAGAGCCCTTCCTCGTCCCCCACAAATGATGTCATCTTTGACCAATGACAGGCCCACAAGTATTCACTCCGGGAATTTCAAAAATAAAGGCACCAAGGCCCAAACAAAATAACATTATTTTTACAAAACATCCCCCACAGGTGGGGGGCTAACTGTTGCAGCCATTTCAGAGAAATTTCTCCCAAAAAAAAATTTCAACATAGTGTGTAAACAATAATAATCCATTGAAGAAAAAGAAAAGAAATTACAAAGAAAAATTTTTTGTTCCGATATGGGGGATCGGTTTACGATAAACTTTTACCGGGAAATGAGCACCCCTGAAAACTTGAAAAATAAAGAACGTTTTAGAATATTTTTTTTACAATCTGATAGATTGGTGTGTAATCGATAATAATCCATCGAAGAAAACGAAAAAAAATTAAAAACAAAAATTTTAGATGTCAGGTCTGCCGAAATTTTTTTTTTTAGCACTTTTTACCACTTGACAATTTTCACAAGTTCTTTTAATTTTAATTTTTCATAAAAATATAAATTTTAACCAACAATAAATGTCTTCATTTGCAAGGAGAAACCTTCTCTTAAAAATATTTTTCAAAAAATATCCAGCCACGCGAAGGGAACGTGAAAACTTAAACAAGGGACTTGTAAACAATTTACATTCCATCATCGTGTGTAAATTTTACTATAAACTTATTTTAATTTAAAAAATTCAATAGCGAATAATTTCATAAACAAAAAGAGAATTCATTTGCCAATAATTCCTGTTAATGCGAATTAAAATTTACATGAAAACTGCCAAAATTTCACGTGTCTAACAAAACTATGTTATTTGTTTGTGGTTGCTTTTTTTTTAATATAACTACAAAGATGTTTACTACTTAGTGTTAGTATAACAATATCTACAATAAAAATACTCGTGTAAAATATATTTTTAAGAACATTCAGTTTAATTTCAGTGTTCAATAATTATTTTTTCTTTTAATTAGATTAGGTATTAATTTCAAGTTTACTATTTTTTAAAGGAATGTAAATAAATAAATAAATAAATAAAAGAACAATGTACTTTTGGAAATAAAGTGATCCTTTAATGAATGAATCATAATAACTTGGGAAATGAGTTGAATTCGTTCACAAATCACACTGTAAAGACCGTGGTCAGAAGGGGAGATAATTTTGCTCTTTTAGGCTTCCATACTTTAAATTGACGATTTTTAAAAAAATCATTTTAATTCTTTTAAAATATCCTCCCAGGGATTCCGCTTTTTTTAACTTAGATTTTTTCAAAGATAAAATTCTGGGTTATCTTTGGTTAAAATTGCTAGTTAGTCCGTACTGTTCCTTGACATATTAAATTGACCTTGAAATTTTTAAGGTAGTACAAAACTCAGTTTAACTTAAGATAGAATTTTTTTTTTACATCAATTTAAAGAAAACTATATTTTATAATACTACGGAAAAAAAACTTGCTACATTATTTATTTTTTGAGTTTTAAGAAAATGAATTTTAAATTTTAAAATCACTTTTTTAGGTAATTGAATTTATATTTTTTATTTTTTTATTTTTCTATATGATCTTTCAAGAAATGTAAAAATTAGGGACCGGGATTTTTTTTTTCTTCAAATGGTCAACGGTCAACCCCTCCCCCCCCCCACACACACACACATTCTGAATTGATAAAAAAAGTATTTTTTCAAGTTTCTTCCATAAAATAAACTAATCCTTATAAAATTAAGTCGTGGGAAAATAATTTGGTGAAAATTTCATTAAAATTGAACAATTCCCTGATTTTTAAAAAAATTACCTCCCTTGGCAATTTTTGCCACTCCCTCTATATATATATATAAGAATAATGCAAATAGGTTGAGTTTTCTTTCAGTTATTATGTTGAGAGAATTGTTATCTTGGAACGAAACATTTTGAAAAAGAAATAACAGGTGGTTTACTGTCCTCTGATAAAATGAAATTAGGTCCTGGGGGGGGGGGACAGTTTTATTTTTCAAAAAGAAAAAGAGGATTCAGCAGTCCAAATAACTCTTTCCCGATGGATCTCCATCTTTGGTCTTTGTTCTTGCTTTTCTGAAAGTAACTAGAATCTAGTTACTTTCAGAAAAGCAAGAACAAAGACCAAAATATTTCTTTCTCCTCCAGGTTCCTACACGAAGTAGAGGGATGTTGGGATTTGAATGAGCTTATAGATAGCTGAATTAAGCATTTGTTTGGCAAAGACACATCCCACGGAATGGAATACGTTTATTTTGAAGGTGGGTTCGAATTTAAACTAAGGGGTCCGAACTTATTTGACTCCAAGTGTCTTCGGCGCTTAATTTGTACTGTCGTGGCCAACATTAGTCATTCCGTTGCCGCGCATGAGTAGGACAGGTCGTTTTTAATAATTTAAACATGTTAGTAGCTAGCTCAATTAAAGGAAAGCTATTTGAAAAGAAGTCAGTTCAACTTTGTGTTTGTGACGAAATGAACGGCAGACTTTGAGCGTTCATAATATCGGGGGTAAATTTCACAGGGAAAATTGGTGGTATCTAGTAATCTAATACTATTCATACGCAAAATGCGATTCTAACAACCTTATTCTGCATTTGTACTAAAATCAGTAGTGTTATTTGATATTCAGTTTTTAAGCACATTCAAAATTCTTTTAGATATGTTTTTTTAACCATAATTTGATCGGCTATGCTTTCAATTAATGTTATTTTTTATAATTATTTATTGAATTTTACATATTCCAAAAACAAAAGACAAAAAAACCCCCCAAAAAAACAACTAAATGAATAAAAAATTGAAAATTAAAGAATTATTTTAAGTTTAAGTAATGTATTTATCTATTTTTTGTACATTTTTTTTCGATTTGAAATATCAGTTTAACATAGGTATACCCAATTTGTCGAAAAATCTGTTTTTACAATACAAATCTCTCCCCGCATGAAAAAAAAATCAGGGATTTATTCGATTTTAATGAAATTTTTAGTGTTGATTTATCAACGAATGAATTTTATAATGCAGTTATTTTATTTCAAAACCTGATTTTTTTCAGGTCAATTAACTTTGACCCCCCCTTATTTTGGGGCGCAAAATATCGGTGTGGTTATGTGATACTTTTTTCTGTATAAAAAGACAGGTGTGAATAGAAGAAAACATTTTTTAAAGGAATCTGTTCTGGTAGTAAATAAGTACCGAAAATCGGAAAATAAAATTAAAATAAAAACTAAAAAATCATTTTTGGAGATTTTTTACTCATTTCAATAATTATTTAATCTTATGAAATAAAAAATATAGATCAATATTTGTTATGTTTAAAAGGGAGGGGGGCGCTAAATTTCCAATACAGTTTTCGACTAAAAAATATGGTTGATTGATAGGAAAACACAGATTTTACGGCAGCTCACGGGCGGCCATCGTGATCAAAATTGACCGAATAAATAGTTTTATATGTATTAAAAAATTACATGTGTAATTATAACCCGTCGGTCGCTACTGAGCTAAAGGGCTCACAGAATTTCCGAAATTGGCCGTCAAGATCGGATTTTCTGCATCAACCAAGGATTGCAGGGTCTCTATATTTGCCGAAAGTCTAGCCGAATGCCCACGTTGTGTTCAGATCTCAAACGACTAGAAATCTGCTATAGAAACTGATTTCCAAGGTTAACGGCGACCTAGTGGTCACATAAAAACAACGACTCTTTTTCTTTTTTCAAACTTAACAAAATTTATATTCAAATAACAAAAGAATACAAACAATTATTTCTCAAGGCTGTGGGGGTGATGCACCCGTAGTTAATAACTTCTGGTCTTCTGCGAAGTATTGTGCAAAACAGTTTATAAGTTGACTAAGTTTTCAAATAGTCAGTTTCTCTCGGCTCTCAGTATTTGCGTTAATCTTCTCAGCTAGCCCGATCAGCTCATGTGATTCTCAAGCAATCACAACTTCATCAGCTCTCAAGCCTGGTTTGGCTTCATCTAGCTCCTCAGCTGTATCTCTCTCAAGCCCATCGTCTCAGTTAAATAATATTTCAATCGGAACAATTTTATTTCCGGTCGGCATGAAGATATTAGTAACTCTCTCTGGACATCCTATTCTGGAAAAGTACCGCCTCCTTTAGTTCCAACCAGCCAATCGAATTCACTTCCGTCAAATCTAGGGGCTTCAGTTCTTCCGGGGTTCTCAAGTGTTTCCCACAAAATGTGTGGTCTTAGATAGATTTGATTTTCTTTAATTCCGGTTTTTATACAAAGAGTTTATCTCTTTTCTTGAGTGGAAAAGCAAAACAATAAAATGATTCTCTTCAAGATAATCATGGCCAACCGACCTCTGGATTATCTTTTTTTCTGCGCCCTTAGTCTGATCACTTCAAAGGACTGTCTCCATTGCCGCCGATTCTTGCTTCCGGGAGTTCCGACCCACTTGAGATTTTACTTCTGATATGGTCAGCCTTATCCTGGCTACCATCTGTTCTGACCTTACGCCGACTCAAGTTTTATCGGAAGATTTTAACTTCCGATTTCTTTCTTTCTTTCCTTTTCAAATTTCAAACCCTGAATCAGGTCACATCATATTATTTTGCTTTTTTACTGATGCTCATTATATTACTACTTTTCGACAAAAATTTGACCTTAAATAATCGATTTAATTAATTTTAATTAGTTTTTAAAATGAAAAGCAGATGAATTTTTGGGTAAACCTAGTTTAACAAATCGCCATATTTATATCTTATTTTTAAAAAATGTTAATTATTGAATCAAAATGTCTTACTTTATCGTTGTATGTTATGCCATAGCCTCTACCCTGATCAAAACAAGAACCCTTCCAGTCGGATTAATAGGACATTTTTACGAGGAGATTTTTATGGGGTACCCTGCGAGGATAGAACTCGCGATTCAATTGTAAAACTAGCTTGCTAACCATTATACCACGTTTATTTTTTAAAATCTTATTTTTGTTATTTTTCCTCTATCCAGACTTCGCCGGGTAGCTGCTTTTAGTTTCTAATGATTTAAATTTTTTTCCCCTTTCAAAAACAAACTATTTCATCTGGGAACCCAAAGAGACAAGTTTAATGTTTATGCAGCGAGAATAGCAGAAATGTTGGGGAGAAATAATAGTTCTGTCGTGAAGGAAAGGAGACAATTGTAACACCCCCCGGCGGGCTGCGAGACCCTTTGCACACTTCTGCATCTCTCTGGCATTCTGCATCTTCGCTGCACTCCTAAACTCTGGCCATGATTCGTTTCGTCTGCTGGCTATTTCTAGGACCTGTCCACGTTGCACATGTGTGCTCAAAACATCTCGCAGGGGCCCCCCGCCAAAGGGGTGTACAAACAACAAGTATCACAAAGAGAAAGAGAGAATAAACAACAACAAAGAGAAACCAGTCAGGTGAACTTCAGAAAAAGGCAGGGAGGTATATAACTTGCGTATTCATCTGCTGTCACTCCATCAGCTTATCATTCATTGCTCCTATGTCTGTCGAGAGGGGGGTCACCCCCATTCCTTTTGGGGACCTCTGCTAAAGTTGGTTTCTAGTGGGCATCTAACATCCTATCTCTTCCGTGTTCAGGGCTCATCTGTTCCCTTCGCTGTCCCAAGGCTAACTGCTCTCTCCGCTGTCCCAAGACTAACTCCTGTCCTCCTCGGCTCCCAGAGGCTAACTAACTAAACTTTTTTAAATTTCCCAGAGATCCCCAAATCTCATCTCACTCTCGTATATAATCTCATCCTCCTAGATCTTATCAACCCTGCGTTATTTTGAAAAGTTCTTTGTTCTAAGAGACCACCCTCACAGTGTTTTTTTTATGACCAACTGGTCAACTATTAAAGTTGTTCACAACCCAGACTTCTCGTCTCTAATCTGGGGAGTTATCACCCTCTTAATCTTCCTTGAGTTTTAATGGTTTCTCTAACTTATCATTGACCCTACTTTACACATACTATATATGTAGACACACACACATGTACATATACACACGCACATATATATCTATATCTATATATACATACACACACATGATCCACCTGAACACACTTATCTTATATATGGGTTTTACTTATTCGGTCTACAACATACATACACATATATGTGGTTTAACTTACTACTTATTAATTCAATATAACTACTACTACGTATCTATATAACTAAGTGTGCATTTATATGCACACACACATTATTGCACCCACCGTTGTATTATACAATACAATTATAATGTATATAATTATAATGTATATAATTGGGTTAACAATTTATTGGTGCAATATAAGAAGTTTCACAGAATGTATGTTCAAAGTTGTGTGCGAAAAAAAATCATAAAAGTTCAATGAAAATTGCTAAACTCATTCGCTCGGCGGGAAATATTATAGAAGTTAAGAGACAAAGTTACTTAGCTCTGTAGAAGCAATGTTTCTGTAATTGTTTCTTGTAGCCGTAGTCTGTTGAGTTTGTCAGGTCTTATTCCTGTTGGAGCCTAGACTAAAAGCTGACCTGATTTTGGCCGCTGCTAATGTGTTCTCTGCCTGTTGAGTTCCGTGTGGTTGCCTGTTCGTTTCGGATTGCTGCCTCGTCCGTAGAATTTGTCTGGTCTTATCCCTGTGGGTGCCTAGACTAAAAGCTGTCCTTAATTCAGTCGTTGCTAAAACTGTTCTGCTCTCAGTGCCTGCCGAATCTGTTCTCCCGATTTAGGGCTATCTCTACCCGCTAGCGTCTGAACTGCCTGGGACTGATTATGAGGCAGATAACCCAAATTTTCGATAAGAATAACACAAGACCCCCTAAAAAGTTTACGGAGGTAGTGATTGGAGTGAACCCCGTTGTGCCTTGCCGGCCTAGATCGACCTCGCATCCTTACGAATGCATAAAAACACAACTTAGGAGTGACGCGGAAGCATACCTTGATTCAGGTATCCGGGTATACAAAAAGTTAGGTCAATAAATGGACAGGCCAAAAGTGAGTCCGAGTAGGACTCAGAAGGTACCAGTGTTACGGATTCTGAAGGATGTGTATTTTGGAAGATGTGATACTATGATTGAAGACAAACATGGTCAGAATAAATGAATAAATAAATGAATAAGAAGGAGAATAGGTTAAAGTCAGGCATAAGTAAAAGGGGTGGGTGGTTGACCTTTTTACGAATCCAAAGATTAGGCCGTAAAGTTTAAGAGACTTGTACGACCACCATGAAGTTAGGCCACGAAGTGATAATATCTTAGGCACCCAGGTATTAAAAGCAAAAGGGATTTTTATGAGGAAATCTCTTTTGAAAAAATTAATGGTCGACGTATCGAAGACGTAGTGTCTGAAAAAATATCTAATTACTTTAATTTTAAGAGTTAATGACGACTAGAAATCTGCGATTCGATTTAAGTGCTGGCCATCTGTGTGGTCCGGAGAAGATGGTTGGGGAAGGGGAATTTGACATAAATACAGCTAAACTCGAGCACTAAGCAGTTAGAACCCGGACTGTTGGGGTGTTAATGTCGCCGGTAGAGATAGCCAGTAGTAGCCAGTTGGATCGAGGCCACCGAGCAAAGTATCACACACACCCTTCTTCCATCCGCGTCTTGTTTACAAACACTTGTAGTTGTTGTTTATTTTTATCCTTGTGAGCCTGTTTCTGACTCATGCAAATACGGCCAGCGCAGAGTATTACAACGTTTGGGGTTCTGGACACCGTGCATTGAAGGTGCAGAGCGCAGAACAGATTCGACCCTTAAAAGTGGTTACACAATAGAAGCAAAGGAAAGAAGGAGAAAGACAGAGACGGGAAAGAGAAACGGAAAGAGGGAGAGAGAGACTGACGGACGAATTAAGAAAAATCAGAGAAAGGAAAGGGAAAAAGAAAGTAGTCAACATAACTGGAAA
Organism: Doryteuthis pealeii; assembly: GCA_023376005.1. Lineage (NCBI taxonomy): Eukaryota > Metazoa > Mollusca > Cephalopoda > Myopsida > Loliginidae > Doryteuthis > Doryteuthis pealeii. Next base: position 23,726,687 of record CM042152.1, read on the forward strand.
ATAAAAGGAAAGAAGGAAAGAAAGATACGGAAAGTGAACAGACATAACCCAGACACGTGGAGAAGGAAAGAAAACACAAAAAATACGAGGGAAGAAAGGGACTGAACAAATTTGTTTTTGTTTTTAAATTTAAAAAAACAAAAAACTGAAATGAACGTTTAAAAAAAAAGAAGAAAATATAGAAAGTGAAACAGACAAACAAAGCAAACAGATAAACAAGGAAATTGACATCGATCCCTATCAGGTAGGCTGAAAATTTATTTCATTTTTTTTTTTTTTTTTTTTTTTTGCTGTTGTTGTTGATATTGTTTTTGATTATCGTGTTATCTTGCTGGCATTATGGATAGGGATAATCTAACACGCCCGGCTTTCAAAATAGCAGCGAGTGGGTCCAAGATCCCCATTTTCACGGGAAAAGAAGCTGAATTTCAACACTGGGTAGAGGCACTGAAAAAGAAAGCCAGAATTTACCAGCTGACACAAACAGAGTTGGTGAATCTGGCTTATGACTATTCAGACGGGGTTGTATCCGAATATATCGGACTATACTTGGACGATAATCCTGAGAGTAACTGGGGAGATCTCTTAGTGCAGCTGACGAACCAGTACAGTGACTACACTAGTGCGACCGACGCTGCAAGAGCGTTAATTAAGGTTAAGCAAAAAGTAGGAGAAACACTTCTGGAACTAGCTAGTAGAATTCTAGGGTTAGCAAAGATTGCCTACAAAGACGCCGTCCAACGCGAAGGTGAGGTGGTGCAGGCGTAGCTGGCTGGGTATTTCACGGACGCAATAGAAAATTCGTTTGTGAGGGAAGACACAGCAAGGGCAGCTCCAACATCACTAGCGGAGGCGTTTGAGACAGCAGAAAAGAGTCTAAGACTGTACAATAGACCTCTCAGGGTCGGGTAGAGGAAAGGAGGAGACCGGGTGGGACAGATACAGGATGGACAGAACTGTATCTTGGAATCGATGGGAGCATGGCCAGCCAAGCTATTGGTTGGGAGACCGCCCCCATGAGAGGGGCAGGAGAGGGCCACCCCCAACCCAAAACCAGGGAGTTGGGAATGCGGTCGATTGGATCACATACGGAGGGTGTGTCCCAGGAGAATGGTCAGCCCACCCAGGGAAAGGAGGCCCGTAAGGACTCAGGGAAACGCAGGAGGGCCACCCAGAAGAAGATGAGGGTGGCCCAAAGTTATGCAATATTTGATCGGAGTACCGAGATGGCTTGTGAGGTAAAGATAGTAGGAAAAGTCGTGCAAGCCTTATTAGATACGGGGTCATCTATATCAATTATTAGACAAAAAGAGTTATTAGAGTTAGGAGTCACAAATAAGGACCTAAAACCAGCGGACTTACAAGGTAGTACAGGCTGACGGGCGAGAAATGGAATTATCTGGTATTATATATCTGCCAGTAATAGTAGAAGAAGTAGAGACAATGGAAACGTTTTATGTAGCACCGACTCTTTGTAGGTCAATGATTTTAGGTAGAAACTGGCTGGAAGGAAACAGGGCAAAATTAAGTTTTAATCCAGCTTTGCTGGAAGTAGGCGGGAGAGAGATACCACTGGGAAACTGTAGGAATGAAGAATCTGTTGTGGTGGCCCCCGAAGACATTGTTATCCGACCTCGTACAGCCATCTCTTGTCAGGGTAAGCTGTCTCCTGCAGAACAGAGCAGGGGTACATTTCAAATAACCCCTATAGACGATCCCTCCTATGAAAAGGGGGAAATTACGCTGTGCGAGTCAGTGGTAAAGGTTGGTGAGGCAGGTCGGGTTCTGATTATGCTGGCTAACACCACAAATACCACGAAAAAAATACCTAGGGGTAAGGAACTAGGACGAGCAGTATCTGCGAGCATAAGAGAGAATGTGTTGAATAAAAAGTATACTAGGAGCCACCAAATAAACACAGTAGTTAAGGTCGAAGAAATAGAAGCACCCGCTGAACATAGGGATAGTATAAGCAAGTTCTTAATGAAGAACAGAGATGTAATAGCCCACTCGGATAAGGAGTTAGGTCAAACTCAGTCCGTTCGGATGAAGATCAACACTGGTGACCATCCACCTATAAGACACAAGCCATATCGAACTCCATTGCACAAGCGGGAGCTAGTAGAGGGGGCAGTTAAGGATATGCTGGGGGCGGGTGTGATTGAGCGTTCCGTGTCCCCGTGGAGCTTTCCAATAGTGATAGTCGACAAGAAGGATGGAGGACATAGGTTTTGTGTGGATTTCAGGGCCTTGAATAAGATTACGAAACCCATAGCATACCCACTACCTTTGATTGATGACATCCTGGCATTGCTTGGGAACTCTACATACTTTTCTACGCTGGACCTGAGATCGGGATACTGGCAGGTAGCCCTGGATGAGGCTGACCGAGAAAAGACAGCTTTCGCATGCCATGTAGGGCTTTATCAGTTTAGGGTCATGCCCTTCGGATTGGCTAACGCACCTGGGGTTTTCCAGCAACTCATGCCTGTGGTGCTTGGAGGGTTAGAGCAGTTTGCTATGGCTTACCTGGATGACATATTGATTTTTTCAAGCAGTGCTGATGAACATCTCAGGCATTTGCAGACAGTGTTTGCTCGGCTAAGGAAGCACGGACTGAAGATTAAGTTATCTAAGTGTCAGTTTATGAAGAAAGAGACGAAATACTTAGGATTTGTTATTGATGAAAGTGGAGTACACCCTGACATAGATAAAGTAGAAGTAATCAGAGCCATGCCCGAACCACGGACCGTTAGAGAAGTTAGGGGTTTTATAGGTGCAATAGGTTATTATAGGAGATTCATACCAGCGTTTTCGATGATAGCAACGCCGCTTATAGCATTGACAAAGAAGTATGCTCGGTTTAATTGGACACAGGATTGTCAGCGATCTTTTAATACACTGAAGGAGCAGTTGACAGTTATCCCTCTATTGGCCTACCCGGATTTGAGTAAGCCGATTGTCTTGTACACCGATGCCAGCGATCAGTGCATTGGTGCCTGCCTCACCCAACCATGCCCTGAGAAGAACGGTCCCGTGTCGGGTATATCAGAGGAGGTGCCCATTTACTTCTTGTACCATAGACTGTCTCCTACCCAACAGAGGTGGCCAGTGATTGAAAAGGAGGCTTACGCCATAGTATATGCATTGGAAAAGCTGAACTATTACTTGAATGGTGCTACCTTTGTAATTAAGACTGACCATAAGCCCCTTAAGTACTTATTTGAAACGGATTGGACCAACAAGAATATTCAACAATGGGCACTTAAAGTAAGCGGGTATAACTGCAAGATAGAATACTTAGCCGGTAGAGAGAATACATGTGCTGACTTATTATCACGGATTCCTAAGCAGTTGGAGTGGGAATCGATAACCGTAATACCGGAGGTGGATGATCGAGCATACCAGATAAATGTGATCAATTCCCACCAAATAGAAAGGAGACCAATCATTGATGATGCAGCCTGTGAGGCCCCAGATGTCACAGAGCAGCAACCGTTAGGAGAATTAGTTAGTGAGTACCAGATGGATGAGAAAATTAAGACACTAAAAGAAGCGATAGAGGCGGAGAAGGTAACACAGGCCTGTGCAAGTAGGTACTTGATACAAGATGATCGGCTATACTACCTCTCTAATAAAGATAAGGAGGTTAGGCCCCGATTATATATCCCCCAGATGTTACGGAATAGGATATTAGAACAGTGCCACGATGCGATAGAATACATTTATGCCACCAGGGCCCACCAATTGTGCATGGTGGAACTGTTTAGAAATAACAAGGAGGGCATTCAGCGAGTTTGTCAGGTAGAAATTTTCAAGAGAACCGTAATGCCACAGGCCATAGGAGTGTCAGATGGAGCCTGGGCAGTGGTACTAGAGAAGGGGCTGATCCTATCACAGGTATGTAGGGGGAAGTCGACAGTAACCATAAGAGCAGAGCCACCACTAACTATTATTAGTTTGCCTATGGGGTGCTCGGCTTTTGGGGGGTCTATCACCCTACCGCCATATTATCAGGCGGAAGAAGAATTTGAAACTCTTTCCTTGCTCTATCAAACGTCTCCTCTGGCGGGTGTACGGGTCTGTGGGATCCCCTAGTGATAAAATCCCCCAACCTAACTTTGGGTAAATTGGCCCAGCTGCTGAAGGACATGGATAGAATTAACCTACACCAACTGGTGTATAAGCTGGAGACGGTGGGGAGGAAAATCCCCACGTGGAATGAACAGTCCACGGGCACCATAGCCTGGTCGTCACTGGGGGTAGCGTCTTAGTGGTAGTTATTATTATATTAGGATTTGTAATCAGGGGGAGGCAGTGGTTAAGGAGCAGGGAGGAAAATATACCAGTAAAGGGTCGCGATGGTCAGGACATATCGGCAAATACAGCAGGGACCAAAATGGAAAAAAAACACCACAGTCGTCACAAATATGGATCAATTTGATTCTTCATGTTCCGTGCAGGCACGACCTGAAGAGCCTCTGCAACTGGGCGTCATAAGGACGAATGCATAAAAAAATAAATAAATAAATAAAAAGACTAAAAGAAAAACGCTGCAACATGCATGTTCAGCACAAAAGTAAAAAAAAAAAAAAATCTGCAACCTGCATGTCCAGTGCAGTAAACGATGTAAGGTGTGGATACCTTAAAAAAAAAAGGAACAGAAAAAGAAGAAAAACCAAATGGTTGAGGGAGGTAGGAGTGAAATCTGGACTCGTTGGACTTTCCTATTTAGGATGAACATTTCTTTTTGTGTGTGTGTGTATATGGGTTAATGAAAGACTGGAAGAGATGACCTGTCGATACCTCCAGTAACCCAGGACATATATAATGTTGAATTTTTTTTCGTTGGCTTGGTTTTTGTTTGTTTTATGTTGGTTTTTTTTTTTTTCGAAAAGGGGTGGTAGAGACCCTAAGGTTGGAAGATGTGATCGACGATGCTTCTCTAAAGTAATGTTATTTCCTGTTACGGCACTATAGAAGGGGGGATATATGGGGCGAAATAGACCGTCGAATCAACAAGCTCCCGCCAAGGGGGAACCAAAAACAAGCGAGTTCTCAGACTTCTCACAAGTCAGACCCTCTGTTGGTCAACACATTCTTCGTCTAGCAGCTAAAAAAATCTGTCGTCGTAGTCGAAATAATCTTTAGCAGTTCAAAATCATATTTCCTTACTGAAAAGCGCTTCGTCGTCGACTGCTTCTGCTGCTGCTGACTGCCCAGCGCTTGACTCATTTGTTATTTTATGGGCATATTAGCCAAACATCCGGGCATGTCAGTCAAACCTCGCGTCCTTCCAGTTCCTACATCGCATCTGTTTTCGCATGCGGGAGGATGCGGGTTCGATCCCATCAGGCAAGACAAAGTCTTGCTCTTTTTCGTTCTCCGTCACACTCCACCCTGAAGTCCTCATCACAAAACGTGCAGGTGCGTGCTGGCCTCTTTGTTCGGGCGCTTCTTCGAAGTGGGGGAGTTGTGGCTTCTTCCTCAGCCAAACCACGTTCATGTCCATCGTCATGGGGACCATTTTCATCATCGTCGGTAGTTTCCGAGACACTCGTGTCAGAGGCATCATACAGCGATTCCGATCCCGATCCGCCCCTCTGCTCTTCATTCTCTGGCGAATTATCAGTAATATTGGATTAGCAAATGCATTCCTGAAACAGGGCGTAAGTTTTTCACATGGTGAGGAATCCCATCGACCTGCACAGATTGGGGACTGTTAATTCCAGTTACTTGCCCTATCCTGGATTTACTCGTACACCTACTGTGAGGGATTCTCACCCACACAGCATCCCCTACTCGATATTGTCCCTGGTCATCTTGCGGCTCAGGGTTGGCCACGGTATCAATACCCTGAATGCGGACAGTATAGTTGTATATACTGTTAAACGGTGCTGTGGCAGTTGAGACGCTGTCTTTTGGCGTAACATTATACCTCTGGTATAGTGTATTGTTTCCTTGCCGCAATCGTTTTCACACTTCTGTGGCTCCTTTCTACAATACTGTTTTCAGCTAGTTCGTAGGCACACCGAAATCGGAGCCGTACGCCCCAGTCCTGTAGGAACTGTTGGAAGTGTTGGCTGGTAAATGCAGTCGCATTGTCTGTTAATATCTCAATGGGTGGACCATGCTCATAGAATACCGACTCCAACTGGCGCACGACACTTGGTGAGTCTTGTTGGCGAAGAGGTCGCCAGATTGCAAATCACGAAGGACCACAATCAATGAGCGAGAGATAATGGTTCCCGCCGTAATGAGTGATGTCAACTCCTATCCTACTCCAGTTGTCATCGGTAGACGCAGGCTGAATCGGTCTTGATATGTAGTACCTTTACCTGCCACTGGAGTACCAGGTTAACGCCTTTTAAGACTGCATTAAGTTCAGCTAAGTTAATGTGTTTCACATTATTCGCTGGACGCAACCAGCTCGCATCTTCAACAACTGATCCGTTAGCTTCTAGCGCAACCCCAGTGGCTAGTGAACTCGCATCCACCCAAACTATGAATTCACGCTCGTCCACACACCACTCGCCTCTTACGGGATCGTCTTGCTGTACTCTAGTTAACGTGTCTGTCAACATACCGACAAGGGGAGGGTCCTTCGTTGCATCGTCCCATCCAGTAGTCACTTTGTTGGCACGACGTTTTATATACGCCGCCGCCACGCGGAGCCATCCACAAACTGGATAATGTCCAACAAGCCTCTCGCACAATGAGAAGATGGCCCGGCGCGTCATGACTGGTAGAGAGTCTGGAGTAGCTGCCCCCCGTGTCCATCGTAGTCTACCGCCATCATTTTGAACGTGGAGTTCCAGTACTCATGCTCCTTCTTGAAGCCGCTCAGGAGTCTTGCAAGCCAGCCCAAATCTTGCCAGGTGTTCCTTCACCTTATCTGGGGGCGCAAGATGTGTATTGATGAAGACGTCATCAATGTATGACGACGTAGCTTGTTGTATTGTCGGGTCCTGGGAGATGACAGAGTTCATAATGGCTCGCATGATCATCGGTGCAACATTCAAACCAAATCCCAGTCGCGTGAGACAATACCTCCGTCCCTTCAACATTACTGTCTGAAAGGGCCACAGTGATTTGTGTATGTGAACTTGAAGATAAGCCTTCCTCAAGTCCAATATGGCAACTTCAAATCCCTCACGCCGCCATTCCCGCAACTTCTGTGCACATACATCTGCGTTTGCCGTAAACGCATCAACGAATCCGTTGAGCTCCCTGTAGTCCATTACGGGCCTCACCTTATTCTTGTTCGGTTGGACTATTGCCATTAATGGAATCAAGGCTTTGGCTGGACCCAGTTCTTTTGCGGGATACGGTACCAACCAACCATTCTTCAGCCATAACTCCAGTTCTTTTTCATATTCGGCGCGAATATGCTCGGCCACAGGGTACTCCGGTACACGATTCTTTAGTGGCTCAGGTGTTTGACCACCGCCCATTTCCATGAGGCGGCCCACACCTTCTTCTGTTGATCAAATACAGCGCTAAAGTCGAGTTCATCGATTTTGATTGCAGCACACTTGGTTATGCTCTTTATAAAGAAGTGAACCTCACCTGATCCTGTCCTCCGAGCTTTTTGATTGCGTCAAAACCCAGTAAGAGATCGAAACCCAACAACTTTCCCTTAACGACCAAGACATCCAGATACAAAGGTTGCATGCGGTCTACAGCAATCTTGACGCGGCTAGTCCCATGGCACTTCAGAATCTTTCCATCTGCAGTTAGTACGTCGACGTTCTGTCGTCTCCACCGGCGACACACCGATATGATCAGTGTTTTAGAACACCCGGTATCAACTAGGGTCGTGTAGTGTCGTCCGTCGATACATACGCGAACGGTGGGGTGCACCTTGTTTTTTACTTGCCTGGGGAGGAGACTGGCGCTAACGTCTTTTCCCCTGAGCCGTTTCCCTGGCATTGCGAGGCAAAATGGCCGATTTTCCTGCAACTGAAGCATCGCATCTCCTGGCGTGTTCTGCGGGTGGTCGTTCCATCGGTCCGTCTTGTTGCACAATCCCTAGCTACGTGACCCATGCCGCCGCACCTGTAACAGGTGAGGGCCGTTTGGGGCTTCGTTTCGAAAGACGCTTCACCATCACGTCGAGGGAACGACGTTGTCGCGACCGTATCTTCGGTCGTGTCTTTCGTCAGTACTCTGGCCAGTGTTAGCAACTCTCCCATGGTCAATTTTCCGATGACTGGGACCTGTTGGAACTCCTTTTAGATGTCGTTCGGGAACCCTGTCACAAATGCCAGCTTCATCACCGTCTCAAGACCATGCCCAGATAATTCTGCCCTTCTTGCAAGTTGTCGTATCTTGCTGGCATAAACCTCCACGTTTTCTCCTATCCACCTAATCATTTTCAACTTAGTGTAGGCAGAAAACTCCCCGTCCGAAAAAGCCTCTTTCAAACGAGATTTGATAAGGGTAATATCGTCCATCTCCAAATACAGTTGGAGTGCATCTCCCTCCAAAAACAAGGGCAAAAAGCTTGCAACGTCATCAACTTTCTGGAGTCTCGCCACCAGCTCTACCATGTTAAGCCATGCCACAACATCTCCCTCACCATTAAAGGGCTTTATTATGCCGCTGCCAAGTTTCACTTTCGCCATTATCCAAAGCGAATATTTCTTGAAGACTCAAGTCTATTATCTCTCTGTTCAAGCGAATATTATCCAAGGCCGAAATAGCTAATAGAAGGGGGGGAAATATATGGGGCGAAATAGACCGACGAATCAACAAGCTCCCGCCAAGGGGGAACCAAAAACAAGCGAGTTCTCAGTCTTCTCACAAGTCAGACCCTCTGTTGGTCAACACATTCTTCGTCTAGCAGCTAAAAAAATCCGTCGTCGTAGTCGAAATAATCTTTAGCAGTTTAAAATCACATTTCCTTACTGAAAAGCGCTTGACTCACTTGTTATTTTATGGGCATATTAGCCAAACATCCGGGCACGTCGGTCAAACCTCGTGTCCTTCCAGTTCCTATATCGAATCTGTTTTCGCATGCAGGAGGACGCGGGTTCGATCCTAGCAGGCAAGACAAAGTCTTGCTCTTTTTCGTTCTCCGTCACAGGCACCTATCCAACTGCGGAAATTATTATGTTCCCGAGTCGTAAGGAATTGTGATGAGAAAAAGAATGAATACTTCTGAATTGTTAAATAGAAGGAGGGTTAAAATTCCCCTGTGTTAGTGAGAGTTGGAGTAGAATCTGGGAGGTGAGCCAGAAAAGCCCTCCTGAATTGTTAAATAGAAGGGTGGTTAAAATTCCCTTGTGTTCATCGGAAGATGTGGTGAACTTTTGGAGGTGAGCCGAAAAAGTCCACCTGATTGTTAAGTCAGAAGTCCTCAAATCATTACCAGAGAAGCAAAGTCGAATAGCTGAACCCAACATTACCATAATATATATATATTTTGTTGTTGGCTGTGTGTGTGTGGTGTGTGTGTGTGTGTGTGTGTGTTCGTATTGAAAGGGGTGAGGATCCCACCTGTACCAGTGCACTGTTGACCATTGTTTTGTTTTTTTGTCTTTTGTTTTATATTTTTGTCCTTTCTTTTGAGGGGAGGTAATCAAGACTCTGGTTATATATTGTTGTGGAATTTTTTTTGTATGTTTTTTTTTCTCAAAACCAAGAGATAAATGTTTGCTCTCTCTTCAGGCGCCGAAGGGAGATGCACAGTTTTTTTGTGTGTGTGTGTGTGTTTTATTGTAATTTATGAATAAATGACAAAAATAGCTGAGAGAGGTGTGTGATACTATGATTGAAGACGAACATGGTCAAAATAAATAAATAAATAAATGAATAAGAAGGAGAATAGGTTAAAGTCAGGCATAAGTAAAAGGGGTGGGTGGTTGACCTTTTTACGAATCCAAAGATTAGGCCGTAAAGTTTAAGAGACTTGTACGACCACCATGAAGTTAGGCCACGAAGTGATAATATCTTAGGCACCCAGGTATTAAAAGCAAAAGGGATTTTTATGAGGAAATCTCTTTTGAAAAAATTAATGGTCGACGTATTGAAGACGTAGTGTCTGAAAAAATATCTAATTACTTTAATTTTAAGAGTTAATGACGACTAGAAATCTGCGATTCGATTTAAGTGCTGGCCATCTGTGTGGTCCGGAGAAGATGGTTGGGGAAGGGGAATTTGACATAAATACAGCTAAACTCGAGCACTAAGCAGTTAGAACCCGGACCGTTGGGGTGTTAATGTCGCCGGTAGAGATAGCCAGTAGTAGCCAGTTGGATCGAGGCCACCGAGCAAAGTATCACACACACCCTTCTTCCATCCGCGTCTTGTTTACAAACACTTGTAGTTGTTGTTTATTTTTATCCTTGTGAGCCTGTTTCTGACTCATGCAAATACGGCCAGCGCAGAGTATTACAACGTTTGGGGTTCTGGACATCGTGCATTGAAGGTGCAGAGCGCAGAACAGGTAGTCTCACAAAGAGAAAGCAGAGTAAAAAAAAAAAAAATAGAAAGTACATTTTCGCTAGTTAGTTAACATCCTGCTTTGTCCCTGGTGGACTAACCGATGATAAACAACAATTTCTAATTCAGTTTACTAATTTAAAAAATATATTTTAATTAAGATTGTAATATTTGGGTTTTTTTTTAAGCGGTGGTGGTATATAATCTACAATGGTCTAAGGGAAATAAACGCGAGAACTCCAAGTTAGCTCCCTTGAGAAGAAACGGCAAAAAAGACATATTCGGCATTATCAATTTATTGTCTGCTTTTCATTTTAAAAACAAATTGAAATTAATTAAAACGTTTATTTAAGGTTAAATTTTTGTCCAAGTCGAAAAATAGTCAGTAAAAAAAAAAAAAAATTAAAAAAACAATATTACACATGTAATTTATTTTTAATATATTTTAAACTATTTTTTCGATCAATTTTGCTCAAATATGGCTGTCAATGCTGTCTAAAGATGACGTAAAATCCGTATTTTACAAAATAAATTTACCCCTCCCAATTAAAAAAGAATTATCCGATTTTAAAGCAATTGTCAGAGTCAATGAATGAATTTTATAATGCATTAGTTATTTTATTTCAAAACTTTCTTATGCAATTACGTATTTCTACTATGGTAAATTAATATATAAAATTCATTTAAAATATGAAACACCTTATTTTAAGTTTAAAATTAAAACATTTATTTGAAACTCATAAACTTTATACTTGTTATCTAATAATTTTTGGAGAAAACTCAATTGAAAAGTTAGGCCCCCACCTTTTAAAACAGAACAAATATCGATATATAATTTTTTTCACTTATAATTTAATAAGCAATTATATACTCTATGAGTAAAAAAAAATCTATAATTTTTTTTCCGATTTTCGGTATTTATTTTCTACCAGAGTCGCCCCTTATTTTTCTTCTGTTCACGTCTGGGATGTTTTTTAAATCTATACAGTAATACTCTGGTTTAATGCTATACAGCAGGAGAAAG
>CM042152.1:23738256-23796562 GCA_023376005.1 Doryteuthis pealeii
TTTTCGGCTTTTTTGTTTATTATTTTCATAATACGGAACAAGGCGCTTTGACATTAGACTGATCCGGAGTTCACGGAAAGGCTCGACCGATAGCCATTTGTAGAATGATAGAAAAATGTCAGCTGGTCTGCAGAACCCTCATGAACACAGTGAGCGTGTCTTGCCGCTACGCTGCGAGGTGGTGCTCTCCCATGTATCGCCAACTGAGCAAGAGCGAAAGCAGACCCAGAAAAATCAAACGAGCCCTAATACGGCCACGGTACTGGACGCATGTGAGCATTCGACCAATTTGTGGCCGACGACTATGGCAAAACACTGTGGATGAGTTTCTGGCGATTTACGTCGCCTGTTCGGCTGGTTGGGGATTCCTGCGTCGAACGTGGCTGCGTGGCCCCATCGTGTCCGGATACCACAACACTTAGGCAGCTTCTTCGTAACAATCCAGATGGGCTATGACCACAGGACCAGCTGTTGGAATCGAGCTCGAGCGATTATGGAAAGACAATACATGAAGGAGACCTGGCGAATTGTGCCTTGCGAGTGTCCTTGGTGATGAAACCAGACGGATGAGACCAAGAACTTCCCCACCGGGACTCCGCGCAGCACTATAAACATGCTATTGTGCAAACGACCCAATCATCGCAAGAGATTGCAAAGAACCACGCACGGAGGGTGACCAAACCAAATTCGTTACAGTGCATGAAGTGGCCAGTTGTCGCAAGTGTCCGAAACGGGTAGGGAATAGTTAGTGCTAGTCTCTCCCTGAGTCCCGTATGAGGAGCAGGCCAGCAATTTACCGTACGCATCGATGTGAAGATTGGTGTTGCTGACTACAGTTTGTTCAAAGGTCGCTCGTGTGTAGACAAGCCTGCCTCCTGGAAGAGAAAAGAAGTAGACGTTTTCACGTCGGCGAAAATACTCTCAGATGTGCCGGAGTCGGTCGTATAGTTGACGTGAACCAAAACGTTTCCTGATCGATGTGGAGTCTAGTTCATGACGAGAATTGCTGGTTCGACCTTTGCTAGGATTGAATTATCAAGATTGGGAGGAGTATGTGTGAAGAACGGGCAGTGAGCTTTCCTCAACGGGACCGGGACCCTCATGCGCGTTATCACCCATCAAGAGCAGATTCCGATGTAATATGACCACAGCAAGAAATCTGGGTTGCTCGTGGAAGTGGGCCAAGGGCCACCCCCCGTAACGCTTCAACAAACAAACATCCCTGAATACCGAGTGCCCCATGTCGCCAGGAATGACGATGCTGAATTAAGCAATGCGAAAACGGTTGTGATACCGTACCCCCGAAAAGAACTTGTCCACTGGAAAGAACTCTATTCCCCTTATGGCAGTCGTGCAGCCAATAAAAAACAAGGGGTCCGTACTTGATTACAGGAGCATAAATAATCATTGTGACGCCTTTCACCGCTAATGCTGATGTATGCGCCCAGAAAGTTGCGTAGGAGCAGCAAGGACAGAATGGCACTGATTACTTGAGAAGGCCTACCTTCAATTAGTGTTGCCACAAGCGTTTATTGCCGTTTCAGACCGTTCATCTGGAAGGGACAGCGGATATGTCTGACCACGCCGATGTCGCCTGAAGTCCCCCAATGATCATGCGTTAAATCATTTGACTGCTACACTGTCCCAGGACGCAACTATAATCAGAGCAAGCATCAGCATAGTCACGAACTGTACGTTAATAAAAAGTGGTCGCAGAAACGGTGAAGACACCAAATTGGAGGAACACCGAGTATCTCCCGAAACGGCTAGATGGAGTGCGACCTTGCTTACGTTCCATAACGCGGGGTTCGTTGGAATGGAGCAAGGCGTGAAATTCCTGATGGTTCTTCCACTCTTACCGGACGACGCGTATTCTCTGTTGTGGGAAATTAACAATCTACCCAGTCTGTGGTTGGTTGCATACGACATCGTTTAATTAAAAGACCGAGCCAAAAAACAAAAAAAAAAAAAAAAAAAAAAGAAAAAAAAAAAAAAAAAAAAAAAAAAAAAAAAAAAAAAAAAAAAAAAAAAAAACGCAGAACGTCGGTGGACGACACTAGTCACGATAGTCCCCTAAGACAGAGATGACCGATCATGAGTAATTACATCAGAACGACCTAGCACGTGGAAACTTGGTGTGTGAACGGACCCACATATGTATTACCGCGACCCCACTGTAACGGTCAGCACAAAGCCCTATTAAACGTGGGACCACCACAAGCCGAAGCTCATGAATGGCCGTGCAAAAATTGCGTCGATCCTCGGCATTCCCTCAAGGCGCCTCAGCACTGGCAATAAACCCAGCCCTGCCCCTTTAAAATCATAGGGAGTGTTCCTGGGGATGGCCCCGGATCGATGCATTATTATAAACAACCCTCCAGCGGCCGAATGCTCGCCGGTACACCCAGTCGAAACCGTGGAAATACCAAGGTGAACGACCCACATAGCTGTGTCGGAGACGCGGCTCGCTGTCAATGGTGTTCGCCGGTGAAGTAAATGGAGTGTTCATAGAGACTCAATGATGCATCCGAACACGACAGCAACATATAAATGTTGGCCGAATTAGATGCATCATGCGAGGCATTAATCAGCCCGCCAGGATAACGACGAGGTGCGCATCTTCCATCAGGACTCGCGTGGTACATTCGGTGCTCTCTGACATGTTACCGGAAGTCGCAAATTACTACGAAAGCCCACGAGATGTAATTCGACGACGTGCTAGACACGTTTCTGTGTCTTGCAGAATACAGTTAACGGTGGCATTGTCGTCGCTGGTTAAATCGGCATGCAAACAAAGCCGACCAGTTAACGAAGTGCCCCAGAAATGCTGCATAGCATACAACAGAACGTTAACCAGGAACCAAACCTTGCGTGCAGTGAGTCAGAAAGTTTTCCATTCACGCCCAAATGGTCATCCGGGCAGAGACATGCTGTACTTCGCCACGACAACCACCCTACTGTCAACCAAGGCGGATGTGCGAAAGGTAGTGAAAGACTGCAAGATCGTGTAACAGTCTCGATCGAACCCACCGCCATGCGCTGGAAAGGTGCATCTGAGTGTGACGAACAATTGGGAAAGAGTGGTATGGATATCACCACAAATTAATGGATATCATTACCTTACCTTAATTGACTGCGCTCACGGTATGCAATTTGGCGACCTATTACGTCGCAGATCTCTACCAGTGTCACTCGCCTAATTGGAGGCTGGCCTTTCGCGAACGAGGTTTCCTCCTTGGGCTTCCACGGATAACGGATACTGCATTACTAGCCACGCGCTTTCAGATTTCAACAGTTTGGGTCCGTGTCCACTATCGGTGTGCATACGGCCCTCTGGAATGGTAGTAGTGGAACCGAAAAACCACCGTAGCTTAAAACATTGCGGACGAAAACATGCTCAGCCCAAGCTGTGTATTGGTACAATGTACCCCAAGACGGAGTTCCCGGCCACACCGCGCCTGACGAACGCAATTTTATAAAATCCACTCTGGCGGATTACGCGCATAGATCCCCACGCCCCCACCTGTGCAACCCCCGCACAGCCATTTAGATGTTGAGAACAAATGTGGATTTAAGATTACCAGGCGGAAGATGCAACTAGCGTACGCAGCGGGAAAAGTGACCAAGGTACGCAATGCCACAGGTCAGTTGGGTCGACGGGACGCGGCCATCTGAAGGATTCGCGGTCCCGGTATGGGCTCTAGTTCTCAGACACTATGTAGTATATCTTTTCGAAGAATCTACACGGAGCATGAGGTGATCACCGTCAGTATTGTGCACGGATGATCCCCGGAGACAAGTAACACGGGTTCTGGATGTAAATGCACCAGATGACATTCCGATACAGGCCGAGTCATCCGACGAATAGAAATACTGCCGCGAAGAAGCACTAGCGTAAAAGGACCCGCCCCGGGTTTGTCATGTCTGATCGTGCAGTATCATGGGAGGAGTGTAGTGAGATTAGAAGGACCAAATTCACGAAACCTGTGATTGAGCCAAGCAACGGTCCGGTCGATCGAGAGACAGCGGTGCAGTGTTGCACTGGGCGAAGAACAAAACATGGACGAGTCCACTAGTTTGTTCGGTAAAAATCGTGAGTGTCCTTGTGGCGCAATTTATAAAGTGGCAAATCTCGTACTGGCAGACGAGAGGTGTGGACGTCTCGTCAGATCGGTATAAAAGAATCAGCAAGGACGACGACCTTTTCTTTTAGATCTTCACAAGTACGGGCTTGGTAGAGGTTGAATTTCGTAATAATTAGAGAACCCCACTAATTAAGGCCACTAATACGGAACCTTAGCATGTTTGCCTATTATGCAAATGGATTCCTCGGGTTTCTGATCGATCGACCCTTAATAAGGAAAAACAGTCTCCATCTGATACAAGCGCTTGTGAACTTTATTGAATAAACAGTACTGTAAAAAGAACACACTCCACGGTCCTGATAATAACCAAACCATAGTAATAATGCGCATGCATCAGATGTTGCAATATCCCTACACTAAAACCAGTTTGACACCTGTTGCTTTCATGTTCACGAACACTGAATCTCATGAGACTCCCACTATCCGGCGATTGAGAAAGAGGCTACTCAGATAATCAGCTGCCAGGAAGTGATCTATTGTCATCTGGCAACATTACAATATGACTGATTCAAAAATCAGTGCACTTCATGGATAACCGTAGAAGGTCGAAATAAGAATGACAAGATTCAGGGTTGGCGCTTGGAACTGGCAAACTTCCATACATTTCCGCACCGCCCTGACCTACAACGTGTCGCCGATACTTGAGTCGTGATACTGTAATGCCATCTTTGGCCCCGTCACTTAAAAACTACATTGAGACCTTTTCACCCAGAGTCACTAGACTTACACTAGCGGTCTAAACAAAACATTGCCCTGTTCTACAGAAGAAGTGAAGGAGCTGCTCATCCTGCAAAACATGTGCGGATGAACCACGGTTTGCTTCTTGCCTAACAGTAAATAATCAGGCTACTCAATCCTTGACCGCCTGAGTGTGACTTCAAGGGACCCTTACAATTTAGCACGTCTAATACATACCTATTTATTGCAATGATGATTCACGATTTCCATGCAATCCATGCAAGAACCTAATCTAAAAACTATTATTTTAATGCTTGCATCAATCTTCTTCCTTATGTGGGCACTCCAAGTGATATCACTTCAGGACCGTGCTTGGGGTTCTTGGTCGTGATGTAAAGAATACCTTTACAACCATGGAGTCGCCTCCAGCAAAATCAATTCCTTATCACCTCAAGGCAATGCCCAAGTAGAAAGGTATAAATGGTTTATATGGAAAACCATTTGTTCTGCAAACTCAAATCGCAAATCTGTCCATAACTTCTGGAATTAGTACTACCTTCAAAGCTCTTCACACATCATTCTATTCTGTCCGACTGCCACTAATGAACATCCACCATGAACGCCTCTTTCTCATTCTCTCGGCTCCCTTGAGTATCTCTCCCAATCCTGGCTTCTAAAACCAGACCTGTTATCTATGACAATTCGAAGACACTCTTAAACTAAGACTGATCCCTTGGACAAAAGTAGAGCTTTGGATGTAAATCCAACCCCATGCAAATTAGAGTATAATGAGGCCGTGAATAATCTGTTCCCGCATACATAGCTCCCGTCATGCAACTTTGCGAATGAGAAGAGTGGGGCAGATATTACACTTAAGGAAGATAACTACTCCAAATCAATGAACAGCCCCATCCATCATGACTGATGGACATCCCAATCGGCGGGAGCAAATACATGCTGCCGAACCTGACTCCACTAACGCAGATCTTTAAAAATGTTAAAAACCTCCCCACTCTGGAACTTATAGGATATAAAACAGGAGGGGAAATGTGATAAATAAAAGACGTGATTACCTCCCTTTGGAAGTGTTGGGTTATCTTACCCTTATACGGACTTATATTAATTCATCAGATAGCGGCCACTGTTATTTGCGTCGAATCAATTGATTAAAGTAGTTGTCATACTGCTTTGTCTCATTCAAGTTTAATTGCACTAGAAGTCGGCGATTGAATTTAAGTACTGGCCATCTGTTGGTCCAGAGCAGGGGGATGGTGGAGGAGAATTTCTACATTAATTTAGCTAAAACTCAGCACTGAGGCATTGAACCCGGCCGTTGAGTGTTAGGTCGCCGTAGAGGAAAGCCGATAACAGCAGTTGGATAGACCGCCGAAGTAATCCCACAGACCCCTTCTCCACCCGCATCTTGTTTACAAACTGTAGTTGTTTGTTTTGTTAATCCTGTGTACCTGTCTCACTCGTGCCCTTCAATCGGTCAGCACATGAATATCACAACGTTTGTGGTTCTAGACATCGTGCATCGAACGTACCAAGCACAGAAACAGTATCTCACACCAGAACATATCCAGAAGTCCTACATTCATTTCTTCACAGAGACATGTTGTGCTAAAAGTGCTCGATCAACAGAAACCATTTGTTATTAGATGTTGGATATGAACATCTGGAAAGACTCTGGTAATCAGTTTCCATCTTCTGTCTGAATGGTTTGAAAAGGCAAATGAATTGGTATGAGAGTCCTGGTCCAGAAGCTGCATTCCCCACATTTAGAACTGTGTCCAAATTCACCATCAGCATTACCAATATTAAATGCACTCGCATTTAATTGTAAGACTCAACTTTGTAAATATATCCCAGATATAAGACTTTTCAGACAGGGCATTATTTGACTCACTCTTGCTCCTCGATAATAACAGAAATTCTGTCTGAAGTCACCAGTAAAAACCAAGTCCCTCCCTTTTATATTGTCTTTTAAATCTGCAGTGTCCAAGTTAAGGCTCAGAACTGCTCGTTGTGACTTCATGGATGCTTCAATCCCAAATAATCAGTTTACAGTTGTCTTTTGATGAGTTTTAAAACTTACATAGACGATTTTTTGTCCATGTCTAGGCAGACAAAACATGGAGTGTGCAATTCTTTCGCCATCTAGAGAGTTGCAGCAAGAGTTGCAGGCAAAATTCTTTTCTTGATGAACTGCAAAGACAGAACGATTAAGAAAAGTTTGCTAGTGTTCACCAGGAGACATCATAAAGAATGTCTCCCTGTTTTAATTTCCATGCTGTTCAAAATACCCCTTCGATCATCCAAATAGTTGAGATTCATATCATTTATAAAACGACCCAAAATATGTGCATCAAATTGGTTATCCTGATATAGGTCATAAATTTGAATTCCATTCTTACATCTAACAGTACTATTAAGATTCTGGAACTTGTACAGTAGATCGCTAAGACATTGGTTATAAATTTCTGGCAAAATTAATGGCCATATTTTCATTTGTACTCTGGTCCCCACTTCAAAAATCCTAGCATATTTTTTTAAACTCACACCAAAGAAGATGAGGTTTGATCCAAGTTTCACAGCTGTAAGCATAAATTGCAAACAACTCTTATCTGGGCTAGCTAATCAAGAAAACAACGCTTCTTCAAAGAGTTCTTTTCCAGTCATCACCCTTAAAGGCCATATAATCCACAATATCTTGGATATGTTGTAACAATCTACCTTAAAGGCTGGAGATCCTCATAATGATGTTGCCCTTCGAACAGTGTGGAGAGAGTAACCCATAGATATAAACATTTCCTGTTATTTTATGGAACAGTATAAGACACGCCCAATGGCCAGAGCCTTGACTTAACGTCCTTATATTTCCCTCTGCTTCCATTGAATCCATGATTTTTTTTAGTCCAGTAAATAGGTTGCCAACCTCTACGTTACAACGGATGTTTGCCAACAGAACGTCCTGATGTCATAGTTGAAAAAAAGCAGTGATTTCAGGTAGTGTCTGTGCTAAAATAAGGATTATATCTTAAGTATACTCTCAGTCCATTTTCAAGATGGACAGCCAATTCGACCATGCTGGATATCGTTGGTTATTTCCATGCCAAAATCCTCCAGATAGCTTATTACTCGAAATATAATGTCCCTCTCTGAGTAGATCTTTTTTCATTCTCGCTCACCTTTATCATTTCATTACCCTGTTGACTATATTTTGTGAGTATTTGATGGCTTTCACAGAGCTGCGCCTACTCCATATTAAATGTGTCTTTAGGATTTTCCCCTACCTACAATAAAACATCCATCTTGTACAATATCCCTGTTGTCACCTTTTCTCCACATTAACTTTATTGTTGTGCACTATCGTTTATTCAAGTAATTTCCCCTTCTCGAACTCTCAAAATTGTTGATTTCCCCCATCTCTAGTTATGTCTGCAGTAAAGGGGAATCCATCATGTCAATTAGATTCTCAAAGATAAGCTTTAGAATGCCTTAATCACACAAGAGTGATCGGATTGATACCACAGAACAATGAGATCAGTTAGGCTTCAATCGTTTCAAAGAGTTTGATCATTCATCCTATCAGGCGCTCAGCTAAATTATGTTAACATTCTTCACCTCTTTATTTTAATTGCACCAAATCAGACGTTGAGTGAGGGACCTCTCTTTTGCATTCAATGTTGTAATCCCAACATTAAGATCACCAAAGATTCTTCCTTCTTAAGAAGCCAGAGGAGTTTCTTTGTTTTCATGGAACACTCGAAACAATAATCAGGCGATTCAATTAACTTTTGATTAAAAAAGTTAATTGGAAATTCAGGCCCATTTTTTGTTACAGCGTAAAATTTAAGGAAAAGATGCTTCAGATTTTATATGATGTATGCCATGCATCCTGAGTCCGTTGGTCATAATCGGGCACCCACATAGCTTTGAGCAAGATGATTTGTTGTCCAATACTTTGTAGCATGATCATAAAGCATGGAATCTTGGGGTTATGTAATTTATCTACTCTATAATTTTTATTTTTGTATTCAAGCCCAACCTTTCGTTCATTTTCGTATACTATCCACCATTATTGGTAAACACTTCTCATCAACAAAGACTGATTAAAATTATCCTAATTGAAAAGAATGTAAGTTTTCGACAAACTTACTGATCAACCAGTTCCGTTTTTTCTGTGTTTTTTTCAAGCGAAAATATTTCTCCAGTTATGAGGGATATTCGATGGAATCCATAGGCTATGTGAGTTTAGAAATACATTCAATATGCACTTCTTAGGTGCAAAAAATTCTCGTTTCATGTCTGTATCCACCATTACAATTGCAATTTCATCTGTAACAGGTGCATGTACTTCATTTCAGTTCCTTAGGACGTTATCAGCTCTGAGATTATTTTTTAAAAATATTTTATTTAGCGTATATGCTCAAGCGCATATTGAAATTCGTAAGGAAAAAAGCTTCCATAAAACAACAAATATTCTTGTGCTCTTGCATCAGCTTGTCAATGTAATGGATTTTGATAGCATTTCCCAAATTGGTCTTTCTTGTGTATTTGTTCTCTTGCAGCAAGCAGTTTGAATCATATTAAGCAAGCAGTGTGCCTGTCGAATATCTGCGGTTCAAGTTTTATTCAGCTGCATTTTTATTCTGTTAGCAAGCAAACGTTGCCTGTGAACATTCTCACTTTCATCTGCTTCTTTTTTTATTTTTTTTTTTTATCGAGAGAACTTCCAATAAGATGATTTTTTTCCAGCATTTTTAAAACTTTTAATTGGAAATAAGTGAATTTGTAGTGATAATGAATAATTTGTGTTTGCGGATCCTTATAACTTTGTTATAGGCTCAAATCCATTAAATGAACATAAAAACAAAATGCGTGGTATTTATAATTTAAACTTGTTATTGAAAGTATTAATTAAAATTGTCTCGATTAAATAATATTGAAACAGATTTAATTTCGCGTAATATCTGATTGTTTTAAAGGCTACGAAAATATCCAACAAAAATTTCGGAAAATGTTAAGAATCTTTCATTAGAATCGAAAATCAAAATATTGCTATTAGAGAAATATGACAGGCATAATGAAAACGTACAAATTTTGAATATCAAAAAAATATTTACAGAATTTTTTCTTGCTTCATTAGAGACGAAACACACCATAACATCTTATTGTCGTAATTAGCCAACAATCATTAATGATGTATGATGGCATAAATTTAAATGTACAATTTTAAAAATTTAATTTAATTATATAATATATTATATATATATATATTATAATTAATATAATATAATATATTATATTATATAACATATATATATATATGGGCGAATGTAGATATATATTGTGTATGTGAATGATATATATATATATTATATATAATATATAATAATATATAACAATATGAGACGCGTAAAGCATACGCATTATGTAAATAATTTTTTTTTTCTTAAAAGAAAGGAAAAGGTACCCCTAGTTTTATTTAAAATTTCAGAAATGAA
The DNA here is from genome assembly GCA_023376005.1 of Doryteuthis pealeii. Taxonomy (NCBI): domain Eukaryota; kingdom Metazoa; phylum Mollusca; class Cephalopoda; order Myopsida; family Loliginidae; genus Doryteuthis; species Doryteuthis pealeii. The sequence continues at coordinate 23,748,590 of CM042152.1, forward strand.
TTTCTTCTTTCGTTCAATACTCCTCAAGAAAATTACATTTGAAAGATGTAAAAAAAAAAAGTTGGTTGAAGACAACGAATAAAGAACAGAAGTATGAGAACAAGGAAAAAAGTTATTTCTTTTTTTATCCTCTCAGAAAGAAATTCGCAAAATACCGAAACTTAAAACTCACGTGGGGGGTCGAAATTAGGGTGCCCGTTCGATAAACTGAGCTTGAAATGCCGAAAAGAGTAGCTTTGTGATTGTTTTCACGCACAGGATGGTTGGAGTTCGAGAAATGAAGAGAGATCCAGATTTGAAGTTGTTAGTTCGCTATTGAACTACAAAAGACTAGGAACATCGCAGTGGGTGTAGGACGGCCCACAAGCAGAATTTCTAAATAATTCCTATGGTGAGGAGTTATTTAAGCTGCAGCTGTGGACCCCAGCCACGTGCCTGAACGGATGTTGTAGGGTATTGCTGCTTGATTCGAGAACTCCAGTCTCAAGGTAGTACGGCATGTAGCAATCTCGCATTGCAAGTAAAACTTATAGATAAGTTGCTTTTGTGATGAGGGCAATACATCCCTTGAGATTAGATGAAACAGCACATACTTAGGAACTATCCGAGGATTGATGAATTAAAGCAACGATGGACAGACTTTTAATTTGTCTGTGAAACAGAGAATGAAGATTGCCCAGTCCAAGGAAGCTTAGTAGACTGGGCATTTTTCGGCTAAGTTTCGGAAGGGTTAGACTGCGCACATTTGTATCTATATGCATTGACCAAGTTTTCAGGTAACGTCTTAATTAACGTAGTTAATAAAGGAAATTTCTTGCTGGGTTGATTGGAAACAAATCATAAAGGCTCGATGAATTCAGGTTTTTATTAAGTTAATTTACGAGGACAAAAGGAACCCCAACGGTATAGACCCAGTAAAAGTTAGTTTCGGTTAAATAGAGTAAGAATGACTATCTGTCGTTCCACTAGGACGTTCGAGAAAAAGGTAAACAATAATTAGCTCCAAATTCACACGTAAAAGAAAGGGAGGTGTAAGTATAAGACGTAAAATAATAGTCTGCATTCAAGATCTAGTTAGAGCAAAATGGCCAAAAAGAGTGAAGGATGGTGGGAGAGCAAAGTAAAAAGAAGCGGGAAAGGATATTTGTGAAAAAGTTAGCAGACCCAGTAAAAAGAAAAAGAGGGAAGAGAAAAAGAGAGAAAAAAGGAATCACACATATCGTTGTAGAACAGTGGGAGATGGTTATTAGAGTGAAATAATGCCTCTTCTTGAAAGCCAACGAATATATTGCCAGCCGCTCCAAGGACTAACCCCATCGCTATGCCATCAATTTGTCGTAAATACAGCTCGTTAAAACTAAATGAAATATTTTTTGTGGCGAGTTGATCATTTTTATAAAAAACTGGTTCAGGAATAGGAGAGGTCAAAGTGGCTACGTATAATATATCCTGCAGATAGTGAGGTTTCATCCCAATGGACATTAGTGTATAAAACTAGAATCAAAGAGCAGAAGGAAAAGACTGTGGAATTCAAAGGAAGGATTTTGTATAGTCTTAAACAAAATGTAAAAAGTAGAATACAAAATTAGAATAGAAATTAAACAGCAGGTTGTAGAAGAGTGCTAACCATTTAGCAAGGCGATGTTGGAACCAATCATGGATAGTATAGGACGGAGGGTATGTTTTATGGAACTTGTAATCCATAAAGGCGGGGTCTTGAGGCGTCTACAGGGCGAATTTAGTATAAAAGATTTAGGGAGTAGATGTCTTTTATATAAGAATAGAAGTTCCCGTTGGATGTACTCTTGTTGCATTTGCCGTCGAAGTTTCAATCCAATAGTTGAATTTTGTTGTGTCAGCAAGAATGTTCCATTTTGCTGGTGTCACTACTTGTGAGGATGACGACACCAACCTTTATCCGGTTTGTGTAACAGATTATAATTATTACGAAGGATTAACAGTTTGAAAATTTCCCTACGTAAAAAAAAAGTCGATTTGTCAATGTTTGGTTCCACAGTGAGCGCAAGATCTATCAAGGGGCTTTTGAGAGCCACAATGAATCGTGGATTTCGGCTTGTGTTGGAGGAGCTGGAGATATAACAGTTCAAATTCGGACAAAAGCATTCGCCCGTTGATTTTACCGTGGATGCAAAACTCAAGCCATGCTTAGAATGAATTCCTCTGTGTCACTATTGGTGGTGGACATGTTGCAAAATGCAAGATCAAAAATATTCGAGGTGACCCGTATCGTCGTTGGTGAGAGCGGCCAATGTGAGCTGTTGGACAGGGAATATTTGTACTAAATTTCTCATTAATGAGAGCATTAACGCGAGACGGATAGTATCGAAAATGTTAAAAAAATCCATTTTCGATTGCCAAAGATGTCGCATTGTTGGTCTTAAGGCACTAAATTTGGAACAATGGAAAAAAGCGGGGTCTAATAAAAATGCCTGTTCAATATAAGGAGACTGACTTGGTTTTGAACGCATATGCGGCGGCGACGGAATTTGGAATAACTCGGCGCGCAATGCATTCATCTAAAAAACGAATCGCATGTAATTGAGATCTAATTTACCACGGGTTAATGTATGTTGAGGGTATGATTTGTTGGTTGTGTACCGACGCTTAAAATATTACAAAAAGTTTATTTGTAGTACAAAATTTAATGAGGACGCGTAAAGCATTATGCATTATCTGAAAATAATTTTTTTTTTTTCTTAAAAAAAAGGAAAAGGGTACCCTAGTTGATTAAAATCAGAAATAATTCTTCTTTCGCGCTCAACATACCTCAGAGAAAATTACATTTGAAGATGTAAAAAAAAGGTGGTTGAAGACAACGAATAAGACAGAAGTAGTGAGAACAAGGAAAAAATGTGTTCTTTTTTACTCTCAGAAAGAGAATTCGCAAAATATCGAAACTTATACCTATATATAATATATATATATGTGTTGTGTGTGTGGTGTGTGTTATATACAGGGGGTTCCAAAAAAACAGTGCATGAACATTTTCATAGGTTATACATAAAGAAACATCACTGAACACAAGAAAGGATATTATAGTGGAAAATGTTTTCCATAAAAGATTTTAAATATATATTTAGATAATATAATCTAAATTTTAGATATTTATATTAAAATACTTTGTTTCAGGACCCTTTGGAAATTGGCTTACCTGACAAAGAAAGATATTATTGTTGAAAGAAGTTTCCCGAGATGTGCAAATACAAAAAGAATGCAAGATCATTTCAAGAAAATTTGGTGCAGAACGTTTGCCCGCATCAAATGTGTTTCCGCTTTGTGCATAAGTTAAAAAAAACTGAGTGTTCAAAACAAAACAAAGTGCCGCCCCAAAATCTTACAGATACAGCTTACAGAATGTTACCAACAACTGCAAAGAGAGCCCACGAAAGCTTTGACGTTTGTCTCAAGAAACTAGGATATCTCTAACATCAACTCACGAGAGTGCATCACTTAAATTCTTTCCATATAAAGGCATGTTGTTTCAAATGAACTGAAGCCTCAGGATTCAGAAAAACGCGTACTCTTCTTCGGTGTTTGAAAATTTTATTCTAGAGGAAAGTGAAAAACATTTTAAACCATACATTCTTCAAGGAAGCATGTTCCATTTTTTTTCCGGGTACATGAACAGTCAAGAACTCTAGAGTGTCTACAATAAATCTCATGCTCTGTTTCAGAAACCACTCCACGATCAAAAAGTGGTGTTTGTGTCTTGTCAGCGGCTTAATGGAACCTATTCCTTTTTTGAAAACACCATCCACATCTGAGTTACATTCAACATCCTGGAGCCAGTTTTTTATCAACTGACGAGCAAATAAAAGCAAAAGCTGGTCACAATGATGGTGCAACTGCACATACGGCTCGGTCAGTATGCGCAGTGTGTGATGTCTTGGGACGTGTGATCTCTCGTGTTGGCCACCTCGATCACCGGATTTAACCACCTTCCTGACTTTATTTGTGGGCAAATTTGAAAGGACTCAGTGTTGAACAATCCTCGAACTACGGATGAACTGAAGCAGAAAATAACAAGTGTATCAAAACATCAAAGCTGATGAACTGAGTGTTTTTTCAAAACACGCAGCGTCCGCCGTTTATGTCTGCAGGTGAATGGCGCACACTTCAACAGTTATTGTAGATCATATTTACTGCACGAGTCAATCTTCAATCGCTACTTTAGTTGATAAGGTATTGGAATTTATGAATATTTCAATAAATAGTATTTTCTGTGAGTTTTGTTCTTTGGGTTATTAGCATATCCACTGCACTTTTCTGGAACACCCTGTAATATATATAAGACCAATAATTCTTGGATCGTACGGTCCCCACAACATAGCGAAATCTATAACCAAATACTAACCCCACTTTTAGGCACCATTAGCAATTCCCATATTAGAAACTCAAATGATCTATTAAACAAAATCAGCAGACAAAACATGCATAAAACAACTTTAAGTAGCTTGACATCAAATCATTATACACCAATATTCCTGTTAAACAAATGCATCAACGTCTTGAAAACCATCTCAAAAAATCTTAATATCAGCTACCCTACCAACCCAACCAATTTATAAAATATGCCAAAAATATGTACTCAAAATTGTTTTTTCCAATACAACGGCTATTTTACAGACCAGAAATTTGGTTCCTATGGGTTCTGCCCCTCACGCGTCCTTGCATGTTTTTCTTAATCTTAGAATCTGGTCCTTTCACTACATTTTTTACCACAGACTCTCATTACTTCCGTTACATCGACGACATTCATTATATATCACACTTAATCACAACATATCACAAATAATAAATCGTCAAATAATTCGAACCAACTATCAATTTCACACCAATTAGAATACAAAAATACCTTACCTTTCCTAAGACTATACTAATAAAATAACAACAACCACTAGATTTTCAAAGTATACCACAAAACCACCAATAGAATGAATCATATCCACTTCTATCACATCACAATACCAAAATCAAATGTTTGGTTATAGGTTTCTACCTTAGAGCCCTTAGAATCTTACCCAGAAATTTTGACGAAGAATTCAAACACATAGAAAACTTTACTCAAACAATACCCTCAACCTTTCTCCAACGTCCAGAAAAAAAAGCCATCAAAATCCATAACCGCCAAACACCTCCCCTCCAATCCACAAACAATACCCCCAACAACAACTACTAAACAGTACATCATTCTCCCCAAACAACCAGCCACAGCTATTATTAAAAAAAACCTTAATAATTTAGGAATAAAAAACGGTAACAAATTCCTCCAAAACCATAAAAAATATTATAATACCAAAAACAACACTCACACAATTGCAGGTGTTACCCCCCCCCCCATTCAATGTGGATGCGACAAACAATACAAGGAGAAATCTAGACACATTGACCAACAATCCGAGAACACAAGAGAGTATCAGGAAAATGGTCAATGAACAACGCACTCACAAAACACATCTCAAAAACAACCATTCTTTCAATTTTAAAATCCCAAGTTGTTAATCAGAATTCACAACAAAAAAAAAGAAAAATTGTAGAATTCTTTTTATAAGCGCCATCTCCATTTTCAATACATCAAACAGAAACCCGGATTTTCCTTCTATCACCTTACCTGTCCAAGGTTTCTCAAGAATTATAAAATTCCCCTACATCTACAATATCTCATTTTATTTTCTACATATTAACTCTCCCATTTATACGAATGACACCAACAATTATCTTAGATCAACACAACTTATTTATAACATATAATCTCCATTTGATCTCAACACACACAGATTACACACTTTTACCCATTAACCACAAATTTCACAATAATATATATTTTGATAATAATTATATTATAACAATATTTTCCCCTTAAAACCCCCCACCCATTTACACTCCCCATGACACAATTACAATATAACTACTGAAAAAAATAATAATAAAAAAATACATAACATCTTTATTAACCAACATAATTATTTTCACATAGTATAACCACACAACATCACTATTGCATAAACATTCACTAGCACACAATTGTCATCAGAATAATCATAATAATAACATAAAATAGATAACAATAATTTAATATAATAAAAATTATATAAAAACAAAATACTAATAATTATAATAATAACAACAACAGTAATAAAAATATAAGTAATAATAAAATAATAATAATATTAATAAAACAATAATTATAATAATATAAATACAATAACAATAATAACAACATTTCAATTAAAAATTATAAAAAATAATAAAGCGATAACAACAATTATCTTATAACAATAATATTTAAAAAATAAAAAAATATATATATATATATAATATAATATAAAATAAAATGTATTAAATATAATAAAAAAACAAACTATAATAATATAATAAAATAATAATAATAATACATAAATAACAATAATAAAAGCGAATAATCATTCACATACATAATTCAATATAACTATATATTAATCGTCAAATAATCAGACAAACAAAAAAAATACCACATAAAACAACAATACAATACCTTTCTAACAAAAAATAAATAAAATGAAATAAAATAAATCTTTTCATTTTTAAAATCCCCCCCCACACACACCCAAATTCCATCTCCTCTCTTATATAAAACATGAAAATCGGTAATTGCGACCAGCTCTCCTTTACCTCTACCAAATACACACACACGCTCGCGCGCTCTACCAATACACACACACAACACACACACCACAAGCCTTGAGTTTTCACTTCGCTTCGCTCTGTACCGTCTATATCGCTACAGCTATAACCTTTCAAGTTATACACACACACACACACAACAACCACATACCTAAAAAAATGCACAATGTTTCCGTCTAATACACACACTAAACAGCGTCATAAAACCTCACACCTAGACGAATAGAATATATTGATTCATAATTTCCACCCTCCTCTTTTCAAATCTCACGAGCCTCTATATATCTATGCGAGCATATAGACAGCTAACAGTTCTCAATCACGTCTTTTTTTCTCATCATTCTTGATAATATTCTATCTTAGCCCTGAAGATGATCTATTAAAAGATAAGACAAAATAACCGCATAACCTACATATATATATATATTAATATATCAGAAAAATGAAAAAAACAACAGGTTTTAGTGAGCAGAATGTAAGTGCCACTATGTCGCACAATCCAGCGCACCACGACTGAGAGCTACACCACCACTATAGATGCAAATATATTGATCAGCATGGAATGATGAGAAAAAGTGCCCTAGTGGTAATCCTTGTTATTCAGTCTGTTTTAAAAAATTTTTGAAGTTTGAAAAAAAGGAGACGGTTTTGAAATATGACATCAAAATTTCTATTTTTTAGGTGGTGAGTATGTAGTAGCGCTGTTAGTGTGTGTATTGAAGGAAACATTGTGCATTTTTTTAGTATTGTGGTTGTGTGTGTGTGTGTGGTATAAAATTTTTTCGTAGCGATAAACGACAGCGGAAGTGAAAACTCAAGGTTTGTGTGTGTGTGTGGTGTGTGTGTATTGGTAAGAGGTAGGGGAGAGTTTGTGTATATTGGAAGAGGTTAAAGGAGAGATTTCATGAAAAGAAAATTTTCATGTTTTATATTAAGAGGAGATGAAATTTGGGTGTGTGTGGGGGGGATGTTTAAAAAATGAAAGATTTTATTTTATTTCATTTTATTATTTTTTTAGAAAAGATATTGTATTGTTGTTATAGTTTGGTACTGATTATTTACGATTAATATATATTAATATTACAATATGTATAAGTAATGAATTATTGTTATTATTATTGTTATATATATTATTATTATTATTATTATTATTATTATTATAGTTTGTTTTTATTATATTTAAATACATATTATAATTTTATATAATATATATATATATATATATTATTTTTTTTTATTTTTTTAAATATTATTTTATAAAGATAATTGTTATATGCATATTATTTATTATAATTTTTATGAAATTTTATATGTTTGTAATTTATATTATTATAATATTGTATATATTATATATTATAATTATTATACTATATTTTTATACTTGTGTTATATTAAATTATATATATTATTATATTTATTATATTAAATTATTTTATATTATATATATATGATTATTCTGATGACAATTGGTGCTAGTGAATGTTATGCAAATAGTGTTATTGGTTATACATATGTGAAAATAATTATGGTAATAAAGATGTATATTTTTTATTATTATTTTTATCATAGTTATATTGTAATGTGTCAATGGGGAGTGTAAATGTGTGGGTTTAAGGAAATATTTTATATATAATTATTATCAAAAATATTATTATGTTGAAAAATCTTGGTAAATAGGTAAAGTGTGATAATCTGTTGTGTGTTAGATCAAATGGAGATTATTCATGTTACTAAATAAGTGTGTGATCTAAGATAAATTGTTGGTGGTCATTCAGTAATAAAGGGAGAGTTAATATGTAGAAAATAAAATGAGATATGTCAGATTAGGGAATTTTATAATTCTGAGAAACAACCTTGGACAGGTAAGGTGATAGAAGAAAAATCCGGGTCTCTGTTGATTGTATTGAAAATGGAGATGGCCTAGATTCTACAATTTTTCTTTTTTTTTTGTTGAATTCTGATTAACAACTTGGATCTTAAAATGAAAGACATGGTTAGTTTTTGAGATGTGTTTTGTTGAGTGCGTTGTCATGACCATTTCTGATAATCTCTTGTGTTCCGGATTCGTTGGTCAATTTGTCTAGATGTCCTCCCTATGTATGTTTGTCGCAAATCCAAACTTGAATGGGTACCACACCTCACTTGTGAGTGTTGTTTTTTGGTATTAATAATATTTTTATGTTTTGGAGGAATTTGTTACCGTTTTATCCTAAATTATTAAGTTTTTTTCAAATAGCTGTGCTGAGTTGTTGGGGAAGATTGTATCTGTTTATGTAGTTGTTGTTGGGGTATTGTTTGTTGGATTGGAGGGGAGGTGTTTGCGGTTATGGATTTTGATGGCTTTTTTCTGCACGTTGGATGAAAGGTGAGGGTATGTAGTGAGTAAAAGATTTTTCTATGTTTTGAATTCGTCTTGTCCAAAAATTTCTGGTACAGGATTTCTAAGGGGCTCTAAGTAGAAACCTATAACCAAACCACTTTTGATTTTTATTGTGATTAATAGAAGTGGATATGATCATCTTATTGGTGGGTTGTGGTATACTTTGAAATCTAAGTGTTGTGTTATTTATTAGTAATACGTCTAGGAAAGGTAGGTATTTTTGTATTCTAATTCGTGTGTGAAATTGATAGTTGGTTCGACATTATTTAGACGATTTATTATTTGATATGTTGTGATTAAGTGGATATATAAATAGAATGTCGCGATGTAAGAAGTAATGAGAGTCTGTAAGGTTAAAATGTATGTGAAAGACCAGATTCTAAGAATTCAAGAAAAAGACATGCAAGGACGCCGCTGAGGGCGAACCCATAGGTAAACAAATTTCTGTCTGTAAAATGAGCCGTTGATTGGAAAAAACAATTTTGAGTACATAATTTGCATATTTTATAATTGTTTGGGTTGGTAGGGGTAAGCTGATATTAGATTTTTTGAGATGTTTCAAGACGTTGGATGCATTTTTAACAGGAATATTGTGTATAAATTATTTGATGTCAAGACTACTTAAAAGTTTGTATGCATGTTTATGTTGCTGATTTGTTTAATAGATCATTTGAGTTTCTAATATGGGAATTGCTAATGTGCAAAATGGGTTAGTTAATTTGGTTATAGATTTCGCTATTGTGGGGAGCCGTACCGATACAGAATATATTGGCTTATATATATATACAGGTTTCCAAAAAGAAAACAGTGCAGGGAATATGCTAAAACCCAAAGAAAAAAAACTCACAGAAAAAAATATTATTTATTGCAAATATTCATAAATTCAATCCTATCAACTAAAGTACATTGAGGGATTGACTCGGCAGTAAGATTTATGATCTACAATAACTTGAAAGTGTCGCCATTCACCTGCAGACATAAACGAGCGCGACGCTGCGTGTTTTGAAAAAACACACTCAAGTTCATCAGCTTTGATGTTTTGAATAACACCTTGTTATTTTCTGCTTCAGTCATCCGTAGTTCGAGGATTGTCTGCATACACTGAGTCTTTCAATTTGCCCCACAAATAAAAAGTCAGGAGGTGTTAAATCCGGTGATCGAGGTGGCCAAAACCACGAGATCACACATCCCCAAAGACATTCACAACTGCAGCCATACTGACACGAGCCGTATGTGCAGTTGCACCATCTTGCTGGAACCAGCCTTGTTGCTTTCTTGCTCCGTCAGTTGATCAAAAAAATGCTCCAGGATGTTATGAATGTAACACTCAGATTGATGTTTTTCAAAAAGATAGGTCCAATTATACGCCGCCTTGACAAAGCACACCAAACACCAACTTTTTGATCGTGGAGTGGTTTCTGAACAGAGCATGAGGATTTATTGTAGACCACACTCTAGAGTTCTGACTGTTCATGTACCCGGACAAATGGAACCATGCTTCATCACTGAAGAATGTATGGTTTAAATGTTTCACCTTCTCTAGAATAAAATTTTCAAACCACCGACAGAAGAGTACGCGTTTTTCTGAATCCTGAGGCTTCAGTTCATGAACAACATGCACTTTATATGGAAAGAATTTAAGTTGATGCACTGCTCGGTGAGTTGATGTTAGAATATCCTAGTTTCTGAGACAACGCCTCAAAGACTTTCGTGGGCTCCTCTGCAGTTTGTTGGTAACCATTCTGAAGACTGTATCTGTAACGACTTTTGGGCGCCACTTTTGGTTTGTCTTGAACACTTCCAGTTTTTTTAACTTATGCAACAAAGCGGAAAACACAATTTCGATGCGGCAAACGTTCTGCACCAAATTTTTCTTGAAATGACTCTTGCACTTCTTTTGTGTATTTGCCACCATCTCGGAAAACATTTTCAACAATAATATCTTTCTTGTAAGTAAGCACCATTTTCAAAGGGTCCCTGAAACAAAAGAATATTTAATATAAATATCTAAAAATTTAGATATCTAAATTATCTAAATTAATATTTAAAAATCTTTTGGGAAAACATTTCAACTATAAATATCCTTTCTTGTGTTCAGTGCACTGTTTCTTTATGTATACCTATGAAAATTCAGTGCACTGTTTTTTTGGAACACCCTGTATATACACACACACACACACACACACACATATATATATATAATATATATGTATAAGTTCGGATATTTTGCGAATTCTCTTTCTGAGAGATAAAAAAAGAACACACTTTTTTCCTTGTTCTCACTACTTCCTGTCTTATTCGTTGTCTTCAACCACACTTTTTTTTTACCATCTTTCAATGTAATTTTCTCTGAGAGTATTGAGCGAAAAGAAGAAATTCATTTCTGATTTTAAATCAAAACTAGGGTACCCTTTTCTTTCTTTTTAAGAAAAAAAAAAAAATTATTTTACATAATGCATATGCTTCTACGCGTCCTCATTAAATTTTGTACTACAAATAAACTTTTTGTATATTTTAAGCGTCGGTACACAAACCAACAAATCCATACCCTCAACAACTACATTAAACTCCGTGGTAAAATTAGATCTCATTACCATGCGATTCGTTTTTTAGATGAATGCATTGCGCGCCGAGTTATTCCAAATTCCGTCGCTCGCCGCATATCGCGTTCAAAAACCAAGTCCAGTCTCCTTATTGAAAAGGCATTTTTATTAGACTCCGCCTTTTCCATTGTTCCAAATTTAGTGCCTTAAGAAACAATGTCGACATCTTTGGCAATCGAAAATGGATTTTTTAACCATTTTCGATACTATCCGTCTCTGCCGTTATATGGCTCTCATTAATGAAAAATTAGTACAAATATCCTGTCCAAACAAGACTCACATTTGGCCCTCCTCACCAACCGACGATACGGGTCAACCTCGAATATTTTTGATCTTGCAATTTGCAAACATGTCCAACCACCAACTTAGTGACACAGAGGAATTCATTCTTAAGCATGGCCTTGAGTTTTGCATCCCACCCGTCAAAATCAACCGGAGAATGTCTTGTCCGAATTTGAACTGTTATACCTCCAGCTCCTCCAACACAAGCCGAAATCCAACGACTCATTGTTGGCTCTCAAAGCCCGCTTGATAGATCTTGCGCATACATACTGTGGAACAAACATTGACAAATCCGACTTTTTTTTTACGTAGGAACATTTTCAAACTGTTAAATCCCTTCGTAATAATTATAATCTTGTTATCACCAAACCGGATAAAGGCTCTGGTGTCGTCATCCTCAACAAGAGTGACTACCACAGCAAAATGGAAACCATTCTTGCTGACACAACAAAATTCAAACTAATTGGAAATATGGAAGAATTCGACCAAACTGCCAAACAAGAAAGTAACATCCAACGGACCTTCTAATTCTATATAAAAGACATCTACTCCCTAAATCTATTTATACTAAAATTCGCCCTGTAGACGCTCAAAGACCCGCCTTTATGGATTACCAAAGATCCATAAAAACAATACCCCTCTCCGTCCTATACTATCCATGATTGGATCATCCCAACATCGCCTTGCTAAATGGTTAGCACTTCTTCTACAACCTGCTGTTAATTTCTATTCTAAATTTTGTATTCCTGACTCCTTTACATTTGTTAAGACTATACAAAATCTTCCTTTGAATCTCCACCAGTCTTTCTTGCTCTTTTTGATATCAATAGTTTATACACTAATGTCCCATTGGATGAAACCATCACTATCTGCACGGATATATTATACCGTAGCCACCTTGACCCTCCTCCTATTCCTGAACCAGTTTTTATAAAACTGATCAACATCGCCACAAAAAATATTCAATTTAGTTTTAACAGCTGTATTTACGAACAAATTGATGGCATAGCGATGGGTAGTCCCCTTGGAGCGGCCCTGGCAAATATATTCGTTGGCTTTCAAGAAGAGGCATTATTTCACTCTAATAACCATCTCCCACTGTTCTACAAACGATATGTGGATGATACTTTTGCCATTTTCTCTACTAGATCTGAATGCAGACTATTTTTTCACCGTCTTAATAACTTACACCCCTCCCTTTCTTTTACGTGTGAATTTGAGGCTAATAATTGTTTACCTTTTCTCGACGTCCTAGTGGAACGAACAGATAGTACAATTCTTACCTCTATTTACCGTAAACCTACTTTTACTGGGTCCTATACACGTTGGGGTTCCTTTTGTCCCCCTCAACGTAAAATTAACTTAATAAAAACCTTGATTCATCGAGCCTTTATGATTTGTTCCAAATCCAAACTCCAGCAAGAATTTTCCTTTATTAAAACTACGTTAATTAAGAACGGTTACCCTGAAAACTTGGTCAATGCCACTATAAGATACAAATGTGCGCAGCTCTCAACCCTTCCGAAACTTAGTCCCGAAAAATGCCCAGTCTACCTAAGACTTCCTTGGCTGGGCAAATCTTCCATTCCTCTGTTAGACAAAATTAAAAAGTCTGTCCATCGTTGCTTTAATTCCATCAATCCTCGGATAGTCCCTAAGTCCAATGTGCTGTTTCCTCCTAATCTCAAGGATAGTATTGCCCCTCATCACAAAAGCCACCTTATCTATAAGTTTACTTGCAAATGCGAGATTTGCTACATCGGCCGTACTACCTTGAGACTGGAGTCTCGAATCAAGCAGCACATACCCTACAACATCCGTTCAGGCAACGTGGACTGTCCCACAGCTGCAGGCTTAAATACTCCTTCCACCATAGGACAACACCTATTAAGAATTCTGCTTGTGCCCGCTCCTACCACCCTGCGATGTTCTCAGTCCTTTGTAGTTCCAATAGCGAACTACAACTTCAAATCCTGGAATCTCTCTTCATTTCTCGCACTCAACCCATCCTGTGCGTGCAAAAACAATCACAACAGCTACTCCTTTTCGGCATTTCAAGCCTCAGTTTATCGAACGGGGGCACCCGTAATTTCCGAACCCCCCCACGTGAGTTTTAAGTTTCGGATATTTTGCGAATTCTCTTTCTGAGAGATAAAAAAAGAACAAACTTTTTTCCTTGTTCTCACTACTTCCTGTCTTATTCGTTGTCTTCAACCACACTTTTTTTTTACCATCTTTCAATGTAATTTTCTCTGAGGAGTATTGAGCGAAAAGAAGAAATTCATTTCTGATTTTAAATCAAAACTAGGGTACCCTTTTCCTTTCTTTTTAAGAAAAAAAAAAATTATTTTACATAATGCATATGCTTCTACGCGTCCTCATATGTATATATATATATATATATATATATATATATATATATATCACATACACACATATATATCTACATTCGCCCATATATATATATTATATATATATATATATATATATATATATATATATATATATATATATATATATATATATAAAATTATTAAATTAAAATATTTAAAATTTGTACATTTAAATTATGCCATCATACATCAATTAATGATTGTTGGCTAATTACGACAAATAGATGTTTATGTGTGATTTTCGTCTCTAATGAAAACACAAGAAAAAAATTCTGTAAATATTTTTTTGATATTCAAAATTTGTACGTTTTAATTATGCTGTCATATTTCTCTAATAGACAACTATTTATGATTTTCGATTCTAATGAAAGCATGTCTAACATTTTCCGTAAATATTTTTGTTTGGATATTTTCAGTAGCTTTAAAACAATCAGATATTCCGCGAACATTAATCTGTTTCAATATTTTTAATCGAGACAATTTTAATTAACTACTTTCAATAACAAGTTTAAATTATAAATACACGCATTTTGTTTTTATGTTCATCTTAAATGGATTTAGACCTATAACAAAGTTATAAGGATCCAGCAAACACAAAAATTCATTCATTAATCACTACAAATTCACTTATTCAATTAAAAGTTTTAAAAAATGCCTGGAAAAAAATCATCTATTGGAAGTTCCTCTTCAGATAAAAAAAAAAAAAAAAAAAAAAAAACGAGCAGATGAAAGTGAGGATGTTCAACAGGCACGTTTGCTTGCTAACAGAAATAAAAATGCAGCTGCAATAAAACTTGAAACTGCAGATATTCGACAGGCCCACTTGCTTGCTAATATGATTCAAACTGCTGCTGCAAGAGACCAAAATACACAAGAAAGACAGCAAATTTGGAGAAATGCTGATCAAAATACCATTACATTGACAAAGCTCATGCAAGAGCAACAAGAAATATTTATTGGTTTATGGAAGCTTTTTCTTACGAATTTCAATATGCGCTTGAGCATATAACGCTAATAAAATATTTAAAAAATAATCATCAGAGCTGATAGACGTCCATAAGGAAAACATGAAATGAAGTACAATGCACCTGTTACAGATGAAATTGCAATTGTAATGGTGGATGAACAACATGAACACCGAGACATTATTTTGCACCTAAGAAGTGGACATTTGCAATGTATTTCTAAAACTCACATAGCCTATGATTCCATCGAATATCCACTCATAAACTGGAATGACTATTTTCAGCTATGAAAAAAAACACAGAAAAAAAAACAGGAAACTGGTTGATCAGTAAGTTGTGAAAACTTACATTCTTTTCAATTAGGATAATTTTAATCAAGTCTTGCGAATGAAAGAAGTGACTAGCCAATTAATGGTGGATATATACGCAACAATAGAAACAGAAAGGTTGGGCTTAATACAAAGAAATAAAAAATTAAGAGTAGATAATTACATACACCCCCAAGATTCCATGCATTATGATCATGACTACAAAAGTATTGGACAACAAATCATCTTGCCATCAAGCTATGTGGGATGACCCCGATATATGCACCAACGGACTCAGGATGCAATGGCATACATTATAAAATCTGAACGAGCATACCTTTTCCTTAAATTTACCTGTAACCCAAAATGGCCTGAAATTTCCAATTAACTTTTTTAAATCAAAAAGTTAATGATCGCCATGATATAATTGTTCGAGTGTTCCATGAAAAGCAAAAGAAACTCCTCTGGCTTCTTAAAGAAGGAAGAATCTTTGGTGATCTTAATGTCTGGATTACAACAATTGAATGGCAAAAGAGAGGACTCCCTCACTCACACGTCCTGATTTGGTGCAAATTAAAAATAAGAGGTGAAGATGTTAAAATAATTTCAGCTGAGCTGCCTGATAAAGATGATGATCCAAAACTCTTTGAAACGATTAAGCCTCAACTGATCCATTGTTCATGTGGAGTCATCAATCCAGATTCACTCTGTGTGCATTAAGCAATATCTAAAAGCTTATCTTTGAGAAACTCAGATTGACAATGATGGATATCCCCTTTACTGCAGACATAAACCAGAAGATGGGGGAAAATCAACAACTTTGAGAGTTCGAGGAGAGGAAATTACCTTGAATAACGAATAGTGCCACACAATAAATTATGTGGAGAAAGGTAGACAAACACGGGATATTGTACAAGATGGATGTTTATTGTAGGTAGGGAAAATCCTAAAGACACATTTATATGGAGTAGGGCAGCTCTGTGAAAGCCATCAAATACATCACAAAATATGTCAACAAGGGTAATGACATGATAAAGGTGAGCGAGATGAAATAAAGATCTATCAGAGAGGACATTATATTTCGAGTAATAAAGCTATCTGGAGGATCTTTGGAATGGAAATACACCAACGATATCCAGCAATGGTGAACTTGGCTGTCCATCTTGAAAATGGACTGAGAGTATACTTCACATAAGATATAACTCCTTATTTTAGCACAGACACTACCTGAAAATACACTGCTTTTTTTTTCAAACTATGACATCAGGACGTTTGTTGCAAAACATCCGTTGTACGTAGAGGTTGCAACCTATTATACCTGGACTAAACAAAAATCATGGATTCAATGGAAGCAGAGGGAAATCATGAAGGACGTTAAGTCAAGGCATCTGATGCCATTGGGCGTGTTTATACTGTCCACCTCAATAACAGGAAATGTTTCTATCTATGGTTACTTCTCCACACTGTTCGAGGGCCAACATCATTTGAGGATCTCCAGCGCTTTCAAGGTAGATTGTCTACAACATACCAAGAAATATGTGGATTATATGGCCTTTTAAAGGGTGATGAACACTGGAAAAGAACTCTTGAAGAAGCAGTTGTTTCTTGATTAGCTAGCCAGATAAGACAGTTGTTTGCAATTATGCTTACAGCCTGTGAAATTGATCAACCTCATCTTCTTTGGTGTGAGTTTAAAAACAATATGTCTAAGGATTTTCTGAATTGGACCAGAGTACAAAATGAAAATATGGCCATTAAATTTTGCCCAGAAATTTATAACCAATGTCTTAGCGATCTACCCTGTACAGTCCAGAATCTTAATAGTACATTGTTAGATGTAAGAATGGAATTAAATTATGAAATATATCAGGATACCAATTATGATGCACATATTTTGGGTCAGTTTATAAATGAATATGAATCTCAACTATTGGATGATCGAAGGGAGTATTTTGAACAGCATTGAAAATTACAAGGGAGTAACATTCTTTATTGATGCTCCTGGTGACACTAGCAAAACTTTTCTAATAAACGTTCTGCTTGCAAAAGTTCATCAGAAAAAGAATATTGCCCTTGCAACTCTTGCTGCAACTCTTCTAGATGGAGAAAGAATTGCACACTCCATGTTTTGTCTGCCCCTAGACATGACAAGAAAATCGTCTATGTAAGTTTTAAAAACTCATCAAAAGACAAACCTGTAAACTGATTATTTGGGATGAAGCATCCATGAGCCACAAACGAGCAGTTGAAGCCTTAGACTTGGACACTGCAGGATTTAAAAGACAATATAAAAAAGGGAGGGTAACTTTGGTTGTTACTGGTGACTTCAGACAAACTCTTCCTGTTATTCCTCGAGGAGCAAGAGCTGATCAAATCAATGCCTGTCTGAAAAGGTCTTATATCTGGGATCATATTTACAAAGTGAGTCTTACAATTAATATGCGAGTGCATTTAAATATTGGTAATGCTGATGGTGAATTTGCGACACAGCTTCTAAATGTGGGGAATGCACTTCTGGACCAGGACTCTCATAACCAAATTCATTTGCCTTTTCAAACCATTCAGACAGAAGATGAACTGATTACCAGAGTCTTTCCAGATGTTCATATCCAACACTCTAATAACAAATGGTTCTGTGATCGAGCACTTTTAGCACCAACAAATGTCTCTGTGAAAGAAATGAATGTAAGACTTCTGGATATGTTACCTGGTGTGAGATAACCTGTTCTGTGCTTTGGTACCTTCGATGCACGATGTCTAGAACCACAAACGTTGTGATATTCTGTGCTGACCGATTTGAAGGGCACGAGTCAGAGACAGGTACACAAGGATTAAAAACAAAACAACAACTACAGTTTGTAAACAAGATGCGGGTGGAAGAAGGGGGTCTGTGATACTTCGCGGTCTATCCAACTGGCTGTCTATCGGCTTCCTCTACCGGCGACCTTAACACCTCAACGGCCCGGGTTCTAACTGCCTCAGTGCTGGAGTTTAGCTAAATTTATGTAGAATTCTCCTCCACCATCCCCCCTGCTCTGGACCACACAGATGGCCAGTACTTAAATTCAATCGCCGACTTCTAGTCGTCATTAACCCTTGAAATGAGACAAAGACAATGTAACATGACAACTTAACTTTAATCAATTGAATTCAGACGCAAATACAGTGGCCGCTATCTGATGAATTTATATAGTCCCGATCAAGGGTAGATAACCCAACCACTCCAAAGGGAGGTAATCACGTCTTTTATTATCACATTCTCCCCTCCTGTTTTATATCCTATAAGTCCAGACGCTGGGGAGGTTTTACCTTTCTAGAAGATCTGCGTTAGTGGAGTCAGGTTCGGCTAGCATGTATCTTATGCTCCGCCGATTGGGATTGTCCATCAGTCACTGACTGAGATGGGGACTGTTCATTGATTACTGGAGTAGTTATCTTCCTTAGTGTAATATCTGCCCCACTCTTCTCATTCGCAAAAGTCTGCAATGGACAGGGAGCTATGTCATGCAGGGAAACAGATTATTCACGGCCATCATTATATCTAATATGTGCATGGGTTGGATTTACATCCAACAGCTCTACTTCTTGTACCAAGGGATCAGTCTTAGTTTAAAGTGTCTTACGAATTGTCATAGATAAACAGGTCCTGGTTTTAGAAGCCAGGATGGGAGAGATACTCCTATAGAGGACCGCCGAGAGAATGAGAAGAGGCGTTCATGGTGTGTTGCATTAGTGGCAGTCGACAGAATAGACCTGATGCTGTGAAGAGCTTGAGGTAGTACTAATTCCCAGCAAGTTATGGACAGATCTTGCGATTTGAGTGCCAGACAAATGGTTTTCCATATAATACCATTATACCTTTCTACTTGGGCATTGCCTTGAGGATGATAAGGAATTGTTTTGCTGGAGGCGACTCCATGTTGTAAAAGGTATTCCTTTACATCACGACCCAAGAACCCCAAGCCACGGTCTGAGTGGATATAACTTGGTGACCCACATAAGGAGAAGATTGAGTGCAAGCATTAAATAATAGTTTTAGATTAGGTATCCTTGCATGGAATTGCAAATGGAAATCGTGAATCATCTATTGCAATAAATAGGTATCTATTAGACGTGCTAGATTGTAAGGGTCCCTTGAAGTCCACACTCAGGCGGTCAAAGGATTGAGTAGCCTTGATTAATTTACTGTTAGGCAAAGAAGCAAACCGTGGTTTCAATTCAGCACATGTTTTGCAGGATGAGCAAGCTCCCTTCACTTCTTCTGTAGAACAGGGCATGTTTTTAGACCGCACATAGTGTAAAAGTCTAGTGACTCCTGGGTGACAAAGGTCATCATGTAGTTTCTTAAGTGACGGGGCAAAGATGGCATTACAGTATGCACGACTCAAGGTATCGGCGACCACGTTGTAGCGTCCAGGGCGGTAGCGAATGTCATAGGAAAAGTTTGCCAGTTCCAAGCGCCAACCTTGAATCTTGTCATTCTTAATTATCGACCTTCTACGGTTATCCATCATGAATGCCACTGATTTTTGATCAGTCACTATTGTAAAATGTTGGCCAGATAGGAAATAGGATCACTTCCTGGCAGCCTCGATTACTGCAGTAGCCTCTTTCTCAATCGCCGGATAGTGAGTCTCATGACGATTCAGTGTTCGTGACATGAAAGCAACAGGTCGTCCAAACTGGTTTAGTGTAGCGGATATTGCAACATCTGATGCATCGCATTCTATTACGTATGGTTTGGTATTATCAGGACCGTGGAGTGCTGCTTTTACCAGTAACTGTTTTAATTCATGAAAGGTTTCACAAGCGCTTGTATCCAATGGAAACTGTTTTTCCTTATTAAGCGGTCGAATGCGATCAGAAAACCGAGGAATCCATTTTGCATAATATGCAAACATGCCTAAGGTTCGTATTAGTGACGCCTTATTAGTGGGTATCTCTAATTATCTAACGAAATTCACCTCTACCAAAGACACCGTAACACTTGTGAAGATCTTAAAAGAAATAAGGTCGTCGTCCTTTGCTGTTCTTTTATACTCGATCTGACCGAGACGTCACACCTCTCGTCTCGCCAGCTACGAGATTTGCCACTATAAATTGCCGCCACAAGGACACTCACGATTTTTACCGCCACAACTAGTCGGACTCGTCACATGTTTTGTTCTTCCGCCCACACGTGCAACATGCCACCCGCTGTCTCTTCGATCGACGGACCGTTGTTGGCTCATCACAGGTTCGTGAATTTTGTCCTTCTATCTCACTACACTCCTCCCATGATCTGCAGATCACAGACGTGACAACCCGGGGCGGGTCTTTTACGCCTAGTGCTTCTTCGCGGCAGTACTTCTATCTCGTCGGATGACTCGGCTGTATCGGTGTCATCTGGTGCATTTACATCAGACCCGTAGTTACTTGTCTCCGGGGGATCATCGTGCACATCACTGACGGTGATCAGCCTCATGCTCCGTGTAGATTCTTCGCCGTTATCCCCTGTGTCTGACGAACTAGAGCCCATAACCGGACGCAGATCCTTCACATGGCGCCGCGTCCCGTCGACCCACACTGACTGTGCATTGCGTACCTTGGTCACTTTTCCCCGCCTGCGTACGCTCGTGCATCTTCCGCCTGGTATCTTAATCCACATCTTGTCTCCAACATTAAATCGACTGTGCCGGGGTTGCACAGGTGGGGGCGTGGGATCTATGCCGCGTATCCGCACAGAGTGGTTATAAATTGCGTTCGCAGGCGCGGTGTGGCGGGAAACTCCGTCCTTGGGGTCACATTGTACCAATACACAGCTTCGAGGGCTGAGCACTGTTTTCGTGCCGCAATGTTTTAAGCTACGGTGGTTTCGTTCCACTATACCATTCCCAGAGGGCACGTATGCACACCGATAGTGGACACGGACGCCCCAAAACTGTATGAATTCCTGAAAGCGGTGGCTAGTAAATGCCGTATCGTTATCCGTGAGAAGCTCCAAGGAGGAACCTCGTTCGCGAAAGACAGCCTCCAATTAGCGAGTGACACTGGTAGAGTCCTGCCGACGTATAGGTCGCCAAATTGCATACCGTGAAGGCCCGCAGTCAATTAAGGTAAGGTAATGAATACCATTATTGTGTGTGATATCCATACCCACTCTTTCCCAATTGTTCGTCACACTCAGATGCCCCTTGTCCCAGCGCACTGGCGGTGGGTCGATCGACTGACACGTCTTGCAGTCTTTCACTACCTTTCGCACATCCGCCTTGGTGACAGTAGGGTGAGTCTGTCGTGCGAAGTACAGCATGTGCCTAATGCCCGGATGACCACTTTGGGCGTGAATGGCAACCAACTGTTCTGAACTCACTGCAACGCCACAGGTTTGGTTCACTGGTTCAACGTTCTGTTGTATGCTATGCAGCCATTTCTGGGGCACTCTCGTTAACTGGTCGGCTTTGTTAGCATCCGATTTAACCAGCGACACATCCACCGTTAAACTGTATTCTCGCACAAGACACAGAAACGTGTCTAGCCGTCGTCGAATTAGCATCTCGCTGGCGGCTTTCGTAGTAATTTGCGCCTTTCCGGTTAACATGTCAGAGAGCCACCGATGTACACACGCCGAGTCTGTGAAAAGATGCAGCACCCTCGCGTTCCACTGGAGGGCTAGATTAATGCCTCGCATGACTGCATCTAATTCGGCCAAATTTATATGTTGACTGTCGTGTTCGGATCGCATCCAACTTGAGTTCTCTATGACCACTCCATTTACTTCCACGGCGACACCAATTGCCAGCGAGCTCGCGTCTACCGACACAGCATATGTGGGTCCGTTCACCTCTGGTTTTCCAGCCCGGTTTCGACTGGGGGTCCGGCGAGCTTCGGCCGCTGGACCGGGTTGTTTATAATAATAGCATCGATCCCAGGGGGCCATCCCCCCAGGCAACACCTGCCCCCTTGATTTAAAGGGGCAGGGCTGGGTTTATTGCCCAGTGCCTGAGGCGCCCCCTTGAGGGGAATGCCGACGGGATCGACGCAATTTTTGCACCTGCCATTCCATGAGCTTCGGCTTGTGGGTGGTCCCACGTTAATAGGGACTTTGTGCCTGACCCGTACAAGTGGGGTACGCGGTAAATACAATATGTGGGTCCGTTCACACACCAAGTTCCACGTGCTAGGTCGTTCTGATGTAATCTACTCATGACATCGGTCATCATCTGTCTTAGGGGACTATCGTGACTAGTGTCGTCCCACCCCGACGTTACTGCAGTTGCTCGGTGTTTAATAAACGATGTCGCTACTCGCAACCAACCACAGACTGGGTAATGACTTGTTAATTTCCCACATACCGAGAATACGCGTCGTCGGGTAAGAGTGGAAGGAACATCAGGAATTTCACTGCCTTGCTCCCATTCCAACGCACCCCCGCGTTCATGAACACGTAAGCCAAGGACTCGCACTCCATCTCTAAGCCGTTCGGGAGACTTACAAGTCAGCCCGTGTTCCTCCAATTGTGTCTTCACTCGTTCTGCCGACACCACTTTTTCATTAACGTACACGTCGTCGACATATGCTGATGTTGCTCGATTAATCGTTGCGTCCTGGGACAGTGTAGCAGTCATGATTAACCGCATGATCATGGGGGCCACGTTCAGGCCGAATCCCAGGCGTGTCAGACAATATCGCTGTCCCTTCCAGATGACGGTCTGAAACGGCCATAACGACTTGTGCACCCTAATCTGAAGGTAGGCCCTTCTCAAGTCAATCAGTGCCACTTCTGTCCCTTGCTGCCTCCACTCACGCAACTTCTGGGCGCATACATCAGCATTAGCGGTGAAGGCGTCCACATGATTATTTAGCTCCCTGTAATCAAGTACGGGACGCACCTTGTTTTTATTGGCCTGCACGACTGCCATAAGGGGAATGAGTCCTTTCAGTGGACCAAGTTCCTTTTCGGGGTACGGTACTAACCAACCGTTATTCAGCCATTCGCTTAATTCAGCATCGTATTCCTGGCGCACATCAGCGGGCACTCGGTATTCAGGGATGTTGTTGTTGAGCTGTACGGGCGGGTGGCCCTTGGCCCACTTCCACGACGCAACCCAGATTTTCTTGCTGTGGTCATATTCCACATCGAAGTCTGGCTCGTTGAGGGTGATAACCGCGCATGAGGGTCGGTCAAGTTGAGGAAAGCTCACTGCCCCGTTACTAGTCACACATACTCCTCCCAACTTCTTGATAATATCAAATCCTAGCAAAAGGTCGAACCCCAGCAACTTCTCGTCCATGACTAGAACCTCAACATCGATAGGACAACCGTTGTTCACGTCAACCTGAATACGACCGACTCCGGAACATCTGAGAGATCTTTCGCCGACAGTGAAAACGTCTACTTCTTTTCTCTTCCAGGAGCGACAGAGCTGTCTACACACGAGCGACCTTGAACAAACTGTGTCCAGCAACACCAAACTCTTCAGCCCATCGATGCGTACGGTAATTGCTGGCAGTGCCTCATTCATACGGGACTCAGGGAGCAGACTAGCACTAAAGCCTATTCCCCTAACCCGTTTCCCGGACAACTGCGGGACACATGGCCCACTTCATTGCACTTGTAACACCGAATTTGGTTTGGTCACCCTCCGGTGCGTGGTTCTTTGCAATCTCTTGCGAAATGATTGGGTCCGTTGCAACAATAGCATGTTATAGTGCTGCGCGGAGTCCCGGTGGGAAGCTTCTTGGTCTCATCCGTCTTGGTTTCATCCCAAGACACTCGCACGGCAGCAATCGCCAGGTCCTCCTTCATCGTATTGTCTTTCATAATCGCTCGAGCTCGATCCAACAGCTGGTCTGTGGTCATAGCCTCCATCCTGGATGTTACCCGAAGAAGCTGCCTAACGTGTTGTGGTAATCCAGACACGAACGCACACGCCAGCCAACGTTCGAGCAGCGAATCCCCAACCAGCCGAACCAGGCGACGTAAATCGGCCAGAAACTCATCCACAGTTTCGTTTTGCCATAGTCGTCGGGCCACAAATTGGTCGAATGCATCAAATGCGTCAGTACCGTAGGCCGTTATTAGGGCTCGTTTGATTTCTTCTGGGTCTGCCTTTCGCTCCTTGCTCAGTTGGCGATACATGGCGAGAGCACCACCTCGCAGGCGTAGCGGCAAGACACGCTCCACTTTGTTCATGCCACAGGGTTCGCAGACCAGCTCGACATTTTCTATCCATTCTACAATCGGCATATCGGTCGCAGCTCCGCTGAACTCCGGGATCAGTCTAATGTCAAAGGCCTTGTCCGTCATTATGACAAATAATAAAACAAAAAAGCCGAAATAGCTTCTAATTATCTAACGAAATTCACCTCTACCAAAGACACCGTAACACTTGTGAAGATCTTAAAAGAAATAAGGTCGTCGTCCTTTGCTGTTCTTTTGTACTCGGTCTGGCCGAGACGTCACACCTCTCGTCTCACCAGCTACGAGACTTGCCACTATAAATTGCCGCCACAAGGACACTCACGATTTTTACCGCCACAACTAGTCGGACTCATCACATGTTTTGTTCTTCCGCCCACACGTGCAACATGCCACCCGCTGTCTCTTCGATCGACGGACCGTTGTTGGCTCATCACAGGTTCGTGAATTTTGCCCTTCTATCTCACTACAGTATCTCCAGGTCAAGAAGTGGCTGCAATCTCGATTTATCAGGCCGCACCAATCTCCACCTATCTCATAAGCAAGCACGGAAATAGTATTAACTGAACATGGAGTTTTTTTCATTTAGTGTCAATTGTTGGCGTTGGACGGCTTCAAGAAAACTTTTAACACATTCATCAGGTTCTGCTTGGGTTTCTCCAGCAACAGTGATGTTATCTAGATACACAAATGTATTTATTAGGTTCTCCTCATCGACAAATTTGTCAATAGCTCGTTGAAAGATAGCAACTCCATTAGTTACCCCAAACGGTATACGAGTAAACTGATACAGCCGACCATCCGCCTCAAAAGCCGTAAATGGCTTGTGATCCTCACTCAATGGTAATTGGTAATAGGCACTCTTTAGGTCGAAAGTAGAGAAGACACGATAACTTGCAAGTTTATTAACCAAGATGTCAATTCTTGGCAGTGGGTATGCATCAAGTTCTGTAAACAAATTTAGTGTTTGGTTAGTCCACACACATATGCTTTTTATGGCGATCGAATTCATCCTTTACTATTACTGCTTAGGCTCGCCAAGGGGATGAGCTTGGCTCCACAATTCCTTCTGCCAACAGGTGTTTAACTTCCTGGGTAATAAACTGTCGGTCCTCACCACTGTATCTCCGGGATTTTGTTGCAATTGGTCTAGCATGGGGTTTCAGGTTGGCAAACAGTTGCGGAACCCTCAACTTAGATGCAGTTAAGCTACAAATCTCAATTTTAGTTTTATTTATCTCCAGTTCAGGTTCAGTCCCACCATATACAAAGGTGACAGCAGCATGTTGTTTTTGGAAATCTTGTCACAACACAAGTTTTTTAAAACCTTTAATTTAACTAACTTTTAGTGTAATTTATTTATGTGCAAATCAACAACACAAAAACCGGAAGTCAAAGTATTCAATGTGGCCAGAGCCATTGTGATTTCTTTCTTGGGTGGTTTGATTTTAATTTGAAGCTTCGAAGTAATCCGTGCATCAATAAAACTTTCGGAGCTGCCTGTGTCTAGTAATGCATTTACTGAATGACCATTAAGTAATACTCTAGTAGTTACAGGAGCAAGACTTTCCGGAACTGACGCTGTTATAGCACATAAATTTGTTGTGAACAATGTAGCTGTTGTGCTTCTACTTTTCTGGGATTAACAAACTTTAAAATAATGGCCAATTTTTCCCACAAGAGTGGCATGTGATTCCTCTAGCTGGGCATAGATTTCTTGGGTGTATTTTCCCACCACAAAAGAAACAACTCTTTTTAATAGACAGCTTCCTGCGACTAAATGAAACAGCAAGAGGGTTACTCACATTTTCGTCTTGTTCGTATTCCCCCGTAGTGTTTGTTGTTGTAGAAGTAGTTGTAGCAGCAGACACGACATGACCAATCGCCATGTTGTTATAGGCCTCTGAATTTTCATGGGCCAAATCAAGGGAGGGTGCATGTCTGTGTGCAGACTGTAAATCCAGGGTACAATGTTCGAGCAATCTCTGGCATATGTCTGTAGATGCTAAACCGTTGATAAACGCATCTCTTACGAGTTCCTCTCGGTACTGTTCGGCAGTTACTGCTTTAAAGAGACAGTTCTTGCTGAGTTTATGTAATTCTCGAAGAAATTCGTCAATAGATTCAGTGTGAGTCTGACGATGTGTCTAGCAAATATTTCATTTGGCGTCTTAACGTATAATTGTTCCAAAACGTTAATAGCCAATTCGTAGGTCGTGCAGTCTTCTATGTACTCATGAACCTTGAAAGAAACGCAGCCGACTAGTACACGCAATTTGTCACCAAATTCTTCAAAGAAATTATTGAGCATTTTGATCCAATGCTTCCATTTTTTTGTAGCCGTGGGGGAGTTTGGGTCCAGATCCAATTTTAGTGGTTTAAATAGTCTATCCATGTTGACTTAGCACGAAACAGTATTTACCGAATGCAACCTCACTATTTCAGTTGATTAAATTGAAATGAGACAAAGACAATGTAACATAACAACTTAACTTTAATCAATTGAATTCAGACGCAAATACAGTGGCCGCTATCTGATGAATTTATATAGTCCCGATCAAGGGTAGATAACCCAACCACTCCAAAGGGAGGTAATCACGTCTTTTATTATCACAACGCTTAAAATTAAAGTAATTAAATCTTTTTCCAGACGTAGTGTCTTCAATACGTCGACCCTTAATTTTTTCAAAAGAGATTTTCTCATAAAAATCCTTTTTGCTTTTAGTACCTAGATGCCTAAGATATCATGATCAAGTGGTCCCATTTCACGGTGGTCGTATAACCCTCTCAAACCTTACGGCCTAATCTTTTGTGTTTGTAGAAAGGACAAACACCCACCCCTTTTACTTATGCCTGGCTTTAACCTATTCTCTTTTTATTCATTTATTTATTTATTCTTACCATGTTCGTCCTCAATCATAGTATCACACTGGAGAAGGAAAAAAGTCTATAAGTCAGTTGATAATATCAGTTCAAGGGACCAAGTTATCAATTATCCTGCAGAGTTCCTCAATAGTCTTGAACCAACAGAGACTGCTCCACATATATATTTACCAACCCCTCCGCATGAGCAGGATGTGACACAAGGTCAATTTCTTAAGCGGAGTTCAACAGGTTTGAATTCAGAGTTTTCCTTCTAGACCGGTTGCCTAACTAAGGTTAAAGAGCCCAGTCTGCCCTACTATTTACCCATAGCTGGAGGGAGAATTTGATTCATACATTTCCCAAGGGTATTAGCGGTAAGTGAAATGCAATTACAGCTCTACATAATATTTTACTAAAGCTTGAAGCCTGTTTTGACGCATGTAAAAAAAACTTTAAAACGCTTGTAAACTTAAGAACGCCTTAAAACTATGAAATTAACATTCCAACTGTTGTTTTTAGTAAGGTGCCATGCCCATATATTTTACTTGATAGTTGGTACGGTGGAGACGTTTGGGGAAATTTTTGAAATCGGGATTTGAAAGTCTTTTTTTTTTCTTTTTCCAAACGCGCTATTAAAATACAAAAAACCTGTGTAGCAATATTGAAAATTAATAAAATAACATTGAATTTGGTATTTTAGCAAGCCCCTAACGGGTCTAATGATGCCTGATAGTTTGCAACTTTGAAAATTCTGCTTAAATCCATAAACTTCAAAATCAAGTTTGACTACGTTGTGACGAATGTAAAAAAAAAATCTTAAAAACGCTTGTAGAACGCCTTAAAACTATGAAATTAACATTCCAATTGTTGTTTCTAGTAAGGTGCCATGCCCGTACACATTACCTGATAGTTGGTACGTTGGAAACATTTGCTAAAATTCTTGAAGATGTCTTAATCGACCTGTTTTGATGCATATTGAAAAAATTAAAAACTTTTGTAGAACGCCATAAAACGATGAAATTGACGCTAACCACCCCTGTAGGTGTATTTAGGTTTTGATGGGGGTAAGCGATTTTTTGTATGTCAAATCCTTTTCAGCAGAAAACTGCATGTTTCCATAGCATTCATCTTTCGAACTGAATCACAGTGCGTTTTTCGTAGTTGACAGAAGTTCATACATTTTCAATTGTCCCCCTATTCATTTTAGTCAGGCACTTTTGCAATTGGTTGTGTGGGTGGTTTTCGATTTTCAAGAAGTCATCCACGTATGATGATTCTTCGATCATTCAATTTTTGAAGTTTGTCTGTTAGGTCAGGGTATTTATTTTCTTTGTATTTTGGGGCTTATTTTTGTCTTATTCGTTAAGCCATACTAGCATAGAATTGTTTTCCCATATAGGACTTAACATTCCTTTTGGTCTCAGGAAATGATATTTTTTAATGTTTCACATTAAGTATTTCTTTTTACTTCATGTATGTATCCCATATCTTAGAAAAGGCAGAATCATTCCTATGGCAATTGGCGCACTCCTTATTGTTTCTGCATTCTTCTTTGGAATGGGATGGTTCCCTTTCATCGCACATGGCCCACACTTTGTGTCCTCGGCTTATGGTTTTCTGGCATTTTCGCACCCGGAAGTAAGGTGCAGTGTCCCCTTCCTCTTCTTTCCTTCGATATTACCCTTTTTCTTTCTCTCTGCTTCGTTGTGGTCAAAGAGAAAAGATAGAAGTAGAAATTTACGGTAGGGGTGGTAGACAATCTGTCCCTTTTCTCTTTCCAGTGCCATGGCTAGAGGAGTGGGAGAGGGCTACGCCACCAAGTTGATCTCTTTTGGTTGCTTTATAGCTATTCTTGCTTGGGCCAAATTCAGGGCTGGCATGGAAAAAAATTCACGAAATACGAAATGTATTTGTTTAATTTTTTTTTTAATTTTTCTCTTGCCGTCACCCACACTGTCCCACATCATACCAGTGATTCTATCACTTTAAATATTGTAAATTCATTATTAGTATTTTCTATTTCCGAATCCTCAAATTTGGAAAACTCTCGGTGGAATCTTTTTGTGGTTTTATTTGTGGAAACAATGATTTTTTTTTTCATCATTACTGCTCCTTACCCTACACGGAGTCCCTTTCAATAAATTGTCTATGGGAATTACCAATGGAGAGAGCCATTCGCCTTGACAAAAAAAACTACAAGAATGATATACTAAACCGGATTGTGACCACAAGCACCCATGTTCCGTCGGTTTCGCTAGTTATGTCAGGGACACACAGTGATGTTATTATGAATCTATCAAATTGACTGACCCTTGCCACCATCTTCTAGTAATTATTTGTAAACTGGGATGGGTGTTGATATGTATGTGGTTAATCAATTTAACTAATATAAACGATCGGGACAGTTGACAATAAGTATAGGGCATGACGTTACTAGCGTTATTGATCAGGTCGGGCCCCTCCGACCGCCCATCTAGCACAAGTAAGGACCAAAGTGGAGTGTTTCAGTTACGAGGAGGATCCCTCTACAGAGGTGCGGTCGGCGTATTCTACAGCCCCAGAAGACAGGGCGGCTAAGCATCGTCGGTCATGCTGAGATGGTTAATCAGCAGTGAACATTTTAGGAAATTCACTCAGCATCGTTTCCTTGTGAGCGGTAAGGTGTTGTCCAGCTATTCCAACATGTGAACGGTATAATTAGATTATGACTGGAAACACAACTCAATATCAAAATGGGAAACTACTGCCCGAGGTATTACAATCTATGTAGGTTTTTTTTGTACTGATACCAATGCCATGCCCTACGAAATACACTTTTCTAACCAACAGTGGACACCTCGTAGCCATTTCTTACTTACTTGATTATCTATGCCAAGTCCTCTCCTTTGATGTTGCTAAGTTCATACTTATAAGTATGATCCATTAGATGAGGTACAATTACTGAAAGCAAACCCACAATATGCTCATGGGAAATTCAACAATGGATGCGAATATCTGTAAGGGAGATGACCCAGAAAGGAATTAAGACAATTTTACAATCATTAATGAAATTATTATGCTGGTCGATTTAGACTCGAAAAGAAGTGAATCAGAGGAAAAGGTTTACCTGGGCATATTTGGTATCATTGGAAGTGTAATTTTATGATCTGAAAGAAAAGAAAATCTCCTGTTATACGCAGTGGGGCCATTATTCTATGCACAACTTTCAGCCAAAGAATCAATTTCCAGTTCTTTAGCAGGCGTTGCATTAATCATTGAAAAACCATAACTTATCAGCCCCTGATTAGTGTACTTCCAGTAATGGTTACCTGTGAATAAACACCTTTTTAAACAGCTCCTTGTTTGAGTCCTTAATCTGAAGGTACCCTGGTGAACTAACTCCATATAACATAATATGGTGTCAGGAAAACGGGATTAGAAACTCACACGGATATTAAAAACAAGAAAATCACGGTTGACATTGATATTTTCCAGGTTTAGATATAAAAAAAAACACACACACACGCATCCACATTTCGATACACAAAGATAAGAGAATTTTTCTCCGTACTTCTATCAAAAGAAAAAAATATTGACTATGGCTTGTCAGATGCATCCGCCGACTATAGACCGGTTCAGTTTAAATCTTGCCAAAAAATGGAAAGTTTTATTCGCTAAGTTCAGCTTCACGTCGGAGGTCCCTTACGAGACTTGGACGACAATATCAAACTGAAGTATCTTCTGTTATGGTCACCTGTGGAAGGCCAGGAAATTGACGAAAAGTGACACTTTTACCTTTCAACCGTGTGAATCAAGGACTGCTGAGATTTACATCAAATATTTCAGACAATATGTAAGCCCACGGTCGAATTTCCGTGTTTCCAGACAAACTTTTACAGTACCGCCAAGAATCACACGAGTCTGTGCACGCATTTTTAAAACGACTTCGATAAATCATCAAACAATGCGAATATCATAATATTCTTTTAAAATCAACACAAAAATCCCTAAGGAAGATAGAGAGTTGACTATTACAAAAGCATTGCGAATTGCAGAAACTGAGGAGGCCACAAGCAAATAAGTCGAGTATATACGCGTTCCGTGTGAGAACGTCAGTGCACACGCGGTACGTTCTAAAATAAATGAAAAATTTACGCAGTGTAACTACTGTGGCAGAATCCACTTCAGAGGAGAATGTCCGACGAAAGGAAAAACGTGCATTAAATATAACAAAAAGGGACATTTTGCGAACGTTTGCCGTTCAAAGAAACCGGGGAAAACAAGGAAACAAAGGAACAACAAGGCCACAAATCGAAATATCCACATGGTAACAAAAAACAGAAATAACAGTGACTCCAGTTGTGAGGACGTATACTTATACACTATTCAGAAATTATCCTCTAATGCCACACTAAGAATTGGCAACAGAAAAAAAAAACAGATGGAGATAAGCGCAAATGTAGATAAAGGGGCCATGAGCAACCCCTTACCGAAAAACATGTTCAAAGAGCTCCGTGGAGTACCACTTAAAAAGACTGCTGTGCGACTATTCGCTTTTGGAGGAATTGCAATTAAGCAGGAAGGGATATATTAGCCAGGAGTAAAGTTCCGAGATAGATTTGTTGTCGCAACATTCCACGTTGTAGATTCCGAGGGACCAATATTGCTAGGGCTCCAAACTTCACGGGAACATTAAACCTAGCAATAAAACGGACACTCCTGCCACAAGGGAACACAATGCAGAGACAAACGGTGATAAAATAAATAGAGAGACCTCATCATGGCACAAAATCAATTCCAATGTCAAGATTGAGTCTGAAAGGAGATCTACAAACAAGGGACAGGATAATTAAGGAATTTACCGACGTATTCGGGTCAATTGGCTGTTTGCCTGTAGACATAACAATACCACAAGTTGTGCATCCACCCCCAACGGATCCCAATAGATCTCAGGGAAAATTTCAAAACAGAGATGGACTCCTTGGTGATCGAAGGCATCATATCTCCAGTGACTGAACCAACGGGTCAATTCCTTTGTATGTGTAACTAAGGCCAACCATTCGGTCAGACTATGCCTAGACCCTAAACAAAGCAGTTATCAGACAGCATTTTGTCACCCCAACCTTTGTCCTATTTGTAACGATATGATCGTACATCGTATTCAAAGAGGATGGCAGTGATCATGTCCAAGCACTGAGACAGCTACTACTTAGAGCAAGGGAAAGAAATTGTAAATTCAACCCTGAGAAGTTGGTAGTAAAAAGCTCCAGAGGTGCTCTTTTTCGGCCACATCATTTCAAAGGATGGTATCAAACCAGACCCCCCCCCCCAAAGTAGAGGCAATCGTGAAAATGCAAACCACCAGAAGACAAAGCAACGCCAGTTTTTTTGGGACTGGTCAACTACTTAAATTTATACCACGTCTTGTAGCTTTGACCAAACTCTTCGTAACTTAAGTGTCAAAAGATAATGAGTTCATATGGTCGTCTCAACAGCAAATGGCTTTTGAGGAAGCAAGGAAGAGATCCGGAGAGTCACAATACTGAGGTATTTCGATTCAAAAGAACCGATTATAATACAAGTAGACGCATCTACAACAGGTGTCGGTGCAGCTCTTCTACAAAATGATATAACCCGTCGGTCGCTACTGAGCTAAAAGGCTCACGGAATTTCCGAAATTGGCTGTCAAGATCGGATCTTCTGCATCAACCATGGATCTCAGGGTCTCTATGCTTGCTGAAAGTCTA
The DNA here is from genome assembly GCA_023376005.1 of Doryteuthis pealeii. Taxonomy (NCBI): domain Eukaryota; kingdom Metazoa; phylum Mollusca; class Cephalopoda; order Myopsida; family Loliginidae; genus Doryteuthis; species Doryteuthis pealeii. The sequence continues at coordinate 23,781,974 of CM042152.1, forward strand.
GCCGAATGCCCACGTTGTATTCAGATCTCAAACGACTAGAAATCTGCCATAGAAACTGATATTCCACGGTTAACGGCGACTCTTTTTCTTCTTCAAACTCAACAACATTTATATTCAATAAGAGAATACAAAACAATTATTTCTCAAGGCTGTGGGAGCGATGGACCTCTAATTAATAACTTCTGGTTAGAATATAAGTATGGGTTCTGCAAAGATATTACTCAAAATAGTTCGTAAAGGTGACTAAGTTTTTCAAAAGTCAGTTTTCTGTCGGCTCTCGGTAGTTGCGTCCGCTGTTAGACACACTCGATCTTCGCTCGCTAGCCCGCTCAGCTCATCTGCCCATCAAGCTTCTCAGCTTCATCTGCCTTATCTTCAAAAACGTCTCAGTTAAATAATATCTCAACCGAACATTCTGATTTCCGGTTGATGTGGAGATAGCAGAACTTTTCTCTGGGCATCTCACTTTAGCTAAGGTACCATCTTCTTTTTACTTCTAACTACCAATAGAATTCACTTCCGCTAAATCGCCAAAATGGCTAGCTTTTTCGGTTTCCCAACAAAATGTGGAGTCTTAAATACATATGGTTTTTAATACATTTCTTTCGGCCATCTATAAGATTTTCAACAAAGAGTTTATCCTTTTCTTTAGTGAAAAAAAAGATAATAATTTTTTTCCTCTTCATGGGCCCAAGATAATCATGGTCAACCGACTCCGTGCCATCAGTCTGGCCACATCAAAAGGCTGTTTCCAACACTCATAGCCGATTCAAGTGGGCTCGCTCTGGGAGGTCTCCCAACACTTGAGATTTACTTTTCGATTTCTTCGTATACATTCCAATCACATTGTGTGGCCTTATGATTGCGACCATCTGTTTTGACTACTCTGACCCAAGCCACCGGACGATTTACATTTCCTTTTTTTTTTTTTTTTCTAATTTCAAACAATGAATCAGGTCACAATGAGATGCCAGTCGGATTCGCAAGCAAGACATTGTCAAGCCCAGAGACTCGATACTCAAATATAGAAAGAGAAATGTTGACTATTGTCTTTGGCTTGGAAAGATTTCATCAGTATGTATGGGGCCACAAAGTAACGATCCAAACAGATCAAAAGCCTCTACAGTCCATAGCACTAAAGAATATATCCCGAGCGCCCAAAGACTAGCAAGAATGTTGCTGAAGATCAAAATATATGACCTTACAGAGAGATACACTCCAGGGAAAGCAGTTTCAATTGCACACTGTTTATCATGAGTATCTCCAATACCCAGCAAGCACATTGAAAGGATAGATATCAAGGTGCACAATATAAGCACATACCTGAATTTCTCACCGACCAGGATAGAGAATATTAGATTTCCCTCATCCAAATTGTAATGACTGGCTGATCTGATGATCCCTCTAGCTGCCCACCCCGCCTCCTACCCTTTAGGAAATTCAGAGATTAAATAGGAGTCCATGACAGTATTCTGCTCAAGAGTGATAAAATTATAATACATACATCACTGCAGATAGGCATTCCAGAACTCCATGCATCACACCAAGGAGAAGAAAAAATTAGATGGAGGGTACAGACAGTAGTATACTGAGCAGGGATGAATAGGGATATCTATGATGTATCACTAATTGCCACACCTGTCAAAAGTATCTATCTGAGTCTATGCACCAACACGAAATACCTACATACTCTTGGCAATACGTAAGTGCTGATCTGTTGTCGTACTGAGCAACACTATTGTCGGCTCACCTCAAGTTTCTAGCAGAATTGCTCAATGGGAGACAGGTACGAACACCACTCGTGTCAAAACAGCAGCTTGGTGATGAACAGACTAGACATGCAATACAATATTAGACATTCCCCATTGTATGCTGGTCAAAAAGTCTATGTACCACACGAGAGAAAGAAATTATGGGAACCCGGAACAATCCGAGATTCTACTACTGAACCAAGATTATACATCGCAGAATCTATCAAATAGAAGCATCCACTAAAGGAATAGGCAGCTTTTTCAGACCAGTTAGATGCAGTCCGGTACTTAAAAGGTTGATAAGATCAACTACCTGTAGCTGATGTAAACACATCATAAATAGAATGGCCACACCCTATAAATGCTAATGTTCCCTCATGCCATCACAATCACGAAAGAAGCTCATCAACAACCCCAATCAGGTAATAATACCTGAATCACAAGCACCGCTCATAATGATAAAACAACCAACCGTCAAATCACCCAGCTGTGGACCATCAAGTCCAACTCCTAAACCACGGCGATGCGTAAGGACTCCTCAGAGGCTCGACCTCTGAAGATTCCCCACTAAAAATATAAGAGACGGATTTTTAGTTTTCCCCTGAAAACATTTCATAAATAAAATTTAGAAAAAAAGATAAAGTAAAAAGTCCACTTTTAATTAAAAAGGGGGGATGTTGTCTTAGTTAAGCCCCTTGGACTAATCCTTAAAAAAAATCTAAACTTATCTGCCTCTGTTTATATCAGTATCTATACTTACCTGTATGACTAATGCAATTCACACTCAAGAAACTTTATACCATCCGAATAAAGAAATATATTTATAATTTATTTATTCTTAGTTATCTCTCCTATCCATCACGACCTCTTGACCAAAGAAGATAAATATTTCATTTTTATACATTAGGGACTGGCACAGAATTCAGTTTCTACGAGTTTTAAAAGCGAATTAAAAATAATTATATCTATTATTTAAGGTCAAACTTTGTTTAAATCGATAAGTAGTAACATAATGACCATCATTAAAAAAGAAAAATATTATTACAATATGCAATTTATTTTTAATACATTTTATACATTAAAAATCGTCCGAATTTCAACAAAAAGTTACGTTGAATTTATTTTGATTTATCGTGTTCAATAATGGCTTTAAAATATTTTTAAAATACTTATAAACATTTCTTTTTAGAAATAAGTAAAGCGTTACTTTAAATACATATTCATTAAATGTTACTGAAATTTTTCACACTCGTTTTAACTTTTAACCAAGGAAAATCCGTTTTTTGTATGTAAAAAAATCAAAAATATATTTAGTTTCATTGAAAATAAAATGTGCATATTATTTACGTTTCGTGTATGGTATTCCATAATTGCCATAATATTTTAAAAAATTTTGTGTTGTTTGATTGACGTAAAACCCGGTTTTTGACAAAATGAATTTAGCACCCCTTCCTACAGAAAATAATTTCAACGTACGGGAAAATGAGCACCCCTAAATACTCAAAAAGTAAAGAACTTTTAAGAATTTTTAAAAAAATCTGATAGATTGGTGTGTAAACGATAATAATCCATTGAAGGAAGGGAAAAAAATTTGTAGCGTTTCCAATATTTACGACGAAAAATAAAGAACATTTTAGAATTTTTTTTTACAATCTGATAGATTAGTGTGCAATCGATAATAATCCATTGAAGGAAAAAAACAAAATTTTTAGATGGGGTTCCAGATAGTCCTGTCCGGCCAGACATGACAAGATTTTGGAATTGCAATCGAAAAGTAATTACATTATGAAGATGGGTTAAAAAAATATATATTATATATGTAATTCATTTTATACTAGGCTCTGCAAAAATGGTAAATCCCTATTTTACAAAACACATTTAAATTCAATAGAAATTAAAATTCTGGGAATTATCCGATTTTCAATGTTGATTTATCAATGAAAGAATTTTTAAACGCATCAGGGCTATTTACAAAAATATTTACATTCACTTGATACAAATATGGCTTATTTTAATGCCATAAAACCACTAAAAATAATTTTTCGATAAAAATGCCTTCAATCTGCTAAAGTATTTTTTCCAGTTTTTCATTTTATTTTAATATATTCATTTCTAACAAACACAAATTAAAATATTTAGATAAAAAAGCATATCTAAATATTTTAATTTGTGTTATGTTAACTAAAAAAAAAGACCATAAACATTTTAAAAATCCTGAAGATTTAGACATGTTTTTATATTCTAATAAAAAAAATGTCAGGCCCTTTTGAATTTTAAAAAAATATTTTATTTTATGGTACAATCAAAATACGCCACATGATTAATTTACCCCATATTGAAGGAAGAAACGTAATACCCTTTTTATGATAACTTTTTTAAAAAATTTTCATATACCTTTCCTTTTTGGTGTTTCTGCAGCGACTATTATATCCATATTAATTCCTAATTTAAGCACGCTGGTGTTTTTGTTTTTCTTCTTTTAGAAAAACCATAGCTGTATCAGCTAAGATATTTCAATCACCAAGTCCAAAACCGCTAAAAAGTTTTGTCAAATTTATTTGCTTCCAGTCATTTTTTAAAAAGTAAATTCGTCGGGGTCTTCTAAAGTCGGTATCAGCCATACAGCGAGGGAGTGTATCCCCTTTTCACTATACCAAGGGGATTGTTTTCTTAGCGTCAGGTGGAGTGCTACACCTACCATCAGCTCATTACTCCACGACACATATCCCTGAGCTACTCATACGCTTTGGCTAGGTCCAGTATCAAACCAGGAACCGAGAGGCTCCTAGCCGAATATTCTACTTGCTTTTTGTTAATAATCTAACTCAGGGAATTATTTCAAATCAACTTATTAAAAATAAATATAAAATTCGTGACAGTTGATTTGAATTAAAATAAAATGAAAATACCGAAAAAATAAAAAAAATATTTTAAGGGGGGTATACATTTGCTTGTCATTAAAAAAACCTGGAGATTGCTTATTCATTAATGCCTTGAAGCCACTTAAAAAATATTTGTCGATAAAAACGCCTTAAAACCGATAACAAAAATATTTTAAAGAGGGGGGTAAAATATTTACATTTACTTGTAAAAATACTTGGGGTGCAAAATATTGCTCTCATATCGCATTAACTTTTCGGTAAAAACACCTTCAAACAGCTAGGGAGTTCATAAGGAGCACGGGTCGGGTTTTAAGTAGGCACTGCTTAGCATTTTTTAGGCTAGGAAGCCAGAACGTATTCATGCGATATGCTCCAAAATGTTGGCTTATTTTCACTTTAAAAGTCTGCTGTAAATAAATTTGGAAAAAAATGTTTTATTTAACATGATTATTAAACTTACTTTTTTTTTATAGATTAGATAAATATTTAATTTAAAATATTTCATGTTGAGTAAAGATTGTTACTGAGCTTTTCTAGATATCTAAAAAATTATGGAATTTTATTCAAATGTTACAAACGTTGACTCTTCCCACCTATGATTGTACCACTTGGACCCTAATATGGCGCCCAGAGAATAAGCTAGATGGGAACTACTTAAGAATGCAGTACGTAATTTTTAACAAGTTGTGAAAGCAACTGTATAGCTACTTGCCACTTATCACATATAAGATTACTAGGGAGTCTACACGTCGAATTTTCAGCAGGCACAGCTTAATGTTTTAGGATAGGAGGCCAGGGCGCATTTATGCGATATGCACCTTTTTTGTCTAAGTCGAAAAGTATTAATATGAGGATGAGTTTAAAAAATGCAAAAGGATATTACACATGTAATTTATTTTTAATACATTCTATACTAGCACTGCAAAATATCCCTATTTTGCAAAACACATCTAAAAGATTTTTTGAATCTGAGAATTATCCAATTCTAATGAAATGTTCAATGTTGATTTATCGATGAATGGATTTTATAATGCATCAGTTATTTTATTTCAAAACTTTTGATTTCTTTTTTATCATTCAATTTAAGGGGAGGCCTTAAATTTTTGGGGTGATGTAAAAATTTGGTGGGGTGCTATTCGCAGAATTACGTCCCGGTCTTCCGCTTTAAAGAAGTCTAAGCGGTGATAGAATAATTCCACCTACGGATATAGTCCCCATCTGATGCAGTGCCTAGTGAAAAAAAAAACAGCGCTTAAGGTGTTTTTCTGAAAAGTTAACGTGATATATTACTCACTACAGTCTTTTTCCGACAAGTAAATGTAAATATTTAAACCCACCTTCTTTAAAATATTTTAAGGGGTATTTACAAAAATATTTACATTTACTTGTCGATAAAAATATGACTTAATTTAACGCATTAAAACCACTAAAAAATAATTTGTCTATAAAAATGCCTTCAATCTGCTAAAATCTTCTTTTTTTTTTCAGATTTTGATTTTATTTTACTATGTTCATTTCCAGCAAACAAATAAAAAAATATTTAGATGTGCTTTTTTATTTGAACTAAAAACAAGACATTAAACAAACATGAATAAAAAAAAAATCTGAAGACTTTGTAGTGAAGTCAACTCAGGTTTAACGTTTTATAGAACGGTTTATTACGGGAATATATACATTCGAGGTCCTTGTGGCTGTATGTCCACGTTAGTAGTAAAAACCCTATTTTTCCGTGATCTCGCCCTATCGAGATTCCCCTAATCCCGCCAGGTCGAGATCTCAAGATACTACATCTTCCCCCCGTTATTTTTTTGTTTTCCCCTTTTGATTAAAAGGTTATTCCGGACATGACAAAGTCTTTCTGTCAAGCTGGTGCTTGTCTAACTCTGGGTGATTTGTCCATGTTAGGGTTTGGTGTAGTTGTAGAAGAATGGTAATGGGAGACTGATCAGTGGCTGGCACACTGTGGTTGTCAGTTTTATGAGGTGTATCACCAACTTTTCACTTTAGCTACATTTCTCTTTTTTTTATGCAGGTTCTTGCACAGCACTGTCTCCTTTTTAATTCCATTTTTTTTTTTTTTTTTTTTTTTTTTTTTAGTAAAATTAAAATTTGTAAAAAATTTTTTTTTTTTAAATTTAATTTTTTTTTTTAATTTGTTTTTAATCTGGTCTTTGGGTATTCTCTTTTGGACTTCTTTTATTTTACGCTCCTGTTTGTGGAGGGCATTTCTGTCATGTATCTTTTCATGTACAGTAGATGTTTCTATAACATCGGGTTTGTTAGTAGTTTGGCTGAGCTGTTACCGTATGAGGGTAGTGCGGTACTTCAATAGGAATCTCTTTATTTCCTCCTTCCAGCTCTTTTTCCTTACTTTAGCAATTTTAATTGCTTTTAAGATTGTTCTATTGAACTGTTCTACCTCTTTATTTGATTGAGGCCAGTATGGTATCCCTTTTATTTGGATAATACCATGAATGGTTAGGTATTCCTGTATTTCTCTGGATACAATGGGTTGTCCATTGTTAATTTTCAGGTATTTTGGGTACCCATGTTTTATGAAGGCTAATTCCAGGCCATTAATTATACTCTTAGCATTTGTGCTTTGCATGTATGCTATCTCTGGCCATCTGGAGTAGTAGTCCATGATGACAAGGAGATGATTTCCTTCCGAGACCGTCAGTAAATTTACTGCAACATAGTTCCAGGGTTTATCTGGTAGCTGTGTGCTTTTTAACTCCTCGGGTGGGGCGTTTTCTTTTCCTACCAGACATGTATAGCTTTTAGGGTCATCCTCTGAAGTTTCTTTCATTTCTCGGGGAGATAGTTCGTTTCCTTCAGCTGGATCGAACTCGTTAATTGACTGTAGGCTCAAGGGATTAGCTTTATTAGTATCCGTTTTGGATTTCTGAACGATGTCGACATTTATTTCAATATTTAGAATTCCTAAGGCTTTACTTGTTCTACCACTAAGGAGTGATGCCTTGAGGGATGACGTAGAACGAAGCAGTGACAGATCGTACCTGCACTTTCAGTGTGGTTTTCCCCAAAATTTTCAGAGGTTCCTTACTAGCATAAGGATACAGCTTTTTGGTTGCATGCTGAAGTTCAATCTCGGGTCTGGCCTTTTTTAGGTTTTGGAAGTCCTCCAGTGAAAGTGTGTTGTGATGAGCTCCTGAGTCTATCACAAAGGATACACTTGTCTCATTAATAGACAATTCTATTATATCTTCTGCTTCTGAAAGCTTGAATAAGTATGTGTCATATGAGGTAGTGTCTTCTTTTTCCTTCACACTACGCTGGGTTTCTTTTCTCTGGCCTTTGAATGACCCACTGCTGCTTGGGCTGTGTCTTCCACCTCTGTTATCATAATGGCTTCTTTTTTTCATGGGTTTGTTTTTATAGAAACAGAACTCATCTAGATGCCCTTTTTTTCTGCAATGACTACATCTGTGGTTTTTGCTTTTAATGCACTCCTGTCCAATATGACCTTGCGCTCCACACTTGTAACAAAGGGGTGTCGTTCTGGAGTTTTTCTTCGACTCCTTGCTGGATACCTGGTTTATATTTGACTTTGGTTCTAAAATTAGTGCATCCTTTTCGTGGTATGTCCCAATTATTTCCATAAGTTTTTCCAGTGTCAGACCGTTTCCTTCTCTAAATAGTCTGGTGTGAGACGACCTGCTCTGCACTCTGCTCTTTAGATGTACTTGTCTAGATCCCAACGTTGTGAATTATGTGCCGGCCGAATTTAAGCACGAGTCAGAAATACAGGCTTCACAAGGATTGAAAACAAAACAACAACAACAACAACAAGTGTAAACAAGACACATGGAAGAAGGGTGTGTTGATACTCGCTGGCTGCTACTGTCTACTACTGGCAAACTTGACACTTCAACGGCCAACTTAACCCTTCGATCCCCGGGTTCTAACTAACTTAGGGCTCGAGTTTAGTTGTATTTATGTCAAATTCCCCTACCCAAACCATCTTCTCCGGACCACACAAATGGCCAGAACTTAAATAAATCGCAGACTTCGAGTCGCCATTAAAGCACTAAATATTTTCCAGACATCTGTCTACAATATGTTGATCATTAATTTTTTCAAAAGAGAATTTCTCCTAAAAAAATCCTTTTTGCTTTTAATACCTGGGTGCCTAAGATATTATCACCAAGTGGTCCCATTTCATGGTGGCATATAGGTCTCTTTAAACTTTACGACCTAATCTTTTGATTCGTAAAAAGGTCAGCCACCCAACCCTTTTACTTATGCCGGCCTTAACCTACTCTCTTTCTTATTTATTTATTTATTTATTTATTCTGACCATGTTCGTCTTCAACCATAGTATCACACACCTCCCTCAACCATTTTGTCATTTATTTATAAATTACAACAAAACAAAACACTATGCATCTCCCTTCGGCGCCTGAAGGGAGGACAACATTTTTCTCTTGGTTCTGAGAAGAAAAAAAAAAAACAAAAAACATCATAACAAAAAAAAAAGAAAGATTCACAACAATATATAATCAGAGGCTTTGTCACCTCCTTTCAATAAAAAAAACAACAAACAAACAAAAAACAAAAAAAAACAATGGCCAACAGTGCACTGGTACAGGTGGGATCCTCATCCTTTTCAACACAAACATACACACAACAAAAAAAAACATGGATAGTAATGTTGGGTTCAGCTCTTCGACTTTGCTTCTCCTGTAATGATCTTTGGGGGACTACTGACTCAACAATCAAGAGTACTTTTCCGGATCACTTCCAAAACTTCACATCACCTTCTGATGAGCACAAGGGAATTTTAAGCACCCTTCCATTTAACGATTCAGGAGGGCTTTTCTGGCTCACCTCCAAGATTTCACATCACCTCCTGATGAACACAAGGGAATTTTAAGCACCCTTCTACTTAACGATTCAGGAGGGCTTTTCTGGCTCACCTCCAAGATTTCACATCACCTTCTGATGAACACAAGGGAATTTTAAGCACCCTTCCATTTAACGATTCAGGAGGGCTTTTCTGGCTCACCTCCAAGATTTCACATCACCTTCTGATGAACACAAGGGAATTTTAAGCACCCTTCCATTTAACGATTCAGGAGGGCTTTTCTGGCTCACCTCCAAGATTTCACATCACCTTCTGATGAACGCAAGGGAATTTAACCACCCTTCTAAATGATTCAGAAGTATTCATTTTTTTTTTAATTCCTTACGACTCGGGAACATCATAATTTCCGCAGTTGGATAGGTGCCGTATCAGGAATAACATTACTTTAGAGAAGCATTGTCGATTACATCTCCAAACCTTGGGGTCTCTACCACCCCTTTTTCTTAAGAGAACCCAAACAAACAAACAGAAACCTCAACATAATATATGTCCTGGGTTACTGGAGGTATCGATAGGTCATCTCTTCCAGTCTTTCATTAACCCATATACACACAAAAACAATGTTCATCCTAAATAGGAAAGTTCAACAAGTCCAGATTTCACTTCTACCTCTCTCAACCATTTGTTTCCTTTTTCTCCTTCCTTCCTTTTTTTTTTTTTTTTTTTTTTTTTTAGTATTAACCTTACATCGTTCTTTGCTGATACTGCATGCGCAAGTTATAATTTTTTTTTTTTTTTTTTTTTTCATGTCTTCGTCCTTAGGACATCAAGTTGCAGAGGTTCTTCAGGTCATGCTTGCACTGGACATGAAGGGTCCAGTTGACCCATAATCGTGTTGGCTGTGGTGTCTTTTTCATTTTGGTCCTTACTGCAACTGCTGATATGTCATGCTATCGTGTCCCTTTTCTGGCATATCTTTCACTCTACTTTCTAATCACTGCCTTCCCCGGATTACAAATACTAATATAATTATAACTATTACTATGACACTACTACCCATGATGTCCAGCTTGTGGGCAGATCATCCCATGTGGGTATTTTCCTTTCCACTGTCTCCAGCTTATACATCAGTTTGTGGGTCAATATTATCTATATCCTCCCATAGCAGGGGCAATTTACCCATGGTTAGGTTCAGTGATTTCCCCACTAGGGGATACCACATACCCCTCCACCTGCCAAAAAGAGACGTCTGAAAGAGCGAGGAAAGAGTCCTTAGTTTCAAAGTCCCTCTCCGCCTGACAATGCGGCGGTAGAGTGATATGCCCCCCCAAGGGCTGGCACCCCATAGGTAAACTAATAATAGTCAGTGGTGGCTCCGCTCTTATAGTTACTGTCGACTTCCTCCAGTGCCACCGCCCAAACCCCATCGGACACCCCTATGGCCTGTGATATTGCTGTTCCCTGGAAAATTCCACTTGACAAGCTTGCTGAATACCTTGTTTAACTTATACCTAACCTCTACCAGTCTTTCTATTAATTTATATATATTACCCACCCCAATGCTTTGTGAATTCAGTCTCAAAATACCCGCGAGCACCACCCCCGCATGGGGGCCCTTCCACACGAACGGCAGCACACACGAACACCCTAAGACATCATCCACTTTTGCATCACCTACCTATTCAGTGTTGGGAGGTTGCTTCTATATCCCTTTGACATCTTAACGCCTGTGCTCCCCTTAACCTCAATTTGAGTGGTAACTCTGGTTCACTTACTAATGTCTCTTCTTTTCTCAATTGTAGCTGGGAAAGAGGTACTACATCCTCCTCTTCCCACTCACTGGTTTCTTCTTCACTGAGGTTTGGACTAAGAGCATTATCCCCCCTATCTGGTGCTACTAGATTCTCACCTAAGTTGCTATCACGATCATAGGGTATATGTATATACTCATTTTCGCTATCTGTATCTATGTCTACAGGTTCTACTAGAGTCGCCTTTCTCATTCGTTTTTTCTTAGTACTAGGTTCAGGGATTTCCCACTCATCGATATTTGCTAATTTTAGATCATTTGCATGGGCTCTCTTTACCTTACCGGAAACCTGATCCCATATTAAGAATGAGACTGGACCTGTCTGTTCAACTATTCGATGGTAGGGCCTCCACCTTTGATCTAGTTTGCCCTGCCTAGCGTGAACTTGTAATATACCGGGTCTCCTACACCTAACTCTATTTTTCGGCGGTTCTTATTAATAGCCTCGTTTCTCTTTTTCTGTGCCCGTATTATTCTGCGCCGAGCCTTGACAAAGGTTTTATGCTGCTGTTCAATGATAAGTCGGTGGTAATCCTCCCCATGTATTTTCTACGCGGCTTCAGCAAATTATCTACCGGTAGGACCACATCACGCCCAAACAGCATGTAGTAGGGGAGAATTTTGTTGTCTCACACATTGAGAACCTCACAGCAGCTAATGCCTGAGTCAAATACAGGTCCCAGTTATGTCTGTCACCCTCAGTCAATTTAGACAGAACGTCACCCAAGAAACGGTGGAAACGCTCTACCTTCGCGTTACTCTGCGGATGATATGGGGACGTTGTGATATGCTTTATATTGAGGCTCATCATAGTTTCCCTCATAATTTCATTAACGTTTTCGGTTCCATTGTCAGTCACTATCTCCAGGGGGGCCCCATAACGCGGAAATATCTCAGTCAAGATCAAACTAGCCACTGTTTGAGCCTTCTTGTCTGCCACTGCGTATGCTTCGGGCCAATTGGTTAACCAATCTACAAAACTAACTATATATACATTTCCCTGTGAGGTCTCACTATATGGGCCGGATATATCCAAGCTAACCTTTTCAAATGGATAAGCTGGGACATCCATCTCCATAAGGGGGCTGTCTCGTTCCTACTACTCCTGGCCTGGCAAGTGACACAGCTATTACATATGTCGTTACCTGTTTATACAGCCTAGGCCAATAATATTTCCTACTAATAAGCTCGTAGGTCTTATCTATGCCTATGTGTCCTATCGCATCGTGGCACTGTTCTACTATCTTATTCCGTAGCATTTGGGGACATATAATCGGGGCCTAACCTCATCATCTTTATTAGAGAGGTAGTACAGCCGATCATCCTGTATCAAGTACCTACTTGCACAGGCCTGTGTTACCTTCCCCGCCTCTATCGCTTCTTTTAGTGTTTAATTTCCTCATCCATCTGGTACTCGCTAACTAATTCTCCTAGCGGTTGCTGCTTTGTGGCATCTGGGGCCTCACAGACTGCATCGTCAATGCTTGGTCCCCTTTCTATTCGGTGGGAATTGATCACATTTATCTGGTATGCTCGATCATCCACCTCTGGTATCACGCTTATTGATTCCCGCTCTAACTGCTTAGGAATCCGTGATAGCAAGTCAGCACACGTATTCTCTCTACCGGCTAAGTATTCTATCTTGCAGTTATACCCGCTTAATTTAAGTGCCCATTGTTGAATCTTCTTGTTGGTCCAATCCGCTTCAAATAAGTACTGAAGGGGCTTATGGTCAGTCTTAATTACAAAGGTAGCACCATTCAAGTAATAGTTCAGCTTTTCCAATGCATAAACTATGGCGTAAGCCTCCTTTTCAATCACTGGCCACCTCCGTTGGGTAGGAGACAGTCTATGGGACAAGAAGTAAATGGGCACCTCCTCTGATATACCTGGCATGGGACCGTCCTTCTCAGGGCATGGTTGGGTGAGGCAGGCACCAATGCACTGATCGCTGGCATCGGTGTACAAGACCATCGGCTTACTTAAATCCGGGTAGGCCAATAGAGGGATAGCTGTCAACTGCTCCTTCAGTGTATTAAAAGATCGCTGACAATCCTCTGTCCAATTAAACCGAGCATACTTCTTTGTCAATGCTATAAGCGGCGTTGCTATCCTCGAAAATGCTGGTATGAATCTCCTATAATAACCTATTGTACCTATAAAACCCCTAACTTCCCTAACAGTCTGTGGTTCGGGCATGGCTCTGATTACTTCTACTCTATCTATGTCAGGGTGTACTCCACTTTCATCAATAACAAATCCTAAGTATTTCGTCTCTTTCTTCATAAACTGACACTTAGATAGCTTAATCTTCAGTCCATGCTTCCTTAGCCGAGCAAACACTGTCTGTAAATGCCCTAGATGTTCATCAGCACTGCTTGAAAAAATTAATATATCATCCAGGTAAGCCATAGCAAATTGCTCTAACCCTCCAAGCACCACAGACATGAGTTGCTGGAAAACCCCAGGTGCGTTAGCCAATCCGAAGGGCATGACCCTAAACTGATAAAGCCCTACATGGCATGCGAAAGCTGTCTTTTCTCGGTCAGCCTCATCCAGGGCTACCTGCCAGTATCCCGATCTCAGGTCCAGCGTAGAAAAGTATGTAGAGTTCCCAAGCAATGCCAGGATGTCGTCAATCAAAGGTAGTGGGTATGCTATGGGTTTCGTAATCTTATTCAAGGCCCTAAAATCCACACAAAACCTATGTCCTCCATCCTTCTTGTCGACTATCACTATTGGAAAGCTCCACGGGGACACAGAACGCTCAATCACACCTGCCCCCAGCATATCCTTAACTGCCCCCTCTACTAGCTCCCGCTTGTGCAATGGAGTTCGATATGGCCTGAGTCTTATAGGTGGATGGTCACCAGTGTTGATCTTCATCCGAACAGACTGAGTTTGACCTAACTCCTTATCCGAGTGGGCTATCACATCTCTGTTCTTTATTAAGAACTTGCTTATACTATCCCTATGTTCAGCGGGTGCTTCTATTTCTTCGACCTTAACTACTGTGTTTACTTGATGGCTCCTAGTATAATTTTTACTCAACACATTCTCCCTAATGCTCGCAGATACTGCTCGTCCTAGTTCCTTACCCCTAGGTATTTTTATCGTGGTATTTGTGGTATTAGCCAGCAATATCGGAACCCGACCTGCCTCACCAACCTCTACCACTGATTCGCACAGCGTAACCTCCCCCTTTTCATAGGAGGGATCGTCTATAGGGGTTATTTGAAATGTACCCCTGCGCTGTTCTGCAGGAGACAGCTTACCCAGAACAAGAGACAATAGCCTGTACTGATTCCCCAGGATTAT
>CM042152.1:23796662-23895088 GCA_023376005.1 Doryteuthis pealeii
AAAGAGAGATATAAAGAAACAGTGCACTGACACAAGAAAGGATATTTATAGTTGAAAATGTTTTCCAAAAGATTTTAAATATTATATTTAGATAATTAGATATCAAATTTTAGATATTTATATTAATATCTTTTGTTTCAGGGACCCTTTGAAAATGGTGCTCTTACAAGAAACCGGATTTTTATTGTTGAAAATGTTTTCCGAGATGGTGGCAAATACACAAAAGAAGTGCAAGAGTCATTTCAAGAAAATTGGTGCAGAGCGTTTTGCGCATCGAAATTGTGTTTTCGCTTTGTTGCATAAGTTAAAAAAACTGGAAGTGTTTCAAGACAAACCAACAAGTGGCCGCCAAAAGTCGTTACAGACAGTCTTACAGAATGTTACCCAAACAAACTGCAGAGGAGCCCACGAAAGTCTTTGAGGCGTTTGTCTCAAGAACTGGATATCTCTACATCAACTCACCGACAGTGCATCAACTTAAATTCTTTTCCATATAAAGTGATGTTGTTCATGAACTGAAGCCTCAGGATTCAGAAAAACGCGTACTCTTTGTCGGTGGTTTGAAAATTTTATCTAGAGAAAGGTGAAACATTTTAAACCATACATTCTTTCAGTGATGAAGCATGGTTCCATTTGTTCCGGTACATGAACAGTCAGAACTCTTAGAGTGTGGGTCTACAATAAATCTCATGCTCTGTTTCAAGAAACCACTCCACGATCAAAAAGTTGGTGTTTTTGGTGTGGCTTTTGTCAAGGCGGGGCGTATAATTGGACCTATCTTTTTTGAAAACACCATCACATCTGAGTGTTACATTCATAAATCCCTGGAGCCAATTTTTTGATCAACTGACGGAGAAAGAAAGCAACAAGGCTGGTTTCCAGCAAGATGGTGCAACGCAATACGGCTCGTGTCAGTATGGCTGCAGTGGTGATGTTTGGGGATCGTGTGATCTCTCGTGGTTTGTGGCCAACTCGATCACGGATTTAACACCTCTGATTTTTTTTGTGGGGCAAAATTGAAAAGACTCAGTGTATGCAGACAAATCCTCGAACTACGGATGAACTGAGCAGAAAATAAAAGTGTTATTCAAAACATCAAAGCTGATGAACTTGAGTTGTTTTTCAAAACACGCAGCGTCGCGCGTTCGTTTTATGTCTGCAGGTGAATGGCGCACACTTCAACAGTTATTTGTAGATCATATCTTACTGCCGAGTCAATCCTCAATCGTACTTTAGTTGATAAGGTTATTGAATTTATGAATATTTGCAATAAATAGTATTTTTCTGTGATTTTTGTTCTTTGGGTTATTAGCATATTCCTAATGCACTGTTTCTTTTGGAACACCCTGTATAATATATATAAGACAATAATTTCTGGGTATCGGTACGGCTCCACAACATAGCGAAATCTATAACCAAATTACCTACCCACTTTTAGGCACCATTAGCATTCCATATTAGAAACTCAAATGATCTATTAAACAAAATCAGCAACATAAACAATGCATAACAAACTTTTAAGTAGTCTTGACATCAAATCATTATACACCAATATTCCTGTTAAAACAATGCATCCCACGTCTTGAAAACCATCTCAAAAAATCTAAATTCAGCTTACCCCTACCAACCCCCAACAATTATAAAAAATATGCAAATTATGTACTAAATTGTTTTTTCCAATACACGGCTCATTTTACAGACAGAAATTTGGTTTACCTATGGGTTCGCCCCTCAGCGGCGTCCTTGCATGTCTTTTTCTTGAATTCTTAGAATCTGGTCCTTTCACATAACATTTACCTACAGACTCTCATTACTTCCGTTACATCGACGACATTCTATTTTATATCTCCACTTAATCACAACATATCACAAATAATAAATCGTCTAAATAATGTCGAAACCAACTATTTTCCACACACGAATTAGAATACAAAAATACCTTACCTTTCCTAGACGTATTACTAATAATAACAACAACCACTTAGATTTCAAAGTATACCACAAACCACCAATAAGAAGATATCATCCCTATTCACATCACAATACCAAAATCAAAAGTGGTTTGGTTATAGGTTTCTACCTTAGAGCCCTTAGAATCTGTACCAGAAATTTTTGGACGAAGAATTCAAACACATAGAAAAATCTTTTACTCAACTACAATACCCTCAACCTTTCATCCAACGTGCCAGAAAAAAAGCCATCAAATCCATAACCGCAAAACACCTCCTCCAATCCAACAAACAATACCCCAACAACAACTACATAAACAGATACATCATTCTCCCAACAACTCAGCCACAGCTATTATTGAAAAAAACCTTAATAATTTAGGAATAAAACGGTAACAAATTCCTCCAAAACCATAAAAAATATTATTAATAACCAAAAAAACAACACTCAACAGTGCAGGTGTGTACACCATTCAATGTTTGGATTGCGACAAAACAATACATAGGAGAGACATCTAGACACATTGACCAACGAATCCGAGAACACAAGAGAGATATCAGAAATGGTCAAATGAACAACGCACTCACAAACACATCTCAAAACTAACCATTCTTTCAATTTTAAAGAATCCAAGTTGTTAATCAGAATTCACAACAAAAAAGAAAGAAAAATTGTAGAATCTAGCGCCATCTCCATTTTCAATACAATCAAACAGAGACCCGGATTTTTCCTTCTATCACCTTACCTGTCCAAGGTTGTTCTCAAGAATTATAAAATTCCCTACATCTGACAATATCTCATTTTATTTTCTACATATTAACTCTCCCCATTTATTACTGAATGACCACACAATTTATCTTAGATCACACACTTATTTAGTAACATGATAATCTCCATTTGATCTCAACACACAACAGATTATCACACTTTACCTATTTAACCAAGATTTTTCAACAATAATAATATTTTTGATAATAATTATATATAACAATATTTCCCCTTAAACCCCCACACATTTACACTCCCCATTGACACAATTACAATATAACTACTGATAAAAATAATAATAAAAAATATACATCTTTATTAACCAATAATTATTTTCACATATGTATAACCACACTAACACTATTTGCATAAACATTCACTAGCACACAATTGTCATCAGAATAATCATAATAATAACATAATAATAATAAATAATTTAATAATAAAAATTATAATAACAATAAATCTAATAATTATAATAATAACAACAACAGTAATAAAATATAAGTAATAATAATAATAATAATAATATTAATAATAACAATAATTATAATAATATAAATTACAATAACAATAATAACAACATTTCAATAAAATTATAATAAAATAAAATGCTATAACAACAATTATCTTTATAACAATAATATTTAAAAAAAAAAAAAAAAAATATATATATATATATATATATATATATATAATTATAATAATGTATTTAAATATAATAAAAAAACAAACTATAATAATATAATAATAATAATAATAATAATAATAATAATAACAAATAATAACAATAATTCATTCACTTATACATAATTGTAATATTAATATATATTAATCGTCAAATAATCAGTACCAACTATAAAACAACAATACAATACTCTTTCTAACAAAAAAATAAATAAAATGAAATAAAATAAAATCTTTTCATTTTTTAAAATCCCCCCCACACACACCCAAACTTCCATCTCCTCTCTTAATATAAAACATGAAAATTTCTTTTCATGACATCTCTCCTTTACCTCTTACCAATATACACACACACCTCTCCCTACTCTTACCAATACACACACACACACACACACACAACCTTGAGTTTTTCACTTCCGCTGTCGTTTATCGCTACAGAAAAATTTATACACACACACACACACACAACCACATACCTAAAAAAATGCACAATGTTTCCTTCAATACACACACTAACAGCGCTACATACTCACACCTTAAAATAGAATATTTGATGTCATATTTCAAAACCGTCTCCTTTTTTCAAACTTCAAAAATTTTTAAACAGACTGAATAACAAGGATTACCACTCACTTTTTCTCATCATTCTGTGATATATAATTTCTTATCTTATGCCCTGAAGATGATCTATTTAATAGATCGAAACACTGCAGCGTCGGCCAATAAACTCACCACTTAACCCATTTAAACCTGTGTTTTTTCATTTTTCTTGATATATTACATATATATATATATGTAGGTATGGGTTATTTTGTCTTATCTTTTATTAATTGACAATTTCATATTCTGATATTTTCTGTTTCACTTGTTTCTCTATTATTATTTTTTATATGTTTTTTTATTATTATTTATTTTTTAGTTGTATTTGTTATATTTTTATTTTATTATTCTTTTATTATATTATTCTATGATTTTATTAATTATTTTTAATAGCTTAATATTTTGTAGTTTTATTTTTATTTATTTATTGATTTACTTATTTATTTATTATCAGTACTACTATTATTATTATTATTATTATTATTATTATTATTATTATTTGAGTTTTCACATCAGTGTTAGCTGATGGTCTTTCACTGGAGTCTGAGTGACAGCAAGTCTCCTCAGGTCTCCAGGACTCTTCTGAGTATTCTGGCAGATTGCAGCAGTGCAGTGTTCTGAATGGTTTCAATCCTTCCTCTGATATCCAAACTTTCCAAACCCTTTTCTAATGCTTTTGGGACTGTTCCAAGTGCACCAACTACAATTGGTATAACTTTCACTTTCATATTCCATAACTTTTTCAGTTCTCTGGCAAGGTCCAGATATTTGTCAATTTTTTCATTTTCCTTTAACTTCACCCTGTGATCCGCTGGCACTGCAAAATCCACCAGTTGACAAGTTCTTTCTTTTTTGTTAATCAACACTAGGTCTGGTCTTCTTGCTGGGATAAGGTGATCCGTTTTAATTTCAAAGTCCCAGAGAATTTTGTGCGTTTCGTTCTCAAGAACAGATTCTGGTTTATGCATATACCATTTTGTTGTGTGGTCAAAATTTAATTTCTTGCATAATTCCCAGTGGATCACCTTCCCAACCCAGTCGTGTCTAGTTTTGTATTCTCGTTGTGCTAGTTTGCTACATTCGCAGAGTATATGGTTAACAGTCTCATCTCTCTATTACCGCAAAGTCTACATTTACTATTTTGTTGGGTCTTATCAATTTTCGCTTTGATGTAGTTTGTCCTTATGGCATTATTTTGTGCAGCAATTATAAGTGATTCTGTTTCTCTTTTGAGGTTTCCCTTTCTTAACCATGTCCAAGTCTTTTGATGTGCAACCTCATCTATTTGTCGTTTGAAGCGTCCATATAATTGTTTTTCTTCCCATTTTTGTTTTCTAGTCTTTGTCGTTCTTCTGTTTGTCCATCTGCCGTTTCTACTATTGTTGGTCGCCATAAGTATTATTATTATTATTATTATTATTATTATTATTATTATTATGAGTATTATTATTATTATTATTATTATTATTATTATTACTATTATTACTACTTCCATTGTGCAGGTGCATGTGTATGTATGTGTATGTGTATATATTCGGGTATGTGTGTATATGTATGTATATGTATATATGTATGTATGTATATATGTATATTCGGGTATACGTACATGTGTATGTATGTGTATGTATATGTGTGTGTGTATATATATGTGTATATGGGTATATGTGTGTATATATGTACATATGTGTGTGTGGATATGCATAAGTGTAGTTGGGGATACGGATATATATATGCATGGATTTGGTAGCCCAAAAAAATTTTGAGTGGTATAATGACTAATAATATTTAGATTTTCAGGATATATTTGCTTACATGTATATATGCGTATGTATATGTGGATCTATGCATACATGTATATGTGTGTGTATGTGTGTATGCGTGTTTAAATTTAACATAATACAATATAACTTATGCAGGTCCACCCTCCAAATAAAGGGGAAATGATACATAATTTGAACTGGCTAAATGATAATTTACGGAAAACAGGCTATCTCAGATCTTCACAGATGTATGTGTGTATATGTGTATTTGTATATATGTATGTATATGTGGGTGTGTGTATGTGTGTATAGGTGTATGTATATATGTGTGTATATGTATATAGATGAATGTATATATATATGTGTGTATGTGTATATATATGTATGTGTGGGTGTATGTGTGTATATATATGTGTATGTGTGTGTGTGTGTGTGTATGTATGTGTGTATGTATATGTATGTATATGTATAAGTTTGTATAGGTATGTAGGGGTGTGTATATTTGAAGCGATATGGAAAGAAAAGAAAAGAAATTAAGTTAAACATAAACTACTAAATAAGCGAACAGGGATAGCCCTAAATTCTGAATTAATTGAATTAACAGTAACTCCTAACAAATTACTGACAAGCGGTCAGATACCTTTGGTTTTATTATTATTGTTTACTATTATTTGTATTTTTATTCCTATTTTTATTACTCTACAGCTGAGCAGGACAGGACAATTTTAAAAGGAAGGGGAAAAAAATCTGTTTTCAAATGCCTTAAAAATAAAGAATTCATCATTCGCATCTGATGAGTCGGGAGAATTAGACATTTTTGTCTAAGCTCCCTGAAATAGTCTATAATGCAAGATCTCTAAGTCTTTTGTTATTTATTTAAATATAAATTTGCTCTGTGACTCTAACAATAAGAGCCCACATTGAGCTCTCAAACTGCGACAATTTGTTTTAAAAAAACCCTATGTCGCAAGGAAGATTTCTTCTCTGGACTTTTGGATTATATATATATATATATATATATATATATATATATATATATATTCTTTAGTTTTCTTTGTATTATGTAAAATTTAGTAAATAAATAAACAGAGATGATCAAATTTTAATTGTATATTATTTTCTAAATTAAAAAGTGGACAGATTCTGAAAAGAAAATTGTTTCCTGTTTAGAAAATCAAACACAAAAAAATTGAAACTTATTTTATTAAAGATAATTTTGAATTCATTTAAAAGATAAATTGAAAAATGACTGGACTTATTTTATGTGTGGAGTTAACTAGAAACGCCAATGGCTGAAGCAGGATCTTAATGTTATCTTATCGTAACCCTCTGGTGTCGAAGAGGTCACTTCCTATGACGTTTGACAGGGTTGTGTTAGGTTCTTGGAGAGTCTTAGCTACCTGAGCCCCTCTTGACAAGCTTTTTTACTATCATGCCTGTTGAAATTCACTTTAGTCAGTACAAATTAACACTAACAGACTCTGCTAATAATAAGGGTCAGAAGTTATCTGCCCTATTCCATTTATTGTACGGGTGAGTTACTTGCCTTTGGCCTTTTAATTTCAGTTATTGTTTTTAATTCACCTCGTGTTATGAAAAGCAGTCCTAATGTTAATCCATTCGAAGGTATCTCAATTGGAATATGTTTCAATGAGTAACTGCGCCTGCCAGAGAGAAAAAGGTATGTCTCTTTTTCCGTGGGGTTAAGTTAATAAATTCCCAACAAAAGGTTATGGAACCCAGAAAGCGCGAACTACGAGGAACAGATTTTTCCCCCATCTTTGATTTGTCATTCTCGGAGGAAGTTTTGTGTCGTTTATGATTTAAATATCTTTTGTATTATCTATAATTGAAATTTTTGGGAACATAGCGATGGAGACAAAACTTGTAAATCTTGTACCGCTGAATGGAACAAATTATGCTACATGGAAGGTACAATGCAAAATGGCCTTAATAAGAGATGGTGTTTGGAATATCGCGAATGGAACAGAGATAGTTTCAGATTCCAGGACAGAAGCGGGACTTCATACGAAGTATTCATCGCGAAAAGATCGTGCATTGGCGACGATTGTACTGTCTCTAGAGCCGTCACTTTTGAACCTAATTGGAGATCCAGACGACCCGGCCGTAGTATGGAAAAAATTAGCTGACCAATTTCAGAAGAAGACGTGGGCTAACAAACTAGCATTACGGAGGAGATTATACTCTCTTAAACTAAAGGAAGGTGATTCTGTTCACAATCACATCAAATTGATGACTGAAACGTTCGATGAATTATCTGTTATCTGCGATTCCATTAATGAGGAAGATAGAGTAGTACATCTCCTGGCCTTCCTGAATCCTTTGATATGTTGGTGACAGCACTTGAAGCAAGTCAAGATCTGCCTAAGTGGGCCTTAATAACTGAACGACTGCTATACGAGGAAACTAAAATGAAAGAAAAACAAACTGGTGGTGCTGAGTCAAAAGCCATGACATCAAAGCACAACAAAAAGGGACCCAAATGTTTTAACTGTGGTAAATTTGGACATATTAAACGTGACTGTCGTCTACTCAGAGAATACTCAAAAGAAAGTGTAAAAACGAACTATCCAAAGAAGAAAGCTTTCTTAACGGAGAAAACGAAAGTGGAGCCTAGTTGTTCTAAAAATGAACACGTTGTTGGTTTACTTGCTCACCATGTATTAACAACAACAAATAATGAAAACAGCTCATGGATCGTGGACTCTGGGGCGACATGTCATATGTGCCATGATATTGATAAGTTTATCAATTTAAAAAAATAGATAAAGCAGAGGATATAACCCTCGGTGATGGACACTCAGTTGAAGCATTTGGGACAGGGACTGTTGATATAAATGTGAGTGTCTCACGACAAACAACAAAGATGTAGATTGTTTGAGACACTATATGTTCCCAAATTATCATACAACTTGCTTAGTGTTTCAAGGGCTACTATATCTGGAAAATCGTTTACATTCATGGAGTCATGTTGTCAACTTCTGGATGAAAAACGGAGTGTAGTAGCTACAGGTTCATAAGTTGGGAACATGTACTACTTGAACTGTATTGAAGAACGGGAGACAGCCCATGCAGCAACTACATGCTCGAGTGGTGACACAAGGGAGGAGATTTGGCATCGACGTTTTGGTCATCTTGGAGTGAAGAACTTACAGAAGCTAGCAAGAGATCAACTAGTAAATGGCATTGACTATGATGTAACAAAAGACATAAACTTTTGTGAGCCATGTGTGGATGGAAAACATCACCGTTCTTCGTTTCCAAAATCTGGTGGTAGACGAGCCACAAAACTGCTAGAAATTGTGCACAGTGATGTATGTGGAAGTATCGCGACTCCTACTTCGTCGCTCATATCTTTTCCAAAGTGTATGAACGACTTTTCGTCTCACGTAGTCTAACTCCCGCTGGCATAGAATAACAAACACCGTAGATAATGTAACCTCTTTATTCCTCTCAGTTGGTCTAAGGGACGTAACTCTTAACGCAGAATCATAAATACAGACCGAGACAGGAAGGTTAGAAGCAAAATCACTCAGTGGAGCAGAATATTTTGTCACATTTATTGATGACAAATCAAGATGTGTATGGATTTACATTCTTAGAAACAAGAGTGAAGTTTTTCAAAAATTCATGGAGTGGAAAACCATGGTGGAGAATTCCAGTGGTGAAAGAATTAAGACACTACGCTCTGACAATGGCGGTGAATACACTTCAAAAGAGTTTGAAGATTACTTAAAAAATAATGGTATACGCCATGAGTGCACTGTTCCCAAAACACCAGAGTAAAATGGAGTTGCTGAAAGAATGAATGGGACGTTGGTGGAAACTGTACGAGCAATGTTGTCAGATTCGAAGCTGCCTAAGAAATTTTGGGCAGAAGCTCTGTCAACAGCTTCATATGTTCGAAACCGAAGCCCAACAACTGCTGTAAAAGAGAGGACACCATATGAAGTATGGAAAGGCTACAAACCAAATGTAAATCATTTACGCATTTTTGGATGTAGTGCTTATGCCCATTTACCAAAGGATGAAAGATCTAAAAATGGATCCTAAAGCAAAGAAGAGCATCTTCCTTGGATATGGTATTGGTGTCAAAGGGTCAATAGACTCTTTGATACAGACACATCTAGAGTCTTCCATAGCAGAGATGTCATATATAATGAAACAGCATCCAAAGGTGAACAGGGGACAGAGAGAGTTGGTAATCAACCTGTAGTGGAGGTTGAATGTGAAAACATCAGCAGTGATGATGATGAGAATTCACGAGAGGCCACAGGACCACGAAGATCACCAAGGATAAGAAAAGCTCCAGATCAGTAGGGTGAATGGGTATATGTTGCTCACAGGTTGGATGACCCATTAACAGTAAAAGAAGCACTTTCCAGTCCTGAGAAAAGGGAATGGATGAAAGCAATGGAAAGTGAAATAAATTCACTAAATACTAAAAAAAGGATGGGATCTTGCTGAACTACCCAGTGGACGGAAAGCAATTGGAAGTAAGTGGGTGTTCAAAAGAAAATATGATGGTGATGGTGACATGAAACGGCACAAAGCTCGACTTGTAGCTCAGGGATTTCTCCAAAAGCATGGAGTTGACTACGATGAGACCTTTTGTCCAGTTGTAAGGTTCGAATCAGTGCAAACTGTTATTGCATTGGCAGCAAAACATGATCTCAAGCTACATCAGTTGGATATAACCACTGCATTTTTGAATGGTGAGTTAAATGAAGACATCTACATGAAACAGCCGGAAGGTTTTGAAGTCAAAGGCAAAGAGCATCTTGTCTGTAAACTGAATCGAAACCTATATGGTTTGAAACAGTCACCAAGATGCTGGAATGAAGCCCTTAACAGTCAGCTAAAGAAGATGCATTTCAAACGGAAAATGATCCTTGTATCTACACACTAACTTCAGGAGGAGAGATCTTCATAGCAGCTGTTTATGTTGATGATATCATTCTGGCAAGCAAATCTTCAACACAAATCCAAGAATTCATTAAAAGAATCTCTGAGAGTTTTGATATCAAGGACATGGGAAAACTTCACTACTTCTTGGGTGTCAAAATTGTTTATCCAGGGTCAGGAAAAATCTGGATCGGTCAACCAGCATATACTGCAGAAGTTTTGAAAAAATTTCAAATGGAAAACTCAAAACCTACAGCAACTCCAATTGATACTGGTGCAAAGCTAACTAAAGCCACTGAGGACAGCAAGCTATTCAATCAAGAATTGTATCAGTCGGCAATTGGAAGTCTCCTATATCTTTCAACAAGAACACGACCTGATATTGCCTATGTTGTCAGTAATGTTGCCAGATTTTGTTCCAAGCCTACACTGGAAGTCCATTAAGCACATCATGCGCTATCTTAATGGTACACGGAACTATGGGTTGCTGTATGTCAAGGAGAAGGTGACTCATTTCGTCGGATATTCGGATGCAGATTGGGCTGGAGATTTAGATGACCGCAGGTCAACTTCAGGCTACCTGTTTAAATTGAGTGGAACTGCTGTCAGCTGGAGAAGCAAAAAGCAATCTTGTGTGGCATTATCTACAGCTGAAGCACAATACATGGCATTGGCAAGTGCAGCACAGGAAGCTGTATGGATGCAACGTCTTCAAAGTGACCTCAATGATGTTGGAAATTGGGTTATCTGCCCACCCGGAAGTCCGGACAATAGGGCCTGAGGATAGAACCCTGAATCAGCAGAACCAATACTGCAGGCACTAGCAGAAGACCTGAGTCGGCACGCTAGAGAAAAACGTCAACTCCAACAAGCAGACAACACCGAGACAACAAGATAAGTGTACACAAATCTCTTGTATTACCTTTATATATACCTTTATATATCCCGCCAGTAGAAATTCTCTGGCAAAGTAACAGAAATACTGGGGTGAATTAGTATCTCAGTCGTAAAGGAAGGAGACAAGGCAAATTATAAAGTTTATAATTTGGGTTAACAGTTTTATTTGAGGGTTAGTTATTAAAGTGTGTATAATTCTTGTGCAAGTGTCTTTAAGTGTTTGCCAGAGAATTTCTACTGGCGGGATATATAAAGGTATATATAAAGGTAATACAAGAGATTTGTGTGCACTTATCTTGTTGTCTCGGTGTTGTCTGCTTGTTGGAGTTGACGTTTTTCTCTAGCGTGCCGACTCACGTCTTCTGCTAGTGCCTGCAGTATTGGTTCTGCTGATTCAGGGTTCTATCCTCAGGCCCTATTGTCCGGACTTCCGGGTGGGCAGATAACCCAATTTCCAACAATGAAGCCTCAGTTGGACCAACACTCATTTATGAGGATAAACAATCCACAATATGCATGGCGAAAAATCCACAATATCATGGACGAGCCAAACATATAGATATTAAGTTCCACTATATCCGTGAACAAGTTGAAAGGAAAACTATTCAACTTGAATATTGTCAAAGCAAGGACATGGTTGCTGATATGCTGACAAAAGGACTTGTGAGCTCACAATTTGTGAAGCTCAGAGAACGGTTAGGTGTTAGAGAAATTATAGAACAACCCTGACTGCAAGTGAGGAGGAGTGTTGAAATTCACTTTAGTCAGTACAAATTAACACTAACAGACTCTGCTAATAATAAGGGTCAGAAGTTATCTGCCCTAATCCATTTATTGTACGGGTGAGTTACTTGCCCTTTGGCCTTTTAATTTCAGTTATTGTTTTTAAATAAATTAAACACTTCGTGTTATGAAAAGTAGTCCTAATGTGTTCCCTCGTTAATCCATTCGATGGTATCTCAATTGGAATATGTTTCCATGAGTAACTGCGCCTGCCAGAGAGAAAAAGGTATGTCTCTTTTTCTGTGGGATTAAGTTAATAAATTCCCAACAATGCCTCCTAATGACTGCCTATATTCTGTCCAAGATGTATAGACCGCTTTTTTTGTGTGTGTAGCTAAACTCTTTCAAGTAAATAAGAACGAAAACTGTGAGTAGAAAACACAAGTCTTTATTCAGTTACCGGAAGTGTAAAAAAAGCTGAAATAGGAAAGAAAAAAAAAACGATTGACAGTTACAGCAAACAATGAATGAATACTAGGGGTTCTAACAGGAAGGAGAGACAAGAAATACTGGTGGGAAAACAGACAAGAGAAAAGGTGGTTGGATAACTGACTAGCGAGGAGGAGAATATTGTAGTAATTCGGAGAACAAGGGCGATATAGTTTGAAGACGGTGGCGAACGAGCCTGGATAAGCAAAGGACAAAGGGGGGCTTAAACAGTGAGCGAAATGTAAGGTGGTCTTGTTTTAAAGACCAAATAGAAGACAAAGGGGATAAAAATTAAGTTGAAGACTTATGGGGTAGGTTGTGTAAAGGGCTAGAATGATAGCAGTAAAAGTCCAGGGAAGTGTAGTCACCATAGACGAGCTGTAAAAAAGTTAGCAGGTATTATTATGAATTAATGCTACCTAATACGGGACGTTAACAGAGTAGAAAGAATTAAGAGATATACAGACAGCATAAGACGAATGTGTCTCACAAGGGGAAGAAATTGAAGCTACGTCCCGGAAAGGGTATATCACAATTAAACAATTTATACGATATATTTAAATGTAATATGTAGATAAATAGGCATGACTAATACAAAAAGGGCAGTGGATGAGTTGGACTATATGACATTTAGGCACCCCTTTTGCGATCTCGATTCGTGGGGACATTTTTTCTATTTACACCGTCAAAATCCGGTTATTTGTTAACAGACGATTTTTAAATTAAAAATTTTTATAAAACTGACCCCTAAAAAAAAAGGATTAAAAAACGTGCCCAGTCCTGGCAAGCGGAAATAGACGGTGTAAGGGAAGATCGTTCCTCGAGGAGCGAATTACCAAAGGGAAACAATTCGACTAAGAATGTATTTTAAAGGTCAAAGGAAAATAACTTGTGCTAGAAAATTCTAAGTGGAAATGTGATAAGTGTCTTCTAAAATATATATCATATCTTCATAATTATCATGACGAAAAGGAAGATCTGGTGACAGTGAATGTGTATATATACTTATTTTTAATTGTTTCATTTTCGTAGTTTCCTCTGCACATAAATGCACACAGACTACCTTTTATATATGTACTAGCAGCGGCTACCCGGCGTCGCCTGGTGTAATATCACAAAAATGCTCAAAGAAAAAATAGACGAGAAGGTTTGGATTAATTTCGTTTATTTAGAATAAACAAAAGCTGGAATTGTTGAGATGATAATTCTTTTTCGCTGCTTGGTGAAATGGCGGCAGGTGTGGGGTTGAAAGTCAGTTCTGGCTCTGCGTGACGCGAGGTGTGGTGTGGGTATAGTATGGCGTGACACGGGTGTGGTGTTGATATAGTATGGTGATTCCTTTATCTCGGCCTGGTGTGTCGACTCTGGCTGTCTACGATTAACTGATTTTTTTTTAACTTTAAGCCGGCTGTATATATAACAGTTGAGAGGCTCGAGAAGGCCTTTGAAGGGTTTTGTGGGGAAGATTTTTATTGGTTGAAAAACATTAAATAGAAAATATCTTTAATTGTTTATAAATTGTTTTTCGACTGGAGGTTTTGCTGGAGCCTATGCGTAGAACATTTGTTTCTTGTTCATTTCATTTTCGCTGTCAGTAACTTATGTTCTTTCCGAAGTGTTTTGTTTTGTTTTCTTTTTAAATTTGTTTTGTTGGTGAGTGGATGCATTGTGTTAGTAAACATTGTGAATCAAGAGAGATATTTATTTCTGTTATATCACTAGGTAGAGGGGAATTTTTGAAAAGTTAGCCCTGCAGATTCATTATTACTGAATCGTGTGTTGAATCCTTGCGGGATGCCCCATTTAAATCGCTATGTAAAAAAATAGACCTTGCATTGATCCAGCTACTCTGAAAAGAAATGTTAATCTATCTAAAATATTAAATGAAAAAAAAGAATCCATGCTGTTAATCATTTAAATGTTATCTTATAATTATTTTTGCTCAAAAACCAAGCCCTGGTGATAGTGAATGTGTGTATATATATATTTACTTTGTCCTTAATTGTTTTATTTTCGAAGTTTCATCCGGACATACATATACACCCAACTGCCCCTTATAGATAGATAAATGATTTTACGTAAAAAACATCAATTTTGACGGAGAAATTTCCAAGTCATTCGTTCTCGAAGCAAGGGGGGCAATTTCTGCCTTTTCTTTTGAAAGAAACCTTATTCTTTTGAAAGAAACCTTATTCTTTTCTAAGAAACCTTATTCTTAATCTTCGATCGCTAATTTCACATCACTTAAATTGGAGGAATTACTGCTTATATCTATATCTGTAATAGGTATACCCAAAATTGACCTAAACTCTGTTTTTGACAAAATGAATTTAGCCGCCCCCACTACAGAAAATAATTTACCGAAAATTAGGGAATTATCGGATTTTAATGAAATTTTCAGTGTTGATTTATCAATGAATTTATAATGCATTGTTTATTTTATTTAAAAACTTTCTAATTTTTTTTCAGATCACAAAATTTTACCCCCACCCCTTATTTTGGGAGCATAACATTTTGGCGAGTTGGTCTGTTTTCTGTACTAATTACATTATAAATAAAGAGATAAAAGACCGAAGTTAAGAATAGAAAATAAAATTTTTACGGGGGATTTTCTATGAGAAAATAAGTACCGAAAATCGGAAAATAAAATGTAAAAAAGAAATATAAAGTTTTTTTTTTTTTAGATTTCTTTTTCGATAATCATTTAATTGGCTATTATCTTATAAAAGAAAAAATTATACATTGATATTTTTTCTGCTTAAAAAGAGGGGGGCCTAAATTTTCAATAGTTTTTCTTCGAAACTTATTACTTTATGCACCTAAAATAAGGTTTGCATTAAATAGATATTTCTAGAATCTAAATATATAACATTTTAAACAACATCAGGATTTTCATATTTAAATGAATTTTATATATTAATTTTTCATAGCAAAAATACTTAGTTTTGAAATAAAATAACTGATACATTATAAAATTCATTAATTAATAAATATATACTGAAAATTTCATTAAAATCGGATTATTTCCTGATTTTTAGTAATTTTTTAAAAATCGCTTATGTTACATGAATTTTGTTAACGCACCATATTTCAAGAGCGTTAATAGCCAAACGCTATCGAAATTGACCAAAAATTCGTTTTAAATGTATTAAAAATGAATTAAATGTGTAATATTATTTTGCTTTTTTATTGATATTACTATCTATTGATTTAGACAAAGGTTTGACCTTAAATAATCGATTTAATTAATTTTAATTCGTTTTTAAAAAACATTAGCTGACTTTAGCAGCCGATTTTTTGGTATTTGTCATCATCATCATGTCGCGCTGTCAGCGCGGATATCCATGACAATCTCTCTCCATCCGTCCCTATCGCTCATCATTCTCGGGAGGTCCTCTATGCAACATCCTGTATCCGCACAGAGCTGATCAATGTACGTCTTTGCTTGTCGGACCAAACTGGCGTGTCCATGTGCTGGCTTCCACAGGAGGACGTCGCTTATGAGTTCGTCCTTGCTTCTCCAGCAGTGTCCCACGTGTCTTGTCCGTCTTACTCGGATGGTTTGGGTGATATGTGGCAGGTGACAGTACAGCTGTTTTCTCGTAGGGTGTTGTTTCCACGTCTTGTTCAGGATCACCCGCAGTATTCTTGTTCAGCTCCCGTCTAGTTTATTCTCTAGTCGCTTCGTTAGGGTCCAGGTGGTGCAGCCATACATCAGTACTGACACGACAACGGCCTGGAAGAACTGTCTCTTTAACTTGTCTGTGAGAGTGGATCTCCATAGGATCATTAATTTATTTATTGCGGCCCACTACATGGGATAATACATAGAATGAGGATAGTTAAGTTAAAAAGATAGTGATGGCCAGCCTCTTCCTCCTCCCCCTTTTAAGCTTTGTGCCAAATTTATGTATATTTGCATTATATACCGTGCGAGTAGGTTTTGTTTTTTCTTTAAAATCTATTCTTAATTATCTTCCCTTTCTTGACCAAAGAAGATATATATTTTACATTTCTACTCGGATGTGCGAGTGCGATGTTTGAAAATTCTTAGTCCTACTTGAATTTTTACCGTACCAAAAGAAAGAAAGAAAGAAAAAAACTAACCCAAAAGAGGAAAGTGTTGGTAAAAAAAGAGGAATAAATTGGTGAGTCACTTTTTCGGCATTTTCTGTTTTTATTTAGTTGATGAGCTGAAAATCGTTTTTGGAATTTTGAATTTTTTTCCATACGTTGAATTCTATCTTATTTCGTGAATAAAAATGTTATTTCTTTGAAAAAAAAAAAAAAAAAAAAATGGAGGTGGGGTACATAGACATGGCCGCAGCTTTTTTCAGTTTTCAGCAGTTCAGACAGCGGGTAGTTATGACATTCATTCTCCTTTGAGAGAAGATGAACTGTGCCTTTACAACGGCCATGGCCGTTTAAATAAACCTTTTCCGACAAAGCTCCTTATGTCACCTACAGAAAAACGAAAACTAAACAAGTCTTTGCCGACGGAGGTCCCATCCAATCACTTTCAGAAGAGCAAAGACGCGAACCAAACATTTCTTACTCCTCCAGCTTCCTACCTGAAGTAGAGGGGTTTAAAGATCTGAATGATATAATTGATAGCAGGATAAAGCTTATGTTTTAAAAAGCAAGAACCAAATGATTGAAACTCATGCCGAAGAGTTGTTGGCGGTAAGTAACAAGGACGATATTAGTCCTTTTCTTGAACATACTAATGCGATTCTGACGGAGAGGTTTAATATATCAGTCTTAGCCCTGAAGCAGAAAGCAAACAGAATTTGGAGGAAAAAACACAGAACACCTACTGTGGAATGGAATTCTTTTATTTCGAAGGTAGCTTTTGAAATTAAATATTCCCTGTGCGGAGAGGAGTAGAGACTCAGAATTCAAATCTTACGTGGTGGATCACTTGCTGGCTCCAAGACTGAAAGAGACTATCAACCTACCTCTAGATGGGTCTGTTATTAGAGCACTGGAAGAAGTTGATTCTGAATGGCAGGCTAGGAGAAAAATAAAATGTTTTAGGTCTTCGGAAGACCAAAAATATATGGTGTCAAATGACCACGTTACTCAGTTCTGTCTCCCCACGCGGCTAGACGAGAACATTGAGAAAGGAATTATGGTGCCTTATAACAGTAAGGACCCAATACGTGGTACTTACTAGCAAATCTTCTGACTCTGCTAATTTGTACCTTAAGATAATAGATTCGAATGCTAGGCTTTTGCTTAGGCAAATTTCTTACGGTTCTTAAATCTCTTATATGGACGAAGGGTTCTGTAGCAGATAGACAAGGCTCTGCAGGCTCTATCTCAATTATTCCAATCTATTGTGGATGTTACGTTCAGGGTCATTCTAGGCTCTGTCTTCGCGATATGTAATCTTTATTTGAAGGATATTGATTTTAAGAATAAAACCACAGAAAACAAGCTATCACGTTTGTTGACTTTAGGCCCGAAATTATTTTCGGGGGAATTCATTGATATTTTGCATAGCAGTGGTGAAAACCTGCGAAATGCAAGAGAGACTCAACATGTCAGGAATAATTTTCTTGGAGTGAAGAGGCAGTTAGAGGGCCCTAAGGAAACCAATTATGTTAATTCTTCGGTTTTTGGTCAGAAAAAGCAGAAACATGAAGGTTCCAGCTTTAAACATAGGAGAGGACAGAGTGCTTCGACTTGGACGAGTGAGCAAACAGGTTTTAAGAAGTCCAGGTTTCAGAAGTTGTTGGTGTGTCGTCCCCAACGACAATAGGCAGAGTATTTCCTTAATCCGAACCGGTCGGGGATACTTGGGGGCATTGGAAGAAGATTACTTCCGGCCACTGGATCTTGAGCATAGTCCGGAAGGTTCAGTCTGTTTCAATACTGGTACAAAGTGGTGTAAAAATGACCGTATTTAGTTTGTCTTGCCAGAGAGACGTTATTTCAGACGAATAAAAGACCTGTTAGGAAAACAAGTAATAGAATTAGAGCCCAAGAGGGTCAGGGGTGTTACAGCACCTTCTTTTTTGGTTCCTCATTTCAAGATGGAAACTTTCAGGACTATTCGCTAGGCCTTGCGGAGGGGCAATTGGGTAATTACTGTGGACCTGAAGGATGCTTACTTCCATGTTCCTATTTTCCCAGGTCAGGCAGTCTCTATGGTTTCATTTTCAGATTAGACATTACCAATTCAAAGCTATACCCTTGCAATAGGCTCCAGGGTGTTCACAAAGAAGATGTCGGCACTGGGGGGGGGGGGATTTCTCAGGTCCCGTCAAATACATATTTTCATGTACCTGGACGACTGGATAGTCAAAATCAGGATCAACGCATTCTCAGTGAGAAAGTTTTGATACCGGACCTTCTACAGAATTTGGAGTTGCTCATAAATTATCAGAAATCTCAATTGATTCCATCTCAAAAGACGATGTACTTGGGAGCTTTCAATTTGGAGGAGGGAATAATTTATCCTTCAGAGATATTCCAGAATCTGTTACAAGAAATAAATTGTATTTTGGAGATAAAGGTTCTGCCGAGCTCACAAGTTTCTCAGACTTCTGAGTCTAATTGACTGGATGTATAGATCTGATTCCCTGGGCTCGTTTGCATATGAGGCCAATCCAATTCTACCTTCGAACGAACAATATCAAAAAGATGATCCATATAAACAGTTATTTAACAAAACACCTTGTATGATGAACTGGGAGAACTTCTTCAAAGGGGTTCTGCTTCACCATGTAGAGACTCTAGTTATTTGGACAGATGCTTCAGAAAAATTCTGGGAAGCTCACTTAAACACTCACCAGGTGGCAGGAGTTTGGGACGAACACCAGGGAAGGAGCCATATCAATTGGCTAGAGCTAAAAGTAATCTATTTAACTCTTGTTCAGCTACTACCTCATGTCAGAGGGGAGAGAGTTCTTTTAAGATATGACAATTCCACAGTAGTAGCATACATCAACAAAAAGGGGTCACAAGGTCCCTTCACCTTTGTCTATTGGCATGCGAAGTGTTCCCGGGAAGTGTTCCTTTATGCAGCTCACATTCCAGGAAAGAAGAATGTTTGGTAGACCGTCTATCGAGGGGCCAAGTGGGAGCTCGATTGACAAAATGGATCCTGGACCTGTGGATAGTGGACTTAATTTTTTAAAGGTTCGGTCGTCCAAACATAGACCTCTTTGCTACTCCAGAAAACAGAAAATTGGGGGTGTTTTACTCCTCTTATCTAGTGGATGCTGCGTATGCTTCAGATGCTCTGAGCATAGATTGGACGGGGATGTATGCCTACGCATTTCCTTCCCCAGTATTGATTCATCAGATCCTCCAGAAAGTGTCGCTAGAAAGATGTATTCTTCTTCTGGTAGCCCCACAGGCTTCATGTCAGTCATGGTATCCGGTCCTTCTGGACCTGCTAATAGACTTCCCAAGAGAGTTACCAATAACATGCTAACTCAGAAACGGGGCCAGATAGAGCATTCAGACCCAGCAAGTCTAAATCTAGTAGCATAGAAAATATCCAGCATAACCCACCAAAGGAATCTTTCTAGAAAGGCTCAGGGTTATATCAAGAATAGCAAAAGGCCTTCCACCCTGAGAATGTACGCGGCTAGGCAACAAATATATAGAAGCTGATGTATTGAACGAGATATCGACCCGTATTCTGCCTCTATAAAGGATGTTGCAGATTTTCTGATTCATTGGCACAAAGTCAGAGGTTGAACTTCAATTATTGCCGGATATAGAACAGAGCAGCTATTCACAACGGTTGGGAGAAAAGTTCTATAAATTCAATTTTTTCTATCGAATTTGGTTATAGGAATTTTTAATTCAAACCCTTTAGTGAGACCACTTCTCCCTAACTGGGACTTACCTTTTGTTCTAAAGGTTCTCACTTATCATCCCTTTTGAACCTCTAGATTCTGCGGATTTAAAGTTTTTATCTTGGAAGACAGTTTTTCTAGTGGCCTTGGTTTCGGTTGCTAGAGTAGGCGAGCTAAATTCTTTATCCATCAGGGAGTCGAATCTTAGGCTCGAGGAGGCTGATAAAGAAAGCTTGGTCGCCTTGGTTTATTCTAGATTTCACAAAATTTACAGATGACTGAGGAACTCCTTCTGTGTACTTGTAGTTGTTTGAGAACCTATATAAAAAGAATGAAGCTGTGCTTTGTATTACCTATCAGAAGGACCAAAATAGGCTGGCAGCGATTAGTAGTATTTCAAGGTGGATTTTATCCACTATTAGGCTGTAGCGAGATCGAACGGCAAAATCCACAGACCTGTGATGAGCCAACAACGGTCCGTTGGTCGAAGAGACAGCGAGTGGCATGTTGTGTGTGTGGGCGGAAGCAGAGAAGGTGAAATGTGACGAGTTCGAGGCGGGCACGAGACGAGTTGTGAAGGGGGCCGCGATTTGTAGTTTGCAAGTCTCGTGGCTGGCGAGATGAGAGTTGTGACGTGTCTCAGCCAGACCTAGTATAAAAGGAGACGGTTGGACAGAGCGGTGACAGTTGCGAAGAGTGAACACGACGGACTTAGTTTGTTAGAATTCTTCTGAAGGTTACGAAACGTAAATTGGACGTGTTTCTCGTAGAATACAAAGTTGAAGCTTGGGCGTTAGCAGTAGAGCTTAATTAGGCCAAATGTTACGTCGTCTTTGGCAGAATCATAGGCATGTTTATGAGGTATCTGATCAACTAAATTCAAAGGATATTAGTGCTCATGATACTAGGCGATTAGCTTCATCATGGGCTTTGTTTAATGGAGCTTCACTAAGAGATATCCTCCAAGCGGTTCATTGGTCTTCAGAAAGCACATTTGCATCTTTTTTATTTAAGAGATGTTGCTGTGAGTGAAGGAAATTTTGCTAGAGCATCCATCTTAGAGATAGTCAGATTGGCAAAAAATAAATGAGTATGCTCCTTTTACTTTTTTCCACCTACCAGAGTTCTGCTACAAATTCTATTTCTTGCATTAGTTATACAGGTAAGTGTTGTATGAGGAACTAAATCAGAGTTGTCACCGTTTTACGGTGACGTTCGCCGGTTTCTGTTTCGCCCTGTAGTAGTAGTATATAAACATATGACGGAGAACGAAAAAGAACAAGACATTGTCTTGCCTGCCGGGATCGAACCCGCGTCCTCCTGCATGCAAAAACAGATGCGAATTAGGCACTGGACGGTCGCGAAGTGCCAGGATGTTTCGGTAAATACGTACATAAATAACATGTGTCGAGCACTCGGTAGTGAGGAGTTAGCACTAGCAGGTTGACTGACGCGAACGACCGAGTAAGGAAATGTGATTTTGAACTGCTAGAGATTATTTCGACTACGGTGACGGATTTTGCAGCTGCTAAACGAAAACTAAGAGCGTGTTGACCAGGGGAAGGTTTGGCTTGCTGGAAGACTGTGGACTCACTTGTTTTTGCCCCCCCTCTCGGCGGGAGCTTGTTGATACGAACATCTATTTCCCCCTATATCCCCCCACTTCCATAAGCTATTTCGACCTTGGATAATATTTGCCTTGGATAATATTTGCCTTGGATAATATCGGCTTTGGATAATGGCGAAAGTGAAACTCGGCAGCGGCATTATAAAGCCCTTTAATGGTGAGGGAGATGTTGTGGCATGGCTTACCAAGGTAGAGCTAGTGGCGAAACTCCAGAAAGTTGATGATGTGGCAAGTTTTTTGCCCTTGGTTTTGGAGGGAGATGCCCTCCACCTGTATTTGGAAATGGACGAGGATCACCAGACTGATATTACCCTTATCAAATCTCGTTTGAAAGAGGCTTTTTCGGACGGGGAGTTTTCTGCCTACACTAAGTTGAAAATGACTAGGTGGACAGGAGAAAACGTGGAGGTTTATGCCAGAAAGATACGACAACTTGCAGGAAGGGCAGGATTCTCTGGGCATGGTATTGAGACTGTGATGAAGCTGGCATTTGTGACAGGGTTCCCGAACGACATCTCAAAGGAGCTGCAACAGGTCCCAGTCATCGAAAAATTGACCATGGGAGAGTTGCTAACACGGGCCAGGGTGCTGAAGAAAGAGCCGACCGAAGATACGGTCGCGACAACGTCGTTCCCTCAACGTGAGGGGGAAACGTCTTTCGAAACGAAGCCCCAAACGGCCCTCACCTGTTACAGGTGCGGCGGCATGGGTCACGTAGCTAGGGATTGTGCAACAAGACGGACCGATGGAACGACCACCCGCAGAACACGCCAGGAGATGTGATGCTTCAGATGCTTGAAAATCGGCCCTTTTGCCTCTCAATGCCAGGGAAACGGCTCAGGGGAAAAGACGTTAACGCCAGTCTCCTCCCCAGGCAAGTAAAAAACAAGGCGCACCCCACCGTTCGCGTATGTATCGACGGACGACACTGCACGGCCCTAGTTGATACCGGGTGTTCTAAAACACTGGTGAGCACATCGGTGTGTCGCCGGTGGAGACGACAGAACGTCGACGTACTAACTGCAGATGGAAAGATTCTGAGGTGTCATGGGACTAGCCGCATCAAGCTTGCTGTAAACCGCATGCAACCCCTGTGTATCTGGATAACCTTGGTCGTTAAGGGAAAGTTGTTGGGTTCGATCTCCTACTGGGTTTTGACGCAATCAAAAAACTCGGAGGAGTACACCTAGTATTACGAACTACTTCCTCACATGACACAGCACAACACGGTGTTATATCTTAGGTATCCTTAAAGCGTATGGTTTGCAAAGAGGAATAATGGACAAGATTAATTTGATAAAAATCGTTTATTGAAATAACGAGTGTGAAAATTGTTGTTGTTGTTGGTGTAGATAATCGTAGTAGTTCTCTGGAGTGACCGAGGGGTCGTAAGTCAGGAATGGCCGTGGGGTCGGTGAGGTGTAGGTATCGTATGATAATACGTCAGTTCTCTCTTGGCCTGGTGCAAGGCGTGAGGTAGTAGAAGTTGAGTTGATACGGTCACTTGGTGCGGGAAATAAGTCAGGAATATCTCAGTGAGTTGTAGTGGGTAGCGTATGATAATACGTCAGTTCTCTCTTGGCCTGGTGCGAGGCGTGAGGTAGTAGAAAGTGGGTTGATACGGTCACTTGGTGTAGGGACCAAGTCAGGAATTACCCAGTGGAATAGTGATGGTCAGGGAAGGTAAGGATATCGGCCGGCTGTGGTAATGAGTTGAAATAAGTGTCGGGTAGGTGCGGGCGCGACGTGGTAGTGGAAAATAGCGGCCTTTTGATCCTGCCCGCCTGGTGATATTCTCGGCGTCCTCGCCGTCCGTTAACTGCCGATTCTCAAAATACCCGGGTTTATATGCTAACGATGTAGGCTCCAGAATGCCTTTGGGGTGTTTAGCGGGAAGATTTTTCATTGGCTGAAATTCCGGATTCCTTACAATATTATTTTTTGTTTATTTTGGAATTCCTCTCAAGCGTAACTCAATCCGAGCCTATGCGCAGAACTGCGTCGAATTGGTCACTTCGTGATAGGGTACCATTGAGTTCACTTCCGCTTGTTGCCTCCGACTTGAGTTTTGATGTTTTATGCTAGCGAGGTGTATTTTGTGAGTAAGCATTGTGAATCATAAGAGATATCTTCTCTCTGATATAACAACGGCAGCGTAGGAAGATCATGAACTGATAGCAGACGCTTAGGGATAGAACTACTAACAAACGCTATCCAGGCCTAGACTCACATAATACATATCACTGTACATTTGCAACATAAATATATATATATATTTCTATCTTATACGCCTCTGTTAAACTTAACATTATACAACATATCTCTTCACATGGTGGCAGTGGAAAAAAAAGTTTTAAAAAACTCATCAAACAATGAAATTGACCAGAAAAAAAATAAAAATAAAAATAAAAAAAGCTCATACGCGAAACCGCTACCAAATCAACAGGTCGACACCTACGAAAAAAGGAAAAAATATCAACAACAGACCCTCAAAATACACCGAGTCCCTTATTAAGGTAAATTGCAAACTTTTCTAACAAAAGAAAACTTTTTGTATGCAAAAATTCCCATTGTGTCATAAATTGTCAAGCCTGGTATATATTTGTTTACATACTGGGTCTATAAGGCTACCACAAGTAACAGCTACTACTACTACTACTACTACTACTACTACACTACTGACGTTCAACAGAGACTATATCATATATTTTCAACGCGTTAAACCATGGCTACTAATGATATCCCCACTACGGACTGGATCAACCCGAATCCAGCCGAAGCATTCAAACTTTTTAAACAAAAAATGGAGTTCTATTTTATTTTAAATAAAACCAAACCAGAACTTCAGGTCACAAACATATTAATGAAAGTTGGTGATATCGGCCTTAAACGATACAACTCGTGGACACTCACTGAGGAAGAAAAGCGTTCCCCTGAATTTATTTTCAATAAATTCCTGCAACAATTAGAACCAAAAGATAATATCTGGGTGAACCGCCTCAAACTAATAACATACAGACAAAAAAAAAACGAAGAGTCTATAGACGACTTCACAAATAGATGCAGGTGCCTGACTCAAAAATGCGAGATGTCCGAAAAGGAACAACAGCAACGGATAATCGAACTAATCGCCGCCAGCACTCCATTGAATGACTATCAAAAGGAACTGCTAAAAAGGATCAAAACCTTACATTAGAGGAAGCGCTGGAAATTGGGAAAATGCATGAGGCCTCAAACGCACACATTAAACAAATAAAAGACATACAGGGCAACAACAATGAAGGGGATACCACAGCTATACAAGCCATAGGGCCACCAACACAACGCCGGAAGACAACATGCCTAAACTGCGGCAGAAGCCATGCATATCGCCGGGAAGCATGTCCAGCATATGGAGCAACATGTAACACCTGTGGGAAAGCTAATCACTGGCTATCAAGGTCACGACCAACACCAGCACCTCAAAATAGAAAATATCACAAAACGCCCCAATACCAGCTCCAACAAAAGAAGGGCCAGTTTGAAAATAATCGCCCCATCCGGACTGATGCGATCGACAACACCCAAAAATTGGAGGAGGAGCTGGAGGGTTTGACCTTCAATAGTATTAAAATAGCCTCAATATTGCAACCGAGGGACGAGGCGTTCACACTTGTGAAAATTAAATTAAATAACAGAAAAGCATTAGTTAAAACTAAAAATAGACACAGGTGCACAAGGTAACACACTACCTGTAAACACATTCCGCAGAATGTTCTCGGAAAGCCTGTATTCTGACGGCCCCCCACAATGGAAAACTAACAAGGCAAAACTGGTGGCATACAATGGCACCCCCATAAAGTGCTATGGTAGTATTGACATACCATGCCAGCACAAAGAATCTGACTGGTACAACACCACGTTTTACATAGTGGATGTAAAAGGACCAGCAGTGCTAGGAATACCATCGCTGGAGCAGTTTAAACTTGTAACTCTGCACTGCGAAATAAAAATAAAAGGCAGTTAAACACCATCGAGGAACTGATACAGGAATATCCCGATCGATTCGACAAAATCGGTTCCATGCCAGGATCCGTAAAACTTACTGTCGACGAAAAGGTACCCCCTCACATTGATGCACATAGAAAAAACCCAATTGCAATAGCAGACACCATAAAACAAGAGCTGGACCACATGGTCAAGGATAACATCATTAAAAAAGTGATAAAACCAACAGACTGGGTATCAAGCTTAGCATACTCACATAAAAAAGTTGGGAGCCTAAGAATCTGCCTAGACTCTAGACACCTTAACACAGCACTCAAAAGACCACACCACAGGATACCTACAATAGAGGAGCTGACACATCACTTTGCAGGGGCTAAGATATTCTCCAAGCTGGATGCCAAAGCCGGCTACTGGTCCATACACTTAGACAAAAGCTCACAACTACTAACAACATTCCAGTCACCCTACGGCAGATACTGTTTCCAGAGGTTACCATTCGGACTGAGCGTATCTCAGGATATTTTTCAAATGAAGATGGACCAGATTCTCGAACAAGTTGATGGAGCAGTAGGTATTGCCGATGACGTCGCTGTATACGCCAAATCCGAAGAACACGACAAAACTATACACAAGCTCATGGAAGTAGCCAAAGAATATGGCCTCGTGTCCAATTCTAAAAAATGTAAAATAAAATGTAAAAGCATATCCTTGTATGGAATGCGATACAGCGAAAACGGAGTTAGCCCTGACCCAGAAAAAATCAGCGACCTACAAAACATGACACCACCCACATGCAAAAAAGAACTACAAGAGTTCTTAGGCCTGCTCACCTACCTATCACCATTCATATCCAACCTAGCCGACAAAACACACACCCTAAGAGGCTTACTAAAAAAGGAATCAGTGTTTCTATGGGAAGAACACCACAATCAATGCTTTGGAAACCTCAAAAAGGAGGTAAGCAAAAATTCTACGTTAACATTCTTCAACACAAGCATAACACCAACCCTACAAACTGATGCAAGCCTAAAAGCACTAGGAGCAGCGTTGATGCAAAATGAAAAACCAATTGCATATGCATCAAAATCCCTATCCGATACTGAAAAACGATATGCATGTATTGAAAGGGAACTGCTGGCAATCGTATTCGGTGTCAGCAGATTCCATACATACCTCTACGGTCGCCAATTCAGGGTACCCACCGACCACAAGCCGCTGGTCATGATACTGCAAAAACCACTGACTAGTGCACCTCCTAGACTGCAACGTATGATGCTAAAATTACAGGGGTACCAGATACGCATCGAATGCAGACCAGGAAAGGAAATGACGATAGCAGTCACCCCAGTGCCGAAAACCAAGACACAATCGACCTTGACATCAGAATTGATCTTGTGAGGTTCAACAGTGATCGATTACAAGACATGAGGAAAGAAACCGAAAGAGATCCAGTCCTCAGCCTTCTACATGAGGCCATTATAACAGGATGGCCAGATTCAATTAAGGAACTACCACCCAAAATACGTTCCTACTGGTCATATCGAGACGAACTTTCTGTCAGTGACGGTATCATCCTAAAAGGAACAGAAATAGTGGTCCCAGAAAGTCAACAGAAAATTATCCTGGACCAGCTCCACTATAGCCACCAAGGCATTGAAAAAACACGCCTACAAGCTAGGGATGCTGTTTACTGGAAGGGAATCAGCAACGATATTGAGAAAATGATCAGCAAGTGCTCAATATGCCAGGAAAACCTTCCTGCACAATCAAGGGAAACCCTAATAGTACACGACATCCCAAACAGAGCATGGGAAGTTGTTGGCACCGACTTGTTCCACTTCAATGACCACGAATATCTGATAATTGCTGATTACTACAGCAAATTCCCTATCATCCGAAAGATGACCGGACAAAGTACCAGCAATATGGTCATTGCAGTAATAAAACAGGTATTCTCGGAGCAAGGTATACCTAGCAAGGTTATCAGTGACAACGGACCCCAATACTCAAGCGAAGCATTCAAAGAGTTTGCCAAACAATGGCAATTCGACCATGTAACGTCATCCCCAAATCAAATGGGTTTGTGGAGAGACAGATCCAAACTGTCAAAAAGACGCTACTTAAGACAAAATAGGCTGGAAGGGACCCTGACTTAGCAATGCTCTGTCTACGAACAACACCAATAGACCACAACCTCCCCAGCCCAGCCGAACTTCTAAACAATCGCGATATGGGAATGACCATAAAAGCAAACACATCCATAAAAGCAAACACATCAACACAAAGATATTCCAACCCTGATCACATCCGTGAGGAGTTGGAGAAAAGGCAAAAGCAGCAAAAACAATACCACGACAGAACAGCACACGACTTACCACCCTAACCCGGGACAAACTGTGCGTATGTTAGATCAACAAAGGGGACAATGGACACCTGCTAGCGTACTAAAAAAATGTGTAGAGTCTAGATCCTACATCTTAAAATTTGCTGATGGATCAATCAAAAGAAGAAACCGGGTCCAAATAAGAAAGACCCTGAATACCACCAACAAGCAGGTCCTTTCCAAGGATCACAACACACCACCACAAAGAAAAACACATACTAACACCGATGACACACATAACCAGCATTACCCTAAACAACCAACACCTAAAACAACTAGAAGTGGCCGTTTTATCCACACACCTACAAGATACAAAAAATAACAAACAATTATTATCATCATATCTCCTCTCATCTGGTGAGGGGGATGTAATAGTATTACGAACTACTTCCTCACATGACACAGCACAACATGGCAGCGTAGGAAGATCATGAACTGATAGCAGACGCTTAGGGATATAACTACTTACAAACGC
This sequence comes from Doryteuthis pealeii, assembly GCA_023376005.1. Taxonomy (NCBI): domain Eukaryota; kingdom Metazoa; phylum Mollusca; class Cephalopoda; order Myopsida; family Loliginidae; genus Doryteuthis; species Doryteuthis pealeii. The sequence continues at coordinate 23,825,749 of CM042152.1, forward strand.
TATCCAGGCCTAGACACACATAATACACATCACTGTACATTTGCAACATAAATATAAAAATATATTTCTATCTTATACGCCTCTGTTAAACTTAACATTATACAACATATCTCTTCACAGTGAGCACATCGGTGTGTCGCCGGTGGAGACGACAGAACGTCGACGTACTAACTGCAGATGGAAAGATTCTGAGGTGCCATGGGACTAGCCGCGTCAAGATTGCTGTAGACCGCATGCAACCTGTGTATCTGGATGTCTTGATCGTTAAGGGAAAGTTGTTGGGTTTCGATCTCCTACTGGGTTTTGACGCAATCAAAAAACTCGGAGGAGTACACCTGACAGGTTCACTGAGGTTCACTTCTTTGCGAATAGCATACCCAAGTGTGCTGCAATCAAAATCGATGAACCCGACTTCAGCGCTGTATTTTATTAACAGAAGAAGGTGTGGACCGCCTCGTGGAAATGGGTGGGTGGTCAAACACCTGAGCCACTAAAGAATCGTGTACCAGAGTACCCTGTGGCCGAGCATATTCGCGCCGAATATGAAAAAGAACTGGAATTATGGCTGAAGAATGGTTGGTTGGTACCGTATCCCGCAAAAGAACTGGGTCCAGCCAAAGCCTTGATTCCATTAATGGCAATAGTCCAACCGAACAAGAATAAGGTGAGGCCCGTAATGGACTACAGGGAGCTCAACGGATTCGTTGATGTGTTTACGGCAAACGCAGATGTATGTGCACAGAAGTTGCGGGAATGGCGGCGTGAGGGATTTGAAGTTGCCATATTGGACTTGAGGAAGGCTTATCTTCAAGTTCACATACACAAATCACTGTGGCCCTTTCAGACAGTAATGTTGAAGGGACGGAGGTATTGTCTCACGCGACTGGGATTTGGCTTGAATGTTGCACCGATGATCATGCGAGCCATTATGAACTCTGTCATCTCACAGGACCCGACAATACAACAAGCTACGTCGTCATACATTGATGACGTCTTCATCAATACACGTCTTGCGCCCCCAGATAAGGTGAAGGAACACCTGGCAAGATTTGGGCTGGCTTGCAAGACTCCTGAGCGGCTTCAAGAAGGAGCATGAGTACTGGAACTCCACGTTCAAAATGATGGCGGTAGACTACGATGGACACGGGGGGCAGCTACTCCAGACTCTCTACCAGTCATGACGCGCCGGGCCATCTTCTCATTGTGCGAGAGGCTTGTTGGACATTATCCAGTTTGTGGATGGCTCCGCGTGGCGGCGGCGTATATAAAACGTCGTGCCAACAAAGTGACTACTGGATGGGACGATGCAACGAAGGACCCTCCCCTTGTCGGTATGTTGACAGACACGTTAACTAGAGTACAGCAAGACGACCCCGTAAGAGGCGAGTGGTGTGTGGACGAGCGTGAATTCACAGTTTGGGTGGACGCGAGTTCACTAGCCACTGGGGTTGCGCTAGAAGCTAACGGATCAGTTGTTGAAGATGCGAGCTGAACACATTAACTTAGCTGAACTTGATTCAGTTTTAAAAGGCGTTAACATGGCACCCAAGTGGCAGGCAAAGGTACTACATATTAAGACCGATTCAGCCTGCGTCTGACGCACTAACAGGGAAGGCACGGCTAACTACCAAAGCAGCTAGCGAAATGCTACTACGAAGGCGACTCAGAACGCTCGTGGACTTAGTTCAAGAGTATGGACTAGAAGTGGATGTATCTCTAGTCAAGTCAGAGACCAACAAAGCTGACCAACTAACACGAGTGCCACAGCAGTGGCTGAGTAGTATAAAAACCGAAGTTGAGCCCACCCAGCCTACCTGCTCAGCATCTGCACCCCAGCTGAACATTCAGCAGATTGCACATATACACCAATGATGTGGACACCCAGGAATAAAACGCTTGCTGTATTTTGCTAAGAAGCAGGACCCGACTATTTCAAAAGCTGACGTACGACTGGCAGTAAAAACGTGTACGGCTTGCCAGTCAATTGATCCAGCGCCTGTGCACTGGCGAAAAGGGAGATTTAATGTAGATGACAACTGGAGTAGGATAGGCGTTGACATCACGCATTACGGCGGTAACCATTATCTCTCGCTCATTGATTGTGGTCCTTCGCGATTTGCAATCTGGCGACCTATTCGCCGGCAAAACTCACCAAGTGTCGTGCGCCAGTTGGAGTCAGTATTCTATGAGCGTGGCCCACCTATTGAGATATTGACAGACAATGCGACTGCATTTACCAGCCAACACTTCCAACAGTTCCTACAGGACTGGAGCGTACGGTCCGATTTCGGTGTGCCTATGAACCAGCTGGAAACAGTATTGTAGAAAGGAGCCACAGAAGTGTGAAAATGATTGCGGCAAGGAAACAATGTACTATACCAGAGGCGGTTTATTGGTATAATGTTACGCCAAAAGACAGCGTCTCAACTGCCACAGCACCGTTTAACAGTATATACAACTATACTGTCCGCATTCAGGGTATTGATACCGTGGCCAACCCTGAGCCGCAAGATGACCAGGGACAATATCGAGTAGGGGATGCTGTGTGGGTGAGAATCCCTCACAGTAGGTGTACGAGTAAATCCAGGATAGGGCAAGTAACTGGAATTAACAGTCCCCAATCTGTGCAGGTCGATGGGATTCCTCACCATGTGAAAAACTTACGCCCTGTTTCAGGAATGCATTTGCTAATCCAATATTACTGATAATTCGCCAGAGAATGAAGAGCAGAGGGGCGGATCGGGATCGGAATCGCTGTATGATGCCTCTGACATGAGTGTCTCGGAAACTACCGACGATGAAGAAGAGGAGGATGATGAAAATGAGGAGATGGATGAAGAAGAGGAGGATGATGAAAATGAGGAGATGGATGAAGAAGAGGAGGATGATGAAAATGAGGAGATGGATGAAGAAGACGTGAATGGGGAAGCAGAGAGTAGTGAAGAGGAGGAGGAAGAAGCCGCAGCTCCCCCACTTCGAAGGAGCGCCTGAACAAAGAGGCTAGCACCCACTTGCACGTTTTGTGATGATGACATCAGGGAGGAGTATGATGGAGAACGAAAAAGAGCAAGACATTGTCTTGCCTGCCGGGATCGAACCCGCGTCCTCCTGCATGCAAAAACAGATGCGAATTAGGCACTGGACGGTCGCGAAGTGCCAGGATATTTCGGTAAATACGTACATAAATAACATGTGTCGAGTACTCGGTAGTGAGGAGTTAGCACTAGCAGGTTGACTGACGCGAACGACCGAGTATGGAAATGTGATTTTGAACTGCTAGAGATTATTTCGACTACGGTGACGGATTTTGCAGCTGCTAAACGAAAACTAAGAGCGTGTTGACCAGGGTAAGGTTTGGCTTGCTGGAAGACTGTGGACTCACTTGTTTTTGCCCCCCCCTCTCGGCGGGAGCTTGTTGATACGAACATCTATTTCCCCCCATATATCCCCCCTTCCATAATAAACACTGTGTGAACAGAACCAGGTGAATTGTTGTTGATCGAATGGTCAGACAGGGACGACACAGTAAGTATAGATATTGATATAAACTGGGGGATTTTAAAGTAAAACTCCTGTTTATAAGATATCTATACTTATCTGTAGACTTCCCCCTCTTTAAAGTTCCTGGTTGAGAAAAGTGCTAAAGAGTACCTTGTATAAAAGTGAAATATTTATTTTCTTTGGCCAAGAGGTCGTTGTGAAAAGGGGAGATAATTAAGAATAAAATGATTATTTTTTTGTCTATTTGGATGGTATAAAGTTTCTTGAGTGTGAATTGCATTAGGTAAGTATAGATATCTCATAAACTGGGGTTTTACTTTAAAAACCCTCAATTTTGTATACATCAAAAATACTGAAAACACGTCAAAATTTGTCTATTTCCACCTTTTTCCCAAGTTAAGAAAAACAAACAAAAAACTGTAGAAACCCTTATGTAACACTATGCTTTAGGAAGAACATGGTCAGAAAAAATAAAATCTTTAGGTATCTAGGTATTAAAAGCAAAAAGGCTGTTCTTATGCGAAAATCTCTTTTGAGGAAACTAATGGTTGGAATATTGAGGACGTGAATTTCTAAAGAAAAAAAGTAATTGTTTTAATTGGGTTAACGCAGACGAGAAGTCTGAGATTAAATTTTACATATATTCAACCAAGATCCGGTCCTTAGCAGTTTGAACCCGGCAGTTGGGGTGATAGTATCGTTTCAGTAGCAGCAGAGATAGAAGATAGCCAGGGACCCACATCAGTGAAGCCAGTAATCGATTTGGACTTACAACAACTTTCTTGCCAGCTGACATAGACCACCACAAACTGCACAAGTGTCACAACTTCCTCTTCCGTCAGCGTCCTATTATCAGACTTTGTGTTTTTTTTAATCCTTGTGAACCTTTCTCTGACTCGTATCCTTCGAATCGGCCAGCACATAATATCATAACGTTGGGGTGTAGACATTGTGCAACGAAGATAGAGGACTGCAGACCGGGTATTCTCATACTTATGTTGTATAGCAGTCTCTTTACTTAGACGGTATATATGTATGAGCGTATTCCCGTCTTGACATTGACGGTCTGTATCATATAAGAGATGCCCGTGGCTGTATCTCTCATACTAAATCTTATAATCTCGTAGTGTTTTGTCTTGTCTTGTAGTTTGGTCTGGTATTTCTTCTTACTTCTGAGTAGTAGCTTTCTTAATTGCTTCGTGGCTTGGTCTAAGTAGCTCTCTGTCTGGTTATTTCTTAACCGATGTCTTCTTAACTTCTTAAGATGCTGTCTAGACGTCTTGTGCTGTCGTTTGGTATTAGTATAGGATAAAATATTTCATTAGTATTATCTGCGTTATTCGGACTATTGGCCTCATCTTCATTGTTATCTGTACAACCTTTCGGCCGATGTGCCCTCGGGCCTTCTTCAGGTATTTCTTGTCGGACTTGGGAAACTTTTCGAACTTGGGAACCTTCTTGTCATAATCGGGAGCCATCACGGAACTTTGAACCTAACCCTTTATTCAGTCCATGGGGGTATCCTGTTCTCATTCCGCTAACTGGTGTAGAGGCGTTAAGCTGTGTTAATTATTATTCTATGTTACTGCTGCCCTTGACCAGGATTGAACCTGCAGTCTAGAGATAACTGTCTTAACATAACTCCTTTATCCACTAGACCATGTGTCCAATAGGACAATCCAGTGTGAATTTTGGAAAATTATAAACCTAATGTCTTGTTTACTCCGAATAACGCAAATAATACTAATCATCAAGCCTCATCTAAAAAATTCAGAGAAAAAATATTTAATATTTAATAAGATTTAATATCCAACAAGAAAAAGACATAAAAGTCGCGCCAAACCCAATTCTTTTTCCAAACTTAAGGAAAATAGATTAAAAAATAATTATACAACTGTCAGAATGTGATTGGATATGTTTAATCACGAGTGTGGTTTACACATACGTCCGCGCTTTCGAAACGTCATAAATTCTTACAAAAATAAAAATATCGAAATCGGAGCCGATCGAGAGATATTTAAGCGAAAGAACAAATCAACAATGAGTCAGATTCCATTCCGCTCCGAGACAACGCAAACGACGTTCGCAGCTGACGACATCAAACAGCCTGTCATTGAAAAAACAGATTTACGCGACTAAACTTTGAATGAACAATTCAACTGCTGATTAGAAAAAAAAACTTCAATCTTCTACGCAGTTTTCATGTTTACTACTATGTACTATTTACATCGTTGTGCCACTGCGATGAACATCAGACGTTCATTTTTCAGGTTGTAAACACAAAAAAAAAATTTTTATTTGTCCAAATTTCTATCGAACAAATCTGATACTACTTAGCTATTTTTACCAACAAATTTGACATTCATTTTGAAGTTGTGAATACTACAAATGTTCTTCATTTATTCAAACAACCTCAGAATAAATTTCTTTGTTATTTGTTAAATATATGCCTTGTGTTTTTTCTTTTCTTTGTATTTTCTGCTTAAACTGTGTCTTGTTAATTTATTGTCATTTTAAATATTATTTGAAAAGTCGGAACGCGCAACACCGGCCTCTACATTAGTGACCAACTAAAGACATTTAGTGAATTCCCATTTTATTTGTTTTAAGTGTTGGTCCTTAACCACATGTGGTGCGAGACTCTAGCTAAAGCGTGTTCTCATCTCGACGGTTAGCAATTCTTTTAAGCTTGCCTCACAAAACAGGAAGCGTTGGGTCAAACTAAGGTTACGAAACCTCAATCAAAACCTAATCGTCCAGATTTGAATTCAAATAATATTTTCTAGATTAACCATGCAAAATTGATAGTACACCCATACCTATAGATGAGACCCTAACAGGTACTACCACTTCGAGTCAGAGTGGATCTGGGAGTAATGGCGATGAAGGGGTACTTCACATTACCCATAGTTCCAGAATTGGAACTTCACCACAAGATGCATTTTAAAGACATATTCAGGATTAAGACCACCAGCCACTGCCTTCTAGCATATATATGATAAAAAGGGTTGGAGGGTTTCCATGATGGCAATATGGTTTAGACAATCATATAGATGCTAGGGTTTGATGTGACAAGCTGATTGATCGGAAGGTGCCTCTCTGATCCTCCGTTTAGCCTAAGTAAGGGCCAAAGTGAAGTGTTGCATATCAAGGACTGCTCAGCCACCAGGATTCTATCCTTAACCATCATAGGTTGCCATCCACGGCCAATAGGTGACTCTATAGTGGAGATTTGGAAGTAAGAGACTAACTCCAAACAGGAAGAGAGGGGTCAAACTAAGGTTATGAAACCTCAATCAAAATCTAACCGTCTAGATTTGAATTAAAATATTTCAATTTTTTTGGTGTAATACTCCAGATGCAAAAAGATTATCTCCCTGGTTTAGCGATAGGGAAAAGGAGATAGACTACTTCAGAACAATAAGCCACTCTGCCTACTTTACTTTAGAGCCAATGTAAAGTTCACAATCATTTTAAATATTATCTCAAATAATTATAAGTACTTATTTCATCCATATAGAGGATCAAAACATGTAGTACCACTTTAGATCAGAGTGAAACTGGGAGTAATAGAAATTACACGTTCTTGTTCAAGAATGGCTTTGGCATTAAATAACCCACAAAGATTGATATGCCATTAAACAAAAAAATTCACATCTCCCAAATGGGCAATCCCATGTGAAATCACCCAGAATAAATTGTCTCCCACCCCCTTCAATTTTTCTGAAATTTTGTACAGGTGTGGACTGTGTTAAAGTTAGACATTCCCCAAAATTTGAGCTTCCAATTTCGAAAATTAATTATGTCTGTTGTATACTCTCTTTACTTCTATTATTCTTCTGCTCATCTTTGGTATCTTACGTTCTTCTAGCGTCTGGACTTCGTCTTGGGGACTTCGTGTCTGGTCTTCCATTGGGGATTTCTCTTTATCAGAAGCTCTGTGTCATTGGTAGTTTTTAGATAATAACCCAAGACTTCGATTTGCTTTAGATCATATTTTATTTCGAAACCCCCACGAGACTACCTGCGCAGATTGAGTCAGAGCGTTGCGCCTAACACGACTCACCACCTTCGTGGTTTGGCCGATACTGACCTAAAACTCTCTTTCTAATCTAAACCGAAAGAGGGTCTTCTCCACCGATTCTCACGGTATCCACCGGAAGGAAGATCAGGGTAAGGTCAAGCCGTATCATTCAATCCTTCAAGGCCGCCGGCTGCAACTTATAACAGGCATTTTGGTTTCTGCACTACTGTAAATAAGTGTTAGGGTACTAACAATTATGTAACAATGTCGATTTTTAGCTCTCCAAATTTGGTGGGGGTTGCGAAAAATGGCGACTTTTTGTAACCTATTTTTGTCTGTCAAATGAGCTTCCCTACTCCTAAAAATTGGTTTTAAAATAGCATTTTTTTCCGAGGAATCCAAAAATGATATCGAAAAATGTCAACCAATTTTAAGTTTTTTTGATTTTTCCATAGCAAGATCGCGATGTGGCACTGAATCTAAGACAACATTTTTAAATTTTTTATTTCACATATACTGAACATTGTTTTTACCAAAAAGATAGTTTGGTGTTTCCCCACAACCGAAGCTACAACATCAGTTTTGAAAATCAGAAATCATAATTTAAAACTGGTTAACTTTCAGTCTTTTTTATAGCATTTTTGGATTTCCTGGGCAAAAATACATTTATAACCAATTTTTACGAGCAGAGAAGCTCTGGAACACATTTTATTCCTTTTTTTTAATGTGCTTTTTCTGTCTGTCTTTTTTAACTGTTCATAAAATGTCTTTCTTTTTTTTTTTTTTTTTTTTTCTTTTTCTATTCTGAGTGTCTATTCACTTCTTTTTTTCTTTTAAATTCTAACAAATTTGTTTATATTCTTTTTTTTTCTAAAACTTTTTTTTCGTATTGTTCCACTTAATGATCTTGATTTTTAAACAAAACAGTTACAATACATTTTTTCAGCTTTTTTTCATTGACTGGAGTCATTGCTGTTGAAATGTCTTGAACTGTGGTTTGTTTTTAGTGACCAACTCAAGAGATTAATTTTAGTGAATTCTAATTGAATTTCTGGATTCTTAACCATGTGTGGTGTGAGATTCTAGCTAACACGTCTTTCCATCTCGACCATTAGCAAGAGACAACCTGTTTTCTTATGCTTGCCTCAAAAACAGGAAACAGAGAGTCCAACTAAGGTTACAATATATAAATAAAAGAATAACCATCCGGATTTGAATTCAAATTATATTTTCTAAACTAACAATGCAAAAGTGATAGCACTCCTGGCAAATATGCAACTATGGGGTAGCAAGTGGTTTTATTGTTTTAAAGGTTTAAAGGTGGCTGGATATTCTCGGCGCGTGTTCTCCAGGTTTTAGCTTTTAACCCCATCTCATTTGGTGGTCGCGCTGAAAAGGAAGGAATTTAAGGAACGAAAAAGAAAGAGACAAAGGCAGAAGGTGGTTTTAGGCTTTATCAACCCGTAATAGTTGCCTGTGGCAAGGGATATCACACTGGCCGTGGAAGCGACTACACTCAGATAAGGCCTAAACTCTAATGGTCGAGATATCCTCTTGGGGGTCGGTAGTCAGTCCTTTTTGTCACATGCGCGGAGGGTCCTTCTGGTGAAGGCCCATGGAGTTTTTTTTTTTTTAATTTTATTTTAATCCCCACACAACACTTAAAAGAGAAAACCTAACGTTCCAATTATTATATATAATATATAAATGGATCTGCATAACACATGATAAATTGGTAAGTTCGAAAACTTTGGGAGTATTTAGAAAACCCTTTTTCAAAAATTACACATACAAGGCTAAACATTTCTTCCTACGTGAAAATCAACTAAAAATCAAAATCTACCTTAAAATCTAGTGAAAACACATCAAATAGTTTTGACTATGTTTTCACACAAGTAAAAATACCCTTAAAACTCTTGTAGAACCTTAAAACTAAGAAAATAACGTTCAAACTGTTGTTTCTAGCAAGGCTCCATTGTGTTACATCATACCTGATAGTTGGTACGGTCGAAACATTTGGAAAGATTTTAGAAATTGAACTTTGAAAGCTTTATTTCCATGCGAGCGCCTTCATAAAAAACAAAAAATACAACAGGTCTAACCATGCTTCGCCGTTCATTGCACTGTTTATCCACCTTTTAGTTATTAGGATATACGGCTCGAGTCTAATAATGCCTGATAATTTGCAACTTTGAAAATTTTGTGTAACTTTGAAAAAAATTCGTACACCTTAAAATTAAAAGAAATAATGATATTATACAGTTACCACCCATTAACCATCGCCTGATAAGAGACCTTTTGTGATTGGCTAAAGGCCAATGTCGGCGACCAATCAAAACACATAATACTAGGCTTAGGTTAGCCGCCAAATTTCGAAGATTGATTCGTTCAATCTGCCTTTTTCGCTGCTATAACCCGTCACTACAAGACGTGTTTTGAAGCCAGCTACAAGAAGAAGCCGGTGATTACGTAAAGTCAAACATAACTCAAGCTAGCAAGAGATGCCCATCTCTTCATGCCAGAGACAAGATAAGTTTCGCAAACGCATTATTTTCCAACCCTACGCCTACACTCTACAATTTGTACAATTTATAACACATTTGTATACCTCCCACATACTTTGTATATCACACGTTACATATTGTATATTGCGCGTTGATATTTTTTGTTGAATACACCGTTTGTGTCGTGTTTTCCTTACTTGTTGCCTTTATTATTTTCTTGTCTACCTATTTACCACAAAATCTCGTGAAAACACGTCAAATCGGCTTGTTTTTATTATGTATTGACACAAGTAAAAAAACAGCAACAAACTTAAAAACTCTTGTAAAATACTTTGGTGTTGTACCATACCTTATAGTTGGTACACTCGATACTTTAGAGAAAACTTTAGTAATCGCACTTTGAAAGGTTTATTCATGCAAACGCGCTAATAAAAAAACGAATTAAAAAACGTGTAGCAACATTAAAAAATTAGTAAAATAACATTAAATTAGGTATTTTTAGCAAGCCTCCAACTAAGGCCTGATAATTTGCAACTTTAAAATTTTGGTTAACTTGGAAAAAATCGTATACCTTAAAATCTAGTGAAAACACGTCAAAATCAGCCTGTTTTCAAGTGGCCTTTTTTTTTACTTGCCTCAAGCAAATAAAAAAAAAACACTTAATAACTCTTGTAGAACGCCTTAGAACTATGAAATTAACGTTCCAACTGTTGTTTCTAGCAAAGCTCCGTGGTGTTAAACCATACCTGATAGTTGGTACAGTCGAAACATTGTGGCAAATACGTAGACAAGATTGATAACGGCAACAAGTAAGGAAAACAGAACCCAAAGCTTAAACAGAACAGTGTATTCGACAACAAAACATCAACGTACAATATACAATATGTAACGTGTGATATACAAAATGTGTGTGAAGTATACAAATGTGTTATAAATTGTACAAATTGTAGAGTGTTGCAAAATAATGTGCTTGCGTAACTTATCTTGTCACTTGTATGAAGAGGTGAGCGTCTCTTGCTTAACTTGAGTTATGTTTGACTTTACGTCGTCATCGACTCTTGGTAACTGGCTTTAAAAAAAACACGTCTTGTAGTGACAGGTTATAGCAGTGAAAGAGGAAGATTGAAGGAATCAATCTTCGAAAATAGGCGGCTAAACTAAGCCTAGTGATTGGTCGCCGACAATGGGCTTTAACCAATCACACAATGTCTCTTATCAGGCGATGGTTAAGGGGTGGTAAATGTGTAAAACATTTGGGAAAATTTTAGAAATCGCACTTTGAAAGCTTTATTTCCATGCAAGCGCGCTAATAAAAAAAACAACTCCCGCCCCCCAAAAACCCAACAAAAACAAAAACAAACCAAAACAAAAAACAAAACAAAAAAAACCTGTGTAGACTTGTTCAAGATCGCACGCAGCATTCTTGTGCAGGTCTCATCTAGCTTATTCTCCAGGCCCCTCTTTAGGGTCTAAGTGGTACAACCACAACTTGGAAGAATTGTCGTTTTAACTTGTCAGTGAGATAAAATTTCTATATGATTTATAATCTATTTATAGCCGACCATGCCTTCCCTATTCGTGCATTAACATCGCTTTTTGTGGATGAGATATTACTACCTAAGTATGTAAATTGTTCTACTGGCCAGTAGAACAATTTACCATCGAGTGTGAAGATGTCTCCTTTCTTTTAAAAACACATGAACTCATTTTTATCGGAATTCACATAGAGGCCGATATTCTTTGCTGCCCTCTCCAGGCTATGTAGTAATGAATCGGCTTGTGCTAGTGTATTTGCAAGAACTGCTAGGTCAGCAGCGTTGTCTGCATCTGTGATAGTCTGTGCGGGATATCGCCTGATTCTTGCCTTTTTTTTTTTCAATTTTAGTGTGTTTTTTTATGGTATGATGTTTTGAGTACATAGTCTAGGCATATTATAAATATATATGGTTCTAATGTATCTCCTTGTATGTCGAAGAAATCTGTGTCGCCATCAGGTGAGCGTACCATTGTTTTAGTGTCCTTGTAGAGTATCATTATAGCGGTAACCGTTTCTTTGGTGATACCGTATGCTAGTAGTATTTGTTCCATTTTCCATATGTGTATGGAATCAAACGCCTTGGAGAAATCTACGAATAGCAGTGTTGCCTCTAAATTCTTAGGCCGAACCCCTTCTATGATCCGACGAATAATCATGATCTGAACGGTTGTGGATTGATTTCTGCGGAATCCGTTTTGGTTTTTCCTAAGGATTTTCTCGATTTCGGGTCAGATGCGATTAAGAAGGGCATTATATATCATAGCAGTAAGAATTATGCCTCTGTAGTTCTTAGCGATTCTGAGGTCTCCCTTTTTGGGGAATGGGAGGATGCAGCCTTTCGTTCATTTATTTATTTCATTTTGTCTATATACTGCATTGCATAGTCTAAGCAGTATGTCATCGAACTTTCTCATCTTCTATACTTTCGTCAAGACCTGCAGCTTTTCTACCTTTTAGTTTCCTTAGGACTTCGTTGAGTTCTTCTGTTGTAAAATCTCCTAGTTTGATGTTTAGTTGGCTATCTACGATTTTTGGGGTATTATTTTCTATGATTTTAGGGGAGTCCTGGCAGTTTCTGGAAGTGGTCTTTCAACTTCTGAAGTCTATCTTTTTGGCTCAAGAGGTACTTTTCCTGCCACTAATTTCATTTACTGTTTGCCATGCTAATCGCGACGGTTTGTCTTTCACTGAGTGTCTGATTTATTCATTTGTTCTTGGATGTATTCTATTTGTTCTTTTTTGTATGTTTTGGAGAATTCAGTCTAGGCTTTCTTAAGGTTGTGTACATTGGTGTTAGTTGGGTTTGTTTTATTACATTGGGCTGGCATTTTAATATCGTTACTCTTTTCTCTAACGGTTTCTGTCTCCCAGGGAACAGAATGTTTAGTTCTTAGATTGGTCGGTATACACTCACCTGCTGTTTCTAGTTGGACACTAACAAAGTTTTCATATTCCTCGTTTGAAGTGAGCCTTTCAGATGTCTCCTGACGGATATCGAATTTATTTCTTGCTGCTACAGAATAGCGATTGCATATATCGCTGTTGGCAAGTAGGACCAGGCGTATCGTACAGATTTACTGGTTTGCCTTTTGTTTCTACATAGGCTTAATCGTAATTTTACTGTGACTATTCTGTGATCGGAGGATACTCCTTCAAAAGAGGAGTATGCTTCGCAGTTCATTGCACTATTGATCCACTTTTTAGTTATTAGGATATACGGCTTGAGTCTAATAATGCCTAATAATTTGCAACTTTGCAAATTTTGGGTAACTTTGTATACCTTAAAATCTAGTGAAAACACGTCAAAATCGACCTGTTTGCTATGTTTTGACGCAAGTAAAAACAATCCTTTAAAACTCTTGTAAAACGCCTTAAAACTAGGGAATTAACGTTCCAACTGTTGTTTCTAGAAAGGCTCTACTACACCATACCTGATAGTTGGTACACTCGATACTTTAGAGAAAATTTTAGTAATCGCACTTTGAAAGCTTTATTTATATGCTAGCGCGCTAATAATAATTAAAAAAAACCTGTAGCATCATTGAAAATTAGTAAAATAACATTAAATTTGTTATTTTTTTCTTAGCCTCAAACGGGTCTAATAATGCCTGATATTTTGCAGCTTTGAAAATTTTGGCTAATCTAGTGAAAACACATCAAAATTGGCCTGTTTTCACTATGTTTTGACGCAAATAAAAAAAACTATAAAAACTCTTGTATAACGCCTGAAAACTATGAAATTAACATTCCAACTGTTGTTTTTAGCAAGGCTTCATGGTGTTACACAATACTTGATAGTTGGTACGGCCGAAACATTTTGGAAAATTTTGGAAATCGACCTTTGAAAGCTTTATTTACATGCAAGCGTGCTAAAAAAACCAAAAAAAAAATCGTGTGTATCGACGTTGAAAATTAGTAAAATGACATTGAATTTTGTATTTTTAGCAAGCCTCCAACGGGTTTAATAAGGCCTGTGTTACGTTCCCGCAACTCATAGAACATTTTAGAACATTCTGATAGACGTGATGACGCTGGAAGAGCCCCCCCCCCTGTCAGAAGTCCCAGGTTGTGACCCTAAAAAGAGGAAGACCCGAAATGAACCAAGGCCCTCTAAGATATCAGACCTGATACTACCTCGCTGCCTGCCTACGTCGGTAAAACGTATGGATACAGGTTAGAGGAAGGGGCAAAAGGATCACCGTTATCAGTCTTGGACAGTATATATCAGATGGCCGACTAATGAACATCTCGTGGGGGAAAGGGAAGACGAAGAATGTCTCCCGAAACAAAATTGCCAAAATGACAATGCCGGATAAAATATCCATGGAAAAGGAATAACCCGTACAAAGGAAAGATAAGTGCAACCCCTTTCATATATATATATCGATCTTAAATGAGCATTTCCACCAACGAACACTGAAAGACTCTAGCCTGTCGGCGGCCGCATGTAGATTCTAACGGAGTTTAAACATTGAATTAAATGTTATGTATTAAAATAATGTCACGTTTTGTTGTCGTTATTGCTATATTTCTATGTGCATGCCTTTTAATCCTTTCTGGGGCTCTGATGGAAACGCCGTACGGCGTCGGAAGATAGGCGTATATAACATGGGGCGCTCGCCGGGATCGTTCCATTAAACATTGTCGTATGCTACGTATAAATACATCTGGCGAAAAGCGAATAGCCAAGCCAAACCAGCATACATAGACAAAAAACAAACCCATCAGAGAACCACACGTAGAGAGGAATTTGGCAAAGGAATAAACACATAGAAATAAACAAAAATAACAAGACATAAAAAGAAGAAAAAAAAACATAATGACGGCCATAGACCAGTTCCTGAAATTCCCGACCATGGAGGGGTTAAAGAAAATGCAGAAAGATGACCTATACAAAATAGCCATAATGCTAGAACTGGACCCACCTATATTGCACACGAGAATAAACTTGGTCAGAATAATTGCTGAAGACAGGGTTGATAACGACATATTCGAGGAAAGTGTCCTATACCAAATACCAGCAGTAATAAGCCTGGAACAAATGCAAATTCTAGAAGAATTAGAAAAAGTTAAAAGAATGGCAAAAATAGAACTGGAGAAAGCGAGAGAAAAGATGGACCGCAGAATTAAAGAAATGGAAGAACAGGACAAACGCATTGCCGAGAGAAACAGGCAGATATCCGACTTAATTAAACAAAGGAATGAAGAAGAAAAAGAAATTAAAATGACTGAAAGAGGGAGCGAACCTACAATTAAGGGGACTAAGAAAGACAGACATGCACCGGCTATCAATATCCACGCGACAAGAATAGATAAGGGCCAACGTGCAAAGGAAGAACGTCCATTACTCAAAACACAGATACAAACATTCAAGCAAAGGGATAAAAACCCAGAAACGGGAAACTTAACTACAGAGGACTTCAGTGAGGACTTGAAAGTTGATAAATATTCATTGGAAAACCCGAAAGAAGAAAACCAGTCAAATTCGGAGGGATTAATTAATGAACCAATAACCGGAGACGCAGCGACGTCAGAAAAATCCGATACGGAAGGAAATAACGCCAAAACAAGGAACGAAAAGGAAAGAGAACCCGAAATGGGCGAAGCGACGAATAAATCTTCGACTGTAGAAATGTCCATTTCAGAAAAGTCAAACGCGGAAGAAAATAACATCACCACCACCACCAACGATAACGATAATAACAACAACGATAACAATAATGAAAAAGCTGAAGAAAACCAGTCAAATTCGTCTGAAAAAAATGCTGAAAATAATGAACAGCGTCGTGAAAAAGACAGTACCCTAAAAACGGACTTCGAAACACAAAATAATAAAGTAAATGAAAAGACAACCGGAAATGACACAGCAAAAAGTGAAGATCATATTGGGATGGAAACTCATTTAAAAACTCCTATTGAAAATAGAGTAACTGTTGAATCAATATCAATAGAGACATACGAAAAACAAAGGAAGAAAGAAAGAACAAAAAAATATCCGAAAAAGGAAAAGAGAAAAAAAAAAACGGAAAGGAAGAAAGAAAGAAAGAAAGAAAAAAAAATATACAAAAGGGGAAAAGAGAAAAACTATACACTCGAAAAAATATATATACCTATGTACGGAAAGGAAGAAAGAAAGAAGGAAAAAAAATATACAAAAAGGAAAAGAGAAAAACTATACACTCAAAGAAAGATATATACCTATACACGGAAAGAAAGAAAGAAGGAAAAAAATATACAAAAAGGGAAAAGAGAAAAACTATACACTCAAAGAAAGATATATACCTATACACGGAAAGAAAGAAAGAAAGAAAAAAATATACAAAAAAGGAAAAGAGAAAAACTATACACTCCAAGAGATATATATACCTATAGAAAGAAAGGGAGAAAGAAAAAACATCTCCACGAACGAAAGAAAGAAAGAAAAAAAAATATCTATATACGAGGGAGAAAAAAAAATGCATATATATATACCCAAAGAAAAATACGTATATATATATAACCAGGCGAAGGAAAGAGAGAAAAAGGAATATGCACGCAAGGATACCGGGGAAGGTCCTGGTGAAAAAAAAAAGGAAAAAAATACATATAATAGTAATACAAAGAAAAAAAAAGTTTTAAAACTTTTTTTTCGATAAAAGGGGGGAGATGTTACGTTCCCGCAACTCATAGAACATTTTAGAACATTCTGATAGACATGATGACGCTGGAAGAGCCCCCCCCCCTTTCAGAAGTCCCAGGTTGTGACCCTAAAAAGAGGAAGACCCGAAATGAACCAAGGCCCTCTAAGATATCAGACCTGATACTACCTCGCTGCCTGCCTACGTCGGTAAAACGTATGGATACAGGTTAGAGGAAGGGGCAAAAGGATCACCGTTATCAGTCTTGGACAGTATATATCAGATGGCCGACTAATGAACATCTCGTGGGGGAAAGGGAAGACGAAGAATGTCTCCCGAAACAAAATTGCCAAAATGACAATGCCGGATAAAATATCCATGGAAAAGGAATAACCCGTACAAAGGAAAGATAAGTGCAACCCCTTTCATATATATATATCGATCTTAAATGAGCATTTCCACCAACGAACACTGAAAGACTCTAGCCTGTCGGCGGCCGCATGTAGATTCTAACGGAGTTTAAACATTGAATTAAATGTTATGTATTAAAATAATGTCACGTTTTGTTGTCGTTATTGCTATATTTCTATGTGCATGCCTTTTAATCCTTTCTGGGGCTCTGATGGAAACGCCGTACGGCGTCGGAAGATAGGCGTATATAACACCTGATAATTTGCAACTTTGAAAATTTTGGTTAAATTTCAATAAATTCTAATACCTCCAAATCTACCTTAATGAAAACACGTCAAAATCAGTCTGTTTTGACTGTTTTGACGCAATTAAAAAAACCTCAAAAACACTTGTGGAACACCTGAAAACTCATAAAATTGCTGGAGATACGAGCATTTAAAACTCCAGTGATAGTGCCTCAAAATCACTTATTTCGCTCAATTTTGGGAAATGACGGAGATATGAGGATTCAAAAGTCCCCTAATTATGCCTTAAAAAGCACACATTTTCGTGAAAATTTGTATTGTCGATTTTATTTGCTTTTTTTAATAGATTTCGATGCGTATATTAAAATTATATCAAACATTGCTCAATTTTGTGAATTGACCGATATAAGGCTTCAAATTATGGTTTAAAAACATTATCGAGAATATTTTAGGTGTCGATTGATATTCTGATAGATTTTGATTTGTAGATTGCATTGATATAAAAGAGACCGCTCAATTCAAAGAATTGGTGGAGATATGGGTCTTTAAAACCCCATTGATATTGCCTCAAAATGACCAATTTCGTAAAAATTTTAGATGTCGATTTTATTGGCTTTTCTGGTTGATATTTTAATCTACTCGTCGAAATCTAAGATATAGATAAATTTTAAGAATTGACAGAGATACCATCATCATCATCATCATCATCATCATGTCGTGCAGGCAGCACGGATATCCATGACAATCTCTCACCAACCTTCCCTATCATTCATCGCCCCAGGGAGTTATTCCTCGCTGCAGCCAGGATCTTTACATAGCTGGTCAATGTAGGTCCTTGCTGGGCGGCTCACATCGGCATGTCCATGTGTTGGCTTCCACAGGAGAACATCATTTATGAGTTCGTCCTAGTTTCTCCAGCAGTGCCCTGCATGCCTAATCCGTCTCACTCGGATGGTCTGTGAGATAGGGGGCAGGTGACCATACAGCTGCTCCCTTGTGGGATGCTGTTTCCACGACTTGTTCAAAACTGCTCGCAGCATTCTTGTGCAGCTCCCATCTAATTTATTCTCGAGGCGCCTCGTTAGGGTCCAGGTAGTGCAGCCATACAGCAGTACTGATATGACTACAGCCTGGAAGAGATGTCGCTTTAGCTTGTCAGTGAGATCAGATTTCCATATGACAGACAATTTGTTTGTGGCCATCCATGCCTTTCCTATTTGTGGATGAGATATTACTACCCAGGTATATGAATTGTTCTACTGGCTTAAGGGGCTTACCGTCTAACGTGGAGATGTCTCCTTTCTTTCTGAAGCTCATGAACTCTGTTTTAGCAGAGTTCACATGCTTGCCGATGTTTCTTGCTGCCTCCTCCAGGCTATGCAGTAGTGTCTCAGCCTGTGCCGGTGTAACTGCAAGAAGTGTGAGGTCATCAGCATAGTCTGCATCTGTGACTGTTTGTGCAGGATATCTCCTGCTTCTTGCCTTTCTTAGTGTAAAACCTTTTTCTTTTATGGTATCTAATGATGTTCGGAGTACATAGTCTAGGCATATTATAAATATATATGGTGCTAATGTATCACCTTGTAGGACTCCGGCGACGATGTCAAAGAAATCCGTATCGCCATCAGGTGAGCGTACCATTGCTTTAGTGTCTTTGTTGAGCATCATTATAGCGGCAGTAGTTTCTTTGGGGAGACCATATGCCAGTAGTATTTGTTCCATTTTCCGTCTATGTATAGAATCAAATGCTTTCGAGAAATCTACGAATAGTAGCGTTGTCTACAACTTCTTTGCTCGAACCCCTTCTATGATCCGTCGTACAGTCAGGATTTGAGAGGTTGTGGACCTATTTCTGCGGAATCCATTTCTGATAGATTTCGATGCGTAGATTAAAATGATATCAAAGATATTGATAAATTTTGGGAATTGACGGGGATATGAGGGTTCAAATGTCCCCTTAAAAAACACCTATTTTCGTGAAAATTTTAAGTGTCGTTTTTATTGGCTTTTCTGATAGGAAATTGAATTGATCCAAAAGAAGGGGTTCAACTCGGAGGATTGGTGGTGATATGAGCCTTTAAACCTGATAGTGCCTAAAATGACCAATTTCGAGGAAATTTTAGGTGTTGATTTTATTGGCTTTTCTAATAGATTCCAGTGCATTGATTAAAATGATATGGAAGATATTGATCAATTTTGGGAATTGACGGAGATGTTAGGGTTTTTAAGTTTTTTTTACATGCTTGACGCATATAAAAAACCGGTCGATTTCGGCCTCTTTTTCAAGTGTTTTAATCTTGGTTTTAAAGTATATGAATTTAAGCAAAATTTTCAAAATTAATCAAAATTTGCAAATTTGCAAACTATCAGACATCATTAGATTCGTTGGAGACTTGCTAAAAATAACAAATTGAATGTTATTTTATTAATTTTCAATGTTGCTATACACGTTTTTTTTTTTAATAGCGTGCTTGCATGTAAAAAAAGCTTTCAAAGCGCGATTTCGAAAATTTTCCCAAACGTTACCACCGTACCAACTATCAGGTAAGGTATAAGGGCATGGCACCTTTCTAGAAACAACAGTTGGAATGTTAATCTAATAGTTTTAAGGCGTTCTACAATAGTTTTTGAGTTTTTTTTTTTTACATGCGTCAAAACATAGTCAAAACAAGTTCATTTGGACGTCTTTTTCAAGTGTTTTTAGACTTGATTTTAAAGTATATGAAGTTAACCCAAATTTTCAAACTTGCAAACTATCAGGCATGATTAGACCCGTTGGAGGCTTGCTAAAAATATCAAATTCAATGTTATTTTATTAATTTCACGGAAATACCCGAAACCTTTGAGATGTTAGGGTTAGGGTTAGTTGGGTTCGGGAGTTTCCATAATCTAATGCTATTTTTAAGAAAAATGCGATTCTAATGATAACTCTTGTGCGCTATTCTGCATTTGTATCGATCCTTTTTTTTAATTCAAGTATTTTGGCACGAAAAATAACCTAAGTGATATTTGTCATACACCCTTTCCACCTGTTCACCCCATTAAAAAACGCATTACAAACTAAATAAGCCCGTTTATATATAATTTTCTAATAACAGATTTTTCTCCACTTATATTTAATATATTAAATTTTATGAAAATTAATTAAAACCTAAGTGATAAAATATACCGGATGTCTATAAAGTCCTGCAACAGATTTAAAATAGGACAGCAACGATGACAGTCTGATTGAAATGTAAAAATCTAAACGTACTTAAAGATAAAAAGCATTAGCCTTGGTCGGCAACCCATCAAAGTTAAGGAAAAGTCAGATACAAAACCTCTGCTACCTTTCAAGGAAAGGCTAGGGGAGTAAACCCCGAAAACAAACCAGGTACCGGAGTCCCTAAGGCGGTGTGATGCTGAAATCCAGTATTACCAATCAATTCCTGCGATACTACGGTTGCTAAACCGCATTGGTACCTTACCTTTCCTTTGGATCACAGCATCAGTGTGGAGCATGGGCAACAGTTTATCCTCCATATGAACCCGTCCAGGCTATGTAGTTCAATTTTTTTAAAATGACACTACTCCATTGTCTCTTGTAGATGGAAGGCTGCCAACCAACCAACTTAAAAATAAAATCACTAGAGTTGAACTTTCATTTGATTTTTACAAAATGATTCTATCATTTTTATAACGTGAGTTATTAAGTTTTCAATGTTAAAATTGCTGCAAGACTTTATTGAACACTGTGTATTTGTCATTTGATTCTTTGTGCGCTGCGATCAAATAAAAATAACCAACAAATCACCAAATTGGTAAAGGACTTTGTGAAAGGACGTTTTCTTTAAAAAAATCCAATTTTCAAAAGTACTTGCTATGTTACACCTTCGACGGGTACGTCCTTTACTGCATTACATTTGCTGCACTTTTCATCTTTCAATTACTGGTTCTATTTTTCTCTGGTCGTATTCTCGTGTCGTCTGCTAGCTAACTCTAGGACCTCCACCCACCGTGTCCATGACAAAGGCGCCTCTGGGAACACCCCACCGAAAGGTGAACAATTAATAAGCCAAGAGAGGACAAGACTAAGCCAGGTGTACATTCAAAATGGTCAGAGAGGTACATAGTATTATCTGCGTTATTTGGACTATTGTTCCCATGTTCATTGTTATTTGTACAACGTTTTGGCCGATATGCCCCCCGGCCTTCTTCAGGTATTACTTGTCGGACTCGGGAACCTTCTCGGAGTCCGACAAGAAATACCTGAAGAAGGCCGGAGAGCATATCTGCCGAAACGTTGTACAAATAACAATGAAGATGGGGACAATAATCCGAATAACGCAGATAATACTAATCTTCAATCCTCATCTGAAACATTCAGAGAAATAGGTACATGGTACTTGCATACATTCCAGTCCAGTCATTCAGTTCCATTATCTATTGCCAAGCCGAGAGAGAGAGAGAGGGAGTAAACCCCCTGTTACGCCCCAGCACACTCGTTGGGATCGACCAGCGTGCGCGCGCAACAAGCAATAATAAAAAATAAAAAAATGTGCGAGATAGGTCCCAGATATAAAACAAACAGTATCGTATAAAAGGGAGATGGGATTTAAAACACCTCTCTCTCTGCTCCCGTGAAAGGAGGGAGTGGAAACCGAATGAAAGCAACACAACAACACTGAATTACGACAAACCAACCGAAAATTTGAATAAACATGTAAAGGTTTATTTACACTAAATTACACAAGAAAGGGGGGTGGGTAAAAGTACAATTCAAGCCTGTGTATTGACGGGGTGAGAGAAACCACTAGATAATTCTTATACCAAAATACGTGATCGATCAATCGAGCAAATACAAATACTGGCATATAAACAATAATCACACAATCAATAAAAGTTTACAGAATACAACATAACAGAATGCATTTTGCTTTCAACTCACGATTAACCGCATGGCCTGTCGAAAGAAATGTTCTTTTACCACAAAAGATTAGAGACTGTTAAAATCCTTTTCCACTGAGTTTCAGAGTCAATCAAAAGTTCCAGTCAAAACAACAATAATTCAATATCTTTTCTTTCCTTTTTTATTCACTCTTTTGTCATCCGTAGTTTCGTCTTTCTCTCTGTGACAGACTGGATTCTGGTTCGTCAGTAATCTTCTAATCATACATCCTTATAATCAAATAAGTAACGTGTAATTCCTCGCTCCGAGATTTTCTCTCGGAGCGAGGAATTACACGTCGTATCGCTGGTCTGGTTCGCTGAGTTGTGTCTTTTCCTTGGGACGTGCGCGAATTATTGGCGCGAAACAAAACAAATAGGCGTCGGGGGTGGAGGTTACCCCGGTCGTTGCCATGGTGATGAGCTCAGCGTTGCCTGCACTCTTGTGGTCGCGAAGCCACCTCAAAGAAAGGGGGGGGGGTTTGACAATACACTTGTCTTCAGTTCATACAGGTAGTATTAGGAATGTCAACATTCCTTTGCATACAAGGGAAATATAAGAGAGAACTGGATAGACTCTTAACTTTCTCGTTTGCTCGCCCACGCACTTTGAAGTCTATTCTTCAAACCGAATCGACCTACGATTTTACGTATGTATACTACTTGATGTAGTACTAATGTCACCCCCCACCTCTCTCACCAGTCACGACTTATGCTAAAGTTGTCTTCTACTGGGTTCTCTAAGGGTGATCTATTCTCGTCAACTCCTGGCTCTCAACTTCTAACTTTCAAATCTCCTTACTACTTCTCACATCTCATTTCAAGTCTCATCCGTTCGAGATTTCACACGGGATTTCAAATTTTTGGTTCTAAAAACTAGTCAAACTTTATTGCTGGTTTGACCTCTCAACTGACTTCCAACATTGCTGAAAGCAAGACATTTCGCCTGGCTAATGGTCCTATCACACTTCTTGATCTTTATTTCTTTCTCCTCTATAGAATTTCTTTTTACTACTACACATATACACTTATCTATACATGTATACACATATCTGAATATATACACACACATACACGTATACGCATACACCTATGATCCACACTGAATACACATATATGTACCTACGTATTTATATAACTACCTAACTATATATATATATATATATATATATATATATATATATATATATATATATATATATATATATACTTGCTTGCACCAGATTTGTATCGTGCAGCAATACATAGTATCACACCTACTTATAAATTTGCTAACTGCTTTGGTTCCCTCAGAGACAGCATGTTTGGCCAATTCTTCAGGTAGAAGGAGCTGGACTACGGTCTGTACTTAGCGACTCGTAATAGCCGGGTGCTTGTTGTAGTGGGTTAAACGACTGGCATCTGTCACTATTCGTTCAAAGAAATCATTTACATAGCTATTCGTTATGTACATTGCTTTGTTAGAAATTCCAGTATTGGGATGGAATTGCTTCTTCACTTTATAAATATAAATCAAATAGCTTTCTTTTCTCTTTCGCTTCTTTTTCTTATCGTGACCAGAATGGTTATAGATGACGTCCACTTTGTATTACGACCAGATAAGCTCCTGGGGTTAATTAAGTTAATCCAGGATAAAATTCCACCGGATAAGAAAGTGTTGTTTGTGAGCTGCATTTTTGTTTGATCACGTGAACACTTGGACCCTTTCCCGCGCTTTTGGAACAATTGGCTGTATCTTCAACAATCGTCAAACCGAAAAGACGCATCCTTGATCTCTGCAAAATAAAACCCTTTTTTTTTTTTTTTACTTACGAATAGTAAAAAAAAATTGTAAACGTTCCACATTAGTAAAGGAAAATATTCTAAAAAAGAAAAATATTTTGAAATCAATTGAGCTAATTTCTTGCGACAGCAAAAAAAAAAAAAAAAAAAAAAATTAAAACAAAACAAATAAATTTAAAAAAATAAACATTTTCGGCCTAATTCAGCTTTTACATTTGTCCAAGGGAAGCAACTTTTCTTCTCCCCACAAAAGAAAATCACATCATTATCAGATAGCTTCATCGCTAGACGACCGTCGCTTCATCCAGATAATTGACGAAGAAATGGAACTAAACATTGAGAACAAGTGGGAGGCACCCCTACGCTTTCGATAAATCAGGCAACACTTACCTAACAACCGACCACAAGCCGTTAGATGTTTCGATTCGTTACGTCGAACCTTGATGAAGTATCGAACGGAATCACTTCGATTTCATGTGAAAGCTGTTATAAATTTTTTTTAAAAAATAAACATGCAGAACTAGCACCCCCTCTGGATGACGGAGAGGAGTGTTGGTACCTTCCAATGTTCGGTGTCTATCATCCTCAGAAGACAGATCGATTCAGAGTAGTGTTCGATTTGAGCGCCAAACACAACTGAACGTCATTAAATGATGTCCTGCTTAAAGGCCCAGACTTGTTGGGAGTCCTCATGAGGTCCAGACGCGAAAAGTAGCAATAATGGCCGACGTGGAACAGATATTCCACAGTTTTCTTGTTAGTTCCAAACACAAGAACTTTCTCAGATTTCTATGGTTCAAGGGAAATAATCCAAAAAAATGCAGTCACTGAGTACAGAATGTTTGTACACGTGTTTGGGAATAGCCCTTCTCCACCTGTAGCCATATACGGGCTACGTAAAGCAGCACAACATGGAGCCACCAACATTGGCAGTAAGGCAGCAGATATTGTGAGACAAAGCTTTTACTTGGACGATGGACTTACCTCCCTTACATCGGTCAGAAGCGCCGTGAACTTGCACGATGAAATGCGGAAGATGTTAGCCTTGTCAGGGATTCGTCTACATAAAATCACGTCCAACTCTGAGGCCGCCGTGAGGGCATTTCCATCTTCAGAACACGCAGCAGATTACATAGGCATGGAACTTGAACCACTTATACTATTATCGAATAGTAGAATAATGTTGGTAACCGCATGATCGAATAGTAAAATCAGATAGTAGAATAATGGTGGGAACCCCATTAAAGAATATAGTAGTAGAATAAAGGTAGGAACCGTAAAATCAAATAGTAGAATAAAGGTGGTAACCGTATTACCTATTTACCTATTTTGGAATCAAAGATACTCAATCAATTTCCGAAAACTTACTTTTTTTTAAATGAAAAAACAAAGATCAATTGCCGGAAATTTACCTTTTTGGCAATGAAAAAACGAAGATACTCGATCAAGTTGGCAACCGTATTATCGAATATCAGAATAAAAGGTGGTAACCGTATTATCAAATAGTAGAATAAAAGGTTGTTGTTAAGTTTCTGACCGCCATCCTTGGCCAGTTGAAAAGGACTTAAAGTAAGTAAGTCCTGAGCTATAGAATCCTTTGGTAAGTGAATAAGTCCTGCGTTATGGAATCCTACGTAGTGTCAAAGGTCCAGTGATATAATCCTATGTTCTGTCGTCCACGAAGGTTCAATGCAATATGCGTAGGTATGACCAGAAAAGCCAGTATAAATAAGAATATCAGCAGCAGAGTACTGCCAGTGATTGGCCAAGAATATGGTCACATGATTATCGCCGAGTCTATAAATAAGAGTGGGCATTTAACACACGCCTTATATCTAAAAAATCTCACCACCCCCCTTTTTGAGTGGGTGATTCCATTCAGAAATATTAAATCATTTCATTCAGGAATATTACAATTTACAATCATTTCATAAAGAAATTTTAAAATTTATAGTAATAGTATTTTTGTTCTATTACTTCTAAACCTAATTTTACTAATCCTATTTTGTTAAAAAAATATTAATTATTGTTATTATTTTGCTATTCCTAATTTAATTCTTAACCTTATTACTGCCAACATTACAGTCAAGATTAGTATTGTCCCTTTTTTCCCTTTTTTTTTTTTAATTTGAAATTAAAAAAAAAATACTTAACATTTTGACAAAAGTCCTTTTTCTTATATCTACAGTCGTATGACATGTGGCCCTTTTTATTACAAATATAACGTAATATTTGTTTTTAATGGCGACTTCTTGTTATCCTTCCAAGGTCTGCCTTGATAATTCTTGTAGTTGGTATATCTAGTTGATCTGCCCTCATAGCGGGGGTTAATTTTACCCTTTTTAAATTGGGTCTTTAGTTGTATAGTTCCATGTTCTGGTTCCCCAGAGTACATACTTTCTGTTTCTTCATAACTACGGAGACTGACTTTGAATTCCGTAAACGTCATAGGCTTATCCCTTTGGGTTATTACTGTTGCAAAGGGTTTAAAATTTGAGGGCAAGCCCTTCAATACCATGGCAATTAATAAGCCATCGCTAACAATCTCCCAGGCCTCCCTTAATGAGTTTGCAATGCTCTCAGTTTGGATTATGTAATCAGTGATTGATTCATAATCTGTTCTACTCAACGAACTTATTTGGCGATATAGTCCTACAATTCTAGGCTTGCCTTTCAACAAGTAGTGAGTCCTTAATATCTCCATTGCCCTTCTGCCATCATCTCTCGCTTCGCGCATTACGAGTGAGAGACTCTGGTTATCCAAGCATTGGATTAATTCTGCATATATTGTAGCATTTTTGTCTACGAAAATTGGGTCCTCCGGTTGGTCAGATGGTGCATTGATTATGTCATGCAACTGAAGGGTTCTCAGATATCCATGGAACTTAGTCTCCCAAATTTCGTAGCTGGCCTCGTCGCCATTGAAGTAGATCCAAGCGTACCGTCGCCCATAACCTGTTAAGTTTCTGTCCGCCAACCTTGGCCAGTTGAAAAGGACTTAAAGTAAGTAAGTCCTGAGCTATAGAATCCTTTGGTAAGTGAATAAGTCCTGCGTTATGGAATCCTACGTAGTGTCAAAGGTTCAGTGATATAATCCTATGTTCTGTCGTCCACGAAGGTTCAAAGCAATATGCGAAGGTATGACCAGAACAGCCAGTATAAATAACAATATCAGCAGCAGTGTACTGCCAGTGATTAGTCAAGAATATGGTCACATGATTATCGCCGAGTCTATAAATAAGAGAGGGCATTTAACACACGCCTTATATCTAAAAAATTTCAACAGTGGTAACCGTATTATCGAATATTAGAATAAAAGGTGGGAACCGTATTATCGAATAGTAGAATAAAAGGTGGGAACCGTATTATCGAATAGTAGAATAAAAGGTGGTAACCATATTATCGAATAGTAGAATAAAATGTGGGAACCGTATTATCGAATAGTAGAATAAAAAGTGGTAACCATATTATCGAATAGTAGAATAAAATGTGGGAACCGTATTATCGAATAGTAGAATAAAAGGTGGTAACCGTATTATCGAATAGAATAAAGGTAGGAACCTTTTATCGGATAGTAGAATAAAGGTAGGAACCTTTTATCGGATAGTAGAATAAAGGTGGGAACAGTATTATTGATTAGTACAATAAACGTATACCGTATAATCGAATAGTAGAATGTAGGTGGGAACTTTATAATCAAATACTAAAATGAAGCTGGGGACCGTATCATCGGATAGTAGATTAAAGTTGGAAACCGTATTATTGTATAGTAAAATGAATGTGGAAACCGTAAAATCAAATAATAGAATAAAGATGGGGACTGTATTATCGAATAGTTGCAGAAAGGCTGGAACAATATTATCTCGAATAGTAGAATAAATGAGGGAACCGTATTATCGAATACTAGAATGAGGGTGGGCACCACATTATCAAATAATAGAATGAAGGTGGGAACTTACCTTTTTTGGAATGAAAAAACAAAGATACTTAACCTTTTTAGGAAAAAACCCGAAAAGATACTCAATCAATTGTCAAAAACTTACCTTTTTTTAATGAAAACAAAAAGATACTTAATCAATATCTGAAAATTTACCTTTTTTAGAATGAAAAATAAAGATACTCATTCAATTTGCAAAAATGTACTTTTCTGGAATGAAAACAAAAAGATACTCAATCAATTGGCAAAAAATTACCTTTTTTGGAATGAAAAAACAAATATACTCGATCAAGTACCGAAAATTTATTTTTTTTAATGCAAAAACAAAGATACTCGATATATTGCCGAAAATTTACCTTCTTTGCAATGAAAAAACAAAGATACTCGATATATTGCCGAAAATTTACCTTCTTTGCAATGAAAAAACAAAGATACTCGATATATTGCCGAAAATTTACCTTCTTTACAATGAAAAAACAAAGATACTCGATATATTGCCGAAAATTTACCTTCTTTGCAATGAAAAAACAAAGATACTCGATCAATTAAGAAAAAATTTACTTTCTTTGCAATGAAAAAACAAAGATACTCGATTAATTAAAAAAATTACCTTCTTTGCAATGAAAAAACAAAGATACTCGATCAATTAAGAAAAAATTAACCTTCTTTGCAATGAAAAAACAAAGATACTCGATCAATTAACAAAAATTTACCTTCTTTGCAATGAAAAAACAAAGATACTCGATCACTTGTCCAAAATGTACGGTTGTTGGAAAGAAAAAAAAAAACCTTTTTTATATAAAAAAAAAACCCCAAAGATAATCGATTAATTGTCGAAAAGTTACCTTTTTTGGAATGAAAAAACATAGATAGTCAATGAAGTGTCAAAGATTTGTCTTTTTTAGCTTAAAAAATGTAATCGACCAAATGTGGAAAATTTACCGTTTTTCGAATGAAAAAACAAAGAAATGGATAAATGTGAAAAATTTACCTTATTTGGAATGAAAGAACAAACATACAAAATCAAATGTGGAAAATTTACCGTTTTTCGAATGAAAAAACAAAGAAATGGATAAATGTGAAAAATTTACATTTTTTGGAATGAAAGAAAAAACATACTAAATCAAATGTGGAAAATTTACCGTTTTACGAATGAAAAAACAAAGAAATGGATAAATGTGAAAAATTGACCTTTTTTGGAATGAAAGAACAAAGATACTATATCAAATGTGGAAAATTTACCGTTTTTCGAATGAAAAAAAAAAGAAATGGTTAAATGTGAAAAATTTACCTTTTTTGGAATAAAAGAACAAACATACTAAATCAAATGTGGAAAATTTACCATTTTTCGAATGAAAAAACAAAGAAATGGATAAATGTGAAAGATTTACCTTTTTTGGAATGAAAGAACAAAGATACTAAATGAAATGTGGAAAACTTACCGTTTTTAGAATGAAAAAACAAAGAAATGGATAAATGTGAAAAATTTACCTTTTTTGGAATGAAAGAACAAACATACTAAATCAAATGTGGGAAAATTTACCGTTTTTCGAATGAAAAAACAAAGAAATAGATAAATGTGACAAATTTACCTTTTCTGGAATAAAAGAACAAAAAATTAAATAAATGTGGAAAATTTACCGTTTTTCGAATGAAAAAACAAAGAAATGGATAAATGTGAAAAATTTACCTTTTTGGAATGAAAGAACAAACATACTAAATGAAATGTGGAAATTTACCGTTTTTCGAATGAAAAAACAAAGAAATGGATAAATGTGAAAAATTTACCTTTTTTGGAATAAAAGAACAAAGATACTAAATAAATGTGGAAAATTCACCGTTTTTCGAATGAAAAAACAAAGAAATGGATAAATGTGAAAAATTTACCTTTTTTGGAATGAAAGAACAAAGACACTAAATCAAATGTGGAAAATTTACCGTTTTTCGAAAGAAAAAACAAAAAAATGGATAAATGTGAAAGATTTAACTTTTTTGGAATGAAAGAACAAAGATACTAAATCAAATATGGAAAATTTACCGTTTTTCGAATGAAAAAAAACAAAGAAATGGATAAATGTGAAAAATTTACCTGTTTTGGAATGAAAGAACAAACATACTAAATCAAATGTGGAAAATTTACCGTTTTTCGAATGAAAAAACAAAGAAATGGATAAATGTGACAAATTTACCTTTTTTGGAATAAAAGAACAAAAAAATTAAATAAATGTGGAAAATTTACCGTTTTTCGAATGAAAAAACAAAGAAATGGATAAATGTGAAAAATTTACATTTTTTGGAATGAAAGAACAAACATACTGAATCAAATGTGGAAAATTTACCGTTTTTCGAATGAAAAAAAAAAAAGAAATGGATAAATGTGAAAAATTTACCTTTTTTGGAATGAAAGAACAAACATACTAAATGAAATGTGGAAAATTTACCGTTTTTCGAATGAAAAAACAAAGAAATGGATAAATGTGAAAAATTTACCTTTTTTGGAATAAAAGAACAAAGATACTAAATAAATGTGGAATATTTACCGTTTTTCGAATGAAAAAACAAAGAAATGGATAAATGTGAAAAATTTACCTTTTTTGGAATAAAAGAAGAAAGATACTAAATCAAATGTGGAAAATTTACCGTTTTTCGAAAGAAAAAACAAAAAAATGGATAAATGTGAAAGATTTAACTTTTTGGGAATGAAAGAACAAAGATACTAAATCAAATGTGGAAAATTTACCGTTTTTCGAATGAAAAAACAAAGAAATGGATAAATGTTAAAAATTTACCTTTTTTGGAATGAAAGAACGAACACACTAAATCAAATGTGGAAAATTCACCATTTTTCGAATGAAAAAACAAAGAAATGGATAAATGTGACCTTTTTTGGAATAAAAGAACAAAAAAATTAAATAAATGTGGAAAATTTACCGTTTTTCGAATGAAAAAAAAAAGAAATGGATAAATGTGAAAAATTTACCTTTTTTGGAATGAAAGAACAAACATACTAAATGAAATGTGGAAAATTTACCGTTTTTCGAATGAAAAAACAAAGAAATGGATAAATGTGAAAAATTTACCTTTTTTGGAATAAAAGAACAAAGATACTAAATAAATGTGGAATATTTACCGTTTTTCGAATGAAAAAACAAAGAAATGGATAAATGTGAAAAATTTACCTTTTTTGGAATAAAAGAAGAAAGATACTAAATCAAATATGGAAAATTTACCGTTTTTCGAATGAAAAAAAAAAGAAATGTATAAATGTGAAAAATTTACCTTTTTTGGAATGAAAGAACAAAGATACTAAATAGAATGTGGAAAATTTACCGTTTTTCGAATGAAAAAACAAAGAAATGGATAAATATGAAAAATTTACCTTTTTTGGAATGAAAGAACAAACATACTAAATCAAATGTGAAAAATTCATCGTTTTTCGGATGTACAAAAAAAAGAAATAAATAAATGTGAAAGATTTACCCTTTTTGGAATGAAAGAACAAACATACTAAATGAAATGTGGAAAATTTACCGTTTTTCGAATGAAAAAACAAAGAAATGGATAAATGTGAAAAATTTACCTTTTTTGGAATAAAAGAACAAAGATACTAAATAAATGTGGAATATTTACCGTTTTTCGAATGAAAAAACAAAGAAATGGATAAATGTGAAAAATTTACCTTTTTTGGAATAAAAGAACAAAGATACTAAATCAAATGTGGAAAATTTACCGTTTTTCGAAAGAAAAAACAAAAAAAATGGATAAATGTGAAAGATTTAACTTTTTGGGAATGAAAGAACAAAGATACTAAATCAAATGTGGAAAATTTACCGTTTTTCGAATGAAAAAACAAAGAAATGGATAAATGTTAAAAATTTACCTTTTTTGGAATGAAAGAACAAACACACTAAATCAAATGTGGAAAATTCACCGTTTTTCGAATGAAAAAACAAAGAAATGGATAAATGTGACCTTTTTTGGAATAAAAGAACAAAAAAATTAAATAAATGTGGAAAATTTACCGTTTTTCGAATGAAAAAACAAAGAAATGGATAAATGTGTAAAAAAATGTACCTTTTTTGGAATATAAGAACAAAGATACTAAATAAATGTTAAAAATTTACCGTTTTTCGAATGAAAGAACAAACATACTCAATCAAATGTGGAAAATTCATCGATTTTCGAATGAACAAAAAAAAAAAGAAACAAATAAATGTGAAAGATTTACCTTTTTTGAAATGAAAGAACCAAGATACTAAATCAAATGTGGAAAATTTACCGTTTTTCGAATGAAAAAACAAAGAAATGGATAAATGTGAAAAATTTAACTTTTTTGAAATGAAAGATCAAACATACTAAATCAAATGTGGAAAATTTACCATTTTTCGAATGAAAAAAACAAAGAAATGGATAAATGTGAAAAATTTACCTTTTTTGGAATGAAAGAACAAACATACTAAATCAAATGTGGAAAATTTACCGTTTTTCGAATGAAAAAACAAAGAAATGGATAAATGTGAAAAATTTACCTTTTTTGGAATGAAAGAACAAACATTCTAAATCAAATGTGGAAAATTTACCGTTTTTCGAATGGAAAAACAAAGAAATGGATAAATGTGAAAAATTTACCTTTTTTGGAATGAAAGAACAAACATTCTAAATCAAATGTGGAAAATTTACCGTTTTTCGAATGAAAAAACAAAGAAATGGATAAATGAGAAAAATTTACCTTTTTTGGAAGAAAGAACAAAGATTCTCAATAAATGTGGAAAATTTACCGTTTTT
Source organism: Doryteuthis pealeii (assembly GCA_023376005.1). Classification (NCBI taxonomy): domain Eukaryota; kingdom Metazoa; phylum Mollusca; class Cephalopoda; order Myopsida; family Loliginidae; genus Doryteuthis; species Doryteuthis pealeii. The sequence continues at coordinate 23,858,518 of CM042152.1, forward strand.
CAACTGAAAAAAGTAAGAATTGAATAAATGTGAAAAATTTACCTTTTTTGGAATAAAAGAAAAAAGATGCTCAATCAAATGTGGAAAATTTACCGTTTTTCAACTGAAAAAACAAAGAAAAGAATAAATGTGAAAAATTTACCTTTTTTGAATGAAAGAACAAACATACTGAATCAAATGTGAAAAATTCATCGTTTTTCGAATGTACAAAAAAAAAAGAAATAAATAAATGTGAAAATTTACCTTTTTTGGAATGAAAGAACAAAGATACTAAATCAAATGTGGAAATTTACCTTTTTTCGATGAAAAAACAAAGAAATGGATAAATGTGAAAAATTTACCTCTTGTGGAATGAAAGAACAAAGATACTCAATACAATGTGGAAAATTTACCGTTTTTCGAATGAAAAACAAAGAAATGGATAAATGTGAAAAATTTACCTTTTTTGGAATAAAAGAACAAAGATACTAAATAAATGTGGAAAATTTACCGTTTTTCGAATGAAAAAACAAAGAAATGGATAAATGTTAAAAATTTACCTTTTTGGAATGAAAGAACAAACATACTCAATCAAATGTGGAAAATTCATCGATTTTCGAATGAAAAAAAAAAAGAAACAAATAAATGTGAAAATTTACCTTTTTTGAATGAAAGAACCAAGATACTTAATCAAATGTGGAAAATTTACCATTTTTTCGAATGAAAAAACAAAGAAATGGATAAATGTGAAAAATTTACCTTTTTTGAAATGAAAGATCAAACATACTAAATCAAATGTGGAAAATTTACCATTTTTCGAATTAAAAAACAAAGAAATGGATAAATGTGAAAAATTTACCTTTTTTGGAATGAAAGAACAAACATTCTAAATCAAATGTGGAAAATTTACCGTTTTTCGAATGAAAAAACAAAAAAATGGATAAATGTGAAAAATTTACCTTTTTAGGAATGGAAGAACAAACATTCTAAATCAAATGTGGAAAATTTACCGTTTTTCGAATGAAAAAACAAAGAAATAGATAAATGTGAAAAGTTTACCTCTTTTGGAATGAAAGAACAAACATACTAAATCAAATGTGGAAAATTTACCGTTTTTCGAATGAAAAAACAAAGAAATGGATAAATGTGACAAATTTACCTTTTTTGAAATGAAAGATCAAACATACTAAATCAAATGTGGAAAATTTACCATTTTTCGAATGAAAAAACAAAGAAATGGATAAATGTGAAAAATTTACCTTTTTTGGAATGAAAGAACAAACATTCTAAATCAAATGTGGAAAATTTACCATTTTTCGAATGAAAAAACAAAGAAATGGATAAATGTGAAAGATTTACATTTTTTGGAATGGAAGAACAAACATTCTAAATCAAATGTGGAAAATTTACCGTTTTTCGAATGAAAAAACAAAGAAATGGATAAATGTGAAAAATTTACCTTTTTTGGAATGAAAGAACAAACATTCTAAATCAAATGTGGAAAATTTACCGTTTTTCGAATGAAAAAACAAAGAAATGGATAAATGTGAAAAATTTACCTTTTTTGGAATGAAAGAACAAACATTCTAAATCAAATGTGGAAAATTTACCGTTTTTCGAATGAAAAAACAAAGAAATGGATAAATGTGAAAAATTACCTTTTTTGGAATGAAAGAACAAACATTCTAAATCAAATGTGGAAAATTTACCGTTTTTCGAATGAAAAAACAAAGAAATGGATAAATGTGAAAAATTTACCTTTTTTTGGAATGAAAGAACAAACATTCTAAATCAAATGTGGAAAATTTACCGTTTTTCGAATGAAAAAACAAAGAAATGGATAAATGTGAAAAATTTACCTTTTTTGGAATGAAAGAACAAACATACTAAATCAAATGTGGAAAATTTACCGTTTTTCGAATGAAAAAACAAAGAAATGGATAAATGTGAAAAATTTACCTTTTTTGGAATGAAAGAACAAACATACTAAATCAAATGTGGAAAATTTAACGTTTTTCGAATGAAAAAACAAAGAAATGGATAAATGTGAAAAATTTACCTTTTTTGGAATGAAAGAACAAACATACTAAATCAAATGTGGAAAATTTACCGTTTTTCGAATGAAAAAACAAAGAAATGGATAAATGTGAAAAATTTACCTTTTTTGGAATGAAAGAACAAACATACTAAATCAAATGTGGAAAATTTACCGTTTTTCGAATGAAAAAACAAAGAAATGGATAAATGTGAAAAATTTACCTTTTTTGGAATGAAAGAAAAACATTCTAAATCAAATGTGGAAAATAAACCCTTTTTCGAATGAAAAAAACAAAGAAATGGATAAATGTGAAAAATTTACCTTTTTTGGAATGAAAGAACAAACATTCTAAATCAAATGTGGAAAATTTACCGTTTTTCGAATGAAAAAACAAAGAAATGGATAAATGTGAAAAATTTACCTTTTTTGGAATGAAAGAACAAACATACTAAATCAAATGTGGAAAATAAACCGTTTTTCGAATGAAAAAACAAAGAAATGGATAAATGTGAAAAATTTACTTTTTTGGAATGAAAGAACAAACATACTAAATCAAATGTGGAAAATTTACCGTTTTTCGAATGAAAAAACAAAGAAATGGATAAATGTGAAAAATTTACCTTTTTTGAAATGAAAGAACAAACATACTGAATCAAATGTGAAAAATTCATCGTTTTTCGAATGTACAAAAAAAAAAGAAATAAATGTGAAAAATTTACCTTTTTTGGAATGAAAGAACAAAGATACTAAATCAAATGTGGAAAATTTACCTTTTTTCGATTGAAAAAACAAAGAAATGGATAAATGTGAAAAATTTACCTTTTTGGAATGAAAGAACAAACATACTAAATCAATGTGGAAAATTTACCGTTTTTCGAATGAAAAAACAAAGAAATGGATAAATGTGAAAAATTTTACCTTTTTTGGAATGAAAGAACAAACATACTAAATAAATGTGGAAAATTTACCGTTTTTCGAATGAAAAAACAAAGAAATGGATAAATGTGAAAAATTTACCTTTTTGGAATGAAAGAACAAACATACTAAATCAAATGTGGAAAATTACCGTTTTCGAATGAAAAAAAAAAAAAAGGATAAATGTGAAAATTTACCTTTTTGAATGAAAGAACAAGATACTAAATCAAATGTGGAAAATTTACCGTTTTTCGAATGAAAAAACAAATAAATGGATAAATGTGAAAAATTTACCTTTTTTGAATGAAAGAACAAACATACTAAATCAAATGTGGAAAATTTACCGTTTTTCGAATGGAAAAACAAAGAAATGGATAAATGTGAAAAATTTACCTTTTTTGGAATGAAAGAACAAACATTCTAAATCAAATGTGGAAAATTTACCTTTTTCGAATGAAAAAAACAAAGAAATGGATAAATGTGAAAAATTTACCTTTTTTTGGAATGAAAGAACAAAATTCTAAATAAATGTGGAAAATTTACCGTTTTTCAATGAAAAAAAGAAATGGATAAATGTGAAAAATTTACCTTTTTGGAATGAAAGAAAAAAATCTAAATCAAATGTGGAAAATTTACCGTTTTTCAATGAAAAAACAAAGAAAAGATAAATGTGAAAAATTTACCTTTTTTGAATGAAAGAACAAACATACTAAATCAAATGTGAAAAATTACCGTTTTTCGAATGAAAAAAAAAAAGAAATAAATAAATGTGAAAAATTTACCTTTTTTGGAATGAAAGAACAAACATACTAAATCAAATGTGGAAAATTTACCTTTTTTCGAATGAAAAAACAAAGAAATGGATAAATGTGAAAAATTTACCTTTTTGGAATGAAAGAACAAACATACTAAATCAAATGTGGAAAATTACCGTTTTTTCGAATGAAAAAACAAAGAAATGGATAAATGTGAAAAATTTACCTTTTTTGGAATGAAAGAACAAACATACTAAATCAAATGTGGGAAAATTTACCGTTTTTCGAATGAAAAAACAAAGAAATGGATAAATGTGAAAAATTTACCTTTTTTGGAATGAAAGAACAAACATACTAAATCAAATGTGGAAAATTACCGTTTTTCGAATGAAAAAAAAAAAAGAAAAAATAAATGTGAAAATTTACCTTTTTTGGAATGAAAGAACAAACATTCTAAATCAAATGTGGAAAATTTACCGTTTTTTCGAATGAAAAAACAAAGAAATGGATAAATGTGAAAAATTTACTTTTTTGGAATGAAAGAACAAACATACTAAATCAAATGTGGAAAATTTACCGTTTTTCGAATGAAAAAAAAAAGAAATGGATAAATGTGAAAATTTACCTTTTTTGGAATGAAAGAACAAACATACTAAATCAAATGTGGAAAATTTACCGTTTTTCGAATGAAAAAACAAAGAAATGGTAAATGTGAAAAATTTACCTTTTTTGGAATGAAAGAACAAACATACTAAATCAAATGTGGAAAATTTACCGTTTTTCGAATGAAAAAACAAAGAAATGGATAAATGTGAAAAATTTACCTTTTTTGGAATGAAAGAACAAACATTCTAAATCAAATGTGGAAAATTACCGTTTTTCGAATGAAAAAAAAAGAAATGGATAAATGTGAAAAATTTACCTTTTTTGGAATGAAAGAACAAACATACTAAATCAAATGTGGAAAATTTACCGTTTTTCGAATGAAAAAACAAAGAAATGGATAAATGTGAAAAAATTTACCTTTTTTGGAATGAAAGAAAAAACATCTAAATCAAATGTGGAAAATAAACCGTTTTTCGAATGAAAAAACAAAGAAATGGATAAATGTGAAAAATTTACCTTTTTTGGAATGAAAGAACAAACATTCTAAATCAAATGTGGAAAATTTACCGTTTTTCGAATGAAAAAACAAAGAAATGGATAAATGTGAAAAATTTACCTTTTTTGGAATGAAAGAACAAACATACTAAATCAAATGTGGAAAATAAACCGTTTTTCGAATGAAAAAACAAAGAAATGGATAAATGTGAAAAATTTACCTTTTTTGGAATGAAAGAACAAACATTCTAAATCAAATGTGGAAAATTTACCGTTTTTCGAATGAAAAAACAAAGAAATGGATAAATGTGAAAAATTTACCTTTTTGAATGAAAGAAAAAAAACATTCTAAATCAAATGTGGAAAATAAACCGTTTTTTGAATGAAAAAACAAAGAAATGGATAAATGTGAAAAATTTACCTTTTTTGGAATGAAAGAACAAACATACTAAATCAAATGTGGAAAATTTACCGTTTTTCGAATGAAAAAACAAAGAAATGGATAAATGTGAAAAATTTACCTTTTTTGGAATGAAAGAACAAACATTCTAAATCAAATGTGGAAAATTACCGTTTTTCGAATGAAAAAACAAAGAAATGGATAAATGTGAAAAATTTACCTTTTTTGGAATGAAAGAACAAACATACTAAATCAAATGTGGAAAATTTACCGTTTTTCGAATGAAAAAACAAAGAAATGGATAAATGTGAAAAATTTACCTTTTTTGGAATGAAAGAAAAAACATTCTAAATCAAATGTGGAAAATAAACCGTTTTTTTTTGAAAAAAACAAAGAAATGGATAAATGTGAAAAATTTACCTTTTTTGGAATGAAAGAACAAACATTCTAAATCAAATGTGGAAAATTTACCGTTTTTTCGAATGAAAAAACAAAGAAATGGATAAATGTGAAAAATTTACCTTTTTTGGAATGAAAGAACAAACATACTAAATCAAATGTGGAAAATTACCGTTTTTCGAATGAAAAAACAAAGAAATGGATAAATGTGAAAAATTACCTTTTTTGGAATAAAAGAAAAAACATTCTAAATCAAATGTGGAAAATTTACCGTTTTTCGAATGAAAAAACAAAGAAATGGATAAATGTGAAAAATTTACTTTTTTGGAATGAAAGAACAAACATACTAAATCAAATGTGGAAAATTTACCGTTTTTCGAATGAAAAAACAAAGAAATGGATAAATGTGAAAAATTTACCTTTTTTGGAATGAAAGAACAAACATACTAAATCAAATGTGGAAAATTTACCGTTTTTCGAATGAAAAAACAAAGAAATGGATAAATGTGAAAAATTTACCTTTTTTGAATGAAAGAACAAACATTCTAAATCAAATGTGGAAAATTTACCGTTTTTCGAATGAAAAAAAAGAAATGGATAAATGTGAAAAATTTACCTTTTTTGGAATGAAAGAACAAACATACTAAATCAAATGTGGAAAATTTACCGTTTTTCGAATGAAAAAACAAAGAAATGGATAAATGTAAAAATTTACCTTTTTTGGAATGAAAGAACAAACATACTAAATCAAATGTGGAAAATTTACCGTTTTTCGAATGAAAAAACAAAGAAATGGATAAATGTGAAAAATTTACCTTTTTTGGAATGAAAGAACAAACATACTAAATCAAATGTGGAAAATTACCGTTTTTCGAATGAAAAAAAAAAAAAGATAAATGTGAAAATTTACCTTTTTTGAATGAAAGAACAAACATTCTAAATCAAATGTGGAAAATTTACCGTTTTTCGAATGAAAAAACAAAGAAATGGATAAATGTGAAAAATTTACCTTTTTTGGAATGAAAGAACAAACATTCTAAATCAAATGTGGAAAATTTACCGTTTTTCGAATGAAAAAAAAAGAAATGGATAAATGTGAAAAATTTACCTTTTTTGGAATGAAAGAACAAACATACTAAATCAAATGTGGAAAATTTACCGTTTTTCGAATGAAAAAACAAAGAAATGGATAAATGTGAAAAATTTACCTTTTTTGGAATGAAAGAACAAACATACTAAATCAAATGTGGAAAATTTACCGTTTTTCGAATGAAAAAACAAAGAAATGGATAAATGTGAAAATTTACCTTTTTTGGAATGAAAGAACAAACATTCTAAATCAAATGTGGAAAATTTACCGTTTTTCGAATGAAAAAACAAAGAAATGGATAAATGTGAAAAATTTACCTTTTTTGAATGAAAGAACAAACATACTAAATCAAATGTGGAAAATTTACCGTTTTTCTAATGAAAAAACAAAGAAATGGATAAATGTGAAAAATTACCTTTTTTGGAATGAAAGAAAAAACATTCTAAATCAAATGTGGAAAAATAAACCCTTTTTCGAATGAAAAAAAAAAAAGAAATGGATAAATGTGAAAAATTTACCTTTTTTGAATGAAAGAACAAACATTCTAAATCAAATGTGGAAAATTTACCGTTTTTCGAATGAAAAAACAAAGAAATGGATAAATGTGAAAAATTTACCTTTTTTGGAATGAAAGAACAAACATACTAAATCAAATGTGGAAAATAAACCGTTTTTCGAATGAAAAAACAAAGAAATGGATAAATGTGAAAAATTTACCTTTTTTGGAATGAAAGAACAAACATTCTAAATCAAATGTGGAAAATTTACCGTTTTTCGAATGAAAAAACAAAGAAATGGATAAATGTGAAAAATTTACGTTTTTTGGAATGAAAGAACAAACATACTAAATCAAATGTGGAAAATTTACCGTTTTTCGAATGAAAAAACATAGAAATGGATAAATGTGAAGAATTTACCTTTTTTGGAATGAAAGAACAAACATACTAAATCAAATGTGGAAAATTTACCGTTTTTCGAATGAAAAAACAAAGAAATGGATAAATGTGAAAAATTTACCTTTTTTGAATGAAAGAACAAACATCTAAATCAAATGTGGAAAATTTACGTTTTTCGAATGAAAAAACAAAGAAATGGATAAATGTGAAAAATTTACGTTTTATCTCTCTCTGGNATGTGTTTCGTTCTCAAGAACAGATTCTGGTTTATGCATATACCATTTTTGTTGTATGGTCAAAATTAAATCTCTTGCAAATTCCCAGTGGATCACCTTTCCAACCCAGTCATGTCTAGTTTTGTACTCCGTTGTGCTAGTTTGCTACATTCACAGAGTACATGGTTTACAGTCTCTTCTCTATTACCGCAAAGTCTACATTTACTATTTTGTTGGGTCTTATCAATTTTCGCTTTGATATAGTTTGTCCTTATGGCATTATTTTGTGCAGCAATTATTAATGATTCAGTTTCTCTTTTGAGGTTTCCTTTTCTTAACCATGTCCAAGTCTTTCATGTGCAACTCTTCGATTTGTCGTTTGAAGTGTCCATATAATTGTTTTTCTTCCCATTTTTGTTTTCTAGTCTTTGTTGTTTTTCTGTTTGTCCATCTGTCACTTCTACTATTGTTGGCTGCCATAAGTAATCTGTCTTGCTCTTTCTTGTGTAATCTTCAAGTTGTTGGATTGTGATTTCTACGCAGTCCTCTATGTTGGCAAGACCTCTTCCCCCTTCCTTTCTTGACATTATAACCTATCTCTATCGTCTCTAGGGTGGAGAGCCTTGTGCATGGTAATTAACTTTCTCGTCCTTTGGTCAATCTGTCTGTTCTTCTTTTGTCCATTTTAAGAATGGTCCTGAGTATCTTATAATGTGGATGGCCCAGGTATTGATTATTATTATTATTATTATTATTATTATTATTATCTATAACAGTATTATTATTTATTATATTATCTATATACAGTATTATTATTATTATTATTATTATCTATATACAGTATTATTATTATTATCATTATATATATACAGTTTTATTATTATTATTATTATTATTATTATTATTATTATTTATTATCTATATATACAGTATTATTATTATTATTATTATTATTATTATTATTATTATCTATATACAGTATTATTTATTATTATTATTATTATTATTATTATTTATTATTATTATTATTATTATTACATATTATTATTATTATTATTATTATTATTATTATTATTACTATATACAGTATTATTATTTGAGTTTTCACATCAGTGTTAGCTGATGGTCTTTCACTGGAGTCTGAGTGACAGCAAGTCTCCTCAGGTCTCCAGGACTCTTCTGAGTATTCTGGCAGATTGCAGCAGTGCAGTGTTCTGAATGGTTTCAATCCTTCCTCTGATATCCAAACTTTCCAAACCCTTTTCTAATGCTTTTGGGACTGTTCCAAGTGCACCAACTACAATTGGTATAACTTTCACTTTCATATTCCATAACTTTTTCAGTTCTCTGGCAAGGTCGAGATATTTGTCAATTTTTTCATTTCCTTTAACTTCACCCTGTGATCCGCTGGCACTGCAAAATCCACCAGTTGACAAGTTCGTTCTTTTTTGTTAATCAACACTAGGTCTGGTCTTCTTGCTGGGATAAGGTGATCCGTTTTAATTTCAAAGTCCCAGAAAATTTTGTGTGTTTCGTTCTCAAGAACAGATTCTGGTTTATGCATATACCATTTTTGTTGTGTGGTCAAAATTTAATTTCTTGCATAATTCCCAGTGGATCACCTTCCCAACCCAGTCATGTCTAGTTTTGTACTCCCGTTGTGCTAGTTTGCTACATTCACAGAGTACATGGTTTACAGTCTCTTCTCTATTACCGCAAAGTCTACATTTACTATTTTGTTGGGTCTTATCAATTTTCGCTTTGATATAGTTTGTCCTTATGGCATTATTTTGTGCAGCAATTATTAATGATTCAGTTTCTCTTTTGAGGTTTCCTTTTCTTAACCATGTCAAAGTCTTTTCATGTGCAACCTCTTCGATTTGTCGTTTGAAGTGTCCATATAATTGTTTTTCTTCCCATTTTTGTTTTCTAGTCTTTGTTGTTTTTCTGTTTGTCCATCTGTCACTTCTACTATTGTTGGCTGCCATAAGTAATCTGTCTTTGCTCTTTCTTGTGTAATCTTCAAGTTGTTGGATTGTGATTTCTACGCAGTCCTCTATGTTGGCAAGACCTCTTCCCCCTTCCTTTCTTGACATATATAACCTATCTCTATCGTCTCTAGGGTGGAGAGCCTTGTGCATGGTAATTAACTTTCTCGTCCTTTGGTCATTCTGTCTGTTCTTCTTTTGTCCATTTTAAGAATGGTCCTGAGTATCTTATAATGTGGATGGCCCAGGTATTGATTATTATTATTATTATTATTATTATTATTATTATTATCTATATACAGTATTATTATTATTATCATTATCTATATACGTATATTATTATTTATTATTATCTATATACAGTATTATTATTATTATCATTATCTATATACAGTATTATTATTATTATTATTATTATTATTATTATCTATATACAGTATATTATTATTATTATTATTTTATTATCTATATACAGTATTATTATTATTATCATTTCAATATACAGTATTATTATTATTATTATTATCTATATACAGTATTATTATTATTATTATTATTATTATTATTATTATTATTATCTATATACAGTATTATTATTATTATTATTATTATTATTATTATTATTATTACTATATACAGTATTATTATTTGAGTTTTCACATCAGTGTTAGCTGATGGTCTTTCACTGGAGTCTGAGTGACAGCAAGTCTCCTCAGGTCTCCAGGACTCTTCTGAGTATTCTGGCAGATTGCAGCAGTGCAGTGTTCTGAATGGTTTCAATCCTTCCTCTGATATCCAAACTTTCCAAACCCTTTTCTAATGCTTTTGGGACTGTTCAAAGTGCACCAACTACAATTGGTATAACTTTCACTTTCATATTCCATAACTTTTTCAGTTCTCTGGCAAGGTCGAGATATTTTGTCAATTTTTTCATTTCCTTTAACTTCACCCTGTGATCGCTGGCACTGCAAAATCCACCAGTTGACAAGTTCGTTCTTTTTTGTTAATCAACACTAGGTCTGGTCTTCTTGCTGGGATAAGGTGATCCGTTTTAATTTCAAAGTCCAGAGAATTTTGTGTGTTTCGTTCTCAAGAACAGATTCTGGTTTATGCATATACCATTTTGTTGTGTGGTCAAAATTTAATTTCTTGCATAATTCCCAGTGGATCACCTTCCCAACCCAGTCGTGTCTAGTTTTGTACTCCCGTTGTGCTAGTTTGCTACATTCACAGAGTACATGGTTTACAGTCTCTTCTCTATTACCGCAAAGTCTACATTTACTATTTTGTTGGGTCTTATCAATTTTCGCTTTGATATAGTTTTGTCCTTATGGCATTATTTTGTGCAGCAATTATTAATGATTCAGTTTCTCTTTTGAGTTTCCTTTCTCTTAACCATGTCCAAGTCTTTTCATGTGCAACCTCTTCTATTTGTCGTTTGAAGTGTCCATATAATTGTTTTTCTTCCCATTTTTGTTTTCTAGTCTTTGTTGTTTTTGTTTGTCCATCTGTCACTTCTACTATTGTTGGCTGCCATAAGTAATCTGTCTTTGCTCTTTCTTGTGTAATCTTCAAGTTGTTGGATTGTGATTTCTACGCAGTCCTCTATGTTGGCAAGACCTCTTCCCCCTTCCTTTCTTGAATATATAACCTATCTCTATCGTCTCTAGGGTGGAGAGCCTTGTGCATGGTAATTAACTTTCTCGTCCTTTGGTCAATCTGTCTGTTCTTCTTTTGTCCATTTTAAAGATGGTCCTGAGTATCTTATAATGTGGATGGCCCAGGTATTGATTATTATTATTATTATTATTATTATTATTATTAATCTATATACAGTATTATTATTATTATAATTATCTATATACAGTATTATTATTATTATTATTATCTATATACAGTATTATTATTATTATCATTATCTATATACAGTATTATTATTATTATTATTATTATTATTATTATTATTATTATCTATATACAGTTTATTATTATTATTATTATTATTATTATTATTATTATCTATATACAGTTTATTATTAATTATTATTATTATTTTATTATTATTATTATCTATATAAAGTATTATTATTATATTATTATATTATTATTATTATTATTATCTATATACAGTATTATTATTTGAGTTTTCACATCAGTGTTAGCTGATGGTCTTTCACTGGAGTCTGAGTGACAGCAAGTCTCCTCAGGTCTCCAGGACTCTTCTGAGTATTCTGGCAGATTGCAGCAGTGCAGTGTTCTGAATGGTTTCAATCCTTCCTCTGATATCCAAACTTTCCAAACCCTTTCTAATGCTTTTGGGACTGTTCCAAGTGCACCAACTACAATTGGTATAACTTTCACTTTCATATTCCATAACTTTTTCAGTTCTCTGGCAAGGTCGAGATATTTGTCAATTTTTTCATTTCCTTTAACTTCACCCTGTGATCCGCTGGCACTGCAAAATCCACCAGTTGACAAGTTCGTTCTTTTTTGTTAATCAACACTAGGTCTGGTCTTCTTGCTGGGATAAGGTGATCCGTTTTAATTTCAAAGTCCAGAGAATTTTGTGTGTTTCGTTCTCAAGAACAGATTCTGGTTTATGCATATACCATTTTGTTGTGTGGTCAAAATTTAATTTCTTGCATAATTCCCAGTGGATCACCTTCCCAACCCGTCGTGTCTAGTTTTGTATTCTCGTTGTGCTAGTTTGCTACATCGCAGAGTATATGGTTAACAGTCTCATCTCTATTACGCGAAAGTCTACATTATATTTTGTTGGGTCTTATCAATTTTCGCTTTGATGTAGTTTGTCCTTTATGGCATTATTTTGTGCAGCAATTTATTATTATTATTATTATTATTATTATTATTATTATTATTATTATTATCTATATACAGTATTATTATTATTTTATCTATATACAGTATTATTATTATTATTATTATTATTATTATCTATATACAGTATTATTATATATTATCATTATCTTATACAGTATTATATTTATTAGTAGTAGTAGTATTATCTATATACAGTATTATTATTATTATTATTATTATTATCTATATAACAGTATTATTATTATTATTATTATTATTATTATTTTATTATTATTATTATCTATATACAGATTAATTATTTTATTATTATCTATATAATACAGTATTATTATTATTATTATTATTATTATTATTATCTATATACAGTATTATATATTATTATTATTATTATTATTATTATTATTATTATTATCTATATACAGTTATTATTATTATTATCTATATATCATTATTATTATTATATTCATTTGAACAAACATAGAAATAGGTTGACAAAATAACAAAAATACCTCTTATCAATTTTCGTGTCGAATGCAATTTTTTATTTAATGTAACAAATTATTTGTGCACGTTGCTTAATAAAGTTCCAAAGATCATCTGGTTCACTGTTTTTGTTTTGTTTTTTTGTTTTTTTTGTTTTTTTGGGTTGGTGTCTGTGTGTGTGTGTGTGTGTATGCGTGTGCAGATTTCACATTATTACTATTTTGAAGAATAAAAAAAGGATATTTGATCAATTGCCAAAAATTTACCTTTAATGGATTGAAAAAGCAAGATACTCGATCAATTGCCAAAAATTTACGTTTTTTGGAGTGAAAAAAGTAAAGATACTCGTCAATTGCCGAAATATATTTTTTAGAAGGAAAAAGCAAAGATACATGATCATTGCCGAAATTACCCATTTTTTAGAAAGAAAAAAAAATGATATTCGATGCGATTGCGGAAAATTTACCTTTTTTTGGATTGAAAAAAGCCAAGATACTCGGACACTTTACCTTTTCGGCAATGAAAAAACAAAGATACTCGATAATTCTGAAAATTTACTTTTTTCGATTGACAAAGCAAAGATACTATCCATTAATTGTAGAAGTTTTATCCTTTAGACAATGAAAAAGCAAAAATATTCGACAACATAAAATCTCTGTGACTTTGATAGAAAAACGGATCACCTTATCCCAAGCAAGAAGACCAGACCTAGTGTTGATAAACAAAAAAGAAAGAACTTGTCAATTGGTGGATTTTGCAGTTCCAGCAGATCACAGGGTGAAGCTAAAGGAAAATGAAAAAATGGACAAATATCTGGACCTTGCCAGAGAACGGAAAAAGCTATGGAATATGAAAGTCAAAGTGATACCAATTGTAGTTGGTGCACTTGGAATGGTCCCAAAAGGATTGGAAAGGGTTTGGAAAGTTTGGAAATCAGAGGAAGGATTGAAACCATTCAGAACACTGCACTACTGCAATCTGCCAGAATACTTAGAAGAGTCCTGGAGACCTGAGGAGACTTGCTGTCACTCAGACTCTAGTTAAAAGGCCATCAGCTAACGCTGATGTGAAAAACTCAAAAGGAGTGAATGATAATAACAATAATAACAATAAGCAGTATCTTTAAATCTTAAAATTATGTAGTATCTTAATTATTAATTCATGAATTATTATTATTATTATTATTATTATTATTATTAATTTGCACTATAATAATAATAATAATAATAATAATAATAATATGTAGTATCTTTAAAGATTAAAATTAGGTAGTATCTTAGTTATTAATTCATGAATTATTATTATTATTATGTATCATCTTAAAATCGTAAATTATTATTAATTATGTCGTATCTTAATTGTTAATTAATGAATTATTATTATTATTATTATTATTATTATTATTATTATTATTCCACTTTTCTAAAAGGTATTTAATAAGCTACATTTAGAATACTTAAAGAAATAAAGCTCCCTTTATAATTGAAAAACAACAATGGCTGACATGTTGTTGTATTTCGATTATGAGAATGAGGGTTTTTAAAGTAAAACCCCTGTTTATGAGATATCTATACTTACCTGAAAAACTAATGCAATCTACTCTCGAGCTACTTAAAACCATCCGAGCAAAATTATTTATTTATTTATTTATTTTTTAAATTCTCCAAAATTAACTCCCTTCACCTCCACGACCTCTCATCCAAGAAGACATATAATCACTTTCTTACGAGGACCTCTTTAGCACCTTTCTCAACCAGGAACTTTAGAGGGGAGGAGGGAGGGCATATACAGGTAAGTATAGATATCTCATAAACAGGGGTTTTACTTTAAAAACCCTCAGTTTATATCAATATCTATACTTACCTGTATAACTAATGCAAGAAACAGAATTTGTAGCAGAATTCCGGGAGGTGGGAAAAACAAAGTAAAGGAACATACTCACTTATTCTTCGCCAAACCGGCTGTCTCTAATATGGATGATCTTGCAAAGTTTCCTTCACTCCCAGCAACATCCCTTAAATAAAAGGATGCAAAGGTTTTCTCTGAAGACCAATGAGCCGCCTGTAGGATGTCTCTCAGTGAAGCTCCGTTAAACAAGGCCCACGATGAAACCAACCTTCTAGTATCATGGGCCCTAATGTCCTCAGAATGTGGCTGACCAGCTGCCTCATAGATATTTCTAATAGTGGAAACAATCCACCAGGAAATTGTACTATTAGCTGCTGGCCTATTTTGGCTCTTCTTATAGGTAATGAAGAGTGCCTCATTATCCTGCCACAACATTTCCGTTCTTTTCAAATACATTTTTAAACAACGACAAAGACACAGGGTGTCCTCCGCGTCATCTGTAAATCTTTTGAAATCTGGAATAAACCAAGGTGACCAGGCTTTCTTCAACCGTTGAGTCTTGGCTAAAAAATTCAAATTAGGTAAAAGACGTATACCCGCAGCTTCAAACCTAAGGTTCGACTCCTTGATAGATAAAGCATTTAGTTCACCTAATCTAGCAGCCGAAGCTAAGGCAACTAGGAAAACTGTCTTCCAAGATAAAAACTAACTCTGCAGAATCTAATGGTTCAAAGGGATGCTTAGTGAGAGCCTTTAGAACAAAAGGTAAGTCCCAGTTAGGGAGAAGTGGTCTTACTGAAGGATTTGAATTAAAAATTCCTTTAACCAGATTTGATAGCAGACTCTCTGAATTTATAGAACTCTTCTCCCAACCGTTGTGAATAGCTGCTAACGCTGTTCTATATCCAGCAATAGTTGAAGCTCTGCAACCTCTGACTTCATGTAAATGAACCAGAAAATCTGCCACATCCTTTATAGAGGCAGAATATGGGTTGATATCTCGTTCAAGACACCAGCTACAGTATATCTGTTGTCAAGCCTAGTACATTCTCCTGGTGGAAGGCCTTTTGCTATTTTTGATGTAACTTTGAGCCTTTCCAAAAAGAGATTCCTTAGATGGGGTAAGCTGGATATTTTCCACACAACTAGCTTCAAACTTTCTGGATCTGAATGTACTATCTGGCCCCGCCTCTGAGTTAGCATCTTCGGTGTTATTGGTAACTCTCTTGGGAAGTCTATCAGCAGGTCCAAAAGGACTGGATACCATGACTGCGTGGAGCTTGTGGGGCTACCAGAAGAAGAATTCATCCTTCCTGTGACACCTTCTGAAGGACCCGATGGATCAATATTGGGGGAGGAAATGCGTAGACATACATCCCTGTCCAATCTATGCTCAGAGCATCTGAGGCACTTGCAGCATTGACCGGATAAGGGGAGCAAAACACTCCCAACTTTCTGTTTTCCGGAGTAGCAAAAAGGTCTATGTTCGGATGCCCGAACCTCAGAAAAATCAAGTCCACTATCCTCCATTCCAGGCTCCATTCCGTCAACCGAGCTCCCACTTGGCCTCTCGATAGACGGTCTGCCAAAACATTCTTCTTTCCTGGAATCTGAGCTGCATAAAGGGAAATGTTGTGCTCTGCTGCCCAATGGAACACTTTCCATGCCAACAGACAAA
The DNA here is from genome assembly GCA_023376005.1 of Doryteuthis pealeii. NCBI lineage: Eukaryota > Metazoa > Mollusca > Cephalopoda > Myopsida > Loliginidae > Doryteuthis > Doryteuthis pealeii. Next base: position 23,875,144 of record CM042152.1, read on the forward strand.
GATGAAGAGATTTCGTACCCCCTTCTTTGTTGATGTAAGCTACAACTGTGGAATTGTCGCACCTTAACAGAACTCTCTTCCCTCTGACATGAGGTAGCAGTTGAACAAGAGCTAGCTGGACTGCTTTTAGCTCCAGCCAATTGATGTGGTTCTTTACTTGGAGATCGTCCCAAACTCCTGCTACCTGATGAAAGTTCAAGTGAGCTCCCCAGCCCCTTTCTGAGGCATCTGTCCAAAGAACTAGAGGCTCTGCATGATGAAGCTGTACCCCTTTGAAAAAATTCTCCCTCCTTGTCCACCATACAAGGTGACTTGCTAAGAAACTGTTTATGGGGATCATCTTCTTGATATTGTCCGTCCGAGGGACCCACCATGACCGAAGGTAGAACTGGATAGGCCTCATGTGCAACCGGGCCCAGGGGATCAGATCTATACATGCCGCTATAAGACCTAGAAGTCTGAGAAACCTGTGAGCTTGGCAGAACCTTGCCTCCAAGATACAATTTATTTGTTGTACCAGATTCTGGAATCTCTCCTCTGAAGGATAAATTATTCCTTCTTTCAAATTGAAGAGAGCCCCTTGATAATTTGCCTTTTGAGATGGAATCAGTTGAGATTTTTGGTAGTTCAGGAACAATCCCAAATCCCGGAGAAGGTCCCGCATTAATTTTACTTGTCGATTGAGAATGTGTTGATCCTGATTTCTGATTAACCAGTCGTCCAGGTACATGAAAATATGTATTTGACGGGACCTGAGAAATCCCCCCAGTGTTGACATCATTTTTGTGAACACTCTGGGGGCTATTGCAAGACCAAAGGGCATAGCTTTGAATTGGTAATGCCTTCCCTGAAAATGAAACCGCAGAAACTGCCGGTGGCCTGGGAAAATGGGAACATGGAAGTAAGCATCCTTTAGGTCCACCGTTATTATCCAATCGCCTTTCCTCAAGGCCCGACGAATAGTCCTGAAAGTTTCCATCTTGAAATGGGGAACCACCAGATGGGAATTTATCCCTCTCAAATTTGGAATGGGACGGAACCCTCCGTCCTTCTTGGGAACTAAAAAGAAGGTGCTGTAACACCCCTGAGCCTCCTGGGTTCTGGGGACTAAATCTATTGCTTGTTTTCCTAACAAGTCTCTTATTTCTTCTGAAATAACGTCTCTCTGGTAAGACGAACTGAATGCGGTCTTTTTTACACCGCTTCGCCTCGGTGCTGAAGCAAACTGAAGTTTTAGCCCTCCCCGGACTATGTCAAAATCCAGCGGTCGGAAGTAATCTTCCTCCAACCCTGTAAAAATCCTGCTAGTCGTCCCCTGACCAGCTCGGATTGAGGAAATACACAGCTTGTTGTCGTTGGGGACGAAACCCCAACGACTTCTGAAACCTGGATTTCTGAAACCCTGACTGCTCCTTTGTCCAGGTCGAAGCACTTTGTCCTCTCCCCTGTTTAAAGTTGGAGCCTTCCTGCTTCAGCCTTTTCTGCCTAAAACCTGAAGAGTTAGCGTAATTCGTCTTCTTAGGGCTCTCCAACTTTCGCTTCACTTCCCAAAAATTCTTCCGGACGTGCTGTGTCTCCCTAGCATTTCTAAGGTTCTCTGCACTGCTATGCAAAACCTTGAAAAACCTTCCAGAAAACAGTTTGGGACCTACAGTAGGTAGGTGTGAAAGTTTATTTTCTGTGGCTTTATTCTTAAAAGCCATGTCCCTTAAATAAAGACTGCGCCTCGATGACACAGAACCCAAAATAATTCTGGACGTGACATCGGCCATAGATTGAAATAATTGGGATAGGGCCTGCAGGGCTTCTTGTCTATCTGCAACTGAACCCAACGCGTCAGTATAAGAAGTGATTAATGAGCCATACGATATTTGCCTAAGCAAAAGTCGAGCACTCGAATCCAGCTTCTTAAGGCACAAATTAGCAGAATCCGCAGATTTGCTAGAAAATCTATACTGAGCACCGCGAATATAGTCTTTACCGCTAGAAGGCGCCATAATACCCTCTTCAATGTTCTCGTCAAGATGAGGGGCAAGACAGAACTGGGTAAAGTGGTCATTAACCACCATATATTTCTGATCCTCTGAGGATCGAAAACATTTTATTTTCTCTCTAGTCTGATATTCAGAATCGACCTCTTCCAGTGCTCTAATAACGGACCCATCTAATGGCAAACTAATAGCCTCCTTAACTCTCGGAGCCAACAGGTGATCCGCTATATATGATTTGAAATCAGAGTCCTTGTTCCTCTCAACACAAGGAATATCTAGTTTTGAAGCGACCTTCGAAATAAAGGCATTCCACTCCACATTACGAGTTTTAATCTCGCTTTCCAAAATCTGCTCGCTATCAGCTTCAGAGCAATGACTGAAATTCTCAGCCTCCCCCTCTGAATCAGAGAAATCATTATTATACCTGGTCGATGCAGGACCATCAATGGCGTGGAACTTTCCCGCCAATGGCTCCTTCATACAAGCCTCTCTCACTTGGCTCTCGTGTAAATTAAACATAAGTTTAATTCTATTATCGATCAAGCTGTTTAAATTCTTACATCCTTCTACATCAGACAGGAACCTGAAAGGGTAAGCATTTTTAGGGTCACTTCCTTGTTTTACGAAACTGATTCGAATGGGGCTTCTTTTATTTTCTGCTTTTCCAATGGCGACGGAAGCTGTAACTTCGTCAGGAAAGTCTTATTTGATCTTTCGTGATTGTAGTAACAATCAAGTTCATTTTCTCTCAGAGGAGAATGGACGTCAAATTCTCCCGCATTCTGATCTACAGAAACATCTGAAAAAAGCTGTAGCTTTGCTTCTGTAACTTTCTCCATTATTTATATAACACTTCTTTTTTTTTTTTTTTTCAAAAGAAATTCAAAATCCAAAAGAAAAACAACTTCAGTTTATTAACTGAATAAAAGGAGAAAAAGGCCAAAAATACTGACTCACCAATTTCTTTCCTTAATATTATTTCTCACTTCTCTCGGTATGGTTAAAAATTTAAGCAGTAATCAAGTAGTAAGAAATTTCAAACCTCTCACTAAGATCCGAGTAAAAAAGTGATTATATGTCTTCTTGGATGAGAGGTCGTGGAGGTAAAGGGAGTTAATTTTGGAGAATTTAAAAAAATAAATAAATAATTTTGCTCGGATGGTTTTAAGTAGCTCGAGAGTAGATTGCATTAGTTATACAGGTAAGTATAGATATTGATATAAACTAGCTTGTTTTCGAAAAGTGCATAAAAATTTATATCCTTAGTACTTAATTAAATTCTATGCCCACACCAAACTTTTCCATTTTACTTTTCCGACTTATTTATACATAGAGCCGGTTTGTGTATAATCACTGAGTATGGGTTTGGTGACTTGTTAGTCTAGTCGGCCATAGGTGGGTCAGTTGTGAGACAAGGAGGGCTGGTGTTGGGCAATCCAATATTTCTGAAAAGTGTGAAATGCCTTAAAATTTGTTGATTTCTCAGTGTTACTCTACCAGACTCTTAGACTGATTAAATATTGGTCACATTGATTACATATTGGTCATATTGATTATGTCATTGGTTATAGCGGCTAATTTTGATGACCTATCCCATTTGAGGGGTTAGGGCCTTCTTGGTTCTGTATGTACACATGATAACCAACAAAGAGTTGTGGAAGCCTATGTGTGTGTTCTGAAAGCCTTTCAACACATCATATGTGTCATTTAGCTAAGGCACTTTGTGATGGTCACAGCTTTCTGTCCATATATTATGATGTATCCGGGTTAAGGGATATATTATGAAGTTGGTATTTGGTATATTATCGCAGTAATAACTAGTGCGTCGAATAGCAGTACATCTTCCGAGCAGTCGTGGTGGTAGTCTGACTGGTAGGTGAGTAAGCTTAGCCTAGGTATGTCTATTCTGTGTGAATAGCAGTTGCAAGGTGGTCAAATTGTCTGAGTTCACACACAACAGCCGCTATAGCCACTTCCTCGCAGAGTCTGTTTAACACTTGTCAACTACCACTGCTGCTGCTATGCCTTCTTTCCTTCCTCTTTCTTTCTTTCCTTCTTCAAACAGAACGCCGTGTCACAAAAGCACGCAAAAATCGCTACACCCTCTCTGCCCAAAATGGGCCACTTTTATAGTGAAAACAGGAGTTGCAATGCACCATGGGCCATTACCCATAGTGCCTTTCAATACCAATAAAAGTGTCTTCTCTGCCCCCCTTCCAACTTTTCGACATTTCTCACTCCGACCGGACACCACGACACACCGCCCCGACCACATTCCTTTCTTCTTCGCTACATCTCTCTTTGCAAGCCATGCACCGGAACCGTTTCGAGTCAGGTAAGTTTGCCTCGTCATTACATTCCCCCTGATCTCAGGATCACAAAAAGTACAACCGTGAGCAGGACGTTTTCGACGTGTACTCCTCTGGAGAGGGACAGGGCCTGGTTGATCGTCCTCCGATCGCAACGGGCTCCAACAGTGAGTTGGTTTGGCAAATCCGGGTCGTCTGAGCGCATTTCGACGTCGGTGGCTGTTGTGCATGTCCCGAGCAAGTGACACTGTTTTGCCTTCCTTGTTGATCACAATGCTTCCCAGTGCCAATCTCTTGTCTCTCGTTGGCATGGGACTGACGTCCCAGTCTTGGCTCGTCTGCAGAGGATTCATCCGAATCACTGGCAGCACACTATTCTGATGAGGGGATCCCACCTGGATAAGCCTCATACTTTCTTCAGAGGAACTCTCATCTTCCAAAGAGCAAGGTTTCGAACAGAGGCGCAAATGTCTGACATGGCGTGGAGTTCCATCAACCATCACGGATTGCCGACTGTTGACTCCGGTCACACGACCTATTTTTGATCGTGTAGTGCACCTGCCGTTCGAAACCTTGACCCAAACATAGTCCCCTACTTGGTACATTCCGTGTTCCTGTTGCAATTTGGGCGGGAGAACAGCATCAATCCCCCTGACCCTGACATGGTACTGGTGTATACGATTGGCCGGCGCTGAAGACGACGAAACATCGTCTTTGGGTGTCACATTATACCAGTATACAGCTTCTTGGATGGTACACTGCTTCCTGGCCGTGATTGTCTTGATCGTCCTTATGACACCGTTCAACAATCCCGTTTCCGGACAGCACATACGCGCATCGGTGACGTAATCGCACTCCCCATTCCCCAAGAAAGGTTCGAAATCTCCTACTGGTAAAGGCAGTGTCATTATCGGTAAGTATTTCGACTGGTGGACCCCGCTCGCAAAAGATTGCCTCCAAGTGACGAGCCACTGTATCAGAATCCTGGCACCGAATTGAACGCCAAATAGCAAATCGAGAGGGTCCGCAGTTGATGAGGCTCAGGTAGTGTCTACCCCCATAGTGGGTAATATCCATTCCCAGCCGGCTCCAATTAGTATCCACGTCTAATTTTCCCTTCCTCCAATGTACCGGTGCTGGGTCGATGGTTTGACAGTCCACACAGGATCGCACTACAGATCTTACGTCTGCCTTTGTTGTTGACGGGCCAACTCGCTGCACAAAATAGGTTGTCCGTCTTACTCCAGGGTGCCCGCTCTGCCGGTGAATACTCAATATCTGATGTTTACTCAGAGCAGTGGCACAGACATCTGGCGCCAATTCCTCCCCCTTTTTCATAGCCTTGAACCAGTGTTGCGGTACTCTTGTCAGTTCGTTGGCTCTGTTATGCTCCGACTTTACCAGCATCACGTCTACAGTCAGTTCGTACTCTTTGATCAATTGTGAGAGGGTGTATAACCTCCTCTTGACCAACATCTCCGCAGCCGCTTTGGTGCGTACCTTTGACTTTCCACTCAAACTGTTCTTGAGCCAATGGTACGTGCACAGGGAATCCGTTTTGATGTGAAGTACTTTTGCCTGCCATTGAAGCGCAAGGTTTACACCCTTCACCACCGCATCGAGTTCGGCCAAATTAATGTGATGGGAGTCATTGTCAGGGCGCAACCAGCACGCATCTTCAATCACGGCTCCATTGTTGTCTAATAACACCCCCGTAGCAAGTGAGCTGGCGTCAACCCACAAATTCATCTCCAGGCCGACAGTACACCACACTCCCTTAACCGGATCACCCCGCTTAACCCGGGTGACTGTATCTCGTAGCATCTTCTTCAGCAGAGGATCAGCAAGCTCAGTGTCCCAACCAGCCGATACCGCACTCGCCCGACGTTTGATAAATCCAGCAGCCACTCTAAGCCAGCCACAAACAGGAAAATGCCCCACAAGTCTCCCACACAGGGAAAATGTGTTTCGGCGAGTAATGACCTGGGGAACATCGGGAACTTCACTCCCCCGCTTCCAACGAAGAACACCTTTTTCCCCCCAGACCTGCAGACCAAGGACTTTGGCACCATCCTGTAGTCGCTCTGGAGCCTCGTCATTACAGTGGGCTTAGGCGCTTGTACCACCACAGTGTTGAATATTTATAGATGACACTGTCCAATCAGATTATAGTGAGGGGGTACCATGGTATTTACATATTCATTACATCATATTGTGGAGCTTATATTTTCCTTGCAGAATTGGGATGAAGTCTATCACTGGATGACCAAAGATAATGATTGTAGGAGACAGTTTTGAGTTCTGGTTGAGCCAGTTCCTATACTGTAACATTGCTCTCTGAAACTCATCAATATTGATTTTCCCATTTGTTCCTGTGTTGCTTGTAGTAATGTGTTTGCATGTTTTTACTCCTATTTTGGTGTGACAGTTGGTATGGGGAAAGCCAACTGATGTAGCTGTGTATTATTGGCTAGTTAGAGTATAAGTCAAATATAATGAGGTATGATGACCCTTTGTGGTGAAAGTAGTCAGAGTATTGAAAGAGGTATACAAGTTCCAGAGGCAGTGTTGGTGGTGGATTGGGTTCTGTTTGAATTTCATTAAATGTTATATGTAATTATGAGATTTGTGGGACAGTTATCTTGTCCCACAAATCTCATTATTACATGTAACAGTACCTGTTGCAGCTTGCTTATCGAATAAATAACACAACGATGCTTCTGTTTCTTATCAAAACAATGGCCAAAACGGTGTTTCCCTTTCTTATTAACCAATATACCACATCCCTCCCCACTTAGCTTGAAACTGCACATCCATAGATCCCTCCGCGGAACTCCGGCAAGAACTCCCATTACTTGTAGGAAATGTTGTCCGATTCCCGGACATAGTCACATCATCATCATCTGTAGCCTCTGGAGATTCCTGAGCAGCAATTTCCCCAGTTAAGGGCCTGGCACTGTGTCATTTCCCTTTTGTGTCTGGTTTCATGTTAGTGTGCTGTCTTTTGGCTTTATTCTCAGCATTGTTCCTTCTTTCCTCTTCTTTGCGTTTCTGAAAACGTGTTCTCGTGTGAGTTCTGGGATGTTCATCTTCCAAGCTGTCACCGGTTGTTGAGAGGCTGTTATCTCTGTAGGGTGCAAGGAAGCTGTGCAACAGATGTTAAGTACCCTGTAACTGTTTGTCCCCAACTCCCCAGAGGTTGCCTGGATTCTTCTAAATGTCCGAGTAATGGAGTGAAAACAGATCCTCGTGGCCAAAATGTTGCAGCTTGCTTATCAAATAAATAACACAAGTAATCCAGTTGTACGTAATCTGCGAGAAGTAATCACTTTGCCTTTTTATTATCACAACTGAAAAATGGCCGAAATGGTACTTGTGTTTCTTATTAACCAATATACCACATTACCCTATCAATGATTGATAGATGCTTGCAGGACAGGAAATATTTGATTTGTGGATGTAAGTCATAATGTAGCCTCACAAATATAGTTCCAAATGATTGAGGGGAAGGGATGTGAGGTTAGAGCAGCTAAGGTAATAGTTATCTATTCCTTGAGATAGATAGCATGGTGTCATAGGGGTCTTTTGATGATGATGATGGGTGGTCATCGCAAGTGACTGGAGCATAGGTGTTATCTGGCAGTGCATTTGCATGGTATCTTTTGGATCAGATGGGCGTCTTGATATTTCATCAATATTTGAAAGATCTAAAACCTGTAAGAGGGTCTCCTTTAGATTGAGTAATTGAGGGTTCTTTATATCCTCTAGCCTGTGGTCACCTAAGAAGTGGCTTGTGGTCAACTGCTATAATCAGATTGTCGCACCTGAGTATGAGATTTTTTGCTTTTTCAAAAGTCTATTATAGGATGGAAAATCACACTTGCAGGGAGCAGGTCACATTTACCCATCCAAATCATGGTATTGAAGGTGAACTTCAATATCGTGATTTGGATGGGTAAATGTGACCTGCTCCCTGCAAGTGTGATTTTCCATCCTGAGGGATAGCATGTAAGGTTTTTCATTGAGGCATGTATACTGTACAGTGCTTTTGTAGGAGCCAAAATTCCAGACCATCTTTGCTTCAATCAGTCTGGAAACATGTCTTGCGACTTTTGTCAAAAATTTAAGGTCTGACGGTCTAGTGTGCGATGCAACAGTTTTTTTGGACACTGCTGCTTCACCAATTTTTGAGTAGTCCCCCCAAATAAGGTCCAGACCAATATGGGCATCTCATGATATGTATAGGTTGTCTGTGTCTGACAGACCTTAGCAAAGTGGTTCATACCACCACATTTTCTGCATTTACTTGCGCTCCCTCTTCCTTTAATCAATATTGTTTCAACTATTGTGTGTTAGCTCTTCACAGTTGGGACTTAAGTTACCATCTGGTTGTGATTTTCTGTGGTCATCAACCTGTTTTGCATTTTTGCTGGTACTTGCCTTTTTTGTACATATTCAATGGATGGGTATGGTCTATACCAGTAAGGGCTGCTTCAAATCTTTTACCTTAATGAGCTTCAGAGTGGTCTTTAGGGTAAGTTCCTGGTTTTTATGGCTGAATATGTTCTGCCATATTTCAAGGCCTTCCAGGCAACGTTAAGTCATTGACACAGACACAAAATGATAAATTTGCAATTATCTGTCTGGCAGCAAAATTCCAGATTCCCTCATCTCTGTCTTAATAGATGTTCTGAAGAGTGCCCATGGATACCATGGTGTTTTCCTCCAGAAATGTGAAGTGCTGTATAATTTTTAGAATGACCACCTCTGCCTTACCCATAACAAAACGGACTATTCCGTTTTAAACATAAACAATTATGTCCTTGTTAAATATCAAGTTCTGACTAACTGATGTTTAAAATGAGTCAGTCTGCCATATTGTAAAGGAGACACAATAAGGTTCCTTACTTCCTATAAGGGAGTGAATATTATTTATATAAACTTCCAGTCAAGGAGTCATTATTGTCTAGAAATTGCTTTATTTTCTATAATCATTTTAAGTGCGTTGCTAATTTTTCAGGTTTACAATTATACACACACACATACACATACACACACATATATATATATGTGTGTGTGTGTGTGTATAATTTTAAACCTGAAAAGTTAGCTCTCTCTCTCTCTCTCTCTCTCTCTCTCTCTCTCTCTCTCTCTCCCTGCCCTTCTCTTTTCTTTAAATGCCTACCCCCACCCGACTGTTTAATCCACTGTAAACCATTAGATTCTGATTTGGTTTTGAAGAACGCACATGGTTATGATTTTCGGACAGGACGGAACAAAATAAGGTTTATATTTATAATTTTGTTAAAATATTTTTTTTTAAAGACTGTTATTATCAAATATAATTTTGTTTCGTATTTTTTTCTTTAAAAATGTTCTTAAATCAGTTATACCTTGACCATATCTTTATGTCAGTTTAAGTTCAAAAATGGAAGGTTGTTGTAATTTTCGGTAGCTTGCCCCCCCCCAAAATTCCACTGGTCTGCCGATCCCTTTGATTCTCTCTCTCTCTCACTCTCTCTCTCTCTCCCCCTGCCCTTCTCTTTTCTTTAAATGCCTACCCCCACCTGACTGTTTAATCCACTGTAAACCATTAGATTCTGATTTGGTTTTGAAGAACGCACATGGTTATGATTTTCAGACAGGACGGACCCCACGTTCGCAAACCCCAATCTAGGAGAGGATATGTGGACTTATACTAAGTTAAAACTTATATATCTAGGCCCACCTTCTTTTTTTTTTTTTTTTTAAATGCCCATCTCTCTTCTTCCTTCTTGTAAAAATCTACATGCCACACTGGCATGTAAAACAAAACCATGGGTAGCTGCGTGGTGGTTGTGAGACGCGGCGGAGGAACATAAATTGGTCAACGGCGTATATCACAAGATGCTGGGCGGAGGAGCCCAGAATGGGCCAACGGCCAGGATCAACCAGTTCAGTCAGGTAACTACTGCTCCTCATCTTTAAGAGCAGCGGCTATTGATGAGTTAACTCCACAGCTACCGATAGATATCGATGACCTCGACCCAATCTAAACTATTCATGACAGTACACAAGGCCAAAGCGAAAGAATCATACAGCATCGTGCTCCCTGCTATCACTAAAAGTACGCGCTCTGCTGAGACTCGAGCTCCAGCCCAGTGTCCGATAAATTACATACGGAGCTCCAAATACATCACACACCCAAACCACATCACTCTCAACACAGACAAACAAGGCAAACACTCTACTGAAGACATAAACCTAACCACAATATCTAATAAGACAGACATAGAACTTACAGTGTCCGCAGCTGAAAAAAATGTAGATATCATATGTGTGCAAGAACACAGATTTAACCATGGTGATGTAGAACTAAAATACCATGAATCTGGAAATTGCTGGACATTTGTGTCAGCATCTGCATGGAAAAACTCTGTCAATGCCGCTATAGGAGGTGTAGGAATGCTTCTCAGCCCTCGAGCACTAAAATCACTTAACAGCATAGAAAAAATCCAACCGAGAATCATGTGTACTACGTTTAATGGCAATCCTTGCATGACTATAATCTCATGCTACAGCCCCACAAATGTCAGCAACGAAACAGACATTGAAATGTTTTACAGCGGGCTATCCTCCCTATGCAGACATACCCCCAAACATAACGTACTGATCATCGGTGGAGACCTGAATGCACACATAGGAAGAAACAAAAACAATAGATTCAGCTTACACAACACCCCAAACAGGAACGGTGATCTCCTAGCTGAGTTCTCTCTTGAGAACAGGTTTGTTTGTCTAAACACCAAATTCCAAAAACGAAAGGGCAAACTTTGGACACACACATACCCAAATAACACAAAAGCACAACTATACATCCTAATAAACAAAAAATGGATAAATAGTGCAATTAACTGTGAAGCGTATTCCTCTTTTGAAGGAGTATCCTCAGATCACAGAATAGTCACAGCAAAATTACGACTAAGCCTACGTAGAAATAAAAAGCAAACTAGTAAATCTGTACGATACAGCTGGGTGACACTTGCCAACAGCGATATATGCAATCACTACGCTGTTGCAGTTAGAAATAAATTTGATATCCGAAAGCTCCACACCAAACGAGGAATACGAAAACTTTATCAATGCTCACCAAGAAGCAGCAGCCGAGTGCGTACCAACCAAACCAAGAGCCAAACACTATGTTCCATCGGAGACAGAAACAGTTAGAGAAAAGAGAAATGATATAAAAGAAGCAGTACAACGTAATAAAAAAACAACAACTAATGCCAATCTACACAACCTTAGGAAAGCCCAGATAGAACTAGCCAAAACATACAAAAAAGAACAAATAGAATACATACAAACACAAATAGATAATATAAGACAATCGGTGGAGGACAGACAGTCGCGATTAGCATGGCAAACTGTTAATGAAGTTAGCGGTAGGAAAAGTACCTCTAAATCGAAGTTAAAGGCAACCAGCCAAAAAGATAGACTCCAAAAATGGAAAGACCACTTCCAGAAACTTCTGGGGAACCCACCTAAAATCGTAGAAGATAATACCCAAAAGATTGTCGATAAACAACTAGATATTTTGATATCTAGTGGGACTTCACGATAGATGAAATCAACCAAGTTTTAAAGAAGATAAAAGGTAGAAAAGCAGCAGGACTTGACGGAATACCCCCGGAGGTATGGAAGATAGGAAAGTTCAGTGACATACTGCTTGGGCTATGCAATGCAGTGTATAGACAAAATAGAATAGATAGATGGACAAAAGGCTGCATCCTCCATTCCCTAAAAAAGGAGATCTCGGAATCGCTAAGAACTACAGAGGCATAACTCTTACTGCTATTGCAGCTAAGATATATAATGCCCTTCTCCTTAATCGCATCCGACCTGAAATAGAAAAAATCCTTAGGAGAAACCAAAATGGATTCTGCAAAAATCGATCCACAACCTCTCAGATCCTGACTATATGACGGATCATAGAAGGAGTACCAGCAAAGAATCTAGAGGCAACGCTACTATTCGTAGATTTCTCCAAGGCATTTGATTCCATACACAGAGGGAAAATGGAACAAATACTACTAGCATATGGCCTCCCCAAAGAAACGGTTGCAGCTATAATGATGCTATACAAGGACACTAGAGCGATGGTACGCTCACCTGATGGCGACACAGATTTCTTTGACATCGCTGCTGGAGTCCTACAAGGAGATACATTGGCACCATATATATTTATAATATGCCTAGACTACGTACTCAAAACATCATTAATTACCATAAAAGAAAAGGGTTTCACACTGAAAAAAGCAAGAAGCAGGCGTTATCCCGCACAAACAGTCACAGATGCAGACTATGCTGACGACCTTGCACTCCTTGCAGATACACCGACACAAGCTGAGTCACTGTTACACAGCTTGGAGGAGGCGGCAGAAAATATCGGCCTCTATGTGAACTCCAGTAAAACAGAGTTCATGAGTTTCAAAAAGAAAGGAAACATCTCAACACTCAATGGTACGCCTCTCAAGCCTGTAGAACAATTCACGTACCTAGGTAGTAATATCTCTCCACAGAGACAGATGTTAACACACGAATAGCAAAGGCATGGTCGGCCACAAACAAATTGTCAGTCATATGGAGGTCTGATCTCCCTGACAAGCTTAAGTGACAGTTCTTCCAGGCTGTGGTTGTGTCGGTGCTGCTATATGGCTGCACCACTTGGACCCTAACGAAGCGTCTTGAAAATAAGCTAGATGGAAGCTGCACAAGAATGCTACGTGCAGTCTTGAACAAATCGTGGAAGCAGCACCCCATGAAGAGACAGCTGTACGGTCACCTGCCTCCCATCTCTCAAACTATCTGAGTGAGACAGACAAGGCATGCAGGACACTGCTGGAGAAGCAGGGACGAGCTCATAAGCGACATTCTCCTGTGGAAGCCAACACATGGACATGCAAGTGTGGTGCGCCCAGCAAGGATCTACATTGACCAGCTATGCGAGGATGCTATATGCTCAGCAGAGGACCTCCCAGGTGCAATGAGTGATAGGGAGGGTTGGCGAGAGATTGTCATGGATATCCGTGCTGCAAGCGCGACATGATGATATATATATATGTATATATATTATTATTATTATTATTATTATTATTAAATATAAGTGTTTATACAGAGGTTTTTGAAAACATTTACCATAGGTTTCTGGCTAATGCCATCATCAGAGTGTTATACCTCTCGTGTTAGTAAACAAACGATTTTCAGTTGGAACAAGAATGCTATCAATTTTAAAATAAGGCCCACAAAGTTCTCTCCCCTTGATTGTTCACTAAAAAAAATTTTTTTTCTTTCCATGCGGAAATCAACATGGAAAGAGAAAAAAACGAAAATCTTACGCGCAAACATTACCTTGGCCGGAGATAATGACAAAGGTGTATTTTCGTTCAGCGTAATCCTGCTGAAGCGCTTTTTCGGTAGGTGTACCTTTGGCCTTCTTCAGGGCTCTCTTTAGTGTGTCCACAAAGCGTTCAGCTAAGGTGGTACGGAGGGATGTTTATGTGATCGATTTGAAACGTATCACAGAATTCTTTGAAGTTTCCGGACGTGAATTGTGTGGCATTGTCCAACACTAAACAGCGAGCGAACAGTTCATGCAGCGCGCTTATGGTCATTTCAGTAGTCGGGCTTTTGCATCGAAATACTTCCGGCCATTTCGAGAAACTATCAACTACTATTAAATAATAATAACCCTCCAGTGGTCCCGCAAAGTCGACGTGAATACGTGCCCATGGGCGGTCTGTTTTAGGCCAAGGACTGAATTTTATTGGGGGAGCCTTAGCTGCTAAAGCACAACCCATGCATTCTTTCACCATGCACTCTATGTCCTTGTCCATGTTTTGCCAATATACGTCGCTCCACATTAAACTTTTCACCCTAGTAATGCCAGGATGACCCATATGAAAATCCTTCAGGATCCTTTTTCGTAGCATAGCTGGAACGACCACTCGTTCGCTGTATAGCAGTACCTCATCGCATATGGAGAAGGCATCTGGACTTTGTTGGTCTTTTTGTGCTAGCTTTTCCTTCATCTGTATTATGAACTCATCGTTCACTGCCTCCCGTTTTATCTCGTCAAGAGTTACTGGGAGTTCCCTTATCGTGTTGCACAGCAAAGTTTTTAAATCCCTTTCAGTTCGAAGGGAAGCAATCACAGTGTCTTCCAGGGGTTCACTCTGTTTGGGTATCAATCTAGAGAGTCCATCTGCGCAACAGAGTTTCTTAGATGGAAGAAATTCCATGTTGAAATTATAATTTAGGAGGATCGTCCCCCGTCTTTGCAGTCTATTCGCCGTGTGTGTAGGCAGACCCTTTTTTGAGCCAAAGATGGTAAGTAAGGGCTTATGGTCTGTCTGTAATCTGAAGTTTCGACCGTGAATGTAATGGTGGAACTTGGTTACTGCAAATATTATTCCGAGTGACTCTTTTTCAATTTGGGAATAATTTTTTAGGGTTTATGTGACCCGTCCGGCATTTTGTGTAAAATGCATGCTCCAATGCCATATGAGCTGGCGTCGCTGGCAACAATAATCTCTAGGTCTGGGTTGAAGTGTGTGAGAAACAAGTCCGACGTCAAAATTTCTTTGATTTTTTCAAATGCTCTATGGCATTTGGGAGTCCATTCCCAGGCCTTGTCCTTTTTTAAAAGTTCATTTAGCGGGGCACGTAAATCATGCATATTAGGAATAAAAGTTTGGTAGTAATTAGCAAGTCCTAAAAAACTTTGTAGGGACGAAACATTTTGGGGAGTCGGCATTTCTTTGATGGCTATAGACCGTTCTGGATCTGGCCGTCTACCCTCTTTGTCAATTATGTGCCCGAGGTATTTTATTTTCTCCATAAAGAAGTCGCACTTAGATTCTTTTAGTTTGAACCCGTAGTCCTGAATCTTTTTGAAAACTTGGTGGACATGTTGTTCGTGCTGCTCCATATCTTGACTTTTTATTAAAATGTCGTCCAAGTAGGCGATTGAAAAATCAAGTCCACTCAGCATCGTATCCATTACTTGTTGAAATATCGCTTGATCCCAAATGCCAACCATTCAAACTTATATAATCCTCGATGGGTATTAATCAAGGCAGTTTGGAGCTTTCTTCTTCAATGGGTATTAGTAAATAAGCATCACTGAGGTTGATTTTTGAAAAAAATTTTCCCCCGCTCATTTTTGTAAATATTTCATTTGGCCCTGGTAGAGGGTAATGATAATCTTTAAGGGCGGCATTGAGCCCCGTGGAGAAATCGGCACAAACACGGATTTCTTTAGATTTCTTTTTTACGCACCGGCCTACGAGTTATATTCAATTTTTGAAAGAATGCTGGTCTTCTCCAGTCTATCCAGTTCTTTGTTGATCTGGTCTAACGAGGCAAATGGCAAATTTCTTTTCTTCTTAAATACTGGCTGAATATTATCCTGTAATGTAAGTTTCGCAGTCATTTTTTTGCAATGACCAAGACCCCCAGAAAAAATGTCAGGAAAAGTTTTTTTCAATTCTTCTATTAATTTTTCTGACTCGGCCGTTGATTTTTTTTATTTTCTGGCAAAAAGTGATAATGGGCGAATTCCACAACTCAAATTTTTGCATAGCATCTGTGCCGAATAAATTGTTTGTACTTTTTAGAACAAACATTTTTAATTTCTGGGTTTGCCCGTTTAAAGTTACATTGGTGATAATTTCACCTTCGAATTCGATTTTTCCCCCGTGACAGATCTGGCTATTTTTTTTTTTTTTGGTTCTTAACATCGTCGGTTTACCAAGCTTTTTCCAAGTATAAACGTTGATAATCGTTAAGTCCGACCCAGAATCTAATTGGAGTTTTACGTTTCTGCCTAAAATTTGTACCAGTACATATTTTCTTATGTTACGGCCCTCTTGCTCGACTGACTTTGTCGTTTTTATGCTGCTTCTTCCGGATTTCTTTTTCCTGCAGTGAGAGGCCTTGTGCTCAACA
Organism: Doryteuthis pealeii; assembly: GCA_023376005.1. Lineage (NCBI taxonomy): Eukaryota > Metazoa > Mollusca > Cephalopoda > Myopsida > Loliginidae > Doryteuthis > Doryteuthis pealeii. The sequence continues at coordinate 23,891,429 of CM042152.1, forward strand.
CGGTCACAATTTAGGCATTTCTTGTTACGGTACATGCAGTCCCTGTACCAATGAAGGGATCCACATCCAGAGCAAGGATTAGGGGGCAGGTCATCGTGTCTCTTCTTAGGTGAAGAAGGAGTAGCTTGTTTTTTTGGGGGAGGTCTGAATTTGTTTCTATTATCACGCAATTTCCTAATGTGTCCTACAGCAGACTGTTCAATATTTTTTGAGTCTTGTTTTAAACTGACAAACCTTTGAGAGTCTTCTGCCAATTGTTGCAGGGTCAAGGTGGGCTCGTTTTCCAGCTTATTTAATACCCTTCGTCTAATTTCAGCGTCTTTCGCTGATACTAAACCCTGGCAATAAATTAGACATTTAAAATTGTCAGAGCTTAATTCAGACAGCTTAAAATCATCACAGTGTTTATTAACTGTTGATGCAAAGGTTAAATAATCTTCGTTTTCCTTTCAAATTAAGTTCATGCACTTCCAACATTTATGGAATAATGAAGTCTTAGGGCTAAACAATTCTGTTAAGAGTTTGATAGCTTCTGAAAATGTTAATTCGCTGGTCTTTCGGGGCAAAATATAGACAACAAATCTGGTGTGCTCACTCGTACCCAGTTTGCATAATAGAAGGCGGACCTTTCTCGAGTCCGTCCATGTAGCACAGTCGGTCGAATATAAGTCCTCGTATCGTCTGTAATACGATTCAAAACTTATATCTTTATCTGGTGCGTAAGTAAAAGTTTCTATCGCTGTCCAGATAGAATTCTGTGTAAACGCGTTCTCTGTGTTTTGGCCCTTGTCCGTTATATCTTTCATTATTTCAATCAACTTTTGTTCAGTTTGTAATTGCCTCTCCTGGAATGTCTTTTGTAGATCAATTTGCTGCTGTTCAGTTTTCTGTTCAATTTCTAACTGCCTTTTCTGTAGCTCAATTTGCTGCTGTTGTTGGTATTTAATTATTTCTATTATTTGTGCCTTAAAATCCTCCATGTTAGTAATATGTAAAACGAACCTAAAAAAAAAAGTTTTGAGTTATGAATGTTATGAATCCAGAATTTTTTGTACAACTTACTTTTTTTTTCAGCAAGTGTTATTTTCTTTGCTAATAGATCTTTGAACAAAAACGGCTTTTTGCTTATTTGGACTGACGAGTTCTTATAAAAAGAAGTTTTCTTTTGCAGAGCTGCTACGATTTTCTCGTAATCCGGATGTTGCGGTTTCGAATTTCAGTGTAGCTTGGTTCACTTTTTTTTTCCTTTTTAGGTTCGATTACTTCACGACGTTCTTTTTAGAGTCTTTTGGGAGATCCTTAATCGTCTCTTCCAACTTTTGTGTCGTTACAAAACGATAGTTGTGTGTGAAGTTTTTTGAATCCTGCTTCGCTGGTGTTGTTGTTGTAAACGATAAACCTGCGTAAGTTACTTTGAATCCTCGTCGCCAGTTTGTTCTGAGGTTTTAAGGGGTCAAATAAGAACAAAATGACGGGTAACAAATGTAGGAAAATGTATTAACAAAAATAGACAAATACAGAGAAGTGGGAATTACGTCCGACAAATAGAATTGTGAGCTGACTCGCATTGGCTTACTCTCAAGCCACAATTGTCCCTGTTACTTATAGTAACCCGTCGGCGCATTCCATTAGTCTTATAGGGTGTATCACCTATAACATTAAGTTAAACTGAGTTTTGTACTACCTTTAAAATTTCAAGCTTATTTTAATTAAAAAAATTTCAATAGCGAATAATTTCATAAACAAAAAGAGAATTTATTTGCCAATAATTTCTGTTAATGCGAATTAAAATTTACATGAAAACAGCCAAAATTTCACATGTCTAACAAAACTTTAAGTGTTATTTGTTTGTGGTTGTTTGTTTGTTGTTGTTTTTTTTTTTAAATATAACTACAAAAATGTTTACTAGTTAGTGTTAGTATAACAATATTTACAATAAAAATATTTGTATAAAATATATTTTTAAGAACATTCAGTTTAATTCCAGTGTTCAATAATTTAAATTTTTTTCTTTTAATTAGATTAGGTATTAATTTCAAGTTTAATATTTTTGAAAAGAATGTAAAAAAAATAATAAATAAATAAAAAAGAATAATGTACTTTTTGAAATAAAGTCTTCCTAAAGGAATGAATGAATTATGATAACTTGTGAAATGTGTTGAATTCGCTCACAAATCACACTGTAAAGATCATGGTCAGAAAGGGGGATAATTTGGCTCTTTTAGGCTTCCATACTTTAAATTGACGATTTAAAAAAAATCGTTTTAATTCTTTTAAAATATGCGGCAAGGTATGGCAAGGTTTTTAACTTAGATGTTTTCAAAGATAAAATTCTGGGCTATCTTTGGTTAAAATTTTTTTTGCATCAATTTAAAGAAAAGTATATTTTTTAATACTACGAAGAAAAAAAACTTGCTACATTATTTATTTTTTGAGTTTTAAGAAAATGAATTTTAAATTTTGAAATCACTTTTTAGGTTATTGAATTTATATTTTTTTATTTTTTTATTTTTCTATATATTATTCAGGATATGATCTTTCAAGAAATGTAAAAATTAGGGACCGGGAATTTTTTTTCTTCAAATGCTCATAGGTCAACCCCCCACCCCCCCACATTCTGAATTGATAAAAAAAGTATTTTTTCAAGTTTCTTCCATAAAATAAACCAATCCTTATAAAATTAAGTCGTGGGAAAATAATTTGGTGAAAATTTCATTAAAATTGCACAATTCCCTGATTTTTGGTAATTGTTTTAAAATTAAGAAATTAAAAAAAAAAAGAATTACCTCCCTTTGCATTTCCTGCGCATCCCTATATATATATATATATATATATATATATATATATAAATGTAAGGTAATCCAAATGACTGGTTGTAAGGGATGATTCTATTTGGGATCTTCAAAATGTCACTGTATATCCATACTTTATGCTCTTGTAGATGCAAACATATATTCATACAAGGATTTTTATAAATCATTAAAGAGAGCTCAATAAATTGATTATATACAGAGCAATACTTAACTTTCAAAGAAAGAAAAACTTAACAAACCGTCATACCGTAATAATTTATTTCGACCAGAAACTCAAAAGATGTTTTTAAAATTAAAAAATTTTTTTAATTGTTAAAAATTTCTAAGAGCCCAGCCTCATCAGACGGATTTGACAAAAATAATGGGATTCACTGAAAAAAGGAGTTATATAACTAGAATATTCACAAAATTTATGTTATAAGTTAAAATTCTAAGTCTAAGAAAATGATACAATGTATATCCTAGTTTCCTGTTCAACTGAGTTCTTCAAAAAACAAATAAATAAATAAAAAATAAATCATTATAAAAAATAAATATACATAAGTAAATAAATAAAAAAATTTAAAAAAATTTTGTCTAGACATTTTTTATAAAAATTATTTGAAATGATTACAAAGGGTTTTATCTTCAAGTTAATTTACATTAGAATTTAATATATAAATATAATATTTAATATCTAATATGAAATAAAAATATAAAAGAAATAAGAATATAAAAAAAGTAAAAAAATTAATTTAATTACTATTATAATCACAAATAAAAATAATAAAATTATTATTATTATTATTATTATTATATATATTATTATTATTCATATTTATTATTATTCTCCTTCATCTCTCTCTTT
>CM042152.1:23895188-24014498 GCA_023376005.1 Doryteuthis pealeii
CGGATATAATTACCAGAGTTTTTGTTTAAATGTTTTTTATTCAGTCGAGTGGGGGGTGGGTAGATGTGTTTTTTGTAAAATAGGGATTTGCATTTTTGCAGTGCATAAGTATAAAATGTATTAACAATAAATGACCATGTTAAATGTGTAAAGAAAAAAAAAAGGGGCATATGCATCAATATGCCCTAAGCTCCTGCCTAAAACACTAAGCCGTACCTTCAGAAAAGTTTTTGATACGTAAATTAAATATTTAACACCCCCCCCGCCAAATTAAAATATTTTTAGTGGTCTAAGGTGATAAAAATTAACTAACCCCCAGGTTTTCATCAACAAGTAAATGCAATCATTGTTTTTCCAATTTTATTCAAAACAGTAAAAAAAAAAAAAAAAAAAAAAAAAATCTAAGTAATATGACCGAGTTTCAAAAATATTTGTTTAATATATTTCATACTTACTGAACATCCAATTAGAAAATATATTACTGTGTCGAGAAAGGGGGGTAAAATATCACCATTACCACTGGGAAAAGCCTTAAAAAGAGAAAAAAAAAGAAGGGGTTGAAATAGTATCATTGGGCTGCGATTTTCAGCAAACAGTGGCTTTTTTTTTTAGGGAAAAGAAAAAACCGTTGGCTCGACACAGAGCTCGACAACACAGTAATAATGAGCCTACAAAACAAGAACAAAAAAAGACAAAAAGAACAAAAAATAAAAAGAGTGAAAATGAAACCAAAAATAAAAGAGAAAAACGAAGAAAAAAATAAAAGAGAAAAAAGAAGTAAAAAAAAAGGAAAAAAGAACAAAAAATCAAGAGAAAAAGAACAAAAATAAAAGAGAAAATAAACAAAAAGAAACGAAAAAAAACAGAAATTAAAAAAAAAAGAAAAGTTAGCCCGACCGAACGACCTCTTTACTCTATCGCTCCAGAAGCACTGCTTTCCTCATTTGATCCATGTTTCGTTTGAGATGAGGCTTGTGCTTAAGTATTATCTGCATTATTCGGACCTATTGGTTGTCACTTTCATGTTATTCTGTATACGTTTCGACTGATGTGCCCTCCCGGCCGTTCTTCAGGTATCTTGTCGGAACTCGGAACCTTTCCTTCAACATCGGAAACCTTCTTTTTGGACTAAGGAACTTTCTTCTTCATAATTGGGAAGCTCTTGTCGTAATTGGGAGCCATCATGGAACTTTGACACCTTAAACCCTTTATTAGTCCATGGACGGTATCTGTTTTCATTCCGCTAACCATAGCTGGGGTCAGGCGTTAAGCTGTGTTAATTATTATTCTATGTTACTGCTTACCCATGATCAGGATTGAACCTGCAATCTAGAGATACTGTCACTTATAATGTCTTAAACCTAATCCTTTATCACTAGGCTGGAAATCCAGTGTGGAATTTTGGGAACTTATAAACCTAATGTCTTGTTTTGCTAGAATATCTACCTATTTCATATGTATATCATTTTTACGCGTATACTCATATTGGATGTTTTTTAATTGTTTTTATTTTGTTTTTTAAAAATCTTTATTAGCCTTTTTAAATTAGTGGGTCCCATATTGTGTTCATTTCTATGTTCGGGTCTACTGGTGAATAAAGGGTTAGGTTTCAAAAGTTCTGTGATAGCTCCCGATTACGACAAGAAGGTTCCTGAGTCCAAAAAGAAGTGTTCCTGAGGTCCGAGGAAGATTCTGAGTCTGACAAGAAAATACTGAAGAAAGCCGGAGGCATATCGCACGAAAACGTAGTACAGATAACAATGAAGATTGAGGACAATAGTCCGATAATGCAGATAATACTACTCTATCTACGATGATATTTGTTTTGTCTTTTCATTAATTAAAGTAGTTTTTTATCACAACAAATGAATATTCATGGCATTAGAGACCATGAACATTCATTGATAAAAAACTACTTTTGCTTTGCCAGTGGCCATAGTAAGCAGCCATTTTCTGTTTTAAATCAAAAAAAGATTCTTGTGGCATCTTCTTCTAGACAAAATGAATTTGACAATCTGGATTTCTCTGGACTTAAATGGGATTAGTAAATTGCTAGATCAATTCCAAGTTTGAATCCTTTTCCTTTTAAGCCATTCCTATGTGTGTTTGCTGGTGATGCTTAGGATCATAGTCTTGATGCTAGAACTTTATTTTCACCCAACATTCACTCTTGCACTGAGGGTAGGAAACGCATTATGAATGTCTGAAATCAGTTGATACGGACTGAGAATTGTATTTCCACTGGATAATAATAAGTCCCCAGAGGGAAAAATACAGCCCCGGATTTTAACATTTCTACGCACCAAATGCTTCATTGTGTGGAATACGGTTCTTTTGCTTGGTTGGCAATGTTGACTTTTTTTTAAAACATGGCCAGTTTTTTGATTTGTGGGACCCAAAAATTCTATCTTTTGAAATCATCTGGTCTAGAGATTGGACTTTCCATAAAAGTCCTCTTGTTTGGTTCCTGTGTTCTCTAACAAAGTTTAACAAGCAACTTTGTTGAGAGCAGAGGTTTCCTTCTCGCACCTTTTCAACGAATGCCATGTCCATTCATTTTTTATCAGATTGTAGATATTTACTCCAAATCCAGCCAGAGAGGTCTGCAACTTTCTTGGGTGATGTGTGGGTTGGCTTTTAACCTCATTTATTATTTTTTCTACTCTTTCTTGATGATAGTTTTTGATGGGTGTCAACTTCTAGTAAGGATTGTGGTCATGTTGAATAGCCCTTCATTTGTAAATTATTTGTCTTACATTTGATGGATGGGCTGTAATCTTTTTGCGATGGTCTTATAACTTTTCCCCAGACTAGTGAAAAGTCAGTACATTCTTGCGGATGTCTCAGGTAATCTACCTTTTCTTTCGTTGATCTGTGAGACATTAAGTAGCTTAGTTGGTCTCTCTTCTCTTTAATCTTCAATCTCTTCAACTGGCTGCGTTTTGCAAGAAGTAGGGAAAAATCCTAACAGCAGATGCATCTGAATTTAGACATTAACATATTTACATATGAAAATAACCAAATTGCAATGCATACACTTATGCAATTTCAAATCACAACACACAATCCCTTTTGTGCATAATTTTTTTATTTTTTTCAATTTCTCAAAATTTTCTTTCCTGCCTGATGATTGTTCTGTTTTAGACGAGCAGGAAACTAAATGGTAGCAGATAAGCATCTGTGGATACTATGATTGAGGGAGACATGGTCAGAAAAAAAAAAATAAATAAGAATGTGTTAAAGCCCAGGCATAGGTAAATGGGTGGGTGGTTTGTCCTTTTTACGGACACATAAGATTGGGCTGTAAAGTTTAGAGAATTGTACGGCACTGTGAAGTTAGCCACTTAGTGATAATATCTTTATGCATAGGTATTAAAAGCAAAAATGCTATTGTTATGAGGAAAAATCTCTTTTGAAGAAATTAATAGTCGAAATATTGAAGACATGTAGTCTGATCACAAGAGTAAGTGTTTTAATTTTAGAGAAATCATAGTCAGAAGTCTGAATTGAATTTAAGTGCGAACATCTGGGTGGTCTGGCCGTAGAGAGGTGTGGGGTAGAATTTTACATAAATTCAGCAAAGCTCCAGCCCTTTAAGCAGTTCAGAGCCCGGCCATTGAGGGGATAGTGTCGTTAGTGCAGCAGAGATAGAAATAGCCAGGGATCCACAACAGTGAAGCCAGTAGTCACAACTTTCCTTGCAGCCGATATAGACTACAACAAACTACAACAAGTGTCATAAATTCCTCTTCCATCAGATAGAGTTTAACATTATACCCAGGACACAAGACGCTCAGCTACCGCCTTCTAGCATATATATATGATAAAAGGGTTGGGGCTTGCCATAAGGGCAATAGGGTTGGGACAATCATATAGGTGCTAGGGTTGACATGATCAGTCGATTAATTGGAGGAGGCCTCTTTGTCCGCCATTAGCCAAAGGGCCAAAGTGGAGTATTTGCATACCATGGACTGCTCAGCCACCAGGCTTCATCCTTAAGCATCACAGGCTACCATGGCCAACAGGTGGCCCTATTGGAAGAGGGGTCTTATGCTCTGCAGCGATGCAGTTGGTGTATTCTAAAGCCCCAGCCAACAGGGCTGATACTGGTTACTGTTTAAGGTTGGTTGGATTTTATGGCATATCAACTCATGTTGGGTTATTTTAATGCCTAAGACATTTTGTTTTATTCATTCTTTGATGGGTACTCATTTTTTTTCAACTGAGTTTTTTTAAAACATTTTTTAAAACTCATTTTTATCTACTTAACCATTGATGGGAAGTTAACAGGTACTACCACTCCGAGTCAGAGTGGACCTGGGAGTAATGGTGATGAAAGGGCACTACACATTCCAGAGCTCAAGAACTGGAACTTCAAGACCCTCAGCCACCATCTTCTCATATGATAAAAAGGGTTGAGAGTTTGCCATAAGAGCAATATGGTTGGGATAATCATATAGGTGCAATAGCCGCCCGTACTAGTTAAGTAAGGGCCAAAATGGAGTCTTACATGTCAATGTACTGCTCAGCCACAAGGTTCCATCTTAAAGCATCATGGTTGCCACCCACAGCAACAGGTGGCTCAATTGGGGGGGGGATATCCTCTAGAGAGGTGCAGTCGGCGTATTCTACAGCCCTAGCCGACAGGGCGGACTGTTTTAAGGAGTTAACTGTTGAAATAAATAACAGAAGTCTGATTTTAACAAACAATTCCATAAAACTTATATGATTGAGTCACTGAGTTGACCCTGTCATTATTGAAATAATGGCATAATTCAACTAAACATTACCCCAGTTTTCTTTAACAAGTTTTGAAAAAATTAAACAATTTAAAAAAAACAACCCGAAACAATTATTAATTTTGTTATATATTATTGAAAATTGCATTAAAAACCATTATCCGTTTAATGATTAATGATTCTGTGAATCCAGAAAATTGGACCCACTAAATATCTAATCCGAAGGAATGTTCACAATATGGACATAAAACTCACTACAAAAAATTATTTTTTGAGTTTTGAGAAAATAACTTAAATTTTCAAATAACTTTTTGGGGTCTTGAAATCTTTGAATTTTGAATCATTTGTTTATTTCTATGGTGGGGTCTTTCTGGATTTATCTTTCTAGAAATGTAAAAATTAGGGACTGGAATTTTAAAAAATCAATGAGCAAATGTTGACCCTAACATTTCTTTCAAGTTTTTTTAATAAAATAACCTATTCATTGTTAAAATTAGTCATTAATGAATAATTTGGTTTGGTTTAGTTGGTTTTACAGCATATCAACCTTGGTGGGTCATTTATGCCGACAAACTTTTTAAAATAATTCATTCTTAATGGATATTCAATTTCTTTTTAAAACACTTTTTCTATTTAACCAATAGATGGAACCTAACAGGTATACCACTTCTGGGTCAGAGTGGACGCAGGGACAATGGTGAGGAAGGGGTGCTCCACTTTCCTCAGACTTCCAGAACTGGAACTTCATCATTTAACAAGTTTAACGTCATTCCAGGACATGAAGACCCTCAGCCACCTACTAGCACCATATGATAAAAAGGGTTGGGGCTTGCCATAAGGGCAATAGGGTTGGGACAATCATATAGTTTGCTAGAGCTTGACATAACCCAGCCGATTGATCATAGGGGACCTTTCTAACCCACCATCTAGCTAAGTAAGGGTTAAGTGGAGTGTTGCATGTCATGGAGTGCTCATCCATCAGGATTTCATCCTTAAGTGCCACAGGTGGCCCCATTTGAGAGGATCTTACCCCTCTGCAGAGGTGCAGTTGGTGTATTCTAAAGCCCAGCTGACAGGGCTGCATTAATAAATAAGTGCTGACAATTTCATTAAAGTTGAACCATTCCTGATTTTTGGTAATCGTTCTAGAAAACATATATAACAAAATGGAGTACAACCACACAGCAAAAAAATCATGAATATTTACTGTCCAATATATGACATTTCTGAAATTATCTCTTTGAAGTTCAAGGAAGATGAAAGTAACAAAAAAAAATAGTCTGATAATAGTGGTTGATAACATTTGTAGAAATTAGTAACAATGATATAATCCAAGTGCTTTGTGCTTTGATTCTCAATATAAAATGTAGCCTCACGGGCAAGCACTTGAGAGTAATTTAACACAGGCCAAATGAGCAAATCTTTCAGCAATGTCCTTTGCTGTGTCTCCTAATCATTTGAAATGTTTAGATCTGCACCCATTTCTATCAACCACTGCAGAACATTACTGTGACCTTTGACCAGCAGCTGAAAAAGTGAATAGAAAAACAGTTTAAACAGAAGTGCCATCTTTCCCCCTCAGAGGGATGGATTAAGCGCCATATTCTATTGTTATTTTTAAACAGTTTTCAGATCATGACTCTCAATTACAGATGTTTAGTTCATTTTATAGCATACTCGATTTAAATAAAACTTATTCTTTCTAAAATATACCATGAGTAAATATTAAACAATTACATACTTTGAAGATAATGTATAAAAAAAAATATGATGAAAAAGTTCAAATAAAATATGTAATGAAAAGTTATGTGAATTTTCTGACTCTTTATTCTAACTTTATTCTATTTTTATATAGACTGTTATTTCTTTACATTTATTCCCACTGTATTGCACACAATTACAAACAATTTAAAAATATGTCTCAGTTAATATTATTTTAATAGCAAGCAAAATTTTAGATTTGCATTTCAGAAAATCTGTTTTTGCATTAAATATATGTTTTATATATTTAACTTGATTTAACCTGATTGTGAAAAAAACAGAAAAAAATTAGAGGTGGAATTTCAATCTACAAAGCTAAACTGGTTTTTACTTGTGTTATTTTTTTAAACAATTTAACAATGATCATTTATTAAAAATAAAATTGCTCATAGTACAAATGATTTAACAAAGACACAGATGTAAAATGTTAATATTATAATGATATCAATTCTTCATCAAAATCAAAGAATGAAATCAGAATGTAATATTTAATCCTTTATATTGTAAGGATACATGTAGATGATTTTATGTGGGTTTGTGTCCCTGGATTTAATGAAATGAGCAAGGCCTGATAGCATCTTTTTATATATTTTAGCACTGATGTGTCATCCTGTCTACAGAGTCCTAAATCGTTAGGTGTTAGTTGCTGCCTTCTAACTGATATACATTACATCACTCATAAAGAGTTAGCATTTTGGAAGATTTATCTCTTTGGCAATGATCAATATATCCTTTCTGCTGTAGGACTGTTAATTGGTGATGGATGGTACAGAGTTGAGGATTTTGAGATTTATCTCTTGCAATGATCATATATCCTTTCTGCTGTATGACTGTTATGGTGATGGATGGTACAGAGTTGAGGATTTTTGAGATTTATCTCTTGGCAATGATCATATATCCTTTTCTGCTGTAGGACTGTTAATGGTGATGGATGGTACAGAGTTGAAGGATTTTGAGATTTATCTCTTTGGCAATGATCATATATCCTTTCTGCTGTATGATGTTATTGGTGATGGATGGTACAGAGTTGAGGATTTTGAGATTTTATCTCTTGCAATGATCATATATCCTTTCTGCTGTATGACTGTTAATGGTGATGGATGGTACAGAGTTGAGGATTTTGAGATTTATCTCTTGGCAATGATCATATATCCTTTCTGCTGTATGACTGTTAATGGTGATGGATGGTACAGAGTTGAGGATTTTGAGATTTATCTCTTGGCAATGATCATATATCCTTTCTGCTGTATGACTGTTATTGGTGATGGATGGTACAGAGTTGAGGATTTTGAGATTTATCTCTTGGCAATGATCAATATATCCTTTTCTGCTGTATGACTGTTAATGGTGATGGATGGTACAGAAGTTGAGGATTTTGAGATTTATCTCTTGGCAATGATCATATATCCTTTCTGCTGTAGGACTGTTAATGGTGATGGATGGTACAGAGTTGAGGATTTTGAGATTTATCTCTTGGCAATGATCATATATCCTTTCTGCTGTATGACTGTTAATGTGATGGATGGTACAGAGTTGAGGATTTTGAGATTTATCTCTTGGCAATGATCATATATCCTTTCTGCTGTATGACTGTTAATGGTGATGGATGGTACAGAGTTGAGGATTTTGAGATTTATCTCTTGCAATGATCATATATCCTTTCTGCTGTATGACTGTTAATGGTGATGATGGTACAGAGTTGAGGATTTTGAGATTTATCTCTTGGCAATGATCAATATCCTTTCTTCTGTATGACTGTTATTGGTGATGGATGGTACAGAGTTGAGGATTTTGAGATTTATCTCTTGGCAATGATCATATATCCTTTCTGCTGTATGACTGTTATTGGTGATGGATGGTACAGAGTTGAGGATTTTGAGATTTATCTCTTGGCAATGATCATATATCTTTCTGCTGTATGACTGTTAATGGTGATGGATGGTACAGAGTTGAGGATTTTTGAGATTTATCTCTTGCAATGATCATATATCCTTTCTGCTGCTGTATGACTGTTATTGGTGATGGATGGTACAGAGTTGAGGATTTTGAGATTTATCTCTTGGCAATGATCATATATCCTTTCTACTGTATGACTGTTATTGGTGATGGATGGTACAGAGTTGAGGATTTTGAGATTTATCTCTTGGCAATGATCATATATCCTTTCTGCTGTATGACTGTTAATGGTGATGGATGGTACAGAGTTGAGGATTTTGAGATTTATCTCTTGGCAATGATCATATAATCCTTTCTGCTGTATGACTGTTAATGGTGATGGATGGTACAGAGTTGAGGATTTTGAGATTTATCTCTTGGCAATGATCATATATCCTTTCTGCTGTATGACTGTTATTGGTGATGGATGGTACAGAGTTGAGGATTTTGAGATTTATCTCTTGGCAATGATCATATATCCTTTCTTCTGTATGACTGTTATTGGTGATGGATGGTTACAGAGTTGAGGATTTTGAGATTTATCTCTTGGCAATGATCATATATCCTTTCTGCTGTATGACTGTTATTGGTGATGGATGGTACAGAGTTGAGGATTTTGAGATTTATCTCTTGGCAATGATCATATATCCTTTCTGCTGTATGACTGTTACATGGTGATGGATGGTACAGAGTTTGAGGATTTTGAGATTTATCTCTTGGCAATGATCATATTCCTTTCAGCTGTATGACTGTTATTGGTGATGGATGGTACATGCAGAAAGGATATATGATCATTGCCAAGAGATAAATCTCAAAATCCTCAACTCTGTACCATCCATCACCAATAACAGTCATACAGCAGAAAGGATATATGATCATTGCCAAGAGATAAATCTCAAAATCCTCAACTCTGTACCATCCATCACCATTAACAGTCATACAGCAGAAAGGATATATGATCATTGCAAGAGATAAATCTCAAAATCCTCAACTCTGTACCATCCATCACCAATAACAGTCATACAGCAGAAAGGATATATGATCATTGCCAAGAGATAAATCTCAAAATCCTCAACTCTGTACCATCCATCACCAATAACAGTCATACAGCAGAAAGGATATATGATCATTGCCAAGAGATAAATCTCAAATCCTCAACTCTGTACCATCCATCACCAATAACAGTCATACAGCAGAAAGGATATATGATCATTGCCAAGAGATAAATCTCAAAATCCTCAACTCTGTACCATCCATCACCATAACAGTCATACAGCAGAAAGGATATATGATCATTGCCAAGAGATAAATCTCAAAATCCTCAACTCTGTACCATCCATCACCATTAACAGTCATACAGCAGAAAGGATATATGATCATTGCCAAGAGATAAATCTCAAAATCCTCAACTCTGTACCATCCATCACCATAACAGTCATACAGCAGAAAGGATATATGATCATTGCCAAGAGATAAATCTCAAAATCCTCAACTCTGTACCATCCATCACCAATAACAGTCATACAGATATGATCATTGCCAAGAGATAAATCTCAAAATCCTCAACTCTGTACCATCCATCACCATTAACAGTCATACAGCAGAAAGGATATATGATCATTGCCAAGAGATAAATCTCAAAATCCTCAACTCTGTACCATCCATCACCAATAACAGTCATACAGCAGAAAGGATATATGATCATTGCCAAGAGATAAATCTCAAATCCTCAACTCTGTACCATCCATCACCAATAACAGTCATACAGCAGAAAGGATATATGATCATTGCCAAGAGATAAATCTCAAAATCCTCAACTCTGTACCATCCATCACCAATAACAGTCATACAGCAGAAAGGATATATGATCATTGCCAAGAGATAAATCTCAAAATCCTCAACTCTGTACCATCCATCACCATTAACAGTCCTACAGCAGAAAGGATATATGATCATTGCCAAGAGATAAATCTCAAAATCCTCAACTCTGTACCATCCATCACCATTAACAGTCATACAGCAGAAAGGATATATGATCATTGCCAAGAGATAAATCTCAAAATCCTCAACTCTGTACCATCCATCACCATTAACAGTCCTACAGCAGAAGGATATATGATCATTGCCAAGAGATAAATCTCAAAATCCTCAACTCTGTACCATCCATCACCATTAACAGTCATACAGCAGAAAGGATATATGATCATTGCCAAGAGATAAATCTCAAAATCCTCAACTCTGTACCATCCATCACCATTAACAGTCATACAGCAGAAAGGATATATGATCATTGCCAAGAGATAAATCTCAAATCCTCAACTCTGTACCATCCATCACCATTAACAGTCTACAGCAGAAAGGATATATGATCATTGCCAAGAGATAAATCTCAAAATCCTCAACTCTGTACCATCCATCACCATTAACAGTCATACAGCAGAAAGGATATATGATCATTGCCAAGAGATAAATCTCAAAATCCTCAACTCTGTACCATTCACCAATAACAGTCATACAGCAGAAAGGATATATGATCATTGCCAAGAGATAAATCTCAAAATCCTCAACTCTGTACCATCCATCACCATTAACAGTCCTACAGCAGAAAGGATATATGATCATTGCCAAGAGATAAATCTCAAAATCCTCAACTCTGTACCATCCATCACCATTAACAGTCATACAGCAGAAAGGATATATGATCATTGCCAAGAGATAAATCTCAAAATCCTCAACTCTGTACCATCCATCACCATTAACAGTCATACAGCAGAAAGGATATATGATCATTGCCAAGAGATAAATCTCAAAATGCTCAACTCTTTATGAGTGATGTAATGTATATCAGTTAGAAGGCAGCAACTAACACCTAACGATTTAGGACTTGTAGACAGGATGACACATCAGTGCTAAAATATATAAAGATGCTATCAGCCTTGCTCATTCATTAAATCCAGGGACACAAACCCACATAAAATCATCTACATGTATCCTTACATATAAAGGATTAAATATTACATTTCTGATTTCATTCTTTGATTTTGATGAAGAATTGATATCATTATAATATTAACATTTTACATCTGTGTCTTTGTTAAATCATTTGTACTATGAGCAATTTTATTTTTAATAAATGATCATTGTTAAATTGTTTAAAAAAAATAACACAAGTAAAAACCAGTTTAGCTTTGTAGATTGAAATTCCACCTCTAATTTTTTTCTGTTTTTTTCACAATCAGGTTAAATCAAGTTAAATATATAAAACATATATTTAATGCAATAACAGATTTTCTGAAATGCAAATCTAAAATTTTGCTTGCTATTAAAATAATATAACTGAGACATATTTTTAAATTGTTTGTAATTGTGTGCAATACAGTGGGAATAAATGTAAAAGAAATAACAGTCTATATAAAAATAGAATAAAGTTAGAATAAAGAGTCAGAAAATTCACATAACTTTTTTCATTACATATTTTATTTGAACTTTTTCATCATATTTTTTTTTATTACATTATCTTCAAAGTATGTAATTGTTTTTAATATTTACTCATGGTATATTTTAGAAAGAATAAGTTTTATTTAAATCGAGTATGCTATAAAATGAACTAAACATCTGTAATTGAGAGTCATGATCTGAAAACTGTTTAAAAATAACAATAGAATATGGCGCTTAATCCATCCCTCTGAGGGGGAAAGATGGCACTTCTGTTTAACTGTTTTCTATTCACTTTTTCAGCTGCTGGTCAAGGTCACAGTAATGTTCTGCAGTGGTTGATAGAAATGGGTGCAGATCTAAACATTTCAAATGATTTAGGAGACACAGCAAAGGACATTGCTGAAAGATTTGCTCATTTGGCCTGTGTTAAATTACTCTCAAGTGCTTGCCCAGGTGAGGCTACATTTTATATTGAGAATCAAAGCACAAAGCACTTGGATTATATCATTGTTACTAATTTCTACAAATGTTATCAACCACTATTATCAGACTATTTTTTTTTGTTACTTTCATCTTCCTTGAACTTCAAAGAGATAATTTTCAGAAATGTCATATATTGGTGTACAGTAAATATTTCATGATTTTTTTGCTGTGTGGTTGTACTCCATTTTTGTTATATATGTTTTTAGAACGATTACCAAAAATCAGGGAATGGTTCAACTTTAATGAAATTGTCAGCACTTTATTTATTAATGCAGCCCTGTCAGCTGGGGCTTTAGAATACACCAACTGCACCTCTGCAGAGGGGTAAGATCCTCTCAAATGGGGCCACCTGTGGCACTTAAGGATGAAATCCTGATGGATGAGCACTCCATGACATGCAACACTCCACTTAGACCCTTACTTAGGCTAGATGGGCGGTTAGAAAGGTCCCCTATGATCAATCGGCTGGTTATGTCAAGCTCTAGCAACTATATGATTGTCCCAACCCTATTGCCCTTATGGCAAGCCCCAACCCTTTTTATCATATGGGTGCTAGTAGGTGGCTGAGGGTCTTCATGTCCTGGGAATGACGTTAAACTTTGTTAAATGATGAAGTTCCAGTTCTGGAAGTCTGAGGAAAGTGGAGCACCCCTTCCTCACCATTGTTCCCTGGTCCACTCTGACCCAGAGTGGTAGTACCTGTTAGGGTTCCATCTATTGGTTAAATAGAAAAATGTGTTTAAAAAGAAATTGAATATCCATTAAGAATGAATTTATTTTAAAAGTTTGTCGGCATTAAATGACCCACCAAGGTTGATATGCTGTAAAACCAACTAAACCAAACCAAATTATTCATTAATGACTTAATTTTACAATGAATAGGTTATTTTATTAAAAAAACTTGAAAGAAATGTTAGGGTCAACATTTGCTCATTTGATTTTTTAAAATTTCCAGTCCCTAATTTTTACATTTCTAGAAAGATAAATCCAGAAGACCCCACCATAGAAATAAACAAAATGATTCAAAATTCAAAGATTTCAAGACCCCAAAAAGTTATTTGAAAATTTAAGTTATTTTCTCAAAACTCAAAAAATAATTTTTGTAGTGAGTTTTATGTCCATATTGTGAACATTCCTTCGGATTAGATATTTAGTGGGTCCAATTTTCTGGATTCACAGAATCATTAATCATTAAACGGATAATGGGTTTTTAATGCAATTTTCAATAATATATAACAAAATTAATAATTGTTTTCGGGTTGTTTTTTTTTAAATTGTTTTAATTTTTTCAAAACTTGTTAAGAAAACTGGGGTAATGTTTAGTTGAATTATGCCATTATTTCAATAATGACAGGGTCAACTCAGTGACTCAATCATATAAGTTTTATGGAATTGTTTGTTAAAATCAGACTTCTGTTATTTATTTTCAACAGTTAACTCCTTAAAACAGTCCGCCCTGTCGGCTAGGGCTGTAGAATACGCCGACTGCACCTCTCTAGAGGGATATCCCCCCCCCAATTGAGCCACCTGTTGGCTGTGGGTGGCAACCCATGATGCTTTAAGATGGAACCTTGGTGGCTGAGCAGTACATGACATGTAAGACTCCATTTTGGCCCTTACTTAAGCTAGTACGGGCGGCTAGTTGCACCTATATGATTATCCCAACCATATTGCTCTTATGGCAAACTCTCAACCCTTTTTATCATATGAGAAGATGGTGGCTGAGGGTCTTGAAGTTCCAGTTCTTGAGCTCTGGGGAATGTGTAGTGCCCTTTCATCACCATTACTCCCAGGTCCACTCTGACTCGGAGTGGTAGTACCTGTTAACTTCCCATCAATGGGTTAAGTAGATAAAAATGAGTTTTAAAAAATGTTTTAAAAAAACTCAGTTGAAAAAAAAATGAGTACCCATCAAGAATGAATAAAACAAAATGTCTTAGGCATAAAATAACCCAACATGAGTTGATATGCCATAAAATCCAACCAACCTTAAAACAGTAACCAGTATCAGCCCTGTTGGCTGGGGCTTTAGAATACACCAACTGCATCGCTGCAGAGCATAAGACCCCTCTTCCAATAGGGCCACCTGTTGGCCATTGGTAGCCTGTGATGCTTAAGGATGGAAGCCTGGTGGCTGAGCAGTCCATGGTATGCAAATACTCCACTTTGGCCCTTTGGCTAGATGGGCGGACAAAGAGGCCTCCTCCAATTAATCGACTGATCATGTCAAACCCTAGCACCTATATGATTGTCCCAACCCTATTGCCCTTATGGCAAGCCCCAACCCTTTTTATCATATATATATGCTAGAAGGCGGTAGCTGAGCGTCTTGGTGTCCTGGGTATAATGTTAAACTCTATCTGATGGAAGAGGAATTTATGACACTTGTGTAGTTTGTTGTAGTCTATATCGGCTGGCAAGAAAGTTGTTGACTACTGGCTTCACTGTTGTGGATCCCTGGCTATTTCTATCTCTGCTGCTACTAACGACACTATCCCCTCAATGGCCGGGCTCTGAACTGTCTAAAGGGCTGGAGCTTTGCTGAATTTATGTAAAATTCTACCCCACACCTCTCTACGGCCAGACCACCCAGATGTTCGGCACTTAAATTCAATTCAGACTTTCTGACTATGATTTCTCTTAAAATTAAAACACTTACTCTTGTGATCAGACTACATGTCTTCAATATTTCGACTATTAATTTCTTCAAAAGAGATTTTCCTCATAACAATAGCATTTTTGCTTTTAATACCTAGATGCATAAAGATATTATCACTAAGTGGCTTAACTTCACAGTGGCCGTACAATTCTCTTAAACTTTACAGCCCAATCTTATGTGTCCGTAAAAAGGACAACCACCCACCCATTTACCTATGCCTGGGCTTTAACACATTCTATTTATTTTTTTTTTTCTGACCATGTTCTCCCTCAATCATAGTATCACAGATGCTTATCTGCTACCATTTAGTTTCCTGCTCGTCTAAACAGAACAATCATCAGGCAGGAAAAGAAAGATTTTGAGAAATTGAAAAAAATAAAAAAATTATGCACAAAAGGGATTGTGTGTTGGTGATTTGAAATTGCATAAGTGTATGCATTGGCAATTTGGTTATTTTCATATGTAAATATGTTAATGTGTAAATTCAGATGCATCTGCTGTTAGGGATTTTTCCCTACTTCTTGCAAAACTCAGCCAGTTGAAAGAGATTGAAGATTAAAAGAGAAGAGAGACCAACTAAGCTACTGTAATGTCTCACAGATCAACGAAAGAAAAGGTAGATACCTGAGGACATCCGCAAGAATGTACTGACTTTTCACTAGTCTGGGGAAAAGTTATAAGACCATCGCAAAAAGATTACAGCTCCATCCATCAAATGTAAGACAAATAATTTACAAATGAAGGGTATTCAACATGACCACAACTCTTACTAGAAGTTGACACCCATCAAAACTATCATCAAGAAAGAGTAGAAAAATAATAAATGAGGTAAAAGCCAACCCACACATCACCCAAGAAAGTTGCAGACCTCTCTGGCTGGATTTGGAGTAAATATCTACAATCTGATAAAAAATGAATGGACATGGCATTCGTTGAAAGGTTGCTAGAAGGAAACCTCTGCTCTCAACAAAGTTGCTTGTTTAAACTTTGTTAGAGAACACATGGACAAACAAGAGGACTTTTGGAAGTCCAATCTCTAGACAGATGATTCAAAGATAGAATTTTTTGGTCACATCAAAACTGCCATGTTTTAAAAAAAGTCAACATTGCCAACCAAGCAAAGAACCTTATTCCAACAATGAAGCATGGTGGTAGAAATGTTAAAATCCGGGGCTGTATTTTCCCTCTGGACTTCATATTATCCAGGGAAATACGAATTCTCAGTCCTATCAACTGATTTCAGATCATAATCTCCTACCCTCAGTCAAGGAGCTGATGTTTGGGTGAAAATAAGTTCTGCAATAAGACTATGATCCTAAGCATACCAGCAAAACACCTAGGAATGGCTTAAAAGGAAGAGGATTCAAACTCTGGATTGATCTAGCAATTTACTATCCATTTAATCCAGAAGAAATCAGATTGTCAAATTCTTTGTAGAAGATGCACAAGAATCTTTTTTTGATAAAGAAAATGGCTGCTACTATGGCCACTGGCAAAGCAAAAGTAGTTTTTTATCAATGAATGTTCATGGTCTCTTTGACCATGAATATTCATTGTTGTGGATAAAAAACTACTTTATTAATGAAAAGAAAAATAATATCATGGTAGAAGAGTAGTATTATCTGCATTATTCGGACTATTGTCCTCATCTTCATTGTTATCTGTACTACGTTTCGGCCGATATGCCCTCCGGCTTTCTTCAGGTATTTCTTGTCAGACTCAGGAATCTTCTCGGACTCAGGAACCTTCTTTTTGGACTCAGGAACCTTCTTGTCGTAATCGGGAGCTATCACAGAACTTTGAACCTAACCCTTTATTCACCGAGTAGACCGAACATAGAAATGAACACAATATGGGAACCCATAATTAAAAAGGCTAGATAAGATTTTTAAAAAACAAAATAAAACAATAAAAAACATCCAATATGAGTATAGGTAAAAAATTATACATAAGTGAATAGGTAGATATTCTAGCCAAAACAAGACATTAGGTTTATAAGTTCCCAAAATTCACACTGGATTGTCCAGCCTAGTGGATAAAGGAGTTAGGTTAAGACAATTATAAGTGACAGTTATCTCTAGATTGCAGGTTCAATCCTGATCATGGGTAGCAGTAACATAGAATAATAATTAACACAGCTTAACGCCTCTACCCCAGCTATGGTTAGCGGAATGAAAACAGGATACCTCCATGGACTGAATAAAGGGTTAGGTTCAAAGTTCCATGATGGCTCCCAATTACGACAAGAAGGTTCCCAATTATGAGAAGAAAGTTCCTGAGTCCAAAAAGAAGGTTCCGAGTGTGAAAAGGAAGGTTCCCGAGTCCGACAAGAAATACCTGAAGAAGGCCGGAGGGCACATCAGTCGAAACGTAGTACAGATAACAATGAAGATGACACAATAGTCCGAATAATGCAGATAATACTAATCATCAAGCCTCATCTCAAACGAACATGGATCAAATGAGGAAAGCAGTGCTTCTGGGTAGAGTAAGAGGTCTTGGTCGGGCTAACTTTTCTTTTTTTTTTTAATTTCTTTTTTTTTTCTTTTCTTTTTTGTTATTTTTCTCTTTTATTTTTTGTTCTTTTTCTCTTTTATTTTTTGTTCTTTTTTCCTTTTTATTTTTTACTTCTTTTTTCTCTTTTATTTTTTTCTTCTTTTTCTCTTTTATTTTTTGTTCATTTTCCTCTTTTTTTTTTGTTCTTTTTGTTCTTTTTTTGTTCTTTTTTTTTGTAGCTCATTATTACTGTGTTGGTCGAGCTCTGTTGTCCGAGCCAACGTTTTTTCTTTTCCCTAAAAAAAAAAGCCACTGTTTGCTGAAAATCCAGCCCATGATACTATTCAACTCCCTTCTTTTTTTTTTTCTTTAAGGCGTTTTCCTGGGTGGGTAATGGTGATATTTTACCCCCCTTTTCTCGACAAGTAAATATATTTTCTATTGGATTTTATTAAGTATGAAATATATTAAACAATATTTTTGAAACTCGGTCATATTTACTTAGATTTTTTTTTTTTTTTTTTTTTTTACTGTTTTGAATAAAATGGAAAAACAATATTTGCATTTACTTGTTGATGAAAACCTGGGGGTTAGTTAATTTTTATCACCTTCAGACCACTAAAAATATTTTAAATTTGGCGGGGGGGGTGTTAAAATATTTACATTTACGTATCAAAAACTTTTCTGAAGGTACGGCTTAGTGTTTTAGGGCAGGAGGCTAGGGCATATTTATGCTATATGCCCCTTTTTTTTTTCTTTACACATTAAACATGTCATTTATTTTTAATACATTTTATACTATGCACTGCAAAAATGGCAAATCCCTATTTTACAAAACACATCTACCCACCCCCCACTCGACTGAATAAAAATTAACAAAAATCTGGTAATTATCCGATTTTAATGAAATTTTCAATCTTGATTTATCAAAGAATGGGTTTTTAATTGCATCAGTTATTGTATTTCAAAACTTGCTGATTTTTTTCATGTCATTTAACTTTACCACCCTCCCCTTTATATTTTGATGGATGTAAAATATTGGTTTATACGGTGCTGTTCGCAGAAATGCCTCCTGCCTTCAAAAGAAAAAAATTTTAGCTGGTGATAAAACAACCCCTACCTACTAACGAAGTCCCGCATTTTTTTTTTGGGGGGGGGGGGCTATTTACAAAAATATTCACATTTACTTGTTGATACAAATCTGGTTTACTTATAATGTCATTAAACTACTAAAAAGATTAGTCAATAAAAATGCATTCAATCTGCTAAAGTCGTCATTTTTTTTTTTTTTAGAAAAATCATAGCTGTGTGAGCTATGATTTTTCAATCACCAACCCCTAAACTTTAAAAAAAAATTTTAGCTGACGCGACTTTTATTTGTCCAGTAATTGTTTTAAAAGTAAAGTCGTTGGTGTCCTGAAATCGTTATCAGACAGACAGTCAGCGAGTCTACCCACTTTTCATCAGTGCTAGACCAAGGAGATTGTTTTCTTAGCGTCATAAGTGGAGTGCCACACCTACCATCGGCTCATCCCTGAGCTACTCATATGTTGGTGAGGGCCAGAAACTGTGAGGCTCCTAGCTGAATATTCTACCGCAGTCTGCTGTAAATAAATGCGAACAACCATTTGTAAAATATATATGTATGTGTGTGTAGAAAGTTTGTAGAAAAAACAACAAGATGTTAAAAGTTTTGCTGACAGAAATCTGTTTCAACCTTATGAAAACAACATTGTAAACGGAAAGACGAAATAAATATATCATTAATCACGAGGCCCAGAACGCTCTCGATCAGTACCGGAATTTTCAAAAAAATATATATATATATATATATAATTTCAAATATATATATATATATATATATATATAGTTTTCAAAAAAAAAAAAAAATATATATATATATATTGTCACGAACGCCTGTGTAAATTAGGGACGATCATACACAGTGTCGTGCAAGAAGTAAAAAAAATAATAATGCGACAAAGGTTCCAGGGATGAAATCCTGCGATTTCATAGAAGGGAAAGAAAAGGGGATATTATCGAATTCTCTACTCCCTGCTCCAGAGGTAGTGAATGAACCGAGAGGGAAGTATCAGTTTATGTCAAGCCAAAGAAACTCAGACCATTTTTACAAGAAAACAAACAGTTTATTCTTTCTTTTTTTCTCTTATACATTCACAGTTAAAGTTTACATCACCAAAAGAGTCTGCGAAATTATGTTCGCCGTCAAAGTTCATTCAACAAAACATCTGTGAAATCAAATTCACGACCAAAAGTTCATATCATCAAAAGACATAAATATTTGAGTAATGGAGGACTTACTTTAATCTAGGAGATGAAGATTGTGTTCTTTTATTTTTTTTTTTGTTTCCTTTTCCACGAATAGATTTTTCGTAATACCCCTTAGAGGGAGAGTGGGCATTTAAGATTTTTTTCCTTTTTTTCTTTTCAAGTTCCGAATTTTCATATTTTCGGTTGAGGTACTTCTTAGTAGTCACTAATGGGTCTCTCGCTGTCCGACCATCTCGATGTCTACTTAGCTTGTGATTGTAAAGTATATTTTCCACAAAATAAGTAGGAAATCATGAACGAGACACTAGTCTTTCTCTGGGGTTAAGGCGTGCACTTTTTTCTTTCTTTCTTTTGGGCTATGGGTGATGGGGGGGGGGTCGGGTCATCTCAGTTCTCAACCAGCCAAGACACCGGTACTAAAGTTAGGCAGGTGGAGTTATAACGCTTTAACTAATGAAGGTAGTATTTGGTATGTAAAATATTTCTATCTTCCTCGTTTCTCGCTCCATTCTTCCTTCGTTCATCACAATATCAAGCAGTAGTAAACGTGTACTTTTACCAAAGTTCATGACAATATACAAATTCGGAAAACATTTCTGATTTAACATGATTAGTAAACTTGCTTTTTGTTAATAATCTAAATAAGAAAATTATTTAAAATCAACTTATTGGCAAAACTCGGTAAAATTCATGAAACATAAAATAAAATGAAAATACCGAAAAAATAAAAATATATTTTTAAAAGGGGGGGGTATACATTTGCTTACAAGTTGGTAACAAGTTATGGAAGCAACACTCCACGAGAAAGCAGCTGTATAGCCACTTGCCACTTATCACACAAGCAATCCGAGTAAGATGATCAGGACACTGCTGGAGGATTTAGGATAAACTCTTAAGAGACATATTTTCTATGGAAACCAGCACACAGGCACACCAGTGTGGACCATTGAGCAACTCTGCGCAGATACTGGATTCTGTGCAGAGGACCTCCTGAGAGCAATGAATGATAGGGTAAAGTTGGCGAGAGATTGTCATAGATATCCATGATTAAAATCCTAATTACCTGTAATTAGAAATTAACTAAGTGACTCATCCCTTGTTTTTTTTCTTTTGGTCAAATGAAAATGTTTACTCCAGTTTAAATAACTTATTTGGACTGTTTGGGTGAACTTTAAATTAATGAAATCATTTTATCATGTGATTTTTCCAACAATCTAACCTGGGCTCAATGGGTGACCCAACGCGTCACGTTTTTTTCTAGTATATATATATATATATATATATATATATATATATATAATTTCTGTTTTTGTCAAGGGCAAATGAGCTTTAGGGGAATCAACGGCCATCCACACTAACAGTAGTAAGATTGAGGTACTTACTACTCACTACACATACAAATCCACAAATGGGTTAGATGGGACTCATTAGCCTTGGTGGGAAACCCACCTAGGACAAGGAAAAGTCTGTTATAAAACCACCACTGCCTAGTGGTTTTACCTCATCCCAAGGAAAGGTTAGGGGAGTAAATACCAAAAACAAATCTGGAGCTGGAGATTTGATGTGCTATTCAGCAACTCCTGCAACACTGTCGTTGCCTAACTGCATTGGTTTTTACCTTTACTTTGGACCACAGTGGCTGTGTGGAGAGGGGGGTCTGCTGCTTGGGTGACAGTTCATCCTCCATATCAACCTGCCTAGGCTATGTAGTTCCACTATGAAATGAAGAGGACACTCCAATGTCACTGTTACATGCCAATACAACACGGGAAGTAGCAGTTTACCGATTGTAAGCTAATTCAATGGGCGAGGGAAACAAGTGCAAGGGGTCACTTCTGATGATGGGAAAGGTTATCACACCTCACTTGACAGCTACCGCCCACCTTCAACTGGGCAGCCCTCAGCCAGTTAGGGGCTGTCACGCCATGGCCTGCTTGCTCTCCTGGGTGTATGGAGCTTAGAGAATTGTCTTGACAGGTGGGCTAAAAATTTGACATCAAGCAACACAAAGTACAACAAATCTCCAGCACTTCAACTCGCAGGCTGAGATGTGCCATGGTATATCTGATCTGCGTTCTCACCTCTGGCACCAGCTAGACCTTGTCATCACCAGGCATACAAATCTTGCAAGTATCCTCCTCACCTGCACATACCATGGTGCAGACTGAGACTCAGATCACTCCCTGGTTGCCAGCAGGGTGCAAATGACACCCAAAAAAGATTCACCACGTTAAAAAGCGGGGTCAACCACACATCAACACATACTGTGTAGGCAACACGGAGAAGACACAGCACTTTCAAGGCAGCCTCCAAGAAGCCCTCACAAACAAGATGCCAGATGGAGCCTCCATCGATACTAGGTGGTCTCACCTTAGGGATACTGTCTTTAACTTGGTCATCACTGCCTATGGAAAAAAGGAGCAAAAAACACGGAATTGTTTGAAGCCCACTGGGAAGAAATGAAGCCTGCGATGTTAAGAGAACAACTCTCCTATCATACAAGGCAGCACCGAGTTATAATATACCCGATGCTTTGAGGAGCACCAGAAACAAAGCCCAGCAGGCTGCCTGACACTGCACCAACACCTACTGGCTGAACCTGTGCTACGGCGTAGAGACAGTTGCCAACATGAGAGATGCAAGGGACATGTATGAGGGCATCAAAATAGCTACAGGCCCATCCATCACAAAAGCTGCACCACTCAAGTCTAAGTCTAATCAAAGGAAGAAACTGCAATGTGGGTCGAGCACTACCGAGAGTTGTACACAACCCAAAACGTTGTAATAGACAATGCCCTAAATGCCATCCCTGATCTACCAATCATGGATGAGCTGGACACACCACCAGCTGTCTAAGAGTAAAACCATTGACTGCCTTGCTGATAAAAAGGCAACCCGGGAGCGATGGCATACCATCAGAAGTCTTGAATAGTGGGAAAACAGTGCAGCTCCAACCACTACATGAACTACTCTGCTGGGAACAAGGACACATCACCCGGGGCATGTAGGATGTTATCATTGTCACTTTATACAAGAATAAAAGTGACCAGAGCAATTGCAACAATTACCATGGCATCTCCTTCTTTAGTATTATTGGAAAAGTTTTTGCTCGCATTTCCCTGACCCGCCAATAGACCGTTGCCTCTCACATCTACCCAGAGTCCCAGTGTGACTTCCGCTTTGACCAGTCAACAGTGAACATGATTTTCTCTCTACACCAGCTGCAGGAAAAGTTCCAGGAGCAACAGCAGATGCCACTTTACACTGTGTTCATAGATCTAAGAAAGGCATTTGACCTGGTCAACCAATGCGGACTCTTTAAACTGCTCAAGAAGATTGGCTGCCCACCCAGACTACTTGGGATCATCATCTTCCACACAAATATGTACAGCACAGTCTGTTTAATTGTGCTACATCTGGGGCATTTCCAGTCAGCAGCGAAGTGAAGCAGGGCTGCGTCCTTGCACCTTGTTCAGGATATTTTTCTCCATGCTTCTCCAGTAGGCCTTCCGAGACTGCAGTGAGGGAGTTTACATAACTTCGGATTTTTAAAAAATTTCTTAGGCTCAAAAATATAACTTATAATTAAACAGTTAAATGATAATGTATAATGACTTTGTAAATTTCCTCAAAGTTTACTGTTGCTGCTGTTGTTGTTATTGTCATGATGAGAAATGCAGCAACAGTAATGTTAATGAGACAAAGGATGGGCCTATTCTGAAGTAATACACTCTTAAAATTTGTTTTTCCCCCTAACTATTTTTGTTATATTAAATATACCCCACCCTTGATAGTATATACACAGAATAGCTTAAGAGTCTTGTAGTATTCTATATTACTCCCTGCTCTATGAACTCTGAACTTATCTCCCTTTGACCCTTCGGGGTTAAACCCCCCCCTTACTACCGTTCTCCTTTGTAGAGTTATGTAGTCATTTATTCGCCATTAAAGCCTTATATACAGGTCTCCAGAGTTTATTCAATTCTTCAATATACTTCAATTTAATGGCGAATAAATTTACGAGGAACTAGTCAAACATTAAAAATGGACAAATTCCTCAAACCAGAACGCCTGGACGTTTCACCGAACTCCCCCTCAGCGGATAGAGACTTTAAGCATTGGTACCGAACCTTCGCAGCGCTGATACGTCGATCTACCCAGGCAAGTAATACCGACAAACTCGATGCCTTGATTACATTTGTCTCTCCGACAGTATATGAGTACATAGCGGAATGCGACGAATATGAGACAGCTCTAAATCTTCTAAAGGACTTGTACATTAAGCCAAAGAACGAGGTGTATGCGAGACACAAACTAGCCAGTAGGTGCCAAAAAGAGGATGAATCGATAGTGGATTACATGCGACATCTCCAACTACTTGGAAAAAACTGCAATTTCAAAGCGGTAAGCGCTATACAGAACCGAGATGATAGTATTAGAGATGCTTTCATCAGGGGATTACGGTCACAAACTATGAGGCAACGTCTACTGGAAAACAAAACATTAGACTTGACTACAGCCGTCGATCAAGCCAGGGCAATGGATATAGCTCAAAAACAGTCGGAATTATATACACACCAACAGATGCCGGCCATTAATTCCATAACGGTGAGAGAAGAAGACCCTCCATGTACATGTGCAATTACACAGCCGAAAACTTTTAAAAGTAAGTGTCCTTATTGTACTGGTTACCGTCACGAATGAAAATACTGTCCTGCTAAAGAGGCTTTTTGTTTTAAATGTAAGAGGAAGGGTCATTTTTCTAAGGCGTGTATAACAATGCAGTCACCCACGTCAGCGGCGATGTTGCCGACCGCTACTACTACTACTACTCTCGCTACTATTATTTCAGCTTCTTCAGAACTACTACTAAAGCGAGCCACGATGATTACGTTGGTTGATAACGAGGAGGCTGTGGCCCTAGCCGATACAGGAAGCTCGGGGTCGTTTATTTCGTTTAAATATGTGAAGAAACGAAAACTAAAGATGGTCCCTGCTACTGGAAACGTATCTATGGCTTCGTCATCTTTAAATTCTCCCATAAAAGGACTCTGTACCGTGGAAATAAACCTCTTGGGTGAGGCCTATCCCAACACTAGACTCTCAGTGTTGGAAGACCTGTGCTGTGACGTGATACTGGGCCAAGACTTTATGAGTCAACACTCTGAGGTATCATTTGTATTCGGGGGCGCCAGGAAGGGCCTTCATATTTCTAGTTCGTCTTCTTGCAGCGTTCAGCTTGCTTCAGTGGACATGCCATTGTTGTTTTCCAGCCTGACTCCAGACTGCAAGCCTATAGCCACTAAATCAGGTAGACTGGGAAATGATGACAAACAATTTGTACAGTCCGAGATTGAGATGATGTTGAGGGAGGGAGTTATCGAGGAAAGCACGTCTCCCCGGAGGGCCCAGGTCCTAATCATAGCTAATGAACGTCAACGGAAAAGACTAGTGGTAGATTACAGCCAGACAATTAACAGGTTCACTCGCCTCGATGCCTATCCACTTCCAAGAATAGATGATCTGGTTTACAAGGTGTCTGGTTTCAGATATTTTAGTTCTTTGGACCTGAAGAGCGCCTACCACCAAATACCCATCAGAAATGAAGAGAAACCATATACAGCTTTTGAAGCTAATGGTAAACTCTATCAGTTTTGCAGAGTTCCATTTGGAGTCACTAATGGGGTAGCCTGCTTCCAAAGAACTATAGATAATATTATCAAGAAACACAACCTCGGTGGAACCTACGCCTATGTGGACAACATCATTGTTGCAGAGAAGCACAAGAGGAACATGATGGGAATTTGGAGCGATTCCGGGAAAGGGCGAAGCAGTATAACCTAACGTTCAATGAGAATAAGTCAATTATTTCGACTGAGTCAGTCGATTTCCTGGGCTATACCATCACCCATGGGTCACTAAAACCCGACGCGGACAGACTACGACCCTTAAAAGAACTGCCAGTCCCAAAGGATAAAACCTCCTTACGTCGAGTAGTTGGACTGTTCTCATACTACTCCCAGTGGATCCCCAAGTTCTCAGACAAAATTAGTCCACTGGTGACAGCAGATACGTTTCCTCTCAGCCAAGAAGCAAGGAAAGCTTTCAGTACCTTCAAGGAGGAAATCGGAAAGGCTCTTTTGCATTCCATCGACGAAACCATACCCTTGGTGGTGGAAACGGATGCTTCAAATACTGCCATTGCCGCTAGCTTGAATTAAGCTGGTCGCCCTGTCGCGTTCTTTTCATGGACACTGACGCCCATGGAACGCAAACACTCATCGGTTGAAAAGAAGGCCTATGCAATAATAGAAGCAGTGAAAAAGTGGTCCCACTACCTGGCAGGACGAAGATTTACAATCGTCACTGATCAACAGACCGTCTATTTTATGTTCCACTCAAAGAGATTGGGAAAAATAAAGAATAAGATCCAACGATGGAGGATGGAATTGGGATGCTATGAGTACGACATAATGTATCAACCAGGCAAAAATAACATCCCAGCCGACACACTATCAAGAGCACATTGTGGAGCTATTATTAACAAGGAAAAGTTGGCAGATCTCCACAATCGTCTTTGCCATCCAGGAATAACAAGACTGGCTCACTTCGTGAGAGTAATAAATCTACCTTACTCTATAGAAGAAATCAAGAAAATATGTGCAGAGTGTTCTATATGTGCTTGATTTAAACCGAGATTCTACACTCCGGAGGCGTCCCATCTTATAAAAGCTACACAGCCTATGGAACAGATCAGCATGGATTTCAAAGGACCATTACCTTCTACTTCTAGGAACCGCTACTTACTGACAGTAGTAGATGAATATTCCCGTTTCCCATTTGCCTTCCCATGTGCTAACATGACAGCGGAAACAATTATTGGTTGTCTTAACCAATTGTTTACAGTGTTTGGAACACCAGCATATGTGCACTCTGATTGAGGACTCGCATTTCTATCTAAGGAGCTAAAGGAGTACCTGATAGAACTAGGTATAGCGGCTAGCCGAACGACGCCGTATAATCCGCGAGGAAATGGTCAATGTGAAAGATACAATGGCATCATCTGGAAGCACATCACACTGGCAGTAGCATCAAGAGGCCTACGTGAAACACAGTGGGAACAAGTACTACATGAAGTATTACACTCAATCAGATCCTTACTGTGCACAGCCACAAATGCCACACCACATGAAAGACTCTTCGCATATCAACGTCGATCTCCCAGTGGACATTCATTACCAAGCTGGCTATCAGTACCAGGACCAGTCTTATTACACCGTCATGTTTGTACCAGTAAATATGAACCCCTGGTTGATGAAGTGGAGTTACTTGAGGCAAACCCTCAATATGCACACGTACGGCAAGCTAATGGACGTGAAGATACTGTCTCAGTACGAGATTTAGCCCCAATTGGCTATCAATCACCAAATAATAAGCCAACTGACCTTGAAAAAGAGGCTGATTCAGCCATTCAAAGTTCAGGTCTACCTACTTCGGAAAAGATTGACACCATGGGCCATAAACTAGTATCTGATGGAACTGAAATCAGGGGAACAAGAAATCCCCCTACAGAGGAATCTGATGATTCCTCAGAACTCTCATCACCAAATGTACCCATACTTTCGGTACCGAACACTCCTGCTGACCATCAGAGACGACCTGTAAGAGAACGGAGAAAGCCCACTCGCTATTGCGAAATGTAAAAATTAATAGTAGGGGAGAATGTAGTATTCTATATTACTCCCTGCTCTATGAACTCTGAACTTATCTCCCTTTGACCCTTCGGGGTTAACCCCCCCATTACTACCGTTCTTCTTTGTAGAGTTATGTAGTCATTTAAAGCCTTATATACAGGTCTCCAGAGTTTATTCAATTCTTCAATATACTATAAAATAGTCTATTTCAAAATTATAACAATGGTGATTTCTGTACTTTTTAAGCCTTTTCTTTGCTATATATATATATATATATATATATATATATATATATATATATATATATGTGTGTGTGTGTGTGTGTGGTGTATAGTTATTATGCATTGGAGAAATGAAAATAAAGTGCTTGATTAGAGATGTAAGAGCTGTATTTATTTGTTATAGTCTACAATACAAATAATAGATATCTCCCGATTCACTAATTACCAATTCAGTTCGTGCACACACCGCAATAAAAAAGATACACACACTCGACAACAAACAAAACATAAGTTGTAACACCAACTGGAAGTTTACTCCATGGTAGCCTAAAAAGAAGTAACCATTTAACACGTTTTTGCGCATAGGCTCCAAATTGAAGTTCTGGTTGGAAAACAAGAATGCCCAAAAATAAAAATAAAATAATTTTGTAAATAAACTCACATTTTTATCCAATCGAAAGCTCTCCCCCAAAAAACAAAAAAGGCTTCAGTGATCCGATTTGGGATCACACAGGCCTATATAAATCGACTTTAAAGAACCGACAACTCAGACATCACCAGCGACACGCGCAGATCAGATCACATCACAGGTGGCCGATCTATCACCCTCACCTACCTCTACCCAAATCTGACCTCACAGGCAGTCAACAAACGAACAATTCCACTTCGTTCAGTGATACCATATCGTACGCTGACTGATACACGATACAACCGCTAACAACTACTAAAAACACAAGACTTGCCCACCTAATCAACACCTAACCACTACCACTGGTTCATCTGCCCACTTCTCCATCTATACTACGACCGACTCGGCCATCCTGACATTTTTTACTGACTTTATTAGTCATTTTACTACTATCACCAAAATCAGACTCTCTCTCTTAAATTCAATTTCAGCTTTTCATCATTCTCAAGTTTATTTTTCGAATACAATTTTGAAACTAAAATCTGTGTTTGTTTTTCCTCGTCACCATACGCTTGCATACTAACCCTGTTTATTACATATATATATATCCTATATATACATCACATTTTCTTCAAATTTTAGTTGATGAAGTAGTAGTAGGAATTCAAGAAAACAGACAAAGTCCTGTAGTTGAAGGAGCATATCTACAGAAACAAGCTAAAAGTAAGTTCTGTTTTAATCTAACTTTTATACTTTGCCACAATTACAAGATTTAAAATACATTACCACTGTAGCAATTTATAAGTATAGTGGCTGATCACCCTATGAAGTCTGAATGGTTTTCCTGGAGAAGGAATTTTGAACAGTAATATCCCAACTAAAAAGCCATTACATTCTTGTATCCCAAAACTCAATAATATTTTATTTAAGTAGATCACAATTTTCAAGAGATTATCTTCAGATGTTTAAAATCCTCTTTAAAATGCATTTGGGATTTATTATATACAAATTGGATTGACATAATGTTTGGAGGACTTTATCTTTGCACACTGTTGCCATTCATCCATTCATGAAATGTGCATGGTTTTTTTTTTGGGGGGGGGTTAACTAGAAAACATTTTTTCAAGTTGGAGAAAATTTGCAGTTTTATAATTTTTACAAAATTTTATTTATATAATCACAAATCAGAATTAAAATTTAAAAAAAACCCTGAGATTTTTCAAATATTTATGTTTTCCAAATTTTTAATCTCCGAGAATTCTGTGAAATTTGTTAGCAATGATGTCATTATTAGTCAGTAGCAACTATAAAGCAAGGGTTAACAAACTATTTTTTGTAAACCATTTGCTTGTATAGTGAGTTTAACTTTCAATTTTGTTTCTCCACTATTGTAGCTTTGTGCTAATCTAAGCTTAGAAAGTATTTATAATTAATCTCTGCCTGATGATTGATAAATAAATGAATAAAAACATTAGATGACCTTCCTTCATAAGGTAAACAAAATGGGAAACTAGGTGACTATTGTTATAATATTCTTAGTAAATCCCTGAAAATCCCAATATTTGTAATCTACTAATATATGGAAAAGAGACAACATATACAAATATATGCATATGAAGTGTAACCAAAAATATGTTGAGCTTTTTCATAAACAAATTTATTACTTTACTTCCAACTTAATAAATTTGTTTCCTTCAAAATAGTTCTCAATGGGGCCTTTTTTTCCAGTTCTAGAAGTCATATGATAGATTGTGTTCAAATCGTGTAGCACATTTTCCTGTATCTTTTGCAGTGTGAAAATTGTAAAACATTCAGGGTTGATTTCAGTTTTTGAAACAAACAAAAAGTTCACAGAAGCCAAATCCAGAGCAAAAAAGCAGTTGAGGGACTCGAATTGTCTTTTGCTTCAACAAAATATCACAGATAAGGACTGACCCCCACCCACCCTACTCCTGACATCTGCCTATCATAAGTATTATATGTTATTGACATAATTCCATTAAATTATATTTACTATTGTAATAAATTTTATATATTTTTATTATGTTTATTATATGAGATATTACACTGTATAACTGTTATAGTTTATAGACAATATTAAGAAATGTTGTGTCTTACTTGTAGGTCGTGCCAAGGAAAAGATAATTAATTTGGGTCATGAATTAGAAATTGCTAAAAAGAATTACATCCAACTTGGTGGAATTCTTCAAGATGAAAAGAAGAAATTGGAAGAGTTGAGAGAAAAGGATCAGTAAGCTGCTATTTACTTTTTAATCTAAAAATGAAATAAATTCTTTTTTTGTGGCTATGAATTTGCATCTGGTGTAATTAAAAGATATGTTTTATAAACTGAATTATTGGACACACGTTTTAGACTTTTGAATGAAGATAAAGAGTCTTTTTAGATGAAATTGTTTGTGGGAAATGACAATTGAAAACAACCACTGTAATTAATTTCTTCAACCGCAAAAGTACCCTAACACAGTCTTTTGCTGGCAACACTATCACAGTAGCCCTTGCTCAATCGGTCAAAAGTTCACTCATTTAAACGTATGTCTTTCATCACATTAAGAAGATCAAAATACAACTGTCTGTGGTGTGTGAAGGTAGGCCTTAAATAATAAGTAATTGCCCTCCCCAATATCCTACATCTGGGCTAATTACACTCAGTGCTACCTGACCCAAGCGAAATTTGCATATTTAACAGGGGTGACAGTAGTCTGCCTATGAGCCACTCCTTATGATGAGGAGGCTGAGAGTTTAAGATCTGTAGTCACTCGCTACACTCCTCCCCCTCACACAGGCCAGACATATACGGACATGCTTAGTTCTGGGAGGTAGGGAATCTTCTAGTCCACATTTCCACTTTCTTACTCTCTTTTTACCCAATGGTGCTGGAGAAAGGCAAGAGGGTAATCTTGAGAAAAAGAAGAAGGGAAAAAGGAAAGAATGGAAAAGCAGAGACAACAACACACACTTTTCAGGTACAGGATATTCAGGAAATAGGGGACAGAAAATAATTCTTCAGTCTTTTTCACATTTAGGTATTGATTCATTGATATTGAGATCAAGACCTCTCATTGGTGTTCCTGGTCTGGGTATACCCTTAATAAGCAGTCTGCTATAGGGACTGAGCTGTACTTTATTGTGAAGTAATACCCTTCCACTTTTAGTAATATTCTTGGTGCTTGTGCCAAATTCTTCAGAACTATTGACTCTGGTGGTTTGTAGTCAGAGTGTACAGTCACCTTGTGCTCCTTTACATAGTGATATAATCTCTCTAGTCCAAATACAACAGCTAATATTTCTCTTTCAATGTTTCTGGTCTGGTTAGTGTCTTATTGGCAAACTATGATTATTTGATCTTGCAGTTGAGGTGTGATGGGTGTCTTTGGATTGAAGTACCTCAACACTAAGGCATTGCTAATCTCCTTTTTGATGTTTTCAAAGGTTTTTCCTGCTGAGGAGTCCACATGAACTAATTGTCCTGTAGTGTAGAGAAAATTTTATGAGATAGTTCACTAACCCCAGAAAACTTGCTAACTATTTCTTATCTTCAGGGAGGTTCATGTGGGTGCTCACTTCAATATAAGCTGAAGTACCTTTCTACACTGGATAATAAGTGAAGACTTTGAATTGAAGATACAAATATATTGTCAAAATTTGCTTCTACTTATTTCATTATTTTAAACATATTTTACAATAAATTTCTTGAATAATAAACTTTTGTGTGAAAGTTGATTTTACCAGCTTTTTCTTGCATAAACTGTCAATATTATTTATCTTAGGTTACAGTCTATTTTTCTATTTATAGACTTTTAAGGTTTATTTTGACAGTGATATAGCATTCTTTCACATCTTTTAGACTAGGATACTGATGATTGACTGTAAAGCTGTAATATTCCACAAAATATGTTATTCCATGATATGCATAACATTTGTTACTAAAATCTTATAAGTGCATAGCATATAAAAAAGTTAATGATATCTGTGATATAAAGATAAAAAAACAAAAATGAAACTCCTCTTACCTCGGGCTAGGAAAAGAAATGGCGCTCGAAAGTTAAGTTTCTTTTATAAGAGTACAGACTGGAAGTGAGGGGGTTTGTGGGAGAGGAGTGGAGTAATAAATGAGCTGAATTTCTATGTCTATTCTGTGTGAATAGCAGTTGCAAGGTGGTCAAAGTGTCTGAGTTCACCCACAACAGCCGCTATAGCCACTTCCTCGCAGAGTCTGTTTAACACTTGTCAACTACCACTGCTGCTGCTATGCCTTCTTTCCTTCCTCTTTCTTTCTTTCCTTCTTCAAACAGAACGCCGTGTCACAAAAGCACGCAAAAATCGCTACACCCTCTCTGCCCAAAATGGGCCACTTTTATAGTGAAAACAGGAGTTGCAATGCACCATAGGCCATTACCCATAGTGCTTTTCAATACCAATAAAAGTGTCTTCTCTGCCCCCCTTCCAACTTTTCGACATTTCTCACTCCGACCGGACACCACAACACACCGCCCCGACCACATTCCTTTCTTCTTCGCTACATCTCTCTTTGCAAGCCATGCACCGGAACCGTTTCGAGTCAGGTAAGTTTGCCTCGTCATTACAATTTCTTGGCAGTTGGGTGAGTGACATGATTGCGAGCAGACAGAAAAATTTGAGTTGAGATTTCACAAGCTATTTCGGCGACAATGGCTTCTGCACAATTGAGCAACATAATTAAGCCTTTTTGTGGGGATGGAGACGTTATTGCGTGGTTGAAAAAGGTTCAGCTGGTTGCTAAGCTACAGAAGATCACTGACGTCGCTACGATGATTCCGTTATTTTTGGAGGGTGATGCATTAGCCCTGTACTTGAAGATAAGCGAGTGAGACCAGGAAGACGCTGATCTTATAAGGAACAGGCTAATAAGTGCATTTGCCGAAGGGCCATTCGTGGCGTACGAAAAGCTAAAGAGGGTGAAATGGACCGGCGAGTCAGTAGATGTGTACGCCAATAAGATAAAGTGGCTGGTGGACTTGGCTGGGTACAGGAGGCTTGGTGCGGAACACACAGCAAAACTAGCCTTCATAACAGGGTTTCCTGAAGAAATTGGAAAAAGGCTCCAACAAGTGACCGGAGTCGAGAAGATGGACGTGTGCGACCTCATTCCTACAGCAAAGGTGTTGATGAGCACTTGACCATCGGAGGTCGGAATGGTAGTGGCAGCCCTGCAAGAGAAGGAGGGACGTGATGGCAGACAAGGGCATGTCAAGTGCTTCGATTGTGCTGGAACCACACCTACGAAAGAACTGTCAAGAATACCAAAAGAAAATTAGGTGTTACAAGTGCAACAACACTGGTCACATCGCCAGGAATTGCCAACTCCAGGGAAACGAGCGAAGGGAAGCTTGAGCGTCAGTGACTATCCTAGCATGCAGATGATGGCGCACCTCAGACAACCACCCAAAGTGGAGGTGATTATAGAAGGGGAAAGAGTCAGGGCCCTGGTTGACACCGGATGCACTACCACGATGGTGCGAACACGACTGGTGACTGGATGGGAGTAGCCGAGTTGTGGCATTTGATGGACGATGAGTGAAGTGTCGCGGGATGAGCAGCGTCAACCTTGAACTGGACGGGCAACAGCTGACCCTGAAAGTAATAGTAACTGACCGCCTGGTGCCTGGTGTTGAGGCGATTATAGGGATTGACGCAATCTATCGACTGGGGGTGGGGGTGGGGGTGGGTCACTATAGGAGAGAATGGCGTTGTGCGGTTTAAGAGGAACTGTTGCGCAGCAAGTACGACACCGGATGTCATGGTCACCGAAGAGAATACAAGGAATCTGATAAAGGATAAGGACGTCATTGCAGAGTTTGCTAATGGAAAATGCACGGTACAGTGGAAGTGGGTGGCGGAGCCGCCAGTATTGAAGAACAGGGTGAGTCAATATGAGACAAGACTTAAGGAGGCAGAAGAGGCGGCATTCGAAGAGGAGGTCGAGAGGTGGATTGAGGAGGGGATTTTGGCACCGTGGAAGGATGATGTACGAGAAGGTTTGTTGCCGCTGATGGCGGTGGTCCAACCAACAAAAAATATGGTCAAACCAATTCTAGATTACCGAAAGTTGAATGACCATGTGTCGTGCCACACTGGAGAAGAGTACATAGACGTTTGTGGGGAGACCCTGCGAAGGTGGTGACAAAAGACTGGAGCATCCACAATTGTGGATTTGAAATCCACTTACTTACAGATCCATGTTGCCGCACACTTGAGAAGATATCAGCTAGTGAGCTACAAAGGAAAAACATACTGTCTCACCAGATTGGGTTTTGGTCTGAGCGTTGCCCCCAAAATCATGACAGCAATATTAAAAGTGGTCCTGAAGGATGAGATGAGCGTGGGAGAAGCCACCGATGCATACATCGATGACATTTTGGTGAATGAGATGGTAGTGTCAGCGGAAAGAGTCCTGGGGCAGCTCAAAAAGTTTGGCCTAATAGCAAAAACCCCAGAAATGTTAGATGGTGGTACAGCACTGGGGCTCCGTTTGGAACGAGATGGCGCTGGAGATTTGACATTCAGGAGAGGGAATACTGTACCAGAAGTTGATGAGATGAATAGGCGGCAGCTATTTTCCATTTGTGGGAAATTAGTCGGACATTACCCTGTCGCAGGATGGCTGCGTACGACCTGCAGCTACATAAAAAGAATGGCGGAAAGAGTGGCCTGGCAAGACAAGGCGAGTGAAAAGACAGTTGCTGTGATATGAGAGGTGGTTGAAGAAGTGAAAAAGGAGGATCCAGTGCGAGGAAAGTGGCACATCCCAAGGACGACGACAGGGGTTGTGTGGTGCGATGCAAGTAGTATTGCCACAGGTGTGAAAGTGGAGATTGATGGGAATGTGGTCGAGGACGCAGCCTGGCTGAAGAAGAAAACAGACTTTTCTCACATCAACGTAGCAGAGCTGGATGTGGTGATAAAGGGGGTGAACCTGGCCCTGAAATGGGGATTAAAGAAAATAGAGTTGAAAACATATTCGGCAACAGTGCCATTCCTAAGGCCCCAAGATTGATATCTGATGATTAAGTTGAAAAAGGTCCTTTACCCCAAGGGAGGGGAAAATGAGCTGTGATGTAGCAGTCCCAATTTTTGACCAGTG
Source organism: Doryteuthis pealeii (assembly GCA_023376005.1). NCBI lineage: Eukaryota > Metazoa > Mollusca > Cephalopoda > Myopsida > Loliginidae > Doryteuthis > Doryteuthis pealeii. The sequence goes on from CM042152.1 coordinate 23,930,457, forward strand.
GTGGAAATAGTGCAGGCCAAGAGTTGCACGTGTGCAAACGACTAACACTTGCTTTCTTCCACCACTTTACTCAATGCACTTTCTAGAATTTTCCAAACTTTTATTTTTATTTTGAATAAATTTTGATAATCTCAGAAATGTATTTGTTCATTCTTCAAATTTTCTTTTTCTTTTTCGTCCAATGTTAGGCAAATAAATGAACTTGATGCTCAGTTAGAGTATGAGCGTCTCCGCCGTGAAAAATTAGAAGCTCAGCTGGACCAGTGTCAACAAGAGATGGCTTACCTCAGCTCCAAATTGGCTCAACATTCTGCAGCAGCATTGGTAAGTGTGTCACAAATAGAGGGTAGAAGGAAGTTGAATAATAGGAAGTGTATGGTAGGTCTGTAGCTTTTTATGGAAATAGTTTGTTATTTTTAGTTGCATTCATAACAAAAAGGGCACCATAATTTCTTGAAAATATTTGTTTATCTCAATTCAATTTTAGTTAAAGATGTTGATGAGTACAGATGATGAGAATTATATTTTTTCCATTTTGTAACTTGTAACAGTATCACATCAAATGTTTCAATTGTTATGCATATAAAATTAAACTCTATATGCTCTTTGAATTTGATTATATCAACCTCTTTAAGATGTTTATGTTAAAACACACACAGTATTATCAAATATCAATTCTGAGTGATGTCCTTTTATCAACATGATTTAATTTTCAAAAATATTTCAATGACCTTTGATTTTTACCTTTTATAATATCAAGTAAAACAAAGGGATTATGAAAATGGAAGAAAATTTTGCAGGCAAAATAATAATGATGAAGATGATGATAATGCTGATGTGTATAATTCTTTTTTAATATTAAAAATGAAATAAACTTATCTTTAAAAAAAAAATGTTCATTTTTCTCATAGAAGCAATATGCTCAGAATAAATCTTATTATAATGGAGTCTGTCAGTAAGCTGATCTATGTCAACACTGACATCACATTTCCTTGAGTTATTTACATCCCATTCTCCATGATATTATTTTGATTTTAATCTCAATTATTAAGAAAATCTTTGTTATATTATTAATACAGTTGGCCATATATATATATATATATACTAATAACATACAATTGTATATATACATATATATATATATACACAAACAAATAGCGGTTTATAGTGAATAGGAAGGCTAATTTGCATATTGATCTTAAAAATTTGATTTTAATAAATATTTGCTTGGTATTATTGATTTCTAATTGTTTGTTTTTATTTTCATGAATATGACTAAAAATCCTGTTTATAGATCTTAAAAGAAATCCACTAACAAAAAGAAATAACAGTAATTTTGTTCTTTATTGTCTAATTTAGTTAAAATAAAAACCAGGAATGATGGGGAGAGCTAGCATCCAAGCTGTACTATTCTTCAATTATTCTCTGTCTTTCAAATAAGTTTAATGTAATAATTTAATATTAAATAATATTAAATGCTTTTTTATTTTATTAACTTTTTTGTTTTCTGTTTTGCCAATTTTTAATGTCACATAAAGCAATCTTATATAATTTTATATGGAAATCAATTAGAATAAAATCAAAATAAGTGCATTTTTATTGAGTTTTGTTGTAACACAATGGATATGTATGGATATATATGTATCATTGGAAGCATGTGGTGTAATGGCTAGAGTTGTAGGAAATGGACTTGTCAACTATTCAAATCCTGGACAAAGCTACAGTTCACATAGCGCTAATACCCTTGTGAAAGGTATGAATCCAACTACTCTCCCTCCTGCTATAGTAGGGCAGACTGGGCTCTTTAACCTAGGTTAGGCAACCAGTCTAGAAGGAAAACTAAATTCAAACCTGTTAAACTCTGCTGGAAATGGTCACTACTAGAATAGGCTCAGGCCTAATTTTTTGTGCAAGCTGACTAAAAAGAAAATAGTAAGAATATATTTGTGTATGTGTGTGTGAGTTAGGCATTAGGAAGGAAACATTAGAGTGTAATTTGTGGGTGTCCATGTGTATGTATAAGTGTGTGTATGACAAGTAGTTGAGAGATCACAAAAACCAGATAGGTGTGTATAGTTGAGTGAACATACGGTCACGGGGGAAAAAAAGGAAAATAGAATATATTAGGTCTATGCTTATGTATATGTGTGAGTGTCTATCTGTAAGGGAACAAAGGATCGCACGTCATCAATGGAAGTTCAGGAAGGCCATAAGAAAAATATACGACAACCTTGAATGTTTCAATTCAAAGTGGTCACTTAAAGATAAATATCTTGAAGTGACTAGTTTTAAGAAAAAATGGGTCTCAAAAAGTTAATTACTTTAGTGGTTTGTTCAGATAAAAATAGTCTGAAGAATAACTGGAAGGAAAATCTCTTTTTAAAAACTGTTTAAAATGTACTGAAATGATCAGACACAGGATTGACAATTTTGATTCTTATAAATAGAGACTCAGATTCAAAGTTGAAAATTCAAGGCTCTCATTATAGCAATCATCTAAAGACATTTTAAGATATTTTAACAAGATATATTTGGTGTATTATATGATCTTATCACATTATAACATTACTTTTTTCACTCTTTAATGCTTCCATTCAAGCTGAAAAACTAGAAGCAATTCTCTATTGTTTCTATTTGTGAATGCAAATGAGGAATACAACTTGGCAATAGTTTCCTCATGTGATTTTTATGCTTTACAAAATATTTCTGTGAATGGCAGATGTAGTTAAAAAAGTTGATCAGATTCACCTTTAAAGTTTATCATTAGGCTTCAGTTGAATTTTTTGAATTGAGAGAATTTCTGTTTATTGAACTAAAATAGCATTGAAATCAAGCGCAGGATTATTGATTTTTGCAGCTTGAATAAGGAAAATTTAAATGACTTTAGTAACTTTTGTAAGTTCTAAATGTTCTTTTTAAAGTTGTTCTTAGGGATGGTCATATTCTGTTGTTGTACTGAGTGAAAGATGGATTTATAATGTTACATCAAAAACATATTTTTTGTTATAAGATTCCTGATTATTTCTTGAAATTAATGAATTGTATATTTCTTTCAATATAACTTTTTGTGATCTTTAAAAAAAACTGATTAATTTTGATTTACCGAATAAAAAATATTTTTCTTCAGGAGAGCAGTGAATGGGTTTCAGCTCCCAGCAAACAAAGTTCATCCAAAATGAAGACCTTGAAAAAAGGACACAGTAATGATGGAACTTTCATGAAAAGAAGTTTTGTAACAACTAAAAAAAACCTTTGAAAGCAGCAACTGCATAAACAAGTTTGAAAGGTTTTAATCTAGAAATGAATTTTAAAAAACCCTTTGAAAGCAGCAACTGCATAAACAAGTTTGAAATGTTTTAATCTAGAAAAACAAATCTTTGAAAGCAGCCACTGCATAAACAAGTTTGAAATGTTTTAATCTAGAAATGAATTTTAAAAAAGCCTTTGAAAGCAGCAACTGCATAAACAAGTTTGAAATGTTTTAATCTAGAAAAACAAATCTTTGAAAGCAGCAACTGCATAAACAAGTTTGAAATGTTTTAATCTAGAAATGAATTTTTTAAAAACCCTTTGAAAGCAGCCACTGCATAAACAAGTTTGAAATGTTTTAATCTAGAAATGAATTTTAAAAAAACCCTTTGAAAGCAGCAACTGCATAAACAAGTTTGAAATGTTTTAATCTAGAAAAACAAATCTTTGAAAGCAGCAACTGCATAAACAAGTTTGAAATGTTTTAATCTAGAAATGAATTTTTAAAAAACCCTTTGAAAGCAGCCACCGCATAAACAAGTTTGAAATGTTTTAATCTAGAAATGAATTTTAAAAAACCCTTTGAAAGCAGCAACTGCATAAACAAGTTTGAAATGTTTTAATCTAGAAAAACAAATCTTTGAAAGCAGCAACTGCATAAACAAGTTTGAAATGTTTTAATCTAGAAATGAATTTTTAAAAAACCCTTTGAAAGCAGCAACTGCATAAACAAGTTTGAAATGTTTTAATCTAGAAATGAATTTTAAAAAACCCTTTGAAAGCAGCAACTGCATAAACAAGTTTGAAATGTTTGAATCTAGAAATGAATTTTAAAAAACCCTTTGAAAGCAGCAACTGCATAAACAAGTTTGAAATGTTTTAATCTAGAAAAACAAATCTTTGAAAGCAGCAACTGCATAAACAAGTTTGAAATGTTTTAATCTAGAAAAACAAATCTTTGAAAGCAGCAACTGCATAAACAAGTTTGAAATGTTTTAATCTAGAAATGAATTTTTTAAAAACCCTTTGAAAGCAGCAACTGCATAAACAAGTTTGAAATGTTTTAATCTAGAAAAACAAATCTTTGAAAGCAGCAACTGCATAAACAAGTTTGAAATGTTTTAATCTAGAAATAAATTTTAAAAAACCCTTTGAAAGCAGCAACTGCATAAACAAGTTTGAAATGTTTTAATCTAGAAATGAATTTTAAAAAACCCTTTGAAAGCAGCAACTGCATAAACAAGTTTGAAATGTTTTAATTTAGAAATAAATTTTAAAAAACCCTTTGAAAGCAGCAACTGCATAAACAAGTTTGAAATGTTTTAATCTAGAAATAAATTTTAAAAAACCCTTTGAAAGCAGCAACTGCATAAACAAGTTCGAAATGTTTTAATCTAGAAAAACAAATCTTTGAAAGCAGCAACTGCATAAACAAGTTTGAAATGTTTTAATCTAGAAATGAATTTAAAAAAAGCCTTTGAAAGCAGCAACTGCATAAACAAGTTTGAAATGTTTTAATCTAGAAAAACAAATCTTTGAAAGCAGCAACTGCATAAACAAGTTTGAAATGTTTTAATCTAGAAAAACAAATCTTTGAAAGCAGCAACTGCATAAACAAGTTTGAAATGTTTTAATCTAGAAATGGATTTTAAAAACCCTTTGAAAGCAGCAACTGCATAAACAAGTTTGAAATGTTTTAATCTAGAAATGAATTTTAAAAAACCCTTTGAAAGCAGCAACTGCATAAACAAGTTTGAAATGTTTTAATCTAGAAAAACAAATCTTTGAAAGCAGCAACTGCATAAACAAGTTTGAAATGTTTTAATCTAGAAAAACAAATCTTTGAAAGCAGCAACTGCATAAACAAGTTTGAAATGTTTTAATCTAGAAATGAATTTTTAAAAACCCTTTGAAAGCTGCAACTGCATAAACAAGTTTGAAATGTTTTAATCTAGAAATGAATTTTTAAAAAACCCTTTGAAAGCAGCAACTGCATAAACAAGTTTGAAATGTTTTAATCTAGAAATGAATTTTTGAAAAAACCCTTTGAAAGCTGCAACTGCATAAACTAGTTTGAAATGTTTTAATCTAGAAATGAATTTTTAAAAAAACCTTTGAAAGCACCAACTGCATAAACAAGTTTGAAATGTTTTAATCTAGAAAAGAATTTTTAAAAACCCTTTGAAAGCTGCAACTGCATAAACAAGTTTGAAATGTTTTAATCTAGAAATGAATTTTAAAAAACCCTTTGAAAGCAGCAACTGCATAAACAAGTTTGAAATGTTTGAATCTAGAAATTAATTTTAAAAAACCCTTTGAAAGCAGCAACTGCATAAACAAGTTTGAAATGTTTTAATCTAGAAAAACAAATCTTTGAAAGCAGCAACTGCATAAACAAGTTTGAAATATTTTAATCTAGAAAAACAAATCTTTGAAAGCAGCAACTGCATAAACAAGTTTGAAATGTTTTAATCTAGAAATGAATTTTTTAAAAACCCTTTGAAAGCAGCAACTGCATAAACAAGTTTGAAATGTTTTAATCTAGAAAAACAAATCTTTGAAAGCAGCAACTGCATAAACAAGTTTGAAATGTTTTAATCTAGAAATAAATTTTAAAAAACCCTTTGAAAGCAGCAACTGCATAAACAAGTTTGAAATGTTTTAATCTAGAAAAACAAATCTTTGGAAGCAGCCACTGCATAAACAAGTTTGAAATGTTATAATCTAGAAATGAATTTTAAAAAACCCTTTGAAAGCAGCAACTGCATAAACAAGTTTGAAATGTTTGAATCTAGAAATAAATTTAAAAAACCCTTTGAAAGCAGCAACTGCATAAACAAGTTTGAAATGTTTTAATCTAGAAAAACAAATCTTTGAAAGCAGCAACTGCATAAACAAGTTTGAAATGTTTTAATCTAAAAAACAAATCTTTGAAAGCAGCCACTGCATAAACAAGTTTAAATGTTTTAATCTTGAAATGAATTTTAAAAAACCGTTTGAAAGCAGCAACTGCATAAACAAGTTTGAAATGTTTTAATCTAGAAAAACAAATCTTTGAAAACAGCCACTGCATAAACAAGTTTGAAATGTTTTAATCTTGAAATGAATTTTAAAAAACCCTTTGAAAGCAGCAACTGCATAAACAAGTTTGAAATGTTTTAATCTAGAAATGAATTTTAAAAAACCCTTTGAAAGCAGCAACTGCATAAACAAGTTTGAAATGTTTTAATTTAGAAATAAATTTTAAAAAACCCTTTGAAAGCAGCAACTGCATAAACAAGTTTGAAATGTTTTAATCTAGAAATAAATTTAAAAAAACCCTTTGAAAGCAGCAACTGCATAAACAAGTTTGAAATGTTGTAATCTAGAAATGAATTTTAAAAAACCCTTTGAAAGCAGCAACTGCACAAACAAGTTTGAAATGTTTTAATCTAGAAATGAATTTTTAAAAACCCTTTGAAAGCAGCAACTGCATAAACAAGTTTGAAATGTTTTAATCTAGAAATAAATTTTAAAAAACCCTTTGAAAGCAGCAACTGCATAAACAAGTTTGAAATGTTTTAATCTAGAAAAACAAATCTTTGAAAGCAGCAACTGCATAAACAAGTTTGAAATGTTTTAATCTAGAAATAAATTTTAAAAAACCCTTTGAGAGCAGCAACTGCATAAACAAGTTTGAAATGTTTTAATCTAGAAAAACAAATCTTTGGAAGCAGCAACTGCATAAACAAGTTTGAAATGTTTTAATCTAGAAATGAATTTTAAAAAACCCTTTGAAAGCAGCAACTGCATAAACAAGTTTGAAATGTTTTAATCTAGAAAAACAAATCTTTGAAAGCAGCAACTGCATAAACAAGTTTGAAATGTTTTAATCTAGAAAAACAAATCTTTGAAAGCAGCAACTGCATAAACAAGTTTGAAATGTTTTAATCTAGAAATAAATTTTAAAAAACCCTTTGAAAGCAGCAACTGCATAAACAAGTTTGAAATGTTTTAATCTAGAAATGAATTTTAAAAAACCCTTTGAAAGCAGCAACTGCATAAACAAGTTTGAAATGTTTTAATTTAGAAATAAATTTTAAAAAACCCTTTGAAAGCAACAACTGCATAAACAAGTTTGAAATGTTTTAATCTAGAAATAAATTTTAAAAAACCCTTTGAAAGCAGCAACTGCATAAACAAGTTTGAAATGTTTTAATCTAGAAAAACAAATCTTTGAAAGCAGCAACTGCATGAACAAGTTTGAAATGTTTTAATCTAGAAAAACAAATCTTTGAAAGCAGCCACTGCATAAACAAGTTTGAAATATTTTAATCTAGAAATGAATTTAAAAAAAGCCTTTGAAAACAGCAACTGCATAAACAAGTTTGAAATGTTTTAATCTAGAAAAACAAATCTTTGAAAGCAGCAACTGCATAAACAAGTTTGAAATGTTTTAATCTAGTAAAACAAATCTTTGAAAGCAGCAACTGCATAAACAAGTTTGAAATGTTTTAATCTAGAAATGGATTTTAAAAACCCTTTGAAAGCAGCAACTGCATAAACAAGTTTGAAATGTTTTAATCTAGAAATGAATTTTAAAAAACCCTTTGAAAGCAGCAACTGCATAAACAAGTTTGAAATGTTTTAATCTAGAAAAACAAATCTTTGAAAGCAGCAACTGCATAAACAAGTTTGAAATGTTTGAATCTAGAAATTAATTTTTTAAAAACCCTTTGAAAGCTGCAACTGCATAAACAAGTTTGAAATGTTTTAATCTAGAAATGAATTTTTAAAAAACCCTTTGAAAGCAGCAACTGCATAAACAAGTTTGAAATGTTTTAATCTAGAAATGAATTTTTAAAAAAACCCTTTGAAAGCTGCAACTGCATAAACTAGTTTGAAATGTTTTAATCTAGAAATGAATTTTTAAAAAAACCTTTGAAAGCACCAACTGCATAAACAAGTTTGAAATGTTTTAATCTAGAAATGAATTTTAAAAAACCCTTTGAAAGCTGCAACTGCATAAACAAGTTTGAAATGTTTTAATCTAGAAATAAATTTTAAAAAACCCTTTGAAAGCAGCAACTGCATAAACAAGTTTGAAATGTTTGAATCTAGAAATTAATTTTAAAAAACCCTTTGAAAGCAGCAACTGCATAAACAAGTTTGAAATGTTTTAATCTAGAAAAACAAATCTTTGAAAGCAGCAACTGCATAAACAAGTTTGAAATATTTTAATCTAGAAAAATAAATCTTTGAAAGCAGCAACTGCATAAACAAGTTTGAAATGTTTTAATCTAGAAATGAATTTTTTAAAAACCCTTTGAAAGCAGCAACTGCATAAACAAGTTTGAAATGTTTTAATCTAGAAAAACAAATCTTTGAAAGCAGCAACTGCATAAACAAGTTTGAAATGTTTTAATCTAGAAATAAATTTTAAAAAACCCTTTGAAAGCAGCAACTGCATAAACAAGTTTGAAATGTTTTAATCTAGAAAAACAAATCTTTGAAAGCAGCCACTGCATAAACAAGTTTGAAATGTTTTAATCTAGACATGAATTTAAAAAAAGCCTTTGAAAGCAGCAACTGCATAAACAAGTTTGAAATGTTTGAATCTATAAATAAATTTAAAAAACCCTTTGAAAGCAGCAACTGCATAAACAAGTTTGAAATGTTTTAATCTAGAAAAACAAATCTTTGAGAGCAACAACTGCATAAACAAGTTTGAAATGTTATAATCTAGAAATGAATTTTAAAAAACCCTTTGAAAGCAGCAACTGCATAAACAAGTTTGAAATGTTTTAATCTAGAAATAAATTTAAAAAACCCTTTGAAAGCAGCAACTGCATAAACAAGTTTGAAATTTTAATCTAGAAAAACAAATCTTTGAAAGCAGCAACTGCATAAACAAGTTTGAAATGTTTTAATCTAGAAAAACAAATCTTTGAAAGCAGCCACTGCATAAACAAGTTTGAAATGTTTTAATCTTGAAATGAATTTTAAAAAACCGTTTGAAAGCAGCAACTGCATAAACAAGTTTGAAATGTTTTAATCTAGAAAAACAAATCTTTGAAAGCAGCCACTGCATAAACAAGTTTGAAATGTTTTAATCTTGAAATGAATTTTAAAAAACCCTTTGAAAGCAGCAACTGCATAAACAAGTTTGAAATGTTTTAATCTAGAAATGAATTTTAAAAACCCTTTGAAAGCAGCAACTGCATAAACAAGTTTGAAATGTTTTAATTTAGAAATAAATTTTAAAAAACCCTTTGAAAGCAGCAACTGCATAAACAAGTTTGAAATGTTTTAATCTAGAAATAAATTTTTTAAAAACCCTTTGAAAGCAGCAACTGCATAAACAAGTTTGAAATGTTGTAATCTAATTTTTTAAAAACCCTTTGAAAGCAGCAACTGCATAAACAAGTTTGAAATGTTTTAATCTAGAAAAAATTTAAAAAAACCCTTTGAAAGCAGCAACTGCATAAACAAGTTTGAAATGTTTTAATCTAGAAAAACAAATCTTTGAAAGCAGCAACTGCATAAACAAGTTTGAAATGTTTTAATCTAGAAATAAATTTTAAAAAACCCTTTGAGAGCAGCAACTGCATAAACAAGTTTGAAATGTTTTAATCTAGAAAAACGAATCTTTGGAAGCAGCAACTGCATAAACAAGTTTGAAATGTTTTAATCTAGAAATGAATTTTAAAAAACCCTTTGAAAGCAGCAACTGCATAAACAAGTTTGAAATGTTTTAATCTAGAAAAACAAATCTTTGAAAGCAGCAACTGCATAAACAAGTTTGAAATGTTTTAATCTAGAAAAACAAATCTTTGAAAGCAGCAACTGCATAAACAAGTTTGAAATGTTTTAATCTAGAAATCAATTTTAAAAAACCCTTTGAAAGCAGCAACTGCATAAACAAGTTTGAAATGTTTGAATCTAGAAATAAATTTAAAAAACCCTTTGAAAGCAGCAACTGCAAACAAGTTTGAAATGTTTGAATCTAGAAATGAATTTTAAAAAACCCTTTGAAAGCAGCAACTGCATAAACAAGTTTGAAATGTTTTAATCTAGAAAAACAAATCTTTGAAAGCAGCAACTGCATAAACAAGTTTGAAATATTTTCATCTAGAAAAACAAATCTTTGAAAGCAGCAACTGCATAAACAAGTTTGAAATGTTTTAATCTAGAAATGAATTTAAAAAACCCTTTGAAAGTAGCAACTGCATAAACAAGTTTGAAATGTTTTAATCTAGAAAAACAAATCTTTGAAAGCAGCCACTGCATAAACAAGTTTGAAATGTTTTAATCTAGAAATGAATTTAAAAAAACCCTTTGAAAGCAGCAACTGCATAAACAAGTTTGAAATGTTTTAATCTAGAAAAACAAATCTTTGAAAGCAGCAACTGCATAAACAAGTTTGAAATGTTTTAATCTAGAAATGAATTTTAAAAACCCTTTGAAAGCAGCAACTGCATAAACAAGTTTGAAATGTTTTAATCTAGAAAAACAAATCTTTGAAAGCAGCAACTGCATAAACAAGTTGAAATGTTTTAATCTAGACACGAATTTTTAAAAAAACCCTTTGAAAGCTGCAACTGCATAAACTAGTTTGAAATGTTTGAATCTAGAATGAATTTAAAACCCCTTTGAAAGGTGCAACTGCATAAACAAGTTTGAAATGTTTAATCTAGAAATGATTTTTTAAAAAACCCTTTGAAAGCAGCAACTGCATAAACTAGTTTGAAATGTTTGAATCTAGAAATAAATTTAAAAAAAAACCCTTTGAAAGCTGCAAACTGCATGAACAAGTTTGAAATGTTTTAATCTAGAAATAAATTTAAAAAACCCTTTGAAAGCAGCAACTGCATGAACAAAAGCAGCAACTGCATAAACAAGTTTGAAATGTTTTAATCTAGAAAAACAAATCTTTGAAAGCAGCCACTGCATAAACAAGTTGAAATGTTTTAATCTAGAAATAAATTTAAAAAACCCTTTGAAAGCTGCAACTGCATAAACAAGTTTGAAATGTTTTAATCTAGAAATAAATTTAAAAAAACCTTTGAAAGCAGCAACTTCATAAACAAGTTTGAAATGTTTTAATCTAGACACGAATTTTTTAAAAACCCTTTGAAAGCTGCAACTGCATAAACTAGTTTGAAATGTTTGAATCTAGGAATGAATTTAAAAAAACCCTTTGAAAGGTGCAACTGCATAAACAAGTTTGAAATGTTTTAATCTAGAAATGAATTTTTTAAAAAACCCTTCAAAAGCTGCAACTGCATAAACAAGTTTGAAATGTTTGAATCTAGAAATGATTTTTTTAAAAACCCTTTGAAAGCAGCAACTGCATAAACTAGTTTGAAATGTTTTAATCTAGAAATAAATTTAAAAAAAACCCTTTGAAAGCTGCAACTGCATAAACAAGTTTAAAATGTTTTAATCTAGAAATAAATTTAAAAAACCCTTTGAAAGCAGCAACTGCATAAACAAGTTTGAAATGTTTTAATCTAGAAAAACAAATCTTTGAAAGCAGCAACTGCATAAACAAGTTTGAAATGTTTGAATCTAGAAAAACAAATCTTTGAAAGCAGCCACTGCATAAACAAGTTTGAAATGTTTTAATCTAGAAAAACAAATCTTTGAAAGCAGCCACTGCATAAACAAGTTTGAAATGTTTTAATCTTGAAATGAATTTTAAAAAACCCTTTGAAAGCAGCAACTGCATTAACAAGTTTGAAATGTTTTAATCTAAAAATGAATTTTTTAAAAACCCTTTGAAAGCTGCAACTGCATAAACAAGTTTGAAATGTTTTAATCTAGAAATAAATTTAAAAAAACCTTTGAAAGCTGCAACTGCATAAACAAGTTTGAAATGTTTTAATCTAGACATGAATTTAAAACAACCTTTGAAAGCTGCAACTGCATAAACAAGTTTGAAATGTTTTAATCTAGAAATAAATTAAAAAAAACCTTTGAAAGCAGCAACTTCATAAACAAGTTTGAAATGTTTTAATCTAGACACGAATTTTTTAAAAACCCTTTGAAAGGTGCAACTGCATAAACAAGTTTGAAATGTTTTAATCTAGAAATGAATTTTTTAAAAACCCTTTGAAAGCTGCAACTGCATAAACAAGTTTGAAATGTTTTAATCTAGAAATGAATTTTAAAAAACCCTTTGAAAGCAGCAACTGCGTAAACAAGTTTGAAATGTTTGAATCTAGAAATAAATTTAAAAAAACCTTTGAAAGCAGCAACTGCTTAAACAAGTTTGAAATGTTTTAATCTAGAAAAACAAATCTATGAAAGCAGCAACTGCATAAACAAGTTTGAAATGTTTTAATCTAGAAAAACAAATCTTTGAAAGCAGCCACTGCATAAACAAGTTTGAAATGTTTTAATCTTGAAATGAATTTTAAAAAACCCTTTGAAAGCAGCAACTGCATAAACAAGTTTGAAATGTTTTAATCTAGAAAAACAAATCTTTGAAAGCAGCAACTGAATAAACAAGTTTGAAATGTTTTAATCTAGACATGAATTTTTTAAAAACCCTTTGAAAGCAGCAACTGCATAAACAAGTTTAAAATGTTTTAATCTAGACATGAATTTTTTAAAAACCCTTTGAAAGCAGCAACTGCATAAACAAGTTTGAAATGTTTTAATCTAGAAATGAATTTTTTAAAAACCCTTTGAAAGCTGCAACTGCATAAACAAGTTTGAAATGTTTTAATCTAGAAATAAATTTAAAAAAACCTTTGAAAGCTGCAACTGCATAAACAAGTTTGAAATGTTTTAATCTAGAAATAAATTAAAAAAACCTTTGAAAGCAGCAACTGCATAAACAAGTTTGAAATGTTTTAATCTAGACATGAATTTTTTAAAAACCCTTTGAAAGCTGCAACTGCATAAACAAGTTTGAAATGTTTTAATCTAGAAATAAATTAAAAAACCCTTTGAAAGCTGCAACTGCATAAACAAGTTTGAAATGTTTTAATCTAGAAATGAATTTTTGAAAAACCCTTTGAAAGCTGCAACTGCATAAACAAGTTTGAAATGTTTTAATCTAGAAATGAATTTTAAAAAAACCTTTGAAAGCAGCAACTGCATAAACAAGTTTGAAATGTTTGAATCTAGAAATAAATTTAAAAAACCCTTTGAAAGCTGCAACTGCATAAACAAGTTTGAAATGTTTTAATCTAGAAAAACAAATCTTTGAAAGCAGCAACTGCATAAACAAGTTTGAAATGTTTTAATCTAGAAAAACAAATCTTTGAAAGCAGCCACTGCATAAACAAGTTTGAAATGTTTTAATCTTGAAATGAATTTTAAAAAACCCTTTGAAAGCAGCAACTGCATAAACAAGTTTGAAATGTTTTAATCTAGAAAACAAATCTTTGAAAGCAGCCACTGCATAAACAAGTTTGAAATGTTTTAATCTTGAAATGAATTTTAAAAAAGCCTTTGAAAGCAGCAACTGCATAAACAAGTTTGAAATGTTTTAATCTAGAAATAAATTTAAAAAAACCCTTTGAAAGCAGCAACTGCATAAACAAGTTTGAAATGTTTTAATCTAGAAAAACAAATCTTTGAAAGCAGCAACTGCATAAACAAGTTTGAAATGTTTTAATCTAGAAAAACAAATCTTTGAAAGCAGCCACTGCATAAACAAGTTTAAAATGTTTTAATCTTGAAATGAATTTTAAAAAACCCTTTGAAAGCAGTAACTGCATAAACAAGTTTGAAATGTTTTAATCTAGAAAAACAAATCTTTGAAAGCAGCCACTACATAAACAAGTTTGAAATGTTTTAATCTTGAAATGAATTTTAAAAAACCCTTTGAAAGCAGCAACTGCATAAACAAGTTTGAAATGTTTTAATCTAGAAATGAATTTTTTAAAAACCCTTTGAAAGCTGCAACTGCATAAACAAGTTTGAAATGTTTTAATCTAGAAATAAATTTAAAAAAACCCTTTGAAAGCTGCAACTGCATAAACAAGTTTGAAATGTTTTAATCTAGACACGAATTTTTTAAAAACCCTTTGAAAGCTGCAACTGCATAAACTAGTTTGAAATGTTTGAATCTAGGAATGAATTTAAAAAACCCTTTGAAAGGTGCAACTGCATAAACAAGTTTGAAATGTTTTAATCTAGAAATGATTTTTTAAAAAACCCTTTGAAAGCAGCAACTGCATAAACTAGTTTGAAATGTTTGAATCTAGAAATAAATTAAAAAAAACCCTTTGAAAGCTGCAACTGCATAAACAAGTTTGAAATGTTTTTAATCTAGAAATAAATTTAAAAAACCTTTGAAAGCAGCAACTGCATAAAGAAGTTTGAAATGTTTTAATCTAGACATGAATTTTTTAAAAACCCTTTGAAAGCACCAACTGCATAAACAAGTTTGAAATGTTTTAATCTAGACATGAATTTAAAAAAACCCTTTGAAAGCAGCAACTGCATAAACAAGTTTGAAATGTTTTAATCTAGACATGAATTTTTTAAAAACCCTTTGAAAGCTGCAACTGCATAAACAAGTTTGAAATATTTTAATCTAGAAATAAATGAAAAAACCCTTTGAAAGCTGCAACTGCATAAACAAGTTTGAAATGTTTTAATCTAGAAATGAATTTTTTAAAAACCCTTTGAAAGCTGCAACTGCATAAACAAGTTTGAAATGTTTTAATCTAGAAATGAATTTTAAAAAACCCTTTGAAAGCAGCAACTGCATAAACAAGTTTGAAATGTTTTAATCTAGAAAAACAAATCTTTGAAAGCAGCCACTGCATAAACAAGTTTGAAATGTTTTAATCTTGAAATGAATTTTAAAAAAACCTTTGAAAGCAGCAACTGCATAAACAAGTTTGAAATGTTTTAATCTAGAAAAACAAATCTTTGAAAGCAGCCACTGCATAAACAAGTTTGAAATGTTTTAATCTTGAAATGAATTTTAAAAAACCCTTTGAAAGCAGCAACTGCATAAACAAGTTTGAAATGTTTTAATCTAGAAATGAATTTTTTAAAAACCCTTTGAAAGCTGCAACTGCATAAACAAGTTTGAAATGTTTGAATCTAGAAATAAATTTAAAAAACCCTTTGAAAGCTGCAACTGCATAAATAAGTTTGAAATGTTTTAATCTAGAAATAAATTAAAAAAACCTTTGAAAGCAGCAACTGCATAAACAAGTTTGAAATGTTTTAATCTAGACATGAATTTTTTAAAAACCCTTTGAAAGCAGCAACTGCATAAACAAGTTTGAAATGTTTTAATCTAGACATGAATTAAAAAAAAACCTTTGAAAGCAGCAGCTGCATAAACAAGTTTGAAATGTTTTAATCTAGAAATGAATTTTTTAAAAACCCTTTGAAAGCTGCAACTGCATAAACAAGTTTGAAATGTTTTAATCTAGAAATAAATTTTAAAAAACCTTTGAAAGCTGCAACTGCATAAACAAGTTTTAAATGTTTTAATCTAGAAATAAATTAAAAAAACCTTTGAAAGCAGCAACTGCATAAACAAGTTTGAAATGTTTTAATCTAGACACGAATTTTTTAAAAACCCTTTGAAAGCTGCAACTGCATAAACTAGTTTGAAATGTTTGAATCTAGAAATGAATTTAAAAAACACTTTGAAAGGTGCAACTGCATAAACAAGTTTGAAATGTTTGAATCTAGAAATAAATTTAAAAAACCCTTTGAAAGCTGCAACTGCATAAACAAGTTTGAAATGTTTTAATCTAGAAATAAATTAAAAAAACCTTTGAAAGCAGCAACTGCATAAACAAGTTTGAAATGTTTTAATCTAGACATGAATTTTTTAAAAACCCTTTGAAAGCAGCAACTGCATAAACAAGTTTGAAATGTTTTAATCTAGACATGAATTAAAAAAAAACCTTTGAAAGCAGCAGCTGCATAAACAAGTTTGAAATGTTTTAATCTAGAAATGAATTTTTTAAAAACCCTTTGAAAGCTGCAACTGCATAAACAAGTTTGAAATGTTTTAATCTAGAAATAAATTTAAAAAAACCTTTGAAAGCTGCAACTGCATAAACAAGTTTGAAATGTTTTAATCTAGAAATAAATAAAAAAAAACCCTTTGAAAGCTGCAACTCCATAAACAAGTTTGAAATGTTTGAATCTAGAAATAAATAAAAAAAAACCCTTTGAAAGCTGCAACTGCATAAATAAGTTTGAAATGTTTTAATCTAGAAATGAATTTTTTTAAAAACCCTTTGAAAGCTGCAACTGCATAAACAAGTTTGAAATGTTTGAATCTAGAAATAAATTTAAAAAACCCTTTGAAAGCTGCAACTGCATAAACAAGTTTGAAATGTTTTAATCTAGAAATAAATTAAAAAAACCTTTGAAAGCAGCAACTGCATAAACAAGTTTGAAATGTTCTAATCTAGACATGAATTTTTTAAAAACCCTTTGAAAGCAGCAACTGCATAAACAAGTTTGAAATGTTTTAATCTAGACATGAATTTAAAAAAACCCTTTGAAAGCAGCAACTGCATAAACAAGTTTGAAATGTTTTAATCTAGAAATGAATTTTTTAAAAACCCTTTGAAAGCTGCAACTGCATAAACAAGTTTGAAATGTTTTAATCTAGAAATAAATTTAAAAAACCCTTTGAAAGCTGCAACTGCATAAACAAGTTTGAAATGTTTTAATCTAGAAATAAATTAAAAAAACCTTTGAAAGAAGCAACTGCATAAACAAGTTTGAAATGTTTTAATCTAGACATGAATTTTTTAAAAACCCTTTGAAAGCTGCAACTGCATAAACAAGTTTGAAATGTTTGAATCCAGAAATAAATTTAAAAAACCCCTTGAAAGCTGCAACTGCATAAACTAGTTTGAAATGTTTTAATCTAGACATGAATTTTTTAAAAACCCTTTGAAAGCAGCAACTGCATAAACAAGTTTGAAATGTTTTAATCTAGAAATGAATTTTTTAAAAACCCTTTGAAAGCTGCAACTGCATAAACAAGTTTGAAATGTTTTAATCTAGAAATAAATTAAAAAAAACCTTTGAAAGCAGCAACTGCATAAACAAGTTTGAAATGTTTTAACTCTTAAAGTCCTATACCACCTCATTCCACCCGGCTGGAAGTCACATTCATTTGAACTAATCATCCCCAAACAATAGCCTTTGTTTAAATTTAATATCAAACATATGTAGAAATCTTTGATTTAAGGGAAATAATAGGTAACTTTAGATGCAAAGGTCATTTTTAGTCATTTTTTTATATATCCTTATAGGAATGCCCTGGACTTAGAAAAATCTCAACAGGATGTTAAGAGTTAATCTAGAAAAACAAATCTTTGAAAGCTGCAACTGCATAAACAAGTTTGAAATGTTTTAATCTAGAAATGAATTTAAAAAAAGCCTTTGAAAGCAGCAACTGCATAAACAAGTTTGAAATGTTTTAATCTAGAAAAACAAATCTTTGAAAGCAGCAACTGCATAAACAAGTTTGAAATGTTTTAATCTAGAAAAACAAATCTTTGAAAGCAGCCACTGCATAAACAAGTTTGAAATGTTTTAATCTAGAAATGAATTTTAAAAAATCCTTTGAAAGCAGCAACTGCATAAACAAGTTTGAAATGTTTAATCTAGACATGAATTTTTTTAAAACCCTTTGAAAGCTGCAACTGCATAAACTAGTTTGAAATGTTTGAATCTAGAAATGAATTTAAAAAACCCTTTGAAAGCTGCAACTGCATAAACAAGTTTGAAATGTTTGAATCTAGAAATGAATTTTAAAAAACCCTTTGAAAGCTGCAACTGCATAAACAAGTTTGAAATGTTTGAATCTAGACATGAATTTTTTAAAAACCCTTTGAAAGCTGCAACTGCATAAACAAGTTTGAAATGTTTTAATCTAGACATGAATTTTTTAAAAACCCTTTGAAAGCTGCAACTGCATAAACTAGTTTGAAATGTTTGAATCTAGAAATAAATTTAAAAAACCCTTTGAAAGCTGCAACTGCATAAACAAGTTTGAAATGTTTTAATCTAGACATGAATTTTTTAAAAACCCTTTGAAAGCTGCAACTGCATAAACTAGTTTGAAATGTTTGAATCTAGAAATAAATTAAAAAACCCTTTGAAAGCTGCAACTGCATAAACAAGTTTGAAATGTTTTAATCTAGACATGAATTTTTTAAAAACCCTTTGAAAGCTGCAACTGCATAAACTAGTTTGAAATGTTTGAATCTAGAAATAAATTTAAAAAACCCTTTGAAAGCTGCAACTGCATAAACAAGTTTGAAATGTTTTAATCTAGACATGAATTTTTTAAAAACCCTTTGAAAGCTGCAACTGCATAAACTAGTTTGAAATGTTTGAATCTAGAAATAAATTTAAAAAACCCTTTGAAAGCTGCAACTGCATAAACAAGTTTGAAATGTTTTAATCTAGACATGAATTTTTTAAAAACCCTTTGAAAGCTGCAACTGCATAAACAAGTTTGAAATGTTTTAATCTAGAAATCAATTTTTTTTAAACCCTTCGAAAGCTGCAACTGCATAAAGAAGTTTGAAATGTTTTAATCTAGAAATAAATTAAAAAAACTTTTGAAAGCAGCAACTGCATAAACAAGCTTGAAATGTTTTAATCTAGACATGAATTTTTTAAAAACCCTTTGAAAGCTGCAACTGCATAAACTAGTTTGAAATGTTTGAATCTAGAAATAAATTTTAAAAACCCTTTGAAAGCTGAAACTGCATAAACAAGTTTGAAATGTTTTAATCTAGAAATGAATTTGTTTTAAACCCTTCGAAAGCTGCAACTGCATGAAGAAGTTTGAAATGTTTTAATCTAGAAATGAATTTTAAAAACCCTTTGTAAGCTGCAATTGCATAAACAAGTTTGAAATGTTTTAATCTAGAAATAAATTTTAAAAAAACTTTTGAAAGCAGCAACTGCATAAACAAGTTTGAAATGTTTTAATCTAGACATGAATTTTTTAAAAACCCTTTGAAAGCTGCAACTGCATAAACAAGTTTGAAATGTTTTAATCTAGAAATAAATTTTAAAAAACCCTTTGAAAGCAGCAACTGAATAAACAAGTTTGAAATGTTTTAATCTAGACATGAATTTTTTAAAAACCCTTTGAAAGCTGCAACTGCATAAACTAGTTTGAAATGTTTTAATCTATAAATAAATTTAAAAAACCCTTTGAAAGCTGCAACTGCATAAACAAGTTTGAAATGTTTTAATCTAGAAATGAATTTTTTAAAAACCCTTCAAAAGCTGCAACTGCATAAACACGTTTGAAATGTTTTAATCTAGAAATAAATTTTTTAAAAACCCTTTGAAAGCTGCAACTGCATAAACTAGTTTGAAATGTTTTAATCTAGAAATGAATTTTTTAAAAACCCTTTGAAAGCTGCAACTGCATAAACAAGTTTGAAATGTTTTAATCTAGAAATGAATTTTTTAAAAACCCTTTGAAAGCTGCAACTGCATAAACAAGTTTGAAATGTTTTAATCTAGAAATGAATTTTTTAAAAACCCTTTGAAAGCTGCAACTGCATAAACAAGTTTGAAATGTTTTAATCTAGAAATGAATTTTTTAAAAACCCTTTGAAAGCTGCAACTGCATAAACAAGTTTGAAATGTTTGAATCTAGAAATGAATTTTTTAAAAACCCTTTGAAAGCTGCAACTGCATAAACAAGTTTGAAATTTTTGAATCTAGAAATGAATTTTTTAAAAACCCTTTGAAAGCTGCAACTGCATAAACAAGTTTGAAATGTTTTAATCTAGAAATGAATTTTTTAAAAACGCTTTGAAAGCTGCAACTGCATAAACAAGTTTGAAATGTTTTAATCTAGAAATAAATTTAAAAAAACCCTTTGAAAGCTGCAACTGCATAAACAAGTTTAAAATGTTTTAATCTAGAAATAAATTTTAAAAAACCCTTTGAAAGCAGCAACTGCATAAACAAGTTTGAAATATTTTAACCTCAAATTGTATGTATCTCTTGCTATAACCCATTATTTAGAGAATAAGAGATATCAACATTTTTTTTTTTCAAAGTTTACCACAAGATTATTCAACATTTTCATTTTAATACTGCATATATAGTATTAATTTAAATAACATATTCTTTGAACTTAAAAATACCTTTTTAAATAGTTGATTACACACAAGAAATAGAAAACCTATTTACATCAATTTAAAAAAAAAAACAAAGCCAGTCCGGCCGGCGTGTAATGATGTGTTTTGTTAACGTTTTAATAATATATTGTAAATTTGTTGTTTTCCAAAACTGAATGTTAACCATCATGTAAATATCACATATTATATATCAAAATAATTCTGAGATGATCTTCTATTAAGGGTATAGTGCTTTTTTTTTGGCCTAGCTTATATTTTTTGAAGGGACTTGCGTCAAATTTCATTGGTAGTGGTTTTGCTTCTGAAGGTCAAAGAAGAAAAAAACAACCTACACGATATAGTATAAAGTGTCTACTAATTAAGTGTACAATTTCAAGAATATTGATAAAGATTATCCTCTTTGATTTTGCAATGCAAACTAACTACTAAAATTTAGGCTTGAAAAAAAATTCATATTTTTTGTTTTCGGCTTTTTGAAGCAAAATACTGTTTTAAATCTCTGTAAAACATAATTCAATGGAAATTACATATTTAGAAAGATTACTTTCTTTTCTTTCCAACCATATAAATATTTTTAAGATTGGATCAGAAATACTCAAGAAATTGTAAAGGTCAATGTCTGCCGATCTCAGCTAACTGCTTGCAATGCTACTTGTCTTTGCCATAATATACTACATAGAATTGATGAAAGATTACATCAATGCCAAGAAGACAGGGGACTGGCATCTCTACTTTGCAATCATCAGAAGAATGATAATGCTTTTCACTGTAACTGCAAATATGAGTTACACTAAAAGTGCAAGATTATATCTGCAAATAATGAAGTAGTTTCCTGAAAATTATCCACGGGTATATGAACAGTTTTCACATTTTGGATTTCACACTGTAAGAAGTGATATGTTTTAGGTATGTTTGTGGAATGATCTGATAATAGAGCAGGTGCTGATGAGTTTGCTGAAGAGTAGAGGTGGCATTACAATAGGATGTGAAGTTACTGAATCAGTCAGGGTTACTTGGATTAACACAATGCATTGGTGTGATAAGCATACACAATACAGCCAGTGATTTCACCAATTTACTACTGCAAACAAGTGTAACTTTTCAATAGTCATATTGAATGAGACAACCAAGATCTTTCAAAGCTCTTATTCTGGTTTGATGCGCACAAGCTATTTGACTTTGAATTGCCACTGTTGAAAGGTGTGTCTACCAATGTTGTAGCCTCAGCTGACAGTGGTGTCAACTGTGATGATGCAGATTGTAGACACAAAAATTCAACATCTCTCGATGGAAAATGTATTGAAAAAACTAATAAAGAGAAACAGTCAGATTAAAACATTGGATGATCTCATTCCATGTGTAAACATCAAAGAAAAAGATCAACATTGATCCCACAACCTGGTTTACCAGATTGATTGCATCGGCAGAATCAGATGAGAACATTCAAGATCATTTTGCACACAAACTTACACATGAACAATGCTGCTATTTAAAGATGGTCTCATGAGAAAGCCACAAAAGTCTAAACTAAGGCAGTACCTTGTGAATAAGCAACCCAGCATAATCACCAATGAGATTGAAGTCTTGTAGATGGTAAGGTGCTACTTCACAAAGTCAAATGGTAAGTAAAGGCAACATACAGAGACGTTTGTAAACAATATGTAAAGTTAGGCAAAATAATCTACAGAAAATATGCAACATTCTGTGTTGTCTCTACCATTGGGTAGAGACTGCATCTATCAAGGCTCATTAGTGTCAATGATGTCATGATTGATTTTGCACTGATGTACAAGTTTCACCTGATATAGAAGTCAAAACATTCTGAGTTTCCCACTCAATGGTAACAACAAGTAACAGTTCATCATATTATTGTACTCTTTTGGAAGCAAATGAATATTCAACACAGCCAAGTGAAGGAGAAACTGATGTCCTGATTGTTGAAACTGCTTTGGAGTTCAAGCCAGGATGTGGTGGTACTTGCTGATGACACAGATATTCTCATTATGTTGGTGTATCATATGAGACCTGAGATGTATTTTGAAACAAGTGTGAGGGAAGAAGCTTAACATGGAAAAAAATTGGCGACTTTGGAAGATCAAGGATCTTTGAGGCGAAAGATCTGCTATTCATACATGCATAGACAGGATTTGATAGAACATCAGCAATAGATAACAGAGGTGACTAATCTATGATATCAAATATTCCCACAGTATTATACAGTATCAATTAAGGATTGTACACTACATAAAAGTAAATATGTATTGATATTACTTGATTGAACAGGATTTTAAACCCTCTATTATAGACCCTTGTATGTATACTAGAGATTTTAACAAACATCAATCATTTTATTATTCTGGGTAGATGATATACTAATTGCTTCCAAAACTGAAGCTGATTTAATAAGAATTAAAGCCAGCCTAAGTTCAAAATTTAAAATGACCGATCTTGGAAGGCTGTCCTGGTTTTTAGGGATATAATTTAAATATAGTGATAAAACTATTAAAATGAATCAATCAAGATATATAGAAAAGATATTATCGAAATTTAACATGAGAGATTGTAAACCTCAGCCAACTCCAAGTGAAATGGATATAAATAAAATGATTGATAATGAAAATGAATTAATAAACAACAAACTCTACCGTGAAACTGTTGGTTCCTTAATTTACATCATGGTGGCTATGAGATCGGATATATATATCTTTTACAGTTTCAAAATTATCTCAATATTTAGACAAACCAACAGCAATTCATTTAACAAGAGCAAAGCAGGTTCTGCATTATTTGAAAGGCACAATAAATCAGTTTCTAGTATTTAAAAAATCCCCAGAACCCTTAAAATTGCCAGGATTCTGCACTAATTCAAATTACCAAAAGAGTATATCAAGATATTGTTTTAAATTATCAGACAAAAGCTCAACTATTTCTTGGAAATCCAAAAAACAACCGTCTGTTTCTTTGTCAACTTGCAAAGCTGAATACATGTTTAGTATCGGCAAGCCAAGAGGCACTTTTCCTAAAAATACATTACTTGAAAGTGATGCAGAACCAAGGGTCGTTAATAATCCTATAACTATTTATTGTAACAATCAATTGAGAATTGTTTAGCAAAAAAACTCTGTAATCCACCAATGATCAAAACATATTGATATAAATTACCAGTTTATTAAGGATGAAATTAAAAAGGGGTCAATATTCTTGAAGTATATTGAATCAGGAAAGAATATAGCTGACATATTTACAAAACTAATAAGTTAAATAAAATTGAATATGATCATAGGGACCCAATCTTAAATTAGCTGATATTTTCACCCTGTCAGTTGGGGCTGTAGAATATGCCAACTTCATCTCTGCAGAAGGGTAAGACCCCCCCAACAGGTGTCTCTGGTAAGACATTAAACTAGCCAAAACTAAATTACTAAAATCACTAACTGTATTTCTGTATTGTTGTATTTTTATTAAATTAAATTAAATTATTTTTTTAATTTAAAAAAGGGGGGTGGGGGCTGGAAAAGAAAATATAAAAATGAAAAGAATAAAGTTAACGTGCAAAAAATTAAAAAAACAGAAATGGGAAGAAAAACAACTACATGGGTACTTTAAGCACCAAACTCAGGAAATATCACATCAGAAGACATGGACATGGCTAAGAAAAGGAAACCTCAAAAGAGAAACCGAATTCCTTATAATCGCAGCACAAGACAATGCCATTAGAACAAATTATATAAAGGCAAAAATAAATAAGACACAGCAGAATAGCAAGTGCAGAATGTATGCAAATAGAGACGAAACAGTCAATCATATAATAAGCGAATGCAGCAAACTAGCACAAAGAGAGCACAAGACTAGGCACAACTCTGTGGGAAAGGTGATCCACTGGGAACTGTGCAAGAAATTCAATTTTCACCATACAACCAAATGGTATATGCACAAACCTAAACCTGTCCTAGAGAACCAGACGCACAAAATTCTCTGGGATTTTGAGGTACAGACGGATCACCTAATCCCAGCCAGAAGACCGGACTTAGTATTAATTGACAAGAAAAAGAGAACCTGTCATTTCATGGATTTTGCTGTCCCAGCTGACCACTGAGTGAAAATGAAAGAAAACGAAAAGATAGACAAATACTTAGACCTTGCCAGAACTGAGAAAGCTGTGGAACATGAAGGTGAAGGTCGTACCAATTGTAATTGGTGCCCTTGGAACAATCCCCAAAGCTCTGAAAAAAAAATTTGGGTGAACTGGAAATTAGAGGAAGAATCGAGACCATCCAGACTACAGCACTGTTGGGATCAGCTAGAATACTCTGAAGAGTCCTGGAGACCTGAGGAGACTTGCTGTCACTCAGCCTCCAGTGAACCACCAGTTATGGCAGGTGTGAAAAACTAAAATAAAAAGAAGTGACTTGAATATCTTTTACTTGACCAGCCCACCTTCTAACAAAATAGGGTGCGTGTTGGAATATTTGGTAAAGTGTGCTGAAGATCACAACTTCAGCACACTCTTCTAGACGGCGTGGTCTGAATCGGTCAATTAAAACACTTGAATATATGTTTGGTTAACTATTTAAAGATGTTGGTGGATTGGCGCTCAGTTGCTCATGGGATGCATGGAACAACGGACAAGGATTCTGCTTAACATGGATGAACACAAGAATTATAGAATTCTGGATACATGGATGAACAAACAAGCATTATAAAATTCTACTTAACACGGATGAACGAACCTGTGACATTGTTGTCTTAAGGAACCAGCATAGAACAAAAGACTACAGTAGGCGACATGGTGTTTGGGTTTTCGAGTAGGTAGGGAACCCCCCCTCCCCCGCCCCTCTAGTGATTCCATCTGGTCAGCAAGCCTGCATCCGGTTAGAAGTACTTGAGAAATTATTTTTATTATTTTGGGCAGAATTTATTTTGGGCAGGAAATGATTTTTCAACATATTCAGATTTAAAAAAAAGGAAACTTAGGTAAAAATCAAAACAGACCATTTTTTTAAGACTAATTCTTTGTTGAAAATTACTTTGGTGGCTGGAAGTGGTAACCGACTGATTCTAGGGAGGTGGGAGAGAAAAAGAGGTAGCACTTTAGAAGTGGAGGTCAGAGATGCGGAAAGACTGAAGTTGGAGTTGATGGGTGGATTAGCCCTCTCACTACCACTAAGGGGGTTGAACTTTTGCCCAAAATTGGGAAATCCCAGTTGAAACAAAGAAATAGCTATTATTTCTATGCCAACCAGAACCTACTCAGTTCCAGATGAAGAGATTATTTAAGCTGTGTGTTTTGAAAGAGTTGGCAGACAGAGGCTGGGAGAGCAGCAAGACAGAGGCTGACAGAGACAGTGAATGGTCAGTAAGGACGAAGAGAAAAGGGACGAACAGACCAACTGACTTCAGCCAAGACTATCAAAGAACTTAGAGAAAAAGATTCCTCACTTTGATTTGATCAGAGTAGAAAACTTGGCCAAGAAATTAATCTAAGAACTAGCAGAGCGATATTTTCCAGAACCTATTGTTGTATTCTGACTGCAACCCATTAATTAGACGTCCATCATTCCTTTCACAGCTTTCAGTAAAATTGACTTCTCTATTTTCTTTCTTGTTATATAAATGATTTTTGTTGAATTTGAAAAAAATAGTAAATTTCTAGTTATATAACCACCGTTTGTCATGGTGTATCAGCTTCCGCAGCAGATTTCTGTTCGTTTGAGATCAGACACAACGTGGGCATTCGACCAGACTTTTAGCAACTGTAGAAGACACTGCAACCCATGGTTGATGGAGAGAATCTGATATTGACGGCCATTTTCAGATATTCAGTGAGTATAATGAGAACAGAAATTCGTTGAGAGAATAGAAATCTTTTGGGTCGGACAGCTGGATCTCTCCACTGAAAAAGACATTCTCTTAATTGCCAAAGTCCCTTGACCAAGTGCTTCTGCCTGCAACAATCTTACAGCAGTTCTCTGACAAAGCTCACTTGCCTCTTGTTCGTCACACGTCTGTATTCTCGTTAGCAAGATCATAACGCAACTGCCTTGGTGTGAGATAGCAGGCCTTAAATAATCATTAACTGCTCTGACCAAGATCCCACATCTGGGCCAATCATGCCTAGCGCTGCCATCGCAATGTAAAAATTTTCATACGCACCAACGAGGTAATCTGACTTTGAACCACGACTCAATTGCGAGTTCAATCTCTGTAGTTGTCCGCTACTCTGCCCCCTGATCTCATTTTGCACGCCAGACACATTCGTGCTCGCTTTGAGCTCCTACATAAGTAATTTCTCTCACTACATTCCCCCCTGATCTCATGATCACAAAGATTGCAATCTGGCGACGGTTGCTTTCGTTGGGTACTTCTTCGCAAAGGCAGGGAGGGGGGTCTTGCTTATGCTCCTTCTGTGGGTGAACTGTCTGACTCAGTATCTTTGTCATGCAGCAGAATCTCCACCCCTCTCTCTGAAGATGTTTTGCTGTTGGAGTCTTCCTCCAATGTAGTGACACAGTGGCGTGGGCACAGATCCTTCAAGTGACGAGGCATCCCATCTATCAGAAAGGACTGTGTGCTGATTATTTTGGTCCCCTGCTGAACTTTGTGGTACATCAGCTCTGCAGCGCTTTGACCCACTTGGTAAGAGCTGTGCTTGAGACCTGAGGATGCTGTCGCAGCATTAGTCCCCTTCACACTAACTTTATATCGATAGATCCCACTGGCTTGCGCAGTGGAGGGTGATACATCGTCTTTGGGTGTGATGTTATGCCAGTAGACAGCCTCCTGTATGGGACAGCGCAGCCTGGCCCGCAATTTGTTTCACCATGCGTTGGCATCACTCTGCTATGCCATTTACCCTTGCTGGAAAATGGCTTTATGATGTCGCTGCTTATGCATAACTTTGTTGCCATAGTGATATTGCTGAAATAGCTTATTTGAGAACAGAAATTCGTCGATAAAACAGAAATCCATCGGGTCAATGAGGGAGTCAAGTGGATGTCACCGCAAGTCAATCATAACCATAATGGTTACAGTAATTTTCCACTCAAACCCTGTTATTTTGAATCTACAATGATTCAATTCAAATTATCTAGCAACAGTACTTACATAATTCATAGGCTATCCATGAATTATGCAACACCACAAGGGATCTCCACTGTAAAACTGCTCTCACCTACAGCCTAAAATGGCCACATGAATCGTAACAGAGACTTGTTGTCACTCAAACTCCAGTGAAAGACCATCAGCTAATGCTGGTGAAAAACTAAAAATAATAAGATTAATTTCATGCATTAAAAATGTTTTATTTATTTTACAATCAGAGATTTACAGAAACATAGAAAAATATAATTTGATCCTTTTCCACAAAAATAAATCCATCATTTTTTGTACTGTTCAATTACTTGAAATCTGCCAATATGCAGATATTCATATAAAAATATCAAGAAAAAATAAAGAAGGAGGGTAGAAATTAAGGACAATTTCTATTGATAAGGTTTTAACTTAAGAGGAAGTTCACCAAGGTTTTTTGAAGTCACAGTACCATTAATAAGAGGTTGATCCATAAAACGAACTAGACACGGGCAAGTCAAACAGCAAGGGGCTTCTTCCAGCTCAAATAAGATGACAGAGTTCAAGCCGGGCTTCAAAACTGTTCGTGGCACATAGAGACGTACCTGAGGCCCTTTCTTGGGCCAGTAGCGACCCAAATTATAGTAATTGATAAAAACCTGACCCTAAAAAAAAAAGAAAATCAACAGTATATAATTTGCAAATATTAATGAATATAAATATGAAAAGTCAATAGAAATTATTTTATAAACAACATTGTCTAGAGAGGAAAAGAAACACAAATCAAAACATGAATACAACATTCAACAGTTATAATACAATATCCAGTTCAATCATTTAAAAGTCTTCTATTTGTACTATGCATCTAATTGATCAGCTAAGACCACAACTACACATAACTACAAACATTCTTGCATTTGAAAATGGCAATTTGATCTTTTCCTATTTTTATTAAAGGTTATTTTATCAAAAGTTCTAATGAGAAAATGCTAATTTTGATGTAACTGTTGTTGGTGAGATTGCTTCATATCAGTTCTCTGTGCTCTCCTTATCTAGAATTTTCTATTGTCATATG
This sequence comes from Doryteuthis pealeii, assembly GCA_023376005.1. Taxonomy (NCBI): domain Eukaryota; kingdom Metazoa; phylum Mollusca; class Cephalopoda; order Myopsida; family Loliginidae; genus Doryteuthis; species Doryteuthis pealeii. The sequence goes on from CM042152.1 coordinate 23,958,957, forward strand.
CTTCTCACTATGTCTGCATCTGATATGCTTCTCTTTCCATCTGTTAACTTGCATAAATGGTATTAATATGACTAATAAACAAAGATGCTCCAAATTACCCTTTATCGCTGGTGAAGTGAATATCTTTTTCTAGTATTCTTTCAGATCAGATTTCTCAAATGTAAATGTGTCTTTTACATTTGCTAACTTCGAAGGAATGTTGAATGGAACTTTTTGATTAATCCATAGTTATATTCTTATTCCATACCTACATAATTTGATATCTTCCTTAGAGAATTTCAAAATTGATAATTGAAACCTCTTTCTTAAGATATCAATCTGATTCTCTACTGAACCTGTATACTGTACAACTTGATCAAGGGATTGAACTCACAACAGAAAACCTAATGAAAATATTAATGTAATGCAAGATACTTGGGGTCAAATCTACTTCTTTAATATATAGTCAATCAACCTTTCTCATATCAGGTTACTTAACTTAGTGTGTTATTTGGATTATTTGGACTATTATCCTCATCTTCATTGTTATCTGTACAACATTTCAGCTGATGTGCCATCCGGCCTTCTTCAGGTATTTCTTGTCAGATTCGGGAACTTTCTCGAACTCGGGAACCTTCTTGTTGTAATTGGGAGCCATCATGGAACTTTGAATCTAACCCTTTATTCAGTCCATGGAGGTATCCTGTTCTCATTCCGCTAATCATAGCTGGGGTACTGGTGTTAAGCTGTGTTAATATTTGTTGAGCCACTTTTCAGGCAGCAAATGTAGATGTGTCTTTTACATTTGCTAACTTTCAAGGAATGGTGCTAGAATACAGGTTCAATCCGGGTCAAGGGCAGCAGTAACATAGACTAATAAGTAACACAGCTTAACACCAGTACCCCAGCTATGGTTAGCAAAATGAGAACAGGATACCCCCATGGACTGAATAAAGGGTTAGGTTCAAAGTTCCGTGATGGCTCCCGATTACAAAAAGAAGGTTCCCAAGTACAAAAAGAAGGTTCCCGAGTCCAAGAAAGTTCCCGAGTCCAACAAGAAATACCTGAAGAAGGCTGGAAGGCACATAAACCAAAACGTTGTACAGATAACAATGAAGATGAGGACAATAGTCCGAATAATCCAAATAATACTAATTATCAAGCCTCATCTAAAAAAATTCAGAGAAATCAACTTAGTGTCTTAGATTTTCTTCCCTCAACTTTTTCATAATCAATCCTTTATCTTGACTTCACTCTTCAGTAAGTTTTAAATAATAAATCTTATTTAATATAGCATTAAACAGTTTGTCCTGGAAACGTCAAGTTCATCTGTTGTTGTTGCTGTTGGGAAGATCAAAAATAGATTTAACATCTCGATTCTACAGTTTGTCTATATTTAATGATGGAGAAAAATTGGTTTGTTCTATATAGAAAACAAAACAGTTTGACATAGAGAAATTGTTCTTAAAGCAGGAGATCACTGATAAGAAATAATAATTAGTTGGCCACTGTATTTAATCATGTAGAATTTTAATTTTTCAAACTTTAAAAGAAAAAAATTAACATTCATTTTTCTAAGATAATAATTTATCTTTAATTAGATATTTACTAATTAGGTTTATTCATAGTTCTGTGAGCTCAAGGTACAAAATAATTGCATAGCCTTATTTCTTAATTAAGATTAATACTTTAGCCCAAAACAAAAATGTTTAAATCAATAAATTTCAATCACTTTTATCAATTAAAATAAGAAAAAATAACCAATTTTTATTTGTGTCTTGATCACTTACCCTGCAAAAAAGAATAGAGTAAGATAATGTTTTAATGTCTAATAATCATCAAAAATTGGGGTTAAAATATAATCTTGAAATTTTTAATAGTGAAATCTTCAATCTTTCCATATTTAATAGTTATGTGGATTTAACAATAAGAAAAATAATTGACACTAAATTCATTATAAAGGCATAAAATCTAAAGAGAGGAAAAAAATGTTAGAAAATCAAAAACTTACTTTATTCCAATGTTTCATGTCAATAAAAGTGTCATAGATTTTGTCTTCATCAGGAGATAAATTGAAGAAACCATAATAAAAAGATGGAAGTTTCAAGGAGTTGAACTTTGATGAGAAAGACATGGCTCTGAAAAAGACAAAAAAGAGTAGCATGGCTTGAATCTGTGTGGTAAAGTTGATGGTAAGTGTGGGGCTCCACCTCAGATCCAAAAACAATCACTGTGGTCTATCACTAATGAAAATTGTAAAGATAAATGGACTTTTGACAACTATATGTATGTACTTATGTAGATATTTCTTTTATTCATTTATTAACGTTTTAATTTTAAAAGTTACTATAATTCATTTCTATTAGTGGCATCTCAAATTGATTTCTGGCATTTATTCATTTGAGTTGTTTATTCTATCTTTATAATTTAGTCTACTTTCACTTTGCATAATAGACTTTGATCTGTTTACTTTGACTGTCAGTGCTTGGAAATACATATATCTATGTACATGTACATTAATTTAGAATTACATATATGTACGTATACACACACTCACACACACACACACACATATATATATACACATATAGTCAGGCTGCCCAAAGCGCTACAGGTACTATGTAATCGAATACTGCCTGTTTCATATTCGGGTCATCGGCAACTAAACTGGTACCCCTACCAAGTTTGTCTGATGAGGAGGGTGGCTAGACACCCAGCAGGATGAAAATCAAAACCTGTCAAAGGAGAGGCAGCTTTTCATTAAATAGGCATCTAGAACACTACATTGAGTGGGGACATAGAAATACCTTCATTAGTATCCAAGCATGTAGCAAGACCACTTGAGGTATCCTTGTCTTGCCATCTTGTCGAATTTGTTCGTCAAACTGTCTCTGACTCTGATTACACAAAATTGGAGCTAGTTCTGTGTACACTATATCCACTATATATATATCCTCTTCAGCGCAGGTATTTCTTGATTCAACTCTTTTAGGAAAAAGAAAGAAGTCCAGTGGAGATAGAGGTGTAGTTAAGCAGACAGGTTTTTTACTAACTGGAAGTATGTCACTTCAACCTGCACATTGTCGTCTCAGATCTTATCTGAATGCCATCTACCAATTAAACTGGCAATGATTGGGTTTGGCCAGACCTCTCAGTGGCTGAGCAGCCCTTTTTAGAGTATCACTGCTTACTTTAATGCGAGGCAGGATTAGAAAAGGTATCCTAAATTTTGCTTGCCAAATTACAATCTGGTCAGTTTACCATGGCTTTCAGATGTTCAACATAGCAGTAAAGAAACAGTAAAGAATATAGCAGTGACAGCTAAAACATGCAACAATAAATACTATGCTTAGAATTTCCATATAAACATATCCTGCTGGAACATCAGAACAATGTTGGACACAGCAACCATCTAGCCAGACGCACTTTGATACTTGCTCGAGAGCTCAGAAGACATTCTATAGATAGAACTGCACTGTCTGAAGTTTGGCTCCCAGATGAGGGTAGTCAGAATAAGGTGGGTTATACCTTCTTCTGGAGGGGTAAATCTAATGAAGCAAAGTGAGAGTCAGGAGTTGAGCTAATCTAGAGGCTGGATAAGTTTCTCCATGGTGTGTCTGACCGAATTATGGTATTGCATCTTCCTCTCAGCAATGGTCAATACACCTCCCTTGAATTATTCCAGTGAGGATATCAGACACTTCTATTCTGACCATGTGTTGGTCAGCCACTTTAAACTTAGTGCTATCTTTTCAAAATGTGCAAAATATTTGTCTATTTCTTCTTCTTTAAATTGTGTTACATAATTCATAGGCAGCTTATGAATTATGTACATACTGTAAATAGATATTTTTGAATCAGAATTGATTAGATTCTAAATAATGCAGGTTGAATGGAAAATTACCTAGACCATTGCCGTTGGCATTATTGGCAGGTAATAAGCTTTACTTAACCTTTCCGGAAACACGCCATTAGAAACGTGTGACAATTTTGAGTTTTTGATTAGTTGCAACCAGAAATTCAAAATGAATGGACGCAAAAGTCTGTTCACCGAGTTGTTGCTCTCACTGCACAGTTGAATCCTGGGCTGGGGTTGTTTAATAAAGACTTAAAGAAAAACAACAAACCTTTGTTAATTTATTAAAACAAGAGATGCCCAGCCCAACAAGAAATAGAAATCAACCCGGAGAAACAACCCATAGAATCAGCCCTAAGGAAATGGCTGACGAATTAGCAGTTGAAACAAGTAGACAGAGAAAGCAAGTAAGAATCCCTCATCGATCATCCCTTCTACTCTGTCTCTCTCTCCTGCCATTAAATCTCCTGAGATGAATGATATGTTGAATTAGCAGTTGAAACAAGTAGACAGAGAAAGCAAGTAAGAATCCCTCATCGATCATCCCTTCTACTCTGTCTCTCTCTCCTGCCATTAAATCTCCTGAGATGAATGATATGTTGAATTAGCAGTTGAAACAAGTAGACAGAGAAAGCAAATAAGAATCCCTCATCTATCATCCCTTCTACTCTGTCTCTCTCTCCTGCCATTAAATCTCCTGAGATGAATGATATGTTGAATTAGCAGTTGAAACAAGTAGACAGAGAAAGCAAATAAGAATCCCTCATCGATCATCCCTTCTACTCTGTCTCTCTCTCCTGCCATTAAATCTCCTGAGATGAATGATATGTTGAATTAGCAGTTGAAACAAGTAGACAGAGAAAGCAAGTAAGAATCCCTCATCTATCATCCCTTCTACTCTGTCTCTCTCTCCTGCCATTAAATCTCCTGAGATGAATGATATGTTGAATTAGCAGTTGAAACAAGTAGACAGAGAAAGCAAGTAAGAATCCCTCATCTATCATCCCTTCTACTCTGTCTCTCTCTCCTGCCATTAAATCTCCTGAGATGAATGATATGTTGAATTAGCAGTTGAAACAAGTAGACAGAGAAAGCAATAAGAATCCCTCATCGATCATCCCTTCTACTCTGTCTCTCTCTCCTGCCATTAAATCTCCTGAGATGAATGATATGTTGAATTAGCAGTTGAAACAAGTAGACAGAGAAAGCAAGTAAGAATCCCTCATCTATCATCCCTTCTACTCTGTCTCTCTCTCCTGCCATTAAATCTCCTGAGATGAATGATATGTTGAATTAGCAGTTGAAACAAGTAGACAGAGAAAGCAAGTAAGAATCCCTCATCGATCATCCCTTCTACTCTGTCTCTCTCTCCTGCCATTAAATCTCCTGAGATGAATGATATGTTGAATTAGCAGTTGAAACAAGTAGACAGAGAAAGCAAGTAAGAATCCCTCATCGATCATCCCTTCTACTCTGTCTCTCTCTCCTGCCATTAAATCTCCTGAGATGAATGATATGTTGAATTAGCAGTTGAAACAAGTAGACAGAGAAAGCAAGTAAGAATCCTCATCGATCATCCCTTCTACTCTGTCTCTCTCTCCTGCCATTAAATCTCCTGAGATGAATGATATGTTGAATTAGCAGTTGAAACAAGTAGACAGAGAAAGCAAATAAGAATCCCTCATCGATCATCCCTTCTACTCTGTCTCTCTCTCCTGCCATTAAATCTCCTGAGATGAATGATATGTTGAATTAGCAGTTGAAACAAGTAGACAGAGAAAGCAAATAAGAATCCCTCATCGATCATCCCTTCTACTCTGTCTCTCTCTCCTGCCATTAAATCTCCTGAGATGAATGATATGTTGAATTAGCAGTTGAAACAAGTAGACAGAGAAAGCAAGTAAGAATCCCTCATCGATCATCCCTTCTACTCTGTCTCTCTCTCCTGCCATTAAATCTCCTGAGATGAATGATATGTTGAATTAGCAGTTGAAACAAGTAGACAGAGAAAGCAAATAAGAATCCCTCATCGATCATCCCTTCTACTCTGTCTCTCTCTCCTGCCATTAAATCTCCTGAGATGAATGATATGTTGAATTAGCAGTTGAAACAAGTAGACAGAGAAGCAAATAAGAATCCCTCATCGATCATCCCTTCTACTCTGTCTCTCTCTCCTGCCATTAAATCTCCTGAGATGAATGATATGTTGAATTAGCAGTTGAAACAAGTAGACAGAGAAAGCAAGTAAGAATCCCTCATCGATCATCCCTTCTACTCTGTCTCTCTCTCCTGCCATTAAATCTCCTGAGATGAATGATATGTTGAATTAGCAGTTGAAACAAGTAGACAGAGAAAGCAAGTAAGAATCCCTCATCGATCATCCCTTCTACTCTGTCTCTCTCTCCTGCCATTAAATCTCCTGAGATGAATGATATGTTGAATTAGCAGTTGAAACAAGTAGACAGAGAAAGCAAATAAGAATCCCTCATCGATCATCCCTTCTACTCTGTCTCTCTCTCCTGCCATTAAATCTCCTGAGATGAATGATATGTTGAATTAGCAGTTGAAACAAGTAGACAGAGAAAGCAAATAAGAATCCCTCATCGATCATCCCTTCTACTCTGTCTCTCTCTCCTGCCATTAAATCTCCTGAGATGAATGATATGTTGAATTAGCAGTTGAAACAAGTAGACAGAGAAAGCAAGTAAGAATCCCTCATCGATCATCCCTTCTACTCTGTCTCTCTCTCCTGCCATTAAATCTCCTGAGATGAATGATATGTTGAATTAGCAGTTGAAACAAGTAGACAGAGAAAGCAAGTAAGAATCCCTCATCGATCATCCCTTCTACTCTGTCTCTCTCTCCTGCCATTAAATCTCCTGAGATGAATGATATGTTGAATTAGCAGTTGAAACAAGTAGACAGAGAAAGCAAGTACGAATCCCTCATCTATCATCCCTTCTACTCTGTCTCTCTCTCCTGCCATTAAATCTCCTGAGATGAATGATATGTTGAATTAGCAGTTGAAACAAGTAGACAGAGAAAGCAAGTAAGAATCCCTCATCGATCATCCCTTCTACTCTGTCTCTCTCTCCTGCCATTAAATCTCCTGAGATGAATGATATGTTGAATTAGCAGTTGAAACAAGTAGACAGAGAAAGCAAGTACGAATCCCTCATCTATCATCCCTTCTACTCTGTCTCTCTCTCCTGCCATTAAATCTCCTGAGATGAATGATATGTTGAATTAGCAGTTGAAACAAGTAGACAGAGAAAGCAAATAAGAATCCTCATCTATCATCCCTTCTACTCTGTCTCTCTCTCTGCCATTAAATCTCCTGAGATGAATGATATGTTGAATTAGCAGTTGAAACAAGTAGACAGAGAAAGCAAATAAGAATCCCTCATCGATCATCCCTTCTACTCTGTCTCTCTCTCCTGCCATTAAATCTCCTGAGATGAATGATATGTTGAATTAGCAGTTGAAACAAGTAGACAGAGAAAGCAAGTAAGAATCCCTCATCGATCATCCCTTCTACTCTGTCTCTCTCTCCTGCCATTAAATCTCCTGAGATGAATGATATGTTGAATTAGCAGTTGAAACAAGTAGACAGAGAAAGCAAGTACGAATCCCTCATCTATCATCCCTTCTACTCTGTCTCTCTCTCCTGCCATTAAATCTCCTGAGATGAATGATATGTTGAATTAGCAGTTGAAACAAGTAGACAGAGAAAGCAAGTAAGAATCCCTCATCGATCATCCCTTCTACTCTGTCTCTCTCTCCTGCCATTAAATCTCCTGAGATGAATGATATGTTGAATTAGCAGTTGAAACAAGTAGACAGAGAAAGCAAATAAGAATCCCTCATCGATCATCCCTTCTACTCTGTCTCTCTCTCCTGCCATTAAATCTCCTGAGATGAATGATATGTTGAATTAGCAGTTGAAACAAGTAGACAGAGAAAGCAAGTAAGAATCCCTCATCGATCATCCCTTCTACTCTGTCTCTCTCTCCTGCCATTAAATCTCCTGAGATGAATGATATGTTGAATTAGCAGTTGAAACAAGTAGACAGAGAAAGCAAGTACGAATCCCTCATCTATCATCCCTTCTACTCTGTCTCTCTCTCCTGCCATTAAATCTCCTGAGATGAATGATATGTTGAATTAGCAGTTGAAACAAGTAGACAGAGAAAGCAAATAAGAATCCCTCATCGATCATCCCTTCTACTCTGTCTCTCTCTCCTGCCATTAAATCTCCTGAGATGAATGATATGTTGAATTAGCAGTTGAAACAAGTAGACAGAGAAAGCAAATAAGAATCCCTCATCGATCATCCCTTCTACTCTGTCTCTCTCTCCTGCCATTAAATCTCCTGAGATGAATGATATGTTGAATTAGCAGTTGAAACAAGTAGACAGAGAAAGCAAATAAGAATCCCTCATCGATCATCCCTTCTACTCTGTCTCTCTCTCCTGCCATTAAATCTCCTGAGATGAATGATATGTTGAATTAGCAGTTGAAACAAGTAGACAGAGAAAGCAAATAAGAATCCCTCATCTATCATCCCTTCTACTCTGTCTCTCTCTCCTGCCATTAAATCTCCTGAGATGAATGATATGTTGAATTAACAGTTGAAACAAGTAGACAGAGAAAGCAAATAAGAATCCCTCATCGATCATCCCTTCTACTCTGTCTCTCTCTCCTGCCATTAAATCTCCTGAGATGAATGATATGTTGAATTAGCAGTTGAAACAAGTAGACAGAGAAAGCAAGTACGAATCCCTCATCTATCATCCCTTCTACTCTGTCTCTCTCTCCTGCCATTAAATCTCCTGAGATGAATGATATGTTGAATTAGCAGTTGAAACAAGTAGACAGAGAAAGCAAATAAGAATCCCTCATCGATCATCCCTTCTACTCTGTCTCTCTCTCCTGCCATTAAATCTCCTGAGATGAATGATATGTTGAATTAGCAGTTGAAACAAGTAGACAGAGAAAGCAAATAAGAATCCCTCATCTATCATCCCTTCTACTCTGTCTCTCTCTCCTGCCATTAAATCTCCTGAGATGAATGATATGTTGAATTAACAGTTGAAACAAGTAGACAGAGAAAGCAAATAAGAATCCCTCATCGATCATCCCTTCTACTCTGTCTCTCTCTCCTGCCATTAAATCTCCTGAGATGAATATGTTGAATTAGCAGTTGAAACAAGTAGACAGAGAAGCAAGTACGAATCCCTCATCTATCATCCCTTCTACTCTGTCTCTCTCTCCTGCCATTAAATCTCCTGAGATGAATGATATGTTGAATTAGCAGTTGAAACAAGTAGACAGAGAAAGCAAATAAGAATCCCTCATCGATCATCCCTTCTACTCTGTCTCTCTCTCCTGCCATTAAATCTCCTGAGATGAATGATATGTTGAATTAGCAGTTGAAACAAGTAGACAGAGAAAGCAAATAAGAATCCCTCATCGATCATCCCTTCTACTCTGTCTCTCTCTCCTGCCATTAAATCTCCTGAGATGAATGATATGTTGAATTAACAGTTGAAACAAGTAGACAGAGAAAGCAAATAAGAATCCCTCATCGATCATCCCTTCTACTCTGTCTCTCTCTCCTGCCATTAAATCTCCTGAGATGAATATGTTGAATTAGCAGTTGAAACAAGTAGACAGAGAAAGCAAGTACGAATCCCTCATCTATCATCCCTTCTACTCTGTCTCTCTCTCCTGCCATTAAATCTCCTGAGATGAATGATATGTTGAATTAGCAGTTGAAACAAGTAGACAGAGAAAGCAAATAAGAATCCCTCATCGATCATCCCTTCTACTCTGTCTCTCTCTCCTGCCATTAAATCTCCTGAGATGAATGATATGTTGAATTAGCAGTTGAAACAAGTAGACAGAGAAAGCAAATAAGAATCCCTCATCGATCATCCCTTCTACTCTGTCTCTCTCTCCTGCCATTAAATCTCCTGAGATGAATGATATGTTGAATTAGCAGTTGAAACAAGTAGACAGAGAAAGCAAATAAGAATCCCTCATCTATCATCCCTTCTACTCTGTCTCTCTCTCCTGCCATTAAATCTCCTGAGATGAATGATATGTTGAATTAGCAGTTGAAACAAGTAGACAGAGAAAGCAAATAAGAATCCCTCATCGATCATCCCTTCTACTCTGTCTCTCTCTCCTGCCATTAAATCTCCTGAGATGAATGATATGTTGAATTAGCAGTTGAAACAAGTAGACAGAGAAAGCAAATAAGAATCCCTCATCTATCATCCCTTCTACTCTGTCTCTCTCTCCTGCCATTAAATCTCCTGAGATGAATGATATGTTGAATTAGCAGTTGAAACAAGTAGACAGAGAAAGCAAATAAGAATCCCTCATCTATCATCCCTTCTACTCTGTCTCTCTCTCCTGCCATTAAATCTCCTGAGATGAATGATATGTTGAATTAGCAGTTGAAACAAGTAGACAGAGAAAACAGGATACCCCCGTGGACCTAATAAAGGGTTGGGTTCAAAGTTCCGTGATGGCTCCCAATTACAAGAAGGTTCCTGAGTCTGACAAGAAATATCTGAAGAAGGCCGGAGGGCACATCAGCCGAAACTTTGTACAGATAACAATGAAGACGAGGACAATAGTCTGAATAATACAAATAATGGTAATCTTTGCGGAGTTCCGTCCTGGCTTCCTGCATCCGTGATACACTTGAAAAAAAAAAAAAATAAGAACCAACTTAGGGCATTTTCCACTGAAAACCCAAACCTAACCCTAAACCCCCCTAGTTAAAATTAACTGTTTTATTACAAAGTTCTGTTTTTTCTGGGTCACCCTGTATACATGGTAACTCAGAAAAAACAGAGCCCACATTATTTATTTATTTTCCATTAAACTAAACCCAAATCCTAAACCCTAAACCCTAGTTGTTTTTGTTTTTCATGCTGCTTCCGCTACGGACTTAAATCGTAGCTGGTGTTTTTTTTTTGTTTTTTTTTTCAGCAGTCACCGGCAAACACGTTTTGAGGCAAGAGGCCATGACGGAACTCCGCAAAGATTACAATTATTTGTATTATTCAGACTGTAATATTGGAGTGGTATATATTTGATTGATACTATTTTCTGCATAAATAAAAGGAATAAAGACAGAGTTTATTTTTTTAAAGCCATACGTAATTAAAAACAACCTTAATCCCCTAAAACTGTAACCCAATTCGCAAAATGTTAATTCATAGACTGTAGTTAAACTGTCATTGGGTACCAGCAAAAGATTTTCCATTTTAATTTTCCAACCTAAGTCAGAAGTCAGTCCTACATTCTATGAATTAACATTTTGCGAATAGGGTTACGGTTTTAGGGGATTAAGGTTGTTTTTAATTACGTATTGCTTTAAAAAATAAACAACAAAAAAACCAAATTACTATACATTTAATTAACCATTGAAATTAATTATTGAATCTATTATTGAGACAGTTGTTTGTGTTAATATAGCAATGTATAATTTCAATTAAACTTAGTTTAAAAAAATATTTTTCAACATTAAATGTATAGTAATTTGTGTTTTTTGTTGTTTATTTTTTTAAGCAATACGTAATTAAAAACAACCTTAATCCCCTAAAACCGTAACCAAATTCGCAAAATGTTAATTCATAGACTGCAGTTAAAGTGTCATTTGGTACCAGCAAAAAACTTTCCGTTTTAATTTTACCGACCTAAATCAGAAGTCAGTCTAGTTTGTTTTAGTTTTAACTAAAACAAACTTTTAAGCCCAAAGAAAACTTTCACTTAAACAGTGGGGGTAGTCAATGTTTGCTCATTTGAATTCCATAATATTTAAATATATAACTATTTTTTTTTAAATAGAAATATTTAAATGAAATATTTTTTAAAGTAAGTTTAATACTCTATGAATTAATAATTAAAGTAATTTAAAAAATCTATTCTAAAGCATGATTTCAATTTCATAAAATTTACACTCAACTAAAATTGAAATCATGCCGTAAAAAGATACTTTTGTTTTGTTTTATTAAAACAAACCAAAATTTCTCTGTGGTCTGGAGAAAGGGAGGGGCGAATCTACCTAGAGTTAGAAGGTGCTGGGAGGGTGTTTGCGTGCTGATTTTTACAGGCAGTGGGCACTCCCACTCCGTATAACTCGACTACTCACATTAACTCTCCCACTCACGATAACTCTATATAGAGGGAGAGTGGACGAGAGTCAGGTCTAATTTAGACAGGGATTGGTTGGTTGTTGACTTAATTGCTAATTACGCCTAATTAAAACCAATTAAACTGAATTTTTTTTCAAACACTGGGTAGTGCTAAAACCAAGGAATATCTAAGTATAAATATTGTGTCCATAACATAAATAGAAAAAAATCATTTAGCTGGTGAAGGTTGATAAACTCAGCTTTAGTATAATAATAATATATATATATATATATATATAGTCAAGTTCAGTCGAAGGGCAGTTGAAGTCGAAAGGCAGTCGAGTTCAGTTCAGTTGGCAGTCGAGTTGATTGAGTTGGCAGAGGGGGGAGTTGGGCAGAGTTGGACTGAGAGCCGAGGCGAGCATTTGGGCTCTCTCCCCCCTATTCGACTGGACCAACGATGATAGAGTAGCAGAATAGAACCGCCTGGTGCCATAATCTCTTCCTAATCACTTGGACTCTTCACCCTAACCTGCCTTGTCCATCTCTCTTTGTTGCTGTTGTTTTTCCTTATGACATATAGGTGCATTCCCGGACACGGCATGGGGATTGACTTTCGATGATGAGATGGCCAGCGACCCGGCGAAATGACACGGGACGCGGGCCCCCTATGTGTCATACCATGGATTCTTTGGCAGGCACTGCCAATATTCTATTGGCTCTTTTAATATCAATAAAACAAAATAGAAAATATCAAAGGGGTCTTACTTATTTAAAAAAGAAGTTTGCAATCTGATGTCTGGACTTTGCAGATCATAAAATGGATACATCTCCCACTCAGTCAGATTCTTATTGTCAATGGTCAAGTTTGTAAGAATTCCCTGAAAACAATTAAATTACATATAGCGACATGCAAAAGTACTTGGACACAGTTTTTTTTTTAAAGAAAATAATTTCAATTATTGCTACTAAGCTAAAATTACTGAATAGAGTAAATATTTAGGATACATAGTGTACAAGGAGAAATTTAAAAAATGTTTGCTTAAACATGCATTTATTGATCAATACAACAGAAAGTAACACACAAAGGTTTTGGACACATATCACAGCATTCAATATTCAATAGTTTATCTATTATCTGATATGATGGCTGTCAAATGTTTGGAACAATTTGAGGTAAGTTTCTTGCAGAAATTAACACTTTTCTTAATCTAATGAATAAAAAAATTAATAATGTTATGCAGTTTAAATTATTTTTCATAAACTAGAATATTTTTGTTCCTTTTAAAGAAAAAAAATAGGAACTACTGGTAATGTAATTTTTAAAATGTATTTGTTTCAGTTTCAGAGAAAAAGTTATGAACAATAATGTTCTTGACTAACAATGAAAGTTAATGATATTCAATAAAAAATCATTTTATACATATCACTGATGCATTTAAATTATCAAATTTATAATTATAAGCTTTCATAATAATGTTAAGTTTCTAATATCAATTTCTCCTTTGTGTATGTGTACACATTTTCTAACTGATGTTTTAGATGGGTACAAGTTTCTTACACAGAAAAAAACAAACAAAAAAAACAAAATGAAATCACTGCATAGACAATTCTTTGGTAGTGTATGGGGAGGGAAGAAAGAAAATTAAAATTCAAGAAATGATGTTAATAATCTTGATGATAATGTTCTCTTTCTGAATCACCACTTGAAACATGAAAAATTTATAACTTTCACATATTTTTGATTGGGTCATTAATATAGGTTCTATCTTAATAGCTTTAGTTTATATAGTATTATTTTCATTTGTTTTATTGGGTGTCATTTCAGAGAAGATGTTTTTTAAGTGAAAAAGTATATTTTATAACCAGAAAAATGAAGATATAGAATCAAGTTGCAATGTTTATGACTTATTTAGGGAAATCTTATATCTTTATTTTTTAGATGAAGCATTTGTCAACTATTAATTTTCATTGGTATCTTAATAATTTCTTTCATCTTAATTTTTAATTACTCTTTTTTATCACAACTTACACAACAAGGAACAGCACAGATTGGAAAAAAAGATGCTACTAATAGTAAAAAATACCAGCAACAAATGTGGCACTGAAAAAAATCAAGAATACTAATTGTTCTTCCTTAAAGCAAAAGAGTTTGAATTTCACCAAGGGCAATCCTTTATTATTTCCAATCTATGCTGTTCCTCACAGTTGTCAATTAACAGTCTGAAGGAGTTGTAAGAAACAAAAACCAACTCAGAATTAAGATGAAAGAAAATATTGATAAAAAAATTTCATATCATCTTTGGTAAGCAGCAATTGTTCATTCCAGTCAAGCAGCAATTGTTGTGGTGTTGATGTTGGTAGTATCCACAATTTCCAGGACTTGAATGCTTGTAATATGGATGTTGAGGATAATGTAAACACTGTTGACAAAAGTGTTCAAATATGTAAATATCATGAATGTGGAGACAAATGTCTTAGTGCTATAGTGTGGAATTTAATAGATTCTTATCTTCAAAGTATTTCTGAATGAGAAGAAATTAATTCAAATGCATAAAGATACATAAACACACTGGTTTCACAACCAGAGAAATTAATCATGAAGAAAAAAAAAAAAAAAAGGACGCATTATCAATTGAAAGTTAGAAGCCCCTTCCCCTCTATATTGATTCAGGCCAACATTTGAAGAGGATTTTACTTTTAAATGTCTGCCTACCTTGAAATTTTTATTGATACTATTACCAAATGTGATGTGGCCTTGGTTTTCAATAAAAATGTTCAAGTATTGTCCAGCTTTGCCAGTGATGTTAACAACATAATTATCTTTCATTTTAAATATACCCATTCGCTCCTGTAAGAAAACAAAGATAAAAAAAAAATACGTGATTATTTTGATAAATGAATTATGCAAAATTGTTATAAATTGTTGTCATATTTTCATTACACTGTACTTATAAAATATCAAAAATGTTGATCCGCCATTTTCTTGTTTATAAGAATTAGACTAAACTGAAGATAAAAATATTTAATATATGCATATATCTAAAATAATTAAAAATAATTCAAATTTAAACTAACAAAAAATTCTATTTCTGATATCAGAATATTCTATGTTCACCAGTGAATAACTTTGATATATATCTGAAGCGTCCATAGGCAATTCTCTCTCTCTCTCTCTCTCCCTCTCATATATATATATATATATATATATATATATATTATTATTATTATTATTATAGTGTGTAAAGAAATAACCTACTTAAGTTTCACCATAAGGATCTTCAGGGTTAAATCCACTGAATTAATGAAGATATTGATTAATTACAGCTAACTGCAGGAGTTCATGTTGTAGTTATAACTACAACATGAAATCTTCAAATTATTAAAAATCAGACCGAAAGAGGCAAAACATGCTGAATTAAAAGTTATATCTGAACTAAAGTATTCATTTATATATATATATATATATATGTATATATATACTAATAACATAATCTTTACAGATCACTGCCATCCTTCACAAATCTACAACCACACTACCAGAACCTTTCCTCTCATGAGCCCTCAAGTGACTCATCAATCCTGCTGCCAATCCACAAAGTTTGATGCAAATATAACATAGGAAGGATGTCCTTCCCACTGGATCGGATAAATCAGATGATAAAATTTGATGTTTTTGCACCACCATATGTCTCTTAAGACCAGAAGTTGACTTACAAAACGTGTTACAGATTGCACAAGACACATTATTTGTTCCTGGAGTTTGCATGAATTGTCCCTGATGAGATTTCCTATGATTGACATATCCAGCCTTAGAAAGCAGAATCTGACCACATGTTTGACATTTCCAACTCTCCGTATTCTCACTAATATGACAAGTGTATCTCTTTCGAAGTTGACGTTTGAGGTTTTCATGCTCAATTCTTTCACTTTCAAAACTGGTACAGCCATCATCCACATGAATTCTCAATTCAGTCCTCTTCAATGCCAGCTTTTCCCAGTTGTCAGAATTTTTTATTTTTACAAGGTTGTTTTTCAGGCAATCCTTATACTTCTTCAAAGGCTTAGGCTGTGGCATTCTAGCATCACTCATATGCACAACATGGACTTATGTGTCAGGTGTGTTGGTGTTCCACTTGATGTTTAGAATGTGTCAAACATGTGTCAGGTGTGTTGGTGTTCCACTTGATGTTTAGAATGTGTCAAACATGTGTCAGGTGTGTTGGTGTTCCACTTGATGTTTAGAATGTGTCAAACATTTCTGATAAAGTGCTCAAGAATTTTCAGATGAAGCAATGTCCATGTTTCCAAAGAGTAAAATAGAATATTCAACACGCAACCTATAAACCTTCAACTTGTTTTCTGGGTAATGCTGGAATTAGACCATAACTTCAAGCCTTCCATAGGTCACAGATGCCTTCTGGATGCGTAGGTGAATCTCAGCATCCAAATCAGTGTAGTTCCCAAATATGTGAAAGATTCAACGACATCCAAACAAGTACCATGAATGGTTATAGATGGCTTGATATACGGTCCACTTGTTACAGGGGTCAACATTACCCTTGTTTTTGTCAAGCTTATTTTTAATCCAAATGCAGTGCATGAGGCTACAAATAGATACACAATATGTTGTATATCACCCTCAGTATGAGCCAGAAAGTCAACGTCGTTGACATAAAGTAAATAATAATAATAAAATGTCTTCAACTTGAAGTTGAATCTTCTCAAATCAAAAACCCTTCTGGAGGTTCTGAATTCCAAAAGAACACTCCCTTACAATGCTCAGAAAAGAATATTGAGAATAGTGTTGGGGTCAACACATCTCCCTGCTTAACCCTGTTATCTATTGGTATTTCATCTGACAATCTACCACTCATGATAATTCTAGCTTTCATACCTTTGTGCAACCACTTGAGTATATTTACAAATATTGGTGGGTACCAGTATCGTCCAAAGTGCATCTCTGCTAACTGTATCAAAAGCTTCTGTTAAATCGGCAAAAACCTGATACAGGGGGACCTGTTGCTCAATACACTTCTCTGACACTTGTCTGGCCGAAAAGATCATGTCGTTTGCTGCTCTGCCAGACCTAAAACCAATTTGTGATTCTGGAATAAATACAGGACAGATGTTCAAAAGCAATCAATTCAGCAAGACTCTTGAGATAACCTTCCTAATTGTCTGTCCCCTAAAGAGTGATTCCACAGTAGTTATCACAAATTCCATTTTCTTCTTTGCCCTTGCACAAACATACTAAAGCACCATCAATCCAATGATTTGGTAAAGGAGATCCATTCCAGCATTCAGTAATGAGATCAAACAGAAAATTTTTAATATTTTGACTTTAAATAGTTCAACCCGGATGACATCTAATCCAGGTGACCTACCAGTGTTAATTTGTTTTATTGCGATTTCACTTTCTGCATAAGTTGGTAATTGGTCCATCTCATTGAGGAAGTCTCTACAGAACATCAACACTGATCAGTGAAAGATTATTAAATAAATCTGTGAAGTACTGTTGCCATTGCTGATGGATTTTTTCAATTTTTGTTGTTGTTAAAAGCTCTAATTTCAGAGGAAATCTTTGACCACCACTTATTTTTCATCTTCCTCAGTTCACATTGTAATATACATTTGGACTCTGTATAATCCTTTATAGTAGAGGGTCCGAGTGAGAGCTTACTCTGCAGTGTACTTACATAATACGCTCTTTTACTTTCCAATAATTGGCTGATAGCAGGTTCATTGTCATCAAACCAGTCTTTATGTTTCCTCACTCTAAATCCGAGTACATCTACACCAGTGGAAGTTTTCTCCTGTACCATTAAACTCCAAACGGTCAAGTCGTTCAATTAATATTTCATAAACATCCTTTTGTTTGATTTTATTTACATCGAGACACTTTGGAGTTTTCGCTCCAGGCATACAAATCTTTTTGCGAACACGGACTTTAAACTTTCCTCACACTAAACTGGGATCAATGTTGCATTCATGCATACATTACAGACATTACTAATATCACAATGGCAGGTTATGATGAAGTCTATCATATGACCATGTTTTGATCTTGGAAGTTCAAGTAATTTTATGTTGAAGTTTTTGCCGGAGAAGAGTATTGCAAATAGTTAAATTGAGCTCAGAACATAGCTCAAGTAGTTTCAGTCCATTTACATTTACTTTACCAATACCATAATGACCAAGTGCATTCCATATCTCAAAATTCCTGCCAATATGTGCATTAAAATCACCAAGTATGATCAACATATCATCCTTTGGCGTGGAGACAATAGCAATAAAAGGGCTTCGTAAAAAGTCATGACAGTCTCCTCATCAGCCTGGAGGGTTGGGGCATAGAGAATAACGTTGCATACCGTCCGTACAAGAGCTGGATAGATAGTTTCATTCTTTGATCATTAATACTTGAAGGAAACTCCAAAAATTTGCCAGTCTTGTTTAAACAACAAATCCAACACCACTTTCGCACCCTTCACCCTTTGGCTTTCCAACACAAAAAAGTTTATAACCCGTTGATACTTCAGTCAACTGATCCTCATCTGACAATCGGGTTTCCGATAGAGCAGCAATATCAATCTGTAATCTCTGAAGTTCCTTTGTTACAAGTGCTGTTCTTCTTGTTAGATTTTACCAACTAAAATAGTTCCTTCAGCTTTTAATGCTAATGCCTATGTCATGTTACCAGGACTACATGATAACATTAGTACGCGACGACCACTGGCGCCATGAGAATTGGCGCGTATTTCGTTTTCCCTTTGTCTTTGTTTCCTTGTACCATTCTGTTCCATGAAGTAAAGCAACGTGTAAGCACGTGTATATTGTACCTCCGTTAAAATACGTCTTATGTTCTCATTCTACTAACACTATGAGTTAACTAACCCACACCACTGCAAGTTGTCAGAGACCTTTAAGCTCAACAGGTCATGGGCCAAGCAAACCAACAAGAACAAACGAAGAATTAATAACTCATAGGTTAATGTTTAACGGAGACGAGAGAACGTAGGAATTATGGGAACTAAAGTTTTTGGGATACATGAAAACATGTACAGACGCAAAAACTATATACTACCATCACCGCAGGGATTGATGAAGAAGTAAATCCCAATAAAAATGTTGAAGCATTTGGGGAATTAGTCAAATATGTGGATGATAGAAGCTTGTTATTGATAATAAGAGATACATACAAAGATGGTAGAAAATCCTTAAAAATTTTAAGGGGCCATTTTCTCCCACTAAGAAAACCAAAAGTGATAGACCTATATACTGAGCTTACTTCGCTGAGAAAAGGCTTTAAGGAAAATATAACATACTACGTTATTTGAGCAGAAAATGCAGCAACCTTACTGAAAAATGCTTGTGAGACTATAAGCGATAGCTTGTTGATAGCAATGACCTTCAAAGGCTTAATAAGCGAATACAAGACATTCGTAAAAGTCGTAACCCAGAAGGACACCCCCATGACGTTCTCAGAATTTAAAACAGCTCTAAGAAATTACGAGGAAACCAGAAAAACAAGATACAACTGTCGACAAGGTAATGTGCGTGAATGAAAGAATAGCATCCCTGCCAAGACAACACAACACAAACAAATTTAAGGGGACATGTTATATTTGTAGAAAATATGGACACAAAGCTTTGAATGTCAAAATAAAAACAGATTTAAAACACAAGAAAACTGGTGTGGAATTTGCAAAAATGGAACTCACGCTACAAAATATTGCAGACGGAGAAAGACAGCAAAATTAACAACGAACAGCACGAAGAGAAATAATCCCTACTTCAAGGTGACTAAACCTGAAAATGTTGTGGTGGATTCCTGTGGCACACTGAAAGACAGAGAGAAAAATAGACAGAGAAGAATTTTACGCACTATTGAAAATGTGGAAAAACCGACAGTTAAGTTGAAATCCCCAAAAGCTTTATTCAACACAAAACTGTCGGCAAACACATTCTAAGATGGGAAATGCGAACCACTGACCGTCCCACGAGGGAGACGATTTACCAGGACTATAGCAGTTCAAACTGATACAAACGAAGAGAAGGGGCACAGCGCGAGTGTTGCTAGCCCTGACATGATGGAAGACTACGAATCCGATGGTTGTGAGACATTTGGATTTCATTTCTAAAAAAAAAAACTTTACCAATTAATATATTTAATTGAAGAATTGCCTTTGGGTAATTACATTGAAACAACTTACAAATGAGGTATATCTTTATTTGAAATGAAAATTGAACCAGAAATTTCTTACATGTATTTATTTGTGAACATTTGCTATGTATATTTGATTTACAGAACCCTGAGAAACTACACGATAGAAGTGAAAAGGGGATATTTATGGGATATAATAAACATAGTCCTGCTTATTTGGTATATTTTCCCGAGAAAGAAGTTGTAAAAATTGTCAGGACAGGAAAAGTCATTGAAAAATTTAATGAGGAATATTCAAACCTGGCTGTCTACTATATATTTGAAAATAATATTGTCTCGGCTTGTAATTACTTTTCTCTGGTAAGAGTTACGTCCCTTAGACCAATTTGTGTTATTTTCGTAAATAGGGTACATATTTGCCTTGGACCGGTCATTTCCGGTTATCGTGAATTAGCGCTAAATTTCAAGTCTCTCTCCAACCATTCTCGGCACAATAAGACGTGTGTCAACCTCTTTCCATCCCAGAAGATTATTATTAGGCACCCGCTTCTTACCTTTTCCTACTGAATAAACACATCTTTACTATACCCACGGTTATTTGTGTTTCATTGTGGGAGAAGTTTAACTACACGTGATTAGATTGTGTCTCGACCACCTGGCAATAGGACCAGACATAAAGTCAAGAGGCGTGATAAATATCATGAGTAAATAATAAAATGAATATACAAACTAACGAAAGATTGTATAGAGAAATTGTTGGAAGATTAATTTTTGAAATAATTACGAATAGACCAATTTATATTTCATCATAACAAAATTGTCACAATTTATGAGTAAACCATATGAGAAGCATATGATGTTAGTTAAACATATAGATAAAAGATTCAATTTCATATGAAATGAATTACAGAATTAAATTTAAAATTTAAAATAGCCTGTGAAGAAATAGCATATAATATTCACAAAACCAGTGAACAATAAATAAAATAAAACGGATAAATTTGCGTATCTATTGACTGTACTTTGAACTGAATTTTTTTTACTTTTATAAAAAAAAAAAAGGAAAAAAAAAAAAGATCATGTGACAATAAGCTCAATACCCAAAAATGGTAGAAGGAAGAAAAGAAAGTGTAATTATGTGAAAACCAGCCCAATACCCTAAAATAGAGGAAGATAGAAAAATAAAATGAAAGGATCATATGACAACAAGGATAATACCCATAAAAAAAGTAGGATCATGTGACAACAAGTCAATAAAAATTAAAAAAATAAAAAGAGATTATGTAAAAATCTGCCCAATACCCTAAAATGGAGGAAGGAAGAAAAATAAAATGGGAGGATCATGTGACAACAAGTATAATACCCATAAAAAAATGGAGGTTCATGTGACAACAAGTAAAAAAAAATACTTTTGAAAACAATTGAACTATTGACCACATTATCATAATGTGATGAACTTTGTATTATGAAAATATGAACTTTAAATAATTTGTATGCACTTGTAAAAGTTAAGTTGTCTGATAATGGAAGGGATCAAACCCTATTGTTTTAAATAATATTTTATCTTTATTTGAAGTAAATTTTAGTTTGAGTGGGGATGTTAGATTTTACCAACTAAAATAGTTCCTTCAGCTTGTGTAAGGCTAATGCCTATATCGAGTTACCAGAACTACATGATAACATTAGGACATGGCAACCACTGGCGCCATGAGAATTGGCGCGTATTTCATTTTCCCTTTATCTTTGTTTCCTTGTACCATTCTGTTCCATGAAGTAAAGCAACGTGTAAGCACGTGTATATTGTACCTCCATTAAAATACGTCTTATGTTCTCATTCTACTAACACTATGAGTCAACTAACCCACACCACAGCAAGTTGTCAGAGACCTTTAAGCTCAACACTTCTTTCCGGGCGATTTGAAGAGCTATGATCTAGAAGAGTTCTCACATTCCAACAACAAATGTGAAGTTTAATCCAGTCATTTGAAAATTGTTTTATATTTCTTTTCTTTCTGCAAAAATAAACCACCATTATCCACAGGAAACAAATCAGTGTTGAGGTGACAGACAATGTTTAGTGCACCATTTCTAGCACTATCCCATTAGTTTGGGTGAGCAGTGCTCTCCTAAATAGGGCTGCTCAGACAAGAGTCTGCACCGAGGTCAGTCCCTGTCATGGGTGGACACAACAACGATGTTAGGATAAGACTCCTGCCACCAATGTGTAGATATGTAACTACATACCAACTGGTCAAGTCTGCACACATCCATCACCATGGGACGTTTTTGAGAGAGGTTGAAAGATGAAAAGAAAGCAAGGGAACATTTGTACATCATGGTTTTATAGTTGTCAATGCTTGTAAAATACAAATATTACTCTCTAAATTTTCATGATTATTATCTTGTGACAAGCCAAAGGAAAATAACTGGTAATCACATCAATTACAGGTGTTATATCAGTTTTCCTTCTTCTAGTTGGATAACCTGACAAGGAATAAGTGGTCCAACACTCCCAGAAATAATGTGCTGTGGAGCAAATAGCTTTCTCTGCCCTTTTACAGGACTTTTTTTTGTCCTGCAAGGTGTCTAGCTACCCTCCTCACCAGATAAAATCTGTGAGGTTACCGGTTTAGTCGCCAATGATCCAACTATAAAACACATACTTGATTACATAGTTCCAGTACTATATATATATATATATATATATATATATATATATGTGTGTGTGTGTGTGTGTACACACACACACAAAGTGTTTTATATATAAATGGATCATAACATTAAGTTGTTAAAAATACGTCCATTAAAATTTGTGATTAGTTTCAATTATTAATTCTATTTAGATTAAGATTCTTTGATGATGATATTGATATCTTTTGATTATATAATGTTATACTTGTAAAATAATTTTCAGGATTATTTAGATGAATTATAAAAACAATAAAAATAAAAACATCTTCAAAATGGTCAGAAAAAAAATAAACAAAAGAGCAAAAACTTTATTATGTATATTTTTCTTAAATTTTTAAACTAATGGTATCAAACATTGAATCTCTGATGATTTGAAGAGAATGCAAGTGTGACAGAACAAAAATGTAATCTTTATAGATTGATGACTTTAACTTAGCACCTCGTATGTATTCTCTTAGCTAAATTGTGCATTTCAGCATTCTTTTTATTTCTCTGAATGTTTGAGATGATTAGTATTATCTGCGTTATTCGGACTATTGTCCCCATCTTCATTGTTACTTGTACAACGTTTCGGCCGATATGCCCTCCGGCTGTCTTCAGATATTTCTTGTCGGACTTGGGAACCTTCTCGGACTCTGGAAGAAGGTTCCCGAGTCCGAGAAGGTTCCCGAGTCCGACAAGAAATACCTGAAGAAGGCCGGAGGGCATATCGGCCGAAACGTTGTACAAGTAACAATGAAGATGGGGACAATAGTCCGAATAACGCAGATAATACTAGCATTCTTTTTGTTTAAATAAACAAATCATCTTATATTTTTTCCATTTTAAATTGCATTTTAACTTCAAATATCATCTCCACTAAAATTAACATCTACTTGTAAACATTTACCCTTCTATAGGATAGTGTCAGATGAATCTGTTGTAATGAAGATATTATAACAATCAAAACTAACAATGCAACAGTTACTACACTTTGTCTGAATGTCATATTATTCTATAACATGCTTTATGCTGAATATGATTGGTAGCTCTTACCTCATCTACAAAGACATAACCATAGTCTTGGACATCCTTACCCACCAAAGAAGCATTGACAACTGAGGTCTTCAGTTTATGCCTGTATAAAGTGAAACCATAATACTGTGCAGAGAAAGAAACAAAAAGATAAAACATAATAAAGTTAAATAAGGTAAAAGGTTATTAAATAATTTTCACACAATTTTTTAGGATAAAGAGAAACAAAATAAATACTTTTACATTAAAGTAAACTTCAAGTAAAAATCCATAAAATTTTTTTAAAAAGACATTGAGGTATAAATTTGTGACTGACAAAGTTCAAGTGTTATAAATTGGTTATTTTAAATACAATTTATCTTTCTAAGTTGACTTTTCACATTTTTAACAAGATTTTTTTCTAGAAGTAACAAACTTTAACCGCTTTGCTCTTCAGATAACCTGTACTTGAACTGGTTGCGAGAAAAGATCAAATTTTGTATCTCCTTACCACCAACATGCAAATTAAAAAAAAATTAAGTAGATCCTTGTTTTTAATTGTTTGGGGATCTCATCCATTGCAAAATTCATTGTGCATATATCAAAGCTAACTTATCAATTAATTAAAGACTGTGAATAATTGCTATATTAAACCTTTTATCTAATCTCCCTTGGCCCAAAATACCAGGCTTACAACATATAGTAAAATAGTACTCAGTCTGAAATAGGAGGCTTATATGTTCAAAGGGTCATTACTTTTTATTTATAAATTTGATTAAATACTTAGATAATACCTATACTGCAGAATATACATATTCATTCTTACAAATAAAGTATTACATTACTTGCAGAACTGCTGACAAGAAATGCTCTTATTTCTAGCGTAATAATGATATTTGAAAAAATATCATTCTTTTAATATTTTACTCATTAAATTCTTATTAGTTTTAAATTGTCTGTTCTATTGTAAAACAAGAATATAAATAAATAAAAAGAAAAAAGAAAACGAGAAGCTTTATTGTGTTTGACCTGTAATTATTGATAACAATTAAAACAATGGTCAGGTTGCAATTACATAGAGTAAGAATCAAAGTAAACAACAATTTACCAATCCAAGATCTTCCATGAAGATTGGGTATTTAGAAAGAATTCTTTGTAATTCAGGTAGAAGATCCAAAATAGAAGCACCCTAAAAGGAAAAACAGTTATTGTCATTAATATATCTTTTACAGAAAGAAAAGAAAATAATGTTGAAAAATACATTTGAAAACTTTCCTGAATAAATTCTGACTTACTTTGCTAACTCATTTCTAGTAACTCAATGACATTTAATGAGAGAATGACATGAATTTCTTTGAAATTAGAAATTATACTACACTCAATAAAAATAAAGGTCGCAGCAGGTTGGTAAATACTTACATTTTTTCAATGCTAATTTTTATTAGCAGCAATATTGACCTGGTATTCAAACTTGTTTTGTTATTGTTTTAACTCACTAAAGTCAAGTAATCCTAACCATCATACAGTCCAAAAATGAATATAATCCACATTTATATATATATATATATATATATAAAACACAATGTGACTATATCTCATAAAAAATTCCATTATCAGGTTACATTTTAGAACTTAAATATATCCATACGTTTTTTTTTCAGAGATAATAGCTAGATACACTACACTATTTTTATTTATTTCTCTCTCTTTCACTCACACTATATTTCAGTCTTTTATGTCACTTAATTGAAAAAATATTTGTAAGAAATCGGGCAGTTTGGCAATGTAGGTTTTTTGCCCTTTCTACATCGGTTTCTGGTTCAGTTTCAGTTTTTAATTTAGTATTTTTCTTTCTAAGAAAGCCAATCGTTCTCTTGTGTAATATTGATTGGTAGGTATGTGCAATTTTTCTCTCGGGACGTAATAGAAAAAAATCTTAATTTTTGAAATAAAAAAAAAAATAAAAAATTTCAGCACTTTATTCATTAATGACTAAATTTTATAATGAATAGCTCATTTTATTAAAAATGACTTGAAAAATAATGTTTTCATTCAAGTAAAATTGTAGGGTATAAAGTACGGAAGACATGGTCAGCAGTTCAAATGTTGGTCGCTTACAGGTTCTTTATTTATACCCATTCTCCCAAGGGCAGATCAGTCTATTCAGACCACACATAAGGGGAGATCACTCAACTTATATATGCCCCCTCCCCGTGACTACAGGACGAACCGACAGGGACATCATGGTTTGTATGTGAGTATTTGTGTGATTGTCCCCGCATTTGTGGGCACAAGGTTCTTGGTGCACATATCCTGCGACACGAGCGTTGTCTCAATGACGGCGTTTCGACTGGGTGTAGGCACTCTCCTACATCACCCTTTGCCACACTTGGGACGTTGTCAACCTCCATTTCCTCCTCGGGCTCGTGCTGCACGCCAGGTGACACGACATTGATGCTCTCATCGGTATCCATGGCATCATCAAGTTGACGTTGCTGTAGGGGTGGGTGTAAAGTTTCCGGTGTGGAACAATGTGGGCCCTCAACCAGTGGTATATTTTATGGGGGAAGTGACGGTTGCGTAGTATTATCTGATTGTTCCCATCCAAGCCGTACCTGGTACTGTCGGTTACCACACGTTTCCACGATCCTCTCCGTTTTTGTCCATTGACGTGGATAGTAACCATTCTGGTTTTGGATCTGGACGAAGACTCTGCATGACCATTGCTTTGAGGGTAATAGGCTGATGACGTCTGCTTTCGTATACCCCAGTTTTTCATAAATGAGTCATATTCCTGGGACTCGAATGGTGGTCATCTGTCCGAGGAGAGTTCTTCTGGTGTGTCATATGTACAGAACCAAGTTCTTAATGTATCACATACTGTTTTGGCCCTTCCTGATGACATTAGGGCCACCTCCACCCATTTGGTATACTGATCAGCATATACAAGGTAGTTTTTGCCATATATGTCAACAAAGTCCACCACAGCTTGCTGGAAAGGAAATCCTGGGTCTGCTGGTGACATCAAGGGCTCCCTAGGCTGAGATGGCACAATCTTGTTGCAAGTATGGCACTGGGCTCTGGTCTGCCTGATGCTAGTACCCAGTCCAGGCCAGAACATTCGTTGTCTTGCATTTGCCAGCATGCCGTTAACACCTTGATGTGCAAAATGGAATAACTCGAGTACCTTCGCCCAAAGTTGCCAGGGTATGAGGATCTTGTTGCCTTTGATTATTACTCCTTCAAGACAGTATTGTGCATGGACCAGTAAATACGAGCTATGGATGGGAGCTCATTACGTGACTTTTGGAAGCCACTTTGCACTAGGTCTGCTAAGACCCAGCATTTTTCATGTGGCAACCACGGCGATGATCCTCTCCCAAGTAATAGCCTTCAGCTTGGGGTCGCCGTCATACATTGACGAAAACGCTGCTTTGACCCCATTGTCGATCATGTTGTTTGATTAATCTGTACCACACTCTAGGGGTGTTTGCATCCATTCTTGTTGTACCTGTGTTGTTGGCGCATTGATGCATTCCCACAATAGGGTACCTGCTGGGTATCAAGAAGCGCAATCAGGTGCTGCATTGAGTTTCCTGGGATGGTATTTAATCCTGAATTTGAACATTAATGCACTTTCCTTGAAATTAAATAATGTGAGTGGTTTGTGATCCACCGTCACCAGCAAATCAGGGCACCCCAGTACAAACATTCGGCAGGACTTCAGTCCATAGACGAGGGCCAAAGCCTCTGCTTCAACTGCTGAGTAGCGCGATTCCGCATCATTGGTAAAGCGAGATCCAGCCCAGAATGAGCTTCCAGTGACCATCCCAACAACTCATGCCTGCTTCGCTAGGACGGTTGCAATGTTTCTGGAATAAGAAGTAGTTGATTCCGGTCTTGCTGTAGTCTGTTGCCAAGCCCGTTGTTCTGTTAATTTCAAACGTCTTGACACTGTTCTCACTCTTCTGCACAATTACTCGCTTTGATTCCCTAAATATACGTTCAGCTGTTTTATCCCAATAGAACTTTCAGTTCTTTGTACGCAGTAACTCCCGAAAGGGGGCCATCACTTTGGCCTGAGAAAAGGCATATGACACCTGATTCACAAGTCCAAACCAGAACCTGATGCCCGTGATGCTCGTAGGTGTAGGGAAGTGAAGTATAGCTTCAGTCATCTTTTTCGTGGGCTTGAAACCATTGGCGGTGATAAGAAACCCAGCAAATTTCACCTCCATTTTGGCAAAAGGGAATTTATTGGGTTAAACACCATACAGCACAGTGGCTAATATAGTCGACTGTGTGCCAGAATGAAGACTCAATAGAATCGTCCCATAGGAGGATGTTGTCTATGCACCGGGTTTTACAAATCATATCCACTGTAATGTTGTCAAACCAACGGGTATATCCATGCCCCGATCTGTGGAATCCTTGAGGGGCCCGACAATATCTATACAGACCCCACTCAGTAATGAACGTAGTGGCATCGCATGCAGTTGGGGAAAGCGGTAGGCTGTGATATCCATTCCATGCATCCAGAATTGTTTTTTTTGGTGTGGACAGGTACAACTGAGGCCTCAGTAATTAGGGATGGGGTGTGATGGGTTTCCCTCATGGTGGCAGCATTTAATTTTTGCAAATCCACCGTGCGTCTCGGAGAGCTGTCCTTTTTCGGTGCAACCACCATCCTTGAGCACCAAATAGTTGGTGTGCCGACTGGTACCGGTTTTATTATGCCCAGTGCAACATCTTTGTCCAGGTCTTGTTTCACCCTCTTCTTACAATGGTGAGGGACTGGTATCGGTGTATAGATGGCTGTTGGTGTGGCTCTGGGGACAAAGGTAATGTCTAATGGTTTACTTGCCATAGTCTGTAATGGCTGGTGTGGGCATGTATTGAATGCACTTGAAATGTCCCTTTATCCACTGTTCTAGTCGGTGTCTGTTGGTTGGAATGGGATGGTATCCGGACTCGATAGAACAGGTGTTCTCCACGGACATCCATACGGAGCTCTTTTAATTGCATCCATTGAGGAGTTATTCTGTGATAATGAGGTTGGGAAATTGGGGGGCAACAAGTTCAGATCCTTCAAAGCCACTTGCGATAGATAGAAGCTGGATGTGTTGTCTGCCACATACACAGCTTTTGGTGTCTCCCGCGACCCAATTCTTATGCACAAAAATAAGATGCCCTTTACATGTAGCTGACTGTCTGTTATGCCATGTATTTGGTGGGTTGTTAGCATGAGGTACCTGTCTGGGTATCCAAGTGGTCTTTGGATCTCAGGTCCACTTGAGCAAGTTCGAGCTCCAGTGCCTGCAAAGGCATGGATGTCACGTCCATGCCTTTGCAGACACTGCAGCTCGAACTGCAATGGCTTATTGGGTCTGTTGGTACCTGTCCGAATGTGGCATGGGTTCTAAGCATCATTGCTATCTCCACTGTCACCGAAGGGGGTGGCTCGGGAGAGCTTATCTGAAATCATTTCCCGTTCTACACAAGGTGAGGCACAGAAGTTGATTGCATCCTATTATGTTTGTGGGCCGTATAAGTGGAGTAGCTATCTGGAGTATTATTGGCGAACATGACTGACTCCTCACTTCTTGATGCTCTGCTTGTAGCTTCCGTCCTGGATGCCACAAACTTTCAGCAAACCTTCTTCAAGTGCCCCGTCAATCCACAATTGTAGCATAACAGCTTACCCGCTGGACAGTCTTTCCGACTCATTGATGCACTGGATGTGAAGTCTTTCCACATCCCCTGTAAGGCGATGTGTATTGTGGGATTGAAAATGTCTTGGTTTCCCTTAACCGCTTTTTGTGGTCTGACTTTTGCACATTGGAGAGTGCAAGGGGGGTGTATACTGTTATGGAGATGAGGGGTTGATTTGTCCATGGTCTCCAGGCAAACTAACCTATTAAACTTCTGCTCTAGAGTGGCGAGGGTAGCAGCCTCTGCCAATATTCTACTCTGATGTTCCGTATTCGCAAGGCCCTCTACTATTTGCCCAGCCACCATATCACCGGAATAGTCTACCTGTCGCCCACAGTTCACTTTGTTCGGGCAGATAACTCTAAATTCACAATATTTTGCTTGGGCATGTAATCGGGCAAGGAAATGTGTGATTGACTCACCCTCTTTCTGCCTCATGGAGTGAAAATTCTGTCTGTGTACTTCTTTGTGCAATCCTTTAACTTCAACAAGTCTTAATTGTTGCAACAGGTGTCCACACATGAAGGGAGATCACTCAACATACATAGGAAGGTCATTCTGTCTAATTCTTTAACCCCTTAGCAACTAAAATACAACTCAGAAGTTGACTTCACAGATGAATTGTGTTTCCATGACAAGCTACTACATTGTGTTTGCAGATATTTGCAAGACATTTTGTCCTGTCACATAAAATGAATGTTCCATATATTTTTTGACTTTCAGGTGTTGTCTTTTGAAATGTTGTCATTTTGGATACTCAAAGTTCTTTCAACTGGTGCATAAGGATTAATATTTTGTTTTAAGTAAGGTTAATAAAAAATTATAGTCATGTGTAAAGACCAGAGCTCCTGAAAACTGCTAATCAGAATTAAATGATGAGTGGGTAAAAAAGAGTGATTATTCACCTAAAGGTAATTTAGTCATAGAATTCAGGACTTAGTTTGATTATTAAACTATAATAAATAACATTTATTAACAATTTGGTAAAATATGAAAGAAATCGTTGTATAACTATCTATATTTGTGTGTCTTTGGATAACAAATTTGGGAGAGAAAAGGTATAGCTTATATATATTTGGAAATATAAACATTTTAAAACTGAAATTAAGAACTATTTTAATCATTCTTATTTTAGATTCATTTGCTAGATAAAAACAAATTTGTTTATAAAAGATCTTCATTTAATTTTCTTATTTACATCAATTCCATTTCACAATTGGCAAACTGGCTTACCAGAAAAAGCTACACTTAAAAAAATTAACTTTATAAAATTTAACATTAAGGCCAAACTGGCAACTATTTCCCCCTCCTCTTGCTATTTTGTTTTGCTGACTATTTACTTTTACTACAAACATCATTTTTTTAAAGCATTTAACTTTGATAACTGAAACAAATAAATTTCAGACATTATGTTATACTTCCTTCCACTACACCCTGATTTGAAAACATTCTTTGCTAAAATATAAAATAGATTTCCAAAGTGTTATATCTGTCATATTTCCTTGTTTTTTGTTGAATTATTATAATTTACATTTTCTCTCATGCTGTATTTAAGATAAAGATCAGGATGTACTTAAGCTCCTCCCATTTCCACACAACTTCTTTTTGGCGCCTTTTTAAACTGTATATGTATAGTTAAAAATTTTTTTTAGCCGAGACACTTGTGTATTCTTCTCTTTCCTCTTTCTCATATTTTTTCTTATTTCAGTTCGGTTTGGTTTGGTTTGGTTTGTTTTGTTTTACGGCATATCAACCTCAGTGGGTCATTTAATGCCAACAAAGTTTTGAAATAAACACATTCTTAATGGATAACAAATTTTGTTTATCAACTCATGTTTTTCTATTTAATCCATAGATGGGACACTAACAGCTAATACCACTCCGGGTCAGAGTGGACCAGGGAGCAATGGTGATGAAGGGGTGCCCCACATTCCGCAAACCTCCAAAACTGGAACCTCACCATCAGATAGAGTTTAACGTCATTCCCAGGACATGTAGACCCTCAGTCACCACCTTCAAGCACCCATATGATAAAAGGGGTTGGGGCTTGCCATAAGGGCAATAGGGTTGGGAAAATCATATAGGTGCTAGGGCTTGACGTGACCAGCCGCCCGTCTAGCCCAAGATAGGGCCAAAGTGGAGTATTGCAAGTCATGAACTGCTCATCCCCCCCGGGTTCTATCCTTAGGCATCATGGATCGCCACCCACGGCCAACAGGTGGCCCCATTGGGGGAGTCTTACCCCTCTGCAGAGGTGCAGTCGGTGTATTCTAACGCCCCACCGACAGGGCGATTCTTATTTCAAACGCTCTGTTTGTTCAACATGGATTATGAACACAAAAACTCAACATTTTTATTCTATTTCTTTTATAAACAATTAGATTTCATATTTGTTTCATAAAAAATAGTCAATTAAATATTTTTATATTTTTGTCCAATATTTTCCTAGTATAAATGTTCATAGAATTTAATTTTACTAAATTCTGAAAGTCTTTTTCAACTGTGTTTCCTTGGATATGGTTGCTCAGTAGTAATAGAACTACAATAAATGGTTTAAGTTTTATAAAAAAATCTCAATGCAATTTTTAGTGTGCAGATGAAACCAGAAAAAAATCAGTTTTTCAGTTAAACTGCCTATCATCTAAAGAAAATATGCAAATTATTCAAAATTTTATCCTGTTTTACATACCTGGCTTTGTTAGGACAATGTAAATTTTCTTCTGGATAAAATTAAAATACAATTTTGAAAGAGAAATTACCTTTTTAAGAAATGCTCCTCCATACGAACCTTTGGGAAGTGAGGCTGGTTTTAAATTTTTAGGTAGATCATAGTACTAAAATGAAATTTACAAGAAAAAAATCAATTTTTAAAATGTCATCTTAAAAAGATTGGAATAGTATATTGCACACGTAACTTTGAATCTCTTTTTGACAAAGTTATCATAGATCATATAAGTTTTATATAAAGAATACCCATGGAACCTAAAAACATATGTGAATTATTCAGAGAATAATCATAACCATTAAAAAAAAAGATATTTACAACAATCTTAAAATGATGATTAAAGATAACTATGTATTCCTAAAATAAGAAATAAAAATTTATAGCAGTTTATGTCAATTCATGATAAAGTCTGAAGAAAAACTTTTCCAAATTATTAGGGTTGATCAATAAACAAAGTCTCCAATCCTATAAAACAAATTTTAGATCAGATAATCTAATGAAATTAGTATCAAAATAAAATGAATTTATTTCTCTTAAAAATTCCTAGTTTATTTTTTTAACATAGTCATCATTTTTGCAAATTTTATATCTACTTTTTCCTTCAACTTTTGCATCAAATGAAAA
The DNA here is from genome assembly GCA_023376005.1 of Doryteuthis pealeii. Classification (NCBI taxonomy): domain Eukaryota; kingdom Metazoa; phylum Mollusca; class Cephalopoda; order Myopsida; family Loliginidae; genus Doryteuthis; species Doryteuthis pealeii. The sequence continues at coordinate 23,991,854 of CM042152.1, forward strand.
ATGTTGATCTTTCAATACATCTTTCACTTTGAAAGTTTGACAATGGAACAGCAAGATAGTGATAAATTGGGGATATATAGAGGGTGTGCAACAAGTGTGAATTTTAGGCTTGTCAACATTTGCACTGCTTATTGATAAAATTACAAAAGACAAAAATCTCTGCAATGGGTATAATGGATGATCTTTTTAACTAGTTGAAGTAGACAGTTCTTGGGCAACATTCTTCACCATATGAGATGTCATCTGGTGTACCACAGGGATCTGTTCTTGGTCACCTTTTGTTTGTTGCATATATTAATGAGATAAATGCTAACTCAAGGAATGCCACAGTACTGAAGTATGCAGATGATAAAAAGAACAGATCCTGAACATTGCAGATCTTTCTTGCAATCAGACCTGAACCCAATAAAGCAATAGATCACTGACTAGCAATTAAAGCTGGCTGTGAATAAGTGTACCACCATGTATTTTGGGAGGAAAAAAACAGAATACGCATACTCGCTCCACAACACTAATATCAAGAAGTCTTCTTGTGAACATGACCTGTCAGCAGCAATTTGCAATGGACGAAGCACACCTCTAAAATTGTCAAGAAAGCAAAAGGTGTCCTAGCATCACTCAGCAAGACTTTTGTCAGCTGCTCTCCAGCTATCTATTTAAAGCGGGTACTTAACTATGGTGCAGCCAAACTTAGAATTTGCACTGTTTGTCTGGAACTCCTACTTCACTCAGAACATTGACCTTCTGGAAACTGTTCAGAGATGTGCAAGTACTCTCCATCAAGTAATCTGAATGTCTTGCTGCCCTGGGCATTGATACGTTGAAGCTCTGACATCAGGCAACTGGCTTGGTAAAAACCCACAAGGTTATTAACCATCTTTCCAACAGTAATCCTTAGCAACTTTTTGATTTCTTTATATCTAAAACACATAGGTAGGCCTACAAAGTCAGAAAATAGCACAGCTCCTATGAATTTTGGAAAAATTTTTTCACACTCAAAGTTATTGAAGCATAGACAAACTACCTGCATCAGTCATTAGCTGCCGAGATACTGCATCCTTCAAAACCTCCATGCTTAATCCATAATTATTATTATAAATTCAAGTTATAATAGAATGTATTTCATTTAAGTGGTCAAGTTATGAAGCAAATAAATTATATCATGTCATGCTTAAAATAACATCCAGAATTCAGTTATAAATCACATGATATAAATGAGTCCAGGTTGAACCTAATATTCATTAAATATATAAAAATATTTAGAAACTTACTTCTGGGACAATCTATAATTATACACTTATATATTGTCAGTGTTAGAAATAAAAATATTGAATATAATTTAAGTTGTACATATAAAATGATCTACATAATTGAAGTCTAACATTATCAAAAATAAAAAAAATCTTTTTTGCAAGATATTTTTTGAAGAATGAATCCAATTTTATTAAAAGTTCAACTTACCTTGGAAATCACATTTTGAATGAGGTAGTATTTTTCAGTAAGATCTCCTGCTTCTGTGAGGGGAGCATCATAATCATAGCTGGTTGGAACTGGACGAAATGGGGGGTAGTTTGCACCTGACAAAAAACATAAGAAAATATACAATGTGCTGAATCTATTTGCAATATATATAATTTTAGTTTATGTTACTTTTTGCTTATCTTATTATAATGGAGATTGTGTGTTTTTCTGTCTGTAACCGAAACTATATTCCTACTCGAGTCACAATTCCCTTCGTTATTTACATCCCATTCTTCATGATTTTATTTATATTTAAACCTCAATTATTAATAAAATTGCTTCACCTTTTTATTAGTGTTGTCCATATCTACATACAAATAACATGCAATTGTATTTATATATACAAAAAATAGCGGTTTACAGTGTGAATGGGAAGGCTAATTTGCATATTGATATTAAAAATGTGATTTTATTAAATATGTGCTTAGTATTATTGATTTCTAACTGTTTGGTTTTATTTTAATGAATATAAGCAAAAATCTCTCCAATGAATCTTAAATGAAATCCATTAACAAGAAAAAATAAGTGTAATTTTATTCTTTATTTCCTAATTTAACTAAATAGTTAAATAAGTAAAATTCAGCAATGAAAGACGGCAGTGATGGAAGAGTAAGTTTCATTTCTATTTTTCTATTATACCCCCACTCTGTTGCATATCTTTTTGTCTGCCTCTAATTTAATACGATATTTCATTACATTAAAACTTAAATACTTGCACCCGGAGGGTGCATATATTTGCTAGTTCTTGTAATATTGAAGTTCTTTTCATTACTTTTTATTATGATTTTAAACTTTTCAGTTTTATAGAAGGTAAATGTGAAATAATTAAAAAGGTTAAAAAAATTAAAGAATACATCATTTAGAGCAGTTACAATAGGAGTGAGTTTGGTAGTTCTTAGAGCAGTAAGCAGTATTTTTACATTGCTCTCAAAATTCTAAAGCTACACTGCTAACTATGACTAGCATTCCCAGTTGATTTTTTTTATTTGAGGTTATTGTTGTTTAATCACAATAGTTATATAGAGCTGTGTAAATGGAGTTCAGAACCGTTTGAATTATGCAAATATCCCCAGTGGTTCAAAAGTTATGAGAATTTAAAGGCCCGAAAATTGGAGGTACAAATGTGGACATGATTTTGTTTCAAAAATTTGTCAAATCACAGACCATTAAAAAAAAAGAAATTCAGTGATTTCTTCACCGTTTCTTTATCTTTAGAGCAATTTTGATACAATTTGGTATTCTTATGTAAAATTGTATGTTCTTTCTGATTATGCACTCAAATTGTATGTATCTCTATGCTTTAACCCATTATTTAGAGAATAAGAGATACGGATAACAGCGATTTTTTTTATTTTTTTAAGTTTAACACCCAATTATTCAACATTTTCATTATAATACTGCATGTATATACATGTATAGTATTAATTCAAATAAATAACATCACTTTGAAGAAAAATAAAACATTTATTGCAAAAACACTGACATAAAATGAGGGTTCAGTTTATTTTATGGTAGGAATTTACAAGGAAAAAGTTAAGGATTACTGACTTTAAAACAGCTAAAAAAAATTCAGAAAAAAAAAAGTAATTTCGTTGTTGCAGAAATTTCCATAAAATATGATAATTATCAAATTTTTTTACGTGTGAATCTTAAAATTCTCATGCCAAAAATTAATGTTAAATATTGGGTAAAAATTGCAAATCATACTCAAAATCCCATATTACGGCTAAATTCTCATCAAAATCCCATTATATTACAAGGTGACACAGAAAAAAAAACAAACAGAATCCAAATTATTTATTTTCCCATTAAACTAACTCATAACCCCCCTAGTTAAAATTAATAGTTTTCTTACAAAATTTGTGGGTGCTGTTTTTCCTGGGTTATAGTTTGTTTTGAAATGTATGATGCACGATTGAAAAGTACATTGTACGTTTACGAATTTTGCACAGGTTGATTTTTCAAACGTAAATATATGTATACATATATATATATAATATTAATTTAAATATGTAACATCACTTTGAATTTAAAAATACATTTCTAAATGCTTATGTTGAATTACATAAAAGAAATAGATTATCTATTTACATGTTTTCACACAAACCTGGTTTGTTTACATTTCTCGTAATTTCAAGTTTTTTTTTCCCAAAATTGAAACGGACGTAATAATTCAATTATTAAAAACACATAAAAGTTAAATATTTAGAAAGATTGTTATTTTATTTTAAAATATATTATAAAATTTAATATATTAGATATTTTAAAAATTGGACGAGAAATAAGCAAATTTAAACTTAGTGTGCAAAAACAATGCTTAGCTGAGGAAACAAGCCTGCTTAGCTGAGGAGTCATACGCCTGTCGGACAAATAAATTTGAGTTTTTTTCTTCAAAATACAAATTTTCTAATAAAAAACCGAAGCAGATAGCAATATTGAAATTTTACTTATCATATATCAAAATAATTCTGAAAGTTTCTAATTCTCCAGACAAAGTGCGTCTTTTTCGCTAATCATCCTCATTTTGAACAAATAATCTTGGAGTTTGCACTATTGTAATTTTACTTACACGGGTCGTAGAAACAAAAAAAAAAGCTCCCTTTTGTACTTCCAGGTTTCTCCTAATTGAATGCCAAATTTCAAGAATATTGATAAAGATTAGCCACTTAGATTTTCCAAAGAAATGTAGAGTGTAAAATGTATTCTCGGAAAAAAATTCCTATCACGCATTTTCAGTTTTTTTAAGCAAAATAGGTTTTTAACTCGCTGTAAAAAAATATTCAATTAATAAAAACACATACAAATTACATATTTAGAGAGATTGTTTTATTTTCTTTTCAACCATATGAATATTTTTAAGATTGAACAATAAATATACAAGAAATTGGGATTTTAAATCAATAAGGTCCTATTTATGACGTCAGTTGACAGGCTTTTTTACAACCGAAAGTAACGTAAATTCGAGGTTTTTCTTCAAAATCAAAACTTTCGGATCAAATCCCTAAGCACTTAGCAATCTTTAAATTTCACAAATTTTATAGGAAAATAATTTTGAAAGTCTCTAAAATTACAGACCATGTGCGTCTTTTTTGCGTCTTTCATATTTTTTAAACAAATAACCTTTAACTTTGCCCTCTCATATTTTTATTTCCACGGGTCCTAGAAACAAAAAAAAAGACCCCGTTTGTACTTCCAGGTGTCTTCTATTTGAGTGCAAAATTTCAAGAATATTGATAAAGATTAGTCACTTTGATTTTGAAAAACAAAACAGCGTGTAAAATTTATCCTAAAAAAAACCCGGTCATATTTTTGTTTTCAGCTGTTCGACCGAAAATACGGTTTTAACTCGCTATAAAAAATAATGAAATTGATGAAAACTGATAAAAGTTACATATTTAGAAAGATTAATCTATTCTCTTTCCATCCATATAAATCTTTTTAAGATTGGTTAAGAAATACTTGAGAAATTGCAAATTGAACTGATTAAGGTTGCAAATTTGAAAATGTCAGCGTTTTTCAGCTAAATGCTTGTAATGTTACTATGACCTAAGAAAATCCAGGAAAACTAAAAAAAATCAAAATCCTTTTTTCCTAAATGACTTATTACTTCTTATAATAAATAAATGACAAGAGAAATCATGCACATGGTATATCAAAGCATGCATGAATATGGCATGTAAAATGAGATCGGGAGGAGTGTAACGGGGATTAGGGAGATTGAACTCCTGATCGTGAGTCATGGCTTGATGTTGGACTACCTTATTGGCGCACATGTAAATTACTACATTGTGTGATTGACCCCGATGTGGGATTTTAGTATGATTATTAAGGCCTGCCTTAACACACCGGGTAGTATATGCAACGGAATCGTAAGTGAATTCTCCACTCATGTGCAAAAGCTTGAAACTCTTTGCTGCAGAAGGTTGTGTCGTTGTCCATAAGGATCTCATGCAGTGGGCCACACTTGAAGAACACCACCTCCAGCTGGCGAATCACATGTGCAGAGTCTTGCCTCGCCAACTGCTTCCAAATGGAGAAACGCGACAGGTCACATTCCGTGAGCATTAAGAAATGGCAAGCATCATAATGTGTAATGTCCATTCCTAACCTCTGCCAGTTCCTGTTCACCTCCAGCTTTCCCTTTTCCCAGTGGATCAGTGCTGGGTCTATGGACTGGCATTCCTCGCACATCCATATGGCTGACTTAACGGCTACCTTTGTTATCATTGGGCAAATTCTCCTGACAAAATAGGTGGTGTGCTGCACTCCTGGGTGTCCACTGCTTCTGTGGATAGCTATGATTTGACTTGCATCCAGCTTGTCCACGTGGACTGCGCTGATCAGTGGTTCAAGCCTGTTTACCTTCTTCATCGCCTTAAACCAATACTGCGGTCGGTCGGCGATGTACCAAGTCGCCGGAACTAATGTCACGTCCACGGTCAGCTCATACACCTTCACAAGCTCCTTGAGTGTGCTCAGCAGCCTCCTGATAAGCATCTTGCTTGCTGCCTTGGTATGGACTCACGCTTTTCCAGTCAGCGTGTCCGATACCCAGTGGTACACGCACACAGAATCTGTCTTTATGTGTAGTACCTTGCCACTGGAGAGCCAGATTGATGCCTTTCAATATGGCGTCCAGTTCGGCTAAGTTGATGTGTTGGACATTGTTTTCAGGTCACAGCCAACAAGCATCCTCTAGCACTGTCTCATGATTCTCCAAGGCTACTCTGGTTACTAAAGAACTGGCATCGACCCACACGTTCAGCTCCTTGCTGTCCATGCACCAATCCACACGGGCCAGATCATCCCGCTGCACAGATTCCACAGTCTCGAACATCATACGCTGGAGGATGGTGTCTTTTGCTTCATCATCCCAGCCCTTAGTGACCAAACTTGCTCTCCTCTTGAGTATTCTTGCAAGCCATACAAAGCCAACTGCACACTGGGAAGTGCCTGACAGGCCTCCCACACAAGGAGAACACTGTCCATTGCATAATGACACTGGGAGCTTCTGGAACTATGTTCCATCCTGACCACCAATCCCAGCACCCGTGCGCTATCCTCCAACCGTTCTGGGCCCTTGCACTTCAAACCAAACTGCGCTAAATGTTCTCTGGTGTGGGTTACATCTTCGTTAGACATTGATGTCGTCAATGTAAGCAGATGCTGCGCGGCCCACAGCTTCTTCCTGCAACAGCACTGTGCTGACAATGGCCTTCATAAGGGGAGCCACATTTAGGATGAACCCCAAATGAGTCAGACAGTATCTTTTCCCGTCAATCTTCACGATCTTGTATGGCCACAGTGTCTCGTGGACACATACCTGGACGTACGCTCTCCTGATGTCCAGCAGAAATACCTTAGCACCTTTCTGTCGACATTTGCGCAGTTTAGCCAAGTAGACATCTATATTGCGCACGAACGCATCAACATGATGATTGAGCTTCCGGTAGTCCATCACTGGACGTACTTTTGTTTTGTTCTGCTGTAGTACAGCCATCAGTGGTATTGAAGTCAGTTAGCCTACTGTTGGTTTGAATAACAGCAACTAAGTACCACTCAAGCAGTGTCCAAGACAGTTGGTATAAATAGGACTCAAGAATGATCCATCCATGAATCTGGGTGATTTGGGTGATTCCATTCCTTGAGTTCTGATTGGATGCTTGACTGCCTGATTTGAATGACATTGTTGAGTCTTATATATACTCTGTCATTTTTCAGTGGACTTTGTGGCTTTCGGGATTGTATTGAGTTATAACTGTTTGCTGCCTTGTCTTCCCAGTTCGACGGTAATTGGACTTTAATTATTCTTTATTTCCCCTTCCTCCACCCATTGCGCGGGCGTAGCGGCCTTTGAGGTGGAATTAGTTCCTTTCGACCTGGCCGATTACAGGGGAGTAATCTTGATAATGCACAGGGTATTTTTGATGGCATTGGCTTAGGGGTTGGAGTGACACTGGGTGAGGCTTATATATACTCTGTCATTTTGCAGTGGACTTTGTGGCTTTCAGGATTGTATTAAGTTACAACCGTTTGCTGCCTTGTCTTCCCAGTTCAACGGTAATTGGACTTTAATTATTCTTCAAGTGGAATTAGCCCTTTGGGAGGTCCCAGCTTGTCTTCTGAGTATGGCATGAGCCAACCATTGCCTATCCAAGTGTAGAGCTCCCACTTATAATCCTTTCGGATCTCTGCTGCTACCAGATATTCTGACACTCCATTGTGCAACCCTTCAGGTGTGCGATACTCAGACCACTTCCAAGACGCAGTCCACGTTCAACTCTGATGGCCGAAAGTGGCGGTGAAATCAGGTGCATTGATGGAAATGGCTGCATACATAGCGGTTCTCCCATCACCGAGCTGTACTGATCCTGTTGGCCCAACAACAATGCCTCCCAATGCTTTTATTGCATCGATCCCTAACAGCAGATCAAACGCCAGTGGTTTGCCACGCACCACCAACACATCAATCTTGGCAGAATCACCTTTGTGAATATGGAGACCACTCCAACACTGCAACACACACGGGGCGCTCCTCCAATTGTCACAACATCCACTCTTGCTTTCCTCCAAGACTGGTACTGATCTGCATCCACAATTGTCCGCAAATAAATTGTAACAATTAGCACCAAACACCATGTCCCATCAACATAGATGCCTGCCACCGGGAGTGCAGCATTTAGATCTTGGTCAGGGAGAAGGTTGGCACTAATGCCTTGTACCCTAGCTCATTTCCCAAACAGTCCCGGGCCCAGTGCCCACATTTGCTGCATCGGTAGCACTGCGTTTTGCACTTTCGGCAGTTCTTTGCGAGGTGACCTTTACCATTGCACCTGTAACAGGTCACACTGGCACTGGGGCCACTCCTGGCACTACTGTGGGGTGAGCGCACAGCTGCAGCTACATCCCGGCTTTGGTCCCCAGTCATCGTCAGCTCTTGCTATCAGATCCCCCATGGTCAGGGTTTCGATATTTGGCTCCTGTTGAAGTCCAATGGAGATGGTGTCAAGGAAACCCGTGACAAAAGTCAGTTTCGTGAGCCTTTCCAGCCTATCGCCTTTGAACGCCTTGAACAATCCAATCAACTGCCTGATTTTGTTGGTGTAGACGTCTACGTGTTCGCGAGCCCACCTGACCATAGTCAGCTTCCTGTATGCTGCGAACGCATTGTTTGTGAACGCCTCTTTCAACTGAGCCTCAATCTACTCTATGTCCTTTTGGTCGTCCTCCACCATTTCCATCAGGTTGGACAGCCAGATCTCTCCACTGAAAACAGATGTTCTTCCAGCTTCTCCTGACCAAGTCCTTCTCACCTGCAACAATTTTTTCTAGCAGTCCTACACCAAAGCTCACTCACCTCTTGTTCCTTGTCATATGTCACTGCCCTCATCAGCAAGACTGGAAAGCAACTACCCCGTGTGTTAAGGCAGGCCTTAAATAATCATACTAAAATCCCACATCCGAGTCAATCACACTAATAATTCAAATGCGTGCCAACGAGGTAGTCTGACGTCAAGCCACGGCTCACGATCAGGAGGATGTAAGTTCAATCTCCCTAATCGCCCGTTACACTCCCCCCCCCGATCTCATTTTACATGCTAGACATATTCGTGCATGCTTTGAGCTACCATGTGCGTGATTTCTCTTGTCACACTTTTATTAAAAATAAATAAATTTATACAAACTCTTAAAATTTTAAATATTGTAAAAAGAGAGTGTGATTGACTGTGTAGCAACTCAAATACAACTGCTACTCTGTGTTTAGAAATAACTTACATAATATTTTATATATTTTCCACTCAGTGTAGATCAATGAGACTTGCACACTAAGTTCCATATAATAGGATATTTAATAGCTGCATATAAATTATAATATAAAAGAAACACAAAACTTAGAGTCTTGACACAAATTTTGGCAAATAAGACCTTTGTTTACAACTATATATGCATTATTTAATAGCATGACATGGAATGGATATCTCTTCATACCCTTATCAGAGTGTTAAGCCCTCTTGCATATTCAGGGATTAAAAATCTGTCTTGAATTTGTATCTTTTCTCTTTCCATATTACTAACAAATTTCTTAGGAACTTAGTCATTTAGATAAATCAGTAAAGTAATTCCATTTCTCCTACATTACCAATATTTAGCCAGTATATTATTCTTACCAAATCTTTCTATTGAATAATTTTTAGCATTGAGTCACTACTAATAATTGATTCTATATTTGTTTTTTTCCAATATTGTGAATAAATAACTTTTATGTATATTCTCTTTCAGCATGTCTTGTATTAATTGTAATTAAATATATTTTTGTTAAATAAATATATCCACCTTTCATATGTTTTTTCTTTGTGTATTTTTCAGTTATGTATCAAATAAAACTAAGATACAAACATCAATATCAGCACTGACAATAGTAATAATATCTCTTCCATTTAATGTACATCCTCTGTACAGATATTGGTGAAATTCTCCTTAATGAACATTTCCTATCAACTGACATTTTAGTATGGCTAAAACTTAAAATTGATTTTGATCAGTGATTATGATAGATTTATTTTTCTTTTAAAAGAAGAGGAAGAAAAATATTTTAAAAAGAAAGAGTGAAAAAGAAGAGAAGACTGAAGAATAGTGGAGGACAAAGAGAATGAGGGGAGGAAAAAAAAAAGAGAAAAGAACAAAATCATGAAGTAGGAGGAGGAAGTTTATACAAAAATATGAGTTATAAAGAAAAAGGAATAGAAAAATTACCATTCCAGAATCCAAAGTTTGATCCTCCCTCAAACATGTACCTAAAGAAAAAAATATATATCGCAATTGATTAGTGAATGTTTATAGGTTCATTTCAGACAAAATATTTTTGAATTGAAATTATTAACTGAAAGCTCACCTTACAAGTGGGAATTTAAATTAGTAACACTAAGCTATGCTTTTTTTTTTAGGATTTGTTTATAAATATCATCAAGGTTCAGTATAATTATAAATGAAAGAATGTCTAATTGCACTGATTCATCCTAAAATTGATTATTTAGTAATATTTACCATATAGATTCATATTTAAGTCTAATTTAAAATTATTTTGCAGCTTGTAAGAAAATGATATATCTTATAATCTGGGTACATAGCAACTTACATGTTAACATTAGCTCCCAATTTAAGTATCAAGTCAAGGCTAGTGACAAATTTCACAGCATCTACAGTGTGATGCTTTAGTCCCCAATTATCAAGCCATCCAGTATAAAATTCTGAATTCACCTAAAAAGAAAGAAAAAAAGATTGTATAACTGAAAAAATCTTAGTAAGGAAATCAAAAGGAAGTTATCACAGATTTATGCAATTGTGTTAGACTAAAAAATTGAACATGTTTTACTGTTACATTATATTTAATGCATTTTTGTATATGAATATAAGTATTTACTTTCTAAACATTGTCAAACGTATTGAAAAATTTATGAAAAAACAATTATATCAGAAAAACATGAATATGTAAGCATATACTAGACATTTATGTTATATATATATATATATATATATATATATGGTTAGCTCAGTCGGTAGAGCGTTCGGCTAGAAACCACAAGGTTCCTAGTTCGATACCGGTCCCCGCCAACTCAGCGTATGAGTAGCACAGGGATCTGTGCGGTAAAGTAAGGAGCTGATGGTAGGTGTGGCGCTCCACCTCAGTCAAAACAATCTCCGTGGTCTAGCGATATTGAAAAGGGGATAGACTCCCTCGCTGACAGACTGATACCGACTTTAGGCCGTCCCGACGACTTTTTACTTTTATATTATAAATAAAAAAATGTAATTTAGAAGTGAAAAATTAGATTATGTTTTTAAATAAAACAGAAGTACTGACCTTAAATGATTTTTTAAATAATTGGCATATTACAGTTTAGTTTATTTAGTTATTTAGTTTTCAAAAAACATATTTCATATTCTACATGAAAAGATAGCACCTCTTTTTCTCATTCGGGGGATTCTTTTACCAATTCTATAGGTTAAGGAGTAAATTTTATAGAAGTAGCATAAAGTGCTTCAGGGTTCAATAGGATTTAAATGTGAATGATTTTCTACCCCACAAACTTGACCTAAAGCAGAATATTGCCTCATGTACCCAATGCTACATTGGGCATTTTCCAAGATAAACCAATCATATTGATGAATGACCTCATAATCACTGGCAACGTGCCATGCAGCATCATCTTAAACCTATGACTAATAAAATGATGCTACATTCAGATCTAAATCTGTACATCACTTCTTAAAAAATACACCTATTCATTGTTTCTTACACAACAAAATGAATTTTTTTTATTATCTCATTTGGTTGGTTGGTTGGATTTAACGGCATGTCAATCCTTGTTGGATCATTTTATACCAAAGACATTTTGTTTTATTTATTCTTGATGGTGTTAAAAAAATTTTTTTAAACTAAATTTCTTTTAAACACATTTTTCTAACTCTTTTTTTAACATTAAAAGACAATACACCTGCCCACACTGCCCTGATTATCCGAGAGTTCCTGGCCCAGAAGAACATCACTCTGCAGGAGCAACCTCCCTATTCACCTGACCTGGCTTCATGTGATTTTTTCCTCTTCCCCATCAAGGATGTGCACGACATCAAAAAGACCGTTACGACAGAGCTACGGAGAATCCTGGAAGAATCCTTTCAGGAGTCCATGCAAGCATGACAGAGAAGGATGGGAAAGTGCATGAGACTTCAGGGTGATTACTTTAAAGAGGATAACTTGTAGTTTGTAGTTTTGATTTGAAATAAATTTTTTGTGACACCAGTCCTGGAACTTTTTTGACATACCTCGTAAGACCATCAGGGATTTGCATGGATGAGCATGTAGCTCAATAAAAAATGAACCACATGAACAGTAAGTATTAAAGCGAAATGTGCAAGACTGAATTCTTTTGGGAAATGCTGCAACTTACATGTAATTTTGGCAAATTGAAGTTCTTTCACTTAGTTTTTTGTGCATCATGGACAGAATAGTTTGACTATCGATTAAATCGGGGGGGGGGGCTGTACAAACAAACCAATCATACAGTGGATTTGGTACTTTGAGATGTTATGCAACCTTTATAAGAGAACAGATGTTGTGTTGATATGGACATTATGCCTGTAATTGTATACCAGCAACTAAACAAAGAGGAGAAAGTGAATTTGCAACATATCAAACAGGCTGCCTAGACTCCCAATTTGTTCAATGCATACATTCATGAATGGATACCATGACAGTAGAACAAATGGCCTGAGTATGGCCCATCATGACTGACACTGAGGAACCTGAAGAAATCACTGATAGTGCTCAACCAATCCATGCGCCAACTGAGATAGGAAAGCATGTGATCATCTGTTATAATTGCTCTAGACTCAATCACTCGTCCAGCAATTGTTTGCAGGGACTCTCAGAGGTGGCTACTCACTGATCACTACAGTCCCAACAAACAGTGCAATATTTCTGATGTAATAAGACTGGGCATGTTGTTGTGGAGTGACAGGGAAACACCTTGAGAGAGAAGCGACCAGTCCCAGATATTAGACATTCACTAATGTAGTAGGCACCCTGGGATAAAGCTTAACAGTCCATCAACAACAAATATTATGTGTGGTGTGTCAATAGATCAATCCAGCACCAATGTACTGGAGGAAGGAAACCTGGATGAGGACACTCATTGGAATTGGCTGGAAATGGACATTACTCCCTATGGTGGTGGACACTTCCTATCATTGACAGTAGACCTCTCAAGTTGCTATATAGCAACCCATCCAATACTGTGGCCCATCAATTGGAAGTTGTTTTTTTACAAGCGGGACCACTGAATGAGCTTTTAACTGACAATGATACAGCCTTTACTTGCAGAAGCTTCAGAAACTTCCTGAAAGATTGGAGAGTGTGGTTACATCTCTGATGTGCTCTGATGGTCCTATGAGGAAAAAGAATTGTTGAAAGGTGTCAAAGAACTATAAAGACCATTGCAGCCAGGAAGCAAATTAACCATACAGGAGACTGTGTTCGGACAATATATAATCCCCAAAGATGATGTTTTCGACTTCCTCAGTGCGAGCTGACATGATACACACATACCATGGCAGAGTCAAAGAGACTGATGCTGTACTCCCACATGAACTGCATGGATTTACAAAGTGGGGGACGTTATATGGATTAGGGTCCCGAATAGCAGATGCACCACGAGATTCAAAGTAGATGGCGTAACTGGAGTCAACAGTCAACAATTGGTTGATGCGACCCCATGTCACATGAAAGACTTGCACCCCTTTCCAGTGACACACTCTCAAGAAAGTGAGAGCACCTCTGAGGAAAGTGTGTCTGATCCGGATAGGATCATCCTTGGCAGAAACATTCGATGATGATTTGTCTGATGACACATTATCTGTATACAAGTGCTAGTTTTAGCACATGATGTCTGCTGTCGCCATCTGTCAAGGAGCCTGGCAAAAAGAGTGCATTGTGATTGCTTAGATGACCAAGCCGGTGCTGCTCCCTTTATGACCACAAATCGTCTACAGATGAACCCGGCTTGATGAGTTGTCATGATTGCCAAAATGACCAAGCCAATGCTGTTCCCTACAAGAGAAGTATGTTAGAAGTGACCTGCCCCCAGCTGTACCTTTTATGATCATAAGATCAGGGAAGGGTGTAGTCACTGTGCATGTGTGGAACAAGTCCTTTTAAGATCATTGTTGATTTGTATACGTGGGCAAGTTGCTCAATAAAAAGTGATCAACATGAATGGAAGGTACTACGAATATTGAAGTGACATGGTGAATTTTTTGGTGAAGTCAATTGCTACTACTTACACATACATACACACATAGATATATATAAACACACACACTTACACACACTCACATATGTGTGTGTATATATATATTATATTTATATATGTACACACTCCCAAACAGTAACATCCCAAAGTGGCAGGGACACAGGGAAACTGATTTGTGGCTATTGGCTGTTGTTTGTTGCACCACACTCAGTCTTGGCTTGGCAGTCATTTCTAATGGAACTCCCGATTAATGCTACTGCCGAGTGTGGAATTCATGCAGTTATTTGTTTTGAACACAAAAGGTACACACAAAGAACACAAAAGAAAAAAGAAGCTTTTCATGTTATTTCAGGAATTTTTCAAATTAACTATTGATAAATTTGAATCAGAACACTTTGAAACATTTGCTGGGATTGCCTGAATGTGTCCACATAAATTTCTCTAAGAAAAAAGAAAATGATTAAGAGGGAACCGTATACTGCTTTTGAACAAAATTAATCGTTGCATATACAATGTATCATAGTATAAGTTCATAGTCAGATCATCGGCGACTAAACTGGTACCCCCACCAAGCTTGCCTGGTGAAGAGGGTGGCTAGACACCCATCAGGATGAAAATCAAAACCTGTCAAAGGGCAGAGGAGGAAGCTTCTCACTCAACTGCCATCTAGCACATCAACACGGAGACAAAGAAATACCTAGGTTGGTATCCAGGTGCGTAGTAAGACCACCTAAGGAATACTTATTGATAAATATCAATCTTACAGACTCAGGCTAACTGTAGGGGATCTCGAAACAGCAGTGGGCTCTAAAGGCGCTTCATGCAGGCCTGTTGGTGTATGAATACACCTGGCATCCACCAATCACTGTCCAACCTATAGGTTTATGTCTAAATAGTCCCCCACTGCCTTGTGGGTATCCTCTGGAGAGGAAAAGGCTAAGGGAGAAACCCTGACAGAAATCATGGCTTGGACTCTGTTAGGCAGTTCAGTGTGTAAAACACTATCTGGCAACTCCTGCAGCCAAACTGACAATGAATATATTGGTTCACCATTCCTTCAGATCACGCCAGCGGGGGGCAGAGAGGGGGGGGCTGTCGCTTGGGCAACAAAGGGTCTCCATACATCTTGCCCAGCCTTTTTGTACCCTGGAGGGGAAACTTCAGCTACACTGTGCAGTGAGGGCCACAGCATGGCTGGTCAGCAGTTACCAGTTATAAGCCCTTTCTTGTTTGGTGTAGAGTTGGGCATGAGATGTGATCTTCATTGGTGGGAGAGATATCTCATCTCACTGGACAGCTACGGTCCACCTCAAGCTGGACAGCCACAGCCAATTAAATGTTGTCCTGCCCTAACCTGCCTGCTTCATTGGTGCATAAAGCTAAGGGATTCATCCTAATAAGTGGTTGTAAACATATGCACCAAACAAAACAATAAAACAAAGATTCTAGCATTATGCCTCAGATGCTGGAATGTTAGGACCATGACGCCGGACAAACTGACAACCCACTGGACATAAGAGATGCCCGCAAAACTTCAATTATTTATAATGAACGCTTGAAGAGACAAATCGACATTTCTACTCTTCAAGAAACCCAACTTCTCTCATCAGGCTCACTGAAAGAGAAGATTACACCTTTTGTTCAAGGGAAGCCTCCTGGTGAAACCAGGGAACATGGAGTTAGTTACAGTCAAGAACACTCTACTGGGAACAATAGCACCACCACAGATGACTCAGAGAGAATCTTAACCCTCTACCATGAGACCTGTTCACTACGCACCAACACTTAGTGCCCCTCAAGAAATAAAAGTCTAATTTATGATGAGCTTGATTTGACTGTAAAAAACATCCCCAAGCAAGATCAGCTTTACCTGCTTGGTGACTTTAATGCAAGTGTTGGTGCAGACCACCACTCCTGGCTACCTTGCTTGAGTTACCATGGCATTGGTAGAATGAATGAGAATGGGCAATGTCTCCTGAGTTCTGCACATACAACTATGCATCACTAACTCATATTTCAAAGTGCTCAATATATTAAAAATACAGACCAGTAGTAATACTAATAATATTATTATTAGAGGAAAAATAAAGGGTCTACCATGGTTTCAATCAAATTGAAATGACTTCTTCAGGACCCTACCCTACATTAACTAAGTCAATGTAATTCCTTAGTTAAATTAAAGATATTTTTTGGATAATAACAGTTGAACGCTTATTTTTCTCTCAATCTGTGTGCGGCCTGCACATGAAAATTGAGAAAAAACAATGTATTGTTCCACACGTGTATTCATTCCTTAATTCTCATTTCTATATTGTTATCAATTTAATTCTGATTATAAATAATAGCTAGTAAAAGCAGTTAAAATTTAATTCTAATTATATTTTAGGGGTTAATATTACTAATTCATAGTTTTTTATTGTCTTTTTAGTATTTATCCTATTTAAAATGAATACCTATTTAAGAAAAAAAAATTCAATTTATTTAGTTAAATTTAGAAATGTAGTTCTAACAATATTTTAGTGAGCGACCCAACCTATGTCTACAATTGCTAATCAATTCAAATCTATCATTAAAAGGTTTTTCTTATCCGGGAATTAATTATACTTAACTTTTCTTGTAGAAAAAGGTAGCATGATCATTTAGAGATTTGCACACATTTGATTTTCGTAGGATATTCCATACAAGAATTGGTGTCATATTTTTATCTTTTAAATCTCAAATATATTAGATATAAAATTTGTTGCATTTCTAAGCTTAATATAAGTAAATGAATGCTTATGATTTGTAAATCTAATTTTGAACTCCGACTTTGTGCATCCCACATAGAATTTAATTAATATTTGGCTTTTGGCAGATTTACTGAAGCCTGGTAAATAACGCTTTTAGTCAAGCATCTTCCCTTTGTGGGGCACATTGTAGAGTTTCAACAGTTACATTCCTTCTGTTTATCTGACTATTATTTCTATTTGTGTATGGCTATTTATTATTTATTATTGTAAACTACTAAAAGTAGAGGAATCATATATAAAATGAGGAGGTATTATGAAATTAAAATATAAATAAAGGGGATACGAAGGGCCTTTTCGACCGTACTTTTTCAAGTATTTACACCGGTTGACAATTTAAAGTCAGAATGTAAAGAATGTTAAGAACAAATGGGTAAACCAGTGGGGGGGGGGGTGACAAAAAAAATAATGGGAAAGAGGGGTATGTGTGTGGTGCCCTAGGTTAACCAGGTTATTTATGCCCCAACAGATAATGGAGTGTCCTCGGGGTTTGTCTGCACAGATAGGTCTAAGAAAGAAATACGACAGCCTCAAGGACTGTAAGTTTGTTTAACTAGCTCTGTGCAAAATGGAGAAGCACTCATCTGTATAATCAGACAAACAAGCATTTATAGAAAGGTGCTCAGCGATCGCTGAGTAAATGCTTGGGATAGCCCGGTTATTGTTTGCGATGTGCATTGCGGAAGTACTCGAGGGACATGCGCTTCATTCTAATTTCGAGTCTTTGGGATGTACGCCCAATATATACCAAATTACATGGCATTTAAACTTATAAATTACTTACTTGATGAAGATTGGGTGTCTCTTGTGGAAAGACCGAAATGCAGGTTGGTGGTAATTATATAGGTTGTACTTTTACTGCATTGTAGCAACACGTAACCAAGAAGAGATCTTATTGGCAATGTGCTGACTGGCTGGGCGATCATGGAAGTCGGACGTAAACAGGATATTTAGAAGGGCCAAAAGTTTGTGACTTTTAAATTTGTTTACAGTCTGATTAATGATTTTATCAATAATGTATCTGTATCCATTATTCGAGAACAAATTTTAATCTGCTTAAATTCTCCTTCAACTTTACTACTGGAAACAAATTTAAAGGGCCTAAACGTCAGACACTTGATTAAGTGATCTCCTCGATTTAGGGGTCAAAGGCATCCCAACTTTATAAAGCCCAGTAAATGTTGGTTTTCTATAATTGCTAGTAAGAAACCGACGAATTGCTTTTCAACTAATACGTCCAAGAAGGAATTTATATTGATTTCAGCCTCAATAGTGAAAGAATAAAGAGGATTTAAAGTATTGAGTTGATTAAAGAATGTTACAGGTTCAGGTACGTGACTTGAAATAGCAAAAGTGTCATCAACATAGCGATAGTGACAATATAAATTGAAAGGAGTTGTTTTGAACGACGAAAATGTTGGCCAAAAGACTGCCGAGGGAAGATCCATACTAATGCCGTCATTTGGCGTACATGGTGTCTTAAAATTACTAAATGAAACGCCTGGTAGCAAGTTCCATCATTTCGAAAAAATGTGTTCAGGAGGAGGAGTAAACTTAGCTTGCTACAATACAAAACGTCGGCACATATGGAGATTGTCTCGTTAAGGGAATATGGTGAATAACGAGACAATATCGAAAGACACCATGTATTGAGTGTCAGCGCAGGGAGAAAGCTATGGATTATGGAAGAAAAGGAAAAGGAGTCACTAAGCAGTATTCAGAATAAAATTCTAAGACTGGATTAAGTAACTGGACAAAACCATTTTGCTAAGGCATGTTGGCAGAATGGACATTGACAAAATGGGTGCAGAGGAACAATCAGGTTTATGTATTTTGGTAAACCATAATAATTAGGTCTCTGCAAACCGACTGAACGTATTAGATCATAAAACCTCTTTGGAGATAATTTTTTCTTGTGGAGATCAAGAAAACGTTTCTGTAATTTAATCTCAGTTTGGTGTGTCAATCAACAGACAAAATCACCAAGCTGAGAATTTGGAAGGTCATCCAAAATGTAGAGCATTTGTGGTAATAGCGATGGCGGTTCAAATACAACATAGCCGGACTTATCAGGTTTTATAAGTAGGATGTACGGTGTTGCGTTTTAAATGTTTTGCTACTTCAAGTGATCCTCTGCAAGGGAATGTTGGAAGAACTGGGGTCTTTAGCAAGTTCGTGGGCTAATTCAGCCAGAGATTTGAGATATTACACTGGATTGGGAAACAGGGCAGTGTTATGACTGCAGAAATAATAATAAAATTCAGTGAAAAATTTGTTAGACTATTAGTTACGAGTAGGGGGGAACAAAAACAGCCCTCTCGATAAGACTAATTTTTCCTGTCGACAAGACAAGTTGGCAGATTGAATTTGTCTGTCGGATATGTGACAGTTGACTAAGGACCGCCTTGTCTAATAAGGAATTGCAGATTTGCATTAGAAAACTAACTTTCGAGCGCAAAAAAGTGCCATTGTTGGACAATATTTGAGAAATGAATAACAAAGAGGTCTGGCGGAAGTCAGGCGTTCATTCCATGAATAACTGAAGTGGATTCACGAACAATAGGGAGTCAAGAAGAAATTTATTAATGTTTCTTATAATCCTTTCTATATTATCTGTGCAAGATAAACTAATCTTTAAATTGTTTTGTTAAAGATTTATGTAATAATTGGTTGTTGGAAAGTGTTTGTTAACTAAATTTAAAAACTTTTATCTAAATAGGTAAAATGTTTTTAAAATTAGTTTTTAACTTAATTTAAGTAAGGAATTACATCGACTTAGTGATTGTGGGTAAGGTCCTGAAGAAATTTTCAATTTGGATTGAACCGATGGTAGCCCTTTATTTTTCCTCTAATATATAATTATACTTGTATATTATGATAATATATATATATATTATAATTAATGTTGTATTAGATTTTCAACTCATAACCTTCAAGTTTCTGGTAGTCAAGTACAGATGAGAAGTGGTTGAGATGTAAAAACCAGTCGTGAAATGGTAAAAATCAAATTTGTAGTGTTTAGTCACGTTTTTTCAACTGCGATGGGAATGCAAAGCTAAAAATTGTTTTTTTTTAAACTGTGGTTGTTTATAAGCGTGTATGTGAGTGGATGTAAGTTCCACGGTGTAATGTCAGGTTAAATTGTATTTAAAAAACATTAATAACAACTTGCAAAATGCAAGTTTGTTGATTATAGTGTTTTTTAAATACAAGATTTAACGTCATGACATTAACATACGTGAATCAATAACACGTCACTTAAAGTTAAACACCAAGTTAAAAAACAATTTTAGCTGTTGCAGTTTCATCGCGTGAAAAACGCTGTCATACTAAAACACAAAATTTGATTTTCTACCATTCTCACGACTGTTTTTTCACATCTCAACAATTCTCATCTCGAGATTGGATACCAAGAAATTGAGTTATGAGTGTGAAAGTCATAATATCAATTAATTTAGAAATCGCTTGCTGCTTTATTAGCATTGGAGCACTTCCATGCAAATACTTTTCTCATTTTTTCATTCACTATTCATTATATAATAGGTATATGTATATTATATATATATTATATATATTTTCACAATACTATACTAAGGTAAAATAAACACCGTATTTTTTCATTGATGAAGGGTAACTTTCAACCAACAACATTCAAAGTGGAGATCCACAATGTGTTTGTGAAGGAGATCGTCTCTCAAGGCTGGCGCTGTGAGTCATCTCAGAAACACAGAGAAAAGATGTCAAATGCTACTGGACTCAACTGAGACAAAGAAATAATAAAAAAAACAGAAATTGGTTTACTCGAACACAATGTTACAGCCACAATATATTCCATCACATTTTTATATGTAAGTAGATATATAAAATAAGTAAGGTTTGTTGGCTACAAATCTGATCAGGATTTTTTTTCTCATTGTTTTATTTTCTTTCCCTTTGAAACTTTATTCACATTGAGCAACTATTCTATCATCATTCATCATCATTAATAGTAGTAGTAGAAGGAGGAAGGAAAGAGTTTTTTGTGTTTTCTTATTTTAGATTCAATATGATTCCAGGTAGTTTTAAACACTTTACTGGGCCAAAATTTTAAGTTTAAAAGGGTAATCATTAGACTTAAAACAACTGATTCACAATTGGGCATAACTGAAAGTTTCATCAAAATTGATATAGCTGAAATTCCATTGTATTGTTCCCCAATGACCTTTTTCATAAAATTATTAGGATGAGAGCTTCAAAATAGTGTGAAGTGCATAAATTATTTTAAGTAGCAAGAGAATGTCAGTCATTCTCAAAATAAAAACAAAGATATTTTAATAATAATTAAGAGTGATTAACTGAAAAACAGGACTTGTTGTCTTTGTGGAATATATTAGAATCCCATAACAATATAAAATGTTTCATTATTTTAATTACAATATAAAAGCATTTTCTGTTTGCTGTGAAGAATCTCTGGAAAATTAGCTTGAAGCTTGTGTAAATATATTTAAAACCCTATATTCACATCAGTATAAACAAATCATTCTTCATTTGTACTTGGCTTAAATAATGGTCTTTGTGAGTATTATACTCATCAGAAATTATATCATAATATTGCAATCAGAATAAATAAATATGAACTAAGGAGAAAACTCTAAATTGCAATAAATTTGCTCTTGAGAACATATATAGTGATGAAGTGAGCATGAATTTACACCCATGCTATATTATACAGATTGATTTTTGGTATGTAGTTACATAAATTGCAAAAATGGCTCTTTGTAACAAGATTTGCTTATGTAATAGTGTTAGCCATGTTTGAATTCATAAGAATAAAAAATTCAATCCAATTTACTAGCTTAATAATTGTGTGTGGGAGCTGGTCTTTGTTGCACTCACTGATACATATAATTTCCAAGCGAAGATAAGTATAATATACAATTATAGAAGTATTTTTTATTGCATTAATTATAACTAGCAAATAAGAAACCCAGGTGAAGTATTAAGTTTTAATGTAAATAAATACTATTATTAACATAGACAGGAATGAAACTAAATAAGAATGGCAGATATAAAGATATTGAAACGGGTATAATTGAAAAAATTGAACACACTGAAACTACCTTCCATCACTGCATCTATTGGCTAAATTTCTTAATTTACACTATTAAGTTAGCAAAGAAATAGAAGTAAAAATTACAGTTATTTCTTCTTGTTAATGATTTCTAAGATTTATTTCTGAGATTTTTTCTCGATATACTTAAAATAAAACCAAACAATTAGAATCATAACAAGCACAATATTATTAAATATCCAATTTTTAATATCAATATGCAAATTAGCCTCCTTTCACACTTAAAATGCTATTGTTGGTTGTATGATATAAATAGCATTGTCATGTATTGTAGCATGTAGAATAAGACACAGTATTAATAATGTAAACAATTTATTAATGATTAAGGTTAAATAAAAATATAAATCTGGCGAAAATGTGACTGGAGTAGAAATTAGTTACTGTTACAGACAGACAACAAACAAGTCTGCATTATATAA
>CM042152.1:24014598-24053008 GCA_023376005.1 Doryteuthis pealeii
AAGAGAGGAGTAACGGCTCTAAATAGCCGGAAGAAACGACTGAGCTAACCAGCCCTATATATATATATATATATATATCACCTGGGTCTGAAGAACACACACACACATGCAAAATCTCTTACAAGCCAACAGAAGCTAAAAGGTGAAAGTAATAAGATTGAAAAAAAAAAGAAAAAAAAGAATCAGATGTGCTCAAATAAACAAACTACTGCTTAATAATAAAACAAAAAAAGGGTAAGCCAAACCTGGAATGATAATAAAACATTGTTGAACAGACACACACACACACACACACACACACACACACACAAACAGACTCACTTACACACATGTAGAGAATTTGGAAGATATAAGATACACACACACACACACACACAGAATTTGGAAGATATAGGATACAAAACAGAATGAACGATTCTTAGCAACAACTTCAGACTTTCAGAAATCTTCTGACGAAGAGATCTCTATCTCAAAATGTTATGAATAAATCAAAAGTAAACAAACAACACCAAAGTTCCCTTATTTTTCTTTACACTTGCATTGTGATAGCCATTCAAAACCAACCACCAAACCAAATATATAATCTATTTTCTACATGTATTTCTATATATATATGCACATACATACACAATGTTTTATAAATCTTAATAGCATAGAATTCGCATAAGTTTTATGTTACAATATTAGTCATGTGTCAACTCTTTACTCTGTAACAACAGTATTTAGTAGTTGAAATGACTGCATTATGCACTCTATTCAAGTATCTGTTCCTTATAGTCTCATGCATAAATAAACAAATAGTTTGAAAATTAATCTTTTGTAATATCATTTGTTGTTTAATTTTATAAGTTAACCTCATAACTTTATTGCTTTATTTTATTAGCCTCAAAAACTATCCATAACATACTTAACACACAATCCTGGCAACACATAAAATTGGAAGTGTGTATATGATTCCATGCAAGGACTATTATAAAAAATACAAAGGCAAAACCACCAGGAATCTTAAAAAACGGATATATGAACACTGCTGCAACATAAGATTAGGTAACCCCAACAATTGTCTATCACAACATATATCTGAAACTAACCATAACTTTAATTTCAACAGTGCCTTGATATTAGCCCACATCCACAACAAAAGGTTAAGATAAATATTTGAAGAAGGTGTCATTGTCACATTACCAACTATATACCAGGGTTTTTCAACATTTCCCCATTTTTAGGTAAAATAATTATTAATAGCTTTAAGATGCCAAATTCAAACCAGGCTGCCATTGCTGACACTACACAAAGCTTCTTACCATTAAAAAAACCCAATTTTCTCCTACTATAGTTTAGGCCTAATCAGGCCCTGACACTAACTTTTTTCATAACCGTCCCGAACAAAAATTATCAACCATTCCAAATGGGTTTGGACCGTCCCAATATCAAAATATTTTTGTTTATTTCATTAGCATCATCTATACTTGTCAGTCATCAGTAGCATAATCATCATCATCATCATGTTGCGCTTTCAGCGCGGATATCCATGACAATCTCTTTCCATCCGTCCCTATCGCTCATCATTCTCGGGAGGTCCTCTATGCAGCATCCTGCATCCGCACAGAGCTAATCAATGTACGTTTTTGCTGGTTGGCCCACACTGGCTTGTCCATGTGCTGGCTTCCACAGGAGGACGTCGCTTATGAGTTCGTCCTTGCTTCTCCAGCAGTGTCCCGCGTGTCTTGTCCATCTTACTTTGATGGTTTGTGTGATATGTGGTAGGTGGCTGTATAGCTGTTTTCTCGTAGGGTGTTGTTTCCATGTCTTGTTCAGGATCACCCGCAGCATTCTTGTGCAGCTTCCATCTAGTTTATTCTCTAGTCGCTTAGTTAGGGTCCAGGTGGTGCAGCCATACAGCAGTACTGATATGACAACGGCCTGGAAGAACCGTCTCTTTAACTTGTCTGTGAGGTTGGATTTCCATATGATCGATAGTTTATATATAGCGGCCCATGCTTTTCCTATACGTGCACTAACGTCATTTTCTGTGGAGGAGATGTTACTGCCTAAGCATCTAAATTGTTCTACAGAGTTTAGGAGTTTACCGTCGATGGTTGAGATCTCGCTTTTGTTTTTGAAAGACATGAACTTGGTTTTATCATGTAATAAAACATTAAGAAAAGCTGAAGCAGTGATAATTCTGGATATTTGGACAAAAATCCATTTCCTAGTGTGTTTTGAGCTAAAAAAATACTTTTTTACTTTAAGTTACCCTGAGTAAGGTTAGTAGTACATAATTCGGTCCTTTTAAACTATCTCCCTCCACCATTATTCATTACATGGCTTTAAGAATAGACCTGCGGTGCCATAGCCTCATTTTGAGGTCAGCATTCGGGCAATCACTGGACAGCCAATATTGGAATGTAGTACTAACTTTTAGGAAAAAAATTTACCGTCCCCAGCAAACTGTCCTGGATAACGTATTGATCATCCCGGATGTAATTTTTATTGTCCCTGGGACAGCGTTAATGTCGGGCCCTGGGCCTAATCAACTTTTCAACTTAGTTACTGCTCATCCCACATCTTTGCACCACTACTAGAATATCTTCATGCATTATGGAGTCAACATGTTCTCCCACTACCTTTCAGTTTTGCCAACACTATCAACTTAGCATCTCCCATGTCCTACACCACAGCCTCAAGGTCTTCCATGCTATCCTGAAATCCACGTCCCCACTTTTTCATATACAACCAGTTCTCATATTCTGCAAATCACCCACCATCTCTAAACAAGATTTCACTCCTGATGAAGGTTGCAAAAACCGAAATATTATAGTGGCGACATTACCATCAAGAATAAACTCATCTTTTGGAATACTCTGTGTTTTTCTATTTTTCTACATACTGTCCAATTTAATTCTCCATTTTATTCCCAATAAAAGTAAAATGATTCCTTAGTACTTATAGTTGCACAAATTTCTTGGATAATTTAAGTGAGCAACAATTAAGAAATTTATCAATTTAAACATTTTTATTTTTTGTCCTGATTGTGAGTTCTAATTGAGTAATAATTGTTATGTAATTATTTTACATCTCCAATTTGAAGAACTACCTATAAACCTAATCATTAATGTTTAATTAAATGTGAATAACATTTTAGTGTGACAAATGATTCATTAATTTTTAAAACTTTTAGTATGATCAACTTTTGAGAAGCTCACAGCGAGAGTGTGGGACAACAGCAAGCTCACTATCCATACAAAGGTACAAGTGTATAGGGCATGTGTTATCAGCACCCTCATGTATGGAAGTGAAACATGGACCCTGTACTCCCACCAAGAGTGGCGGCTAAATAGCTTCTACCTTCACTGCCTTAGATGTATACTGGGCATCACCTGGAGGACAGGATCACTAACTCAGGAGTTCTAGAGAGAGAACAGCTTGGGTTCTCTACTAAGACAGCGTCGTCTCCGATGGCTGGGTCATGTTCATGACGGATGATGGACAAATCCTGAAGGACATCCTCTATGCAGAGCTTTCATTTGGTAAAAGACAGATTGGTCGCCCCCCCCCCCCCAGCTGTGTTTCAAGGATGTCTACAAGATTGATCTCAGGTGCTTTGGCATTGCCCCTTCCCTGCTGGGAAAATTTGGATCAGGACCGCCCTCAGTGGCGGCAGGCTCTCCGTAGAGGACTGTTTATTTTTGAAGTCCCTCTGGCACAACACCATGAAGCTAAGAGGTCCAGAAGAAAGCAGTGGCAACAAAGCACTGGTTCATCAACATCTTCAGGGACAGCCTTCACATGCGACATATGTGGTTGAGAATGTTTTTCAAACATCAGACTTCACAGTTACAGGAGGCGCTGTAACTTCAGGGGCACAAAAACTATATTATAGTCTTCCGAGACTGAAATGCTAATATAATATATAAATTGTATGATCAGTTATGTATTGCAGCAACATATCCAGCTGATTATGGCCTACTGTTAGAGACTGCTTCTTTTCTTCTGAGACAGACTTCTTTTCTTTTTTTTTAAATGTTAAAACTTTCCTCTGTGTTCCAATAAGTACACATACCAAACTTGGTTGCTCTACATCAAAGGATTTTCCTGTCTATAGAAGACAAGCAAAACCTTCCTAATTATTAATATAGATATAACCTTATTTTACATTTTCAGATAAATAGAAATCTTTTTATGATGTTTTACATTCCAATGATCAAAATTGTTTTCCTTTATTTTTATTTTAATGTATCTTGTTTATTCATTTGTTTTATCTTTCAGTGCATCCAGTAAAAAATTTCAAGGTTCAGCGAAACTTTGAACCTAAAGGACCTTTGGTAGATACTTGAATTCTTTTTTAATTTTATCATTATTTTTAATCTTTAAACATTTTTAATTTATTTTTCTGATAATCTTTTTTAAAATTGTATATAAAGATTGATGATTCAAGTTGAAACTATTGAAAGATTCAAGTGTCATTAGCAGACATTTAGAAATTGGGAAAACCTTTAGTCAGATTATTTGTATCATTGCAGCACTGATATCAATATGTAAACAAATGTAAACATCGATAAAATAATTTCCTGGTTTAGAGTTAAATCCATAGTCAGACTTCTTGAGCTAACTTTGGCAATTTCTATTTATTTATAAATACCATAAATCTAATAGATACTTAGAGATAGTAGATTTAAATAAATCATTCCTTATTCTCTCATGGAGTAAAAATAAATTTCTATTTGCATCGATGCATGCTTGAGTTAATGGTTATTGTCATAGGATATGAACCTAGAGTCAGCAACCTGGTTTCAAATCCTGGAACAAGGCTGTTTGTGTTTCATTTTGTATTAATGCCCTTATCTCCCTAGCTATGGGTAAATAGTAAGGAAGACTGGGCTCTTTAGCCATGGGGTGGCAAAAGAGAATGAATATTCTGAATTCAAACCAACAGTAATCCACTGAGAAATTGACCTTGTATCACATCCTGCCCATGGTAGAGGGTTTGGTAAATACAAACTTGCATGAGAAATTATTATCTTCCTGTAAATTTAAATACATAGTGTTATTACTAAAAAAGAAAGAATAAAATCAGATTGTTACATATAGTTTAACATCAACATAATATTTTATTTACCGTACTAGCTAATATATGCAAGCATTTAAGTTTTAATGTAATAAAATATTATATTAAATTAGAAAGGCTAATGAAACTAAATAAGAATGCAGATAAAAAGATTTGAAACAGAGTGGGGTAGAATCGAAAAATAGAACAACTGAAACTTACTCTTCCATCACTCACGTCTTTCATTGCTATATTTTCCTAATTTAACTATTTAGTTAAAATAGGAAGTAAATAATAAAATTACAGTTATTTCTTCTTGTTAATGGATTTCTTTAAAGATTTATTTCTGAGATTTTTGTTCTTATTCATTAAGATAAAACCAAACAATTAGAAATCAATACTAAGCACATATTTATTAAAATCAAATTTTTAATGTCAATATACAAATTAGTCTTCTCGTTCGCACAGCTATTTTGTTGTATATATAAATACAATTGCATGTTATTAGTATGTAGATAGGGTCAACAGTATTAATAATGTAAAACAATTTTATTAATAATTCATTTTATTCATAATTTAATTAATTAAATCAAAATAAAATCATGGAGAATATGACTTTAATAGCTAAGGGAATTGTGACTTGAGTAGTAATATAGTTTCAGTTACAGACAGACAAACACACAATCTCCATTATAATAAGATGAATGATTAGTATTATTTGGATTATTCGGACTATTGTCCTCATCTTCATTGTTACCTGTACAATGTTTCGGCCAATGTACCCTCCAGCCTTCTTCAGGTATTTCTTGTCATTCACTCTGTAGAGATAAACCTAACTCCTTTATCCACTAGGCTATATTGGACATAGCCTAGTGGATAAAGGAGTTAGGTTAATACAGTTAATGGTGACAGTTATCTCTAGACTGCATGTTAAATCCGGGTCAGGGGCAGCAGTAACATAGAATAATAATTGATACAGCTTAACACCTGTACCCCAGCTATGGTTAGCGGAATGAGAATAGGATACCTCCATGGACTGAATAAAGGGTTCAAAGTTCCGTGATGGCTCCCAATTAAAACAAGAAGGTTCTCGAGTCCAACAAGAAATACCTGAAGAAGGCCGGAGGGCACATCGGCTGAAACATTGAAGATGAGGACAATAGTCCGAATAATCCAAATAATACTAATTATCAAGCCTCATCTCAAAAATTCAGAGAAAAAGATGAATGATTAATAAAACAAATAATAAGAAATAAAAGGTTAAGGAAAGTTATAGAAATGCTTCTCAGAATATAGACCACTTAGTGAGTTAAAATATGAGGATATGGTAAATTGGTGCCTTCCAGTTACCAGCTTTACAGACGAAAGATCTGTTCATATGGTGGTAAAGATATTTGCTCAAGGATAGATAATCAAATACATACATTGAATATAGCCTGTTAGAAAATAATTTTTATTAATGTTTACTCAACCTATAGATTTAGATTTTTAAAAGCTCCTATCATTAAAGCAGTATCATTGTACAAATGGTGAGTATTTAAATGTTACCAAAATACAGAAATATATTTTTGTTATTCTAGATGTTATCCAGATTAGTAGATAGTAAGACAGTTATTATAGCCTTTAGTAGCTGGGAAATTGTCAATGTCCCACATATCTCAGGAGAATTATGATTTTTCTGTTTAATACATGTAATTGGATTTTTCTAGATTGACTACTGAGATTATTATTATTATCTGAATGAATCTTTGACAGCTGAATCTAGAACTATCTATAAAAGAATAATAATGATAATAAAAAAACCCAATTGGATTAACTCTACACATGTGAAAGGTTTAAGAATACATTTATAAAAACAATGGTGAGAATAATAATGTGACTAACTCTTGGAATTAGGACAATTACTTGTATAATGTAGAAAACATATCCAGTGACTTCTAAAAATAAATGTTAGCTGAAAATTATTCCATAATTTTCCAAAAAGTAGAAAACATAACTTTGTTATTCATTTTGGATTAGCATTTCTTTTATCTTAATTTCAATTTCTTTTCATTGAAATTACACAGATAACCATGTCATAAAAAGTAGCATTTGCAAAAGTGCAGAATTAACCATATTGTCTTATTCCTCCCCCCCCCCAATACCTGGTACTGTCATCTTATCTTTGATGTTTTATTTATGCTAGAACATTATTCAGCAACCTTCTAGAATTGAATTTGAGTAAATGTCATATACTTTAGTGATGATAAAGTCCCCAAGACTAAATTCAGTTTTAGTTTTGTTTATATGAATCTTTCATGCATTATTTCTATAGCCATAGACTTTTCTTTAAGGTTTCATAAGATATAATTTTCTAATTTTTGTATACATGTTATCATAACAGCAAAAATATTGTAGTAGGATTCTTTTCTCTTTTCTCTTGATAGCATTAAAATGTTCTTACTTAGGGAATAGAGTAGTTTTCATTTGTCTGAATTTTTAAGATGAGGCTTGATAATTTGTATTATTTGGCTTTTTTTGACAGTTGTCTTCATCTTTATTATTATATACACAACATTTTGGCTGATATGATCTCCAGCCTTCTTCAGGTGATTTTTGTTGAACTTGGGAAACTTGTCATAATGCAAGTGTTCTGTTGCACTGTGTGTCCAGTTCGACACATGGTGCAACAAATATAGGGGTTGAGTTAATACAGTTCTAAGTGACAATCATCTGTAGGTTGCTGGTTCAATCCTGACCACAGGCACTAATAACATAGAATACTTGATATATATATTTACCAACCCCTCTGCACGCTCAGGATGTGACATACGGTCAATTTCTTAAGCGGAGTTTAACAGGTTTGAATTCAGAGTTTTTCTTCTCCTATGTTAAAGAGCCCAGTCTTCCCTGCTATTTACCCATAGCTGGAGGGAGAATTGGATTCATACCTTTCCCAAGGGTATTAGCACCATGTGAAATCCAAACAGCTTCGTCCAGGAATTGAACTCTGGCTGACGAGTCCATTTCCTACGACTCTAACCATTAGGCTACGCGTCTCCATATAGAATACTTAATATAGCTCAACACTTGTACCTAGTCATGGTTGGCAAAATGGGAAGTCTACCTTGGTCGATTGAATAAAAGGTTCAATTCAAAGTTCCATGAAGGCTCCAGATTACAACAGGAAGGTTCCCAAGTTTGACCAGAAACACCTGAAGAAGGACAGAGGGCACATTGTGTGAAACAATAAAGATGAGGACAGAGCCATTTTTCATTTAATTTGCAACTCAATATTGAGTAACATCCTATTTATAAATTCATATTATGAAAAATATAAGTATATATTATTATAATGGAGATTGTTTGTTTGTCTGTCTGTAACAGTAACTATATTTCTACTCCAGTCACAATTTTCGTCCATGATTTTATTTTTATTTAAACCTTAATTATTAATAAAAATTGTTTTACATTATTAATACTGTTGGTCTTATCTACATGCTAATAACATGCAATTGTATTTATATATACAACAAAATAGCATTTTACAGTGTGAAAGGGAAGGCTAATTTGCATATTGATATTAAAAATTGGATTTTAATAAATATGTGCTTAGTATTATTGATTTCTAATTGTTTGGTTTTATTTTAATAGATATGAGAAAAAAATCTCAGAAATAAATCTTAAAAGAAATCCATTAACAAGAAGAAATAACTGTAATTTTTTACTTCCTATTTTAACTAAATAGTTAAATTAGGAAAATTTAGCAATGAAAGATGGGAGTGATGGAAGAGTAAGTTTCAGTTGTTCAATTTTTCAATTATACCCCCTGTTTCAAATCTTTTTATCTGCATTCTTATTTAGTTTCATTAGCCTTTCTAATTTAATATAATATTTTATTACATTAAAACTTAAATACTTGCACCTGGAGTGTTCATATATTTGCTAGTTATAATTAATTGCAAATAAATAAATACTTTATAATTGTATTTGA
Organism: Doryteuthis pealeii; assembly: GCA_023376005.1. NCBI lineage: Eukaryota > Metazoa > Mollusca > Cephalopoda > Myopsida > Loliginidae > Doryteuthis > Doryteuthis pealeii. The sequence continues at coordinate 24,023,619 of CM042152.1, forward strand.
TACTTGGTCTTCCTTGAGAAATTGTAATGATCAGTGAGTGCAAACAAAGACCAGTCTCCCACACACAATTATTAAGTAGTAAATCTGATTAGAATTTGTTGTATTCTCTAAATTCAAACATCTTAACACTATTACATTAATGAAAATCTTGTTACAAAGAGCCATTTTTGCAATGTTATGGTAACTTACATACAAAAATCAGATCATTATAATATAGCATGGGGTGTAAATTCATGCTCACTTCAATCCTTATATTTTCTCAAGAGAAATTTTAATTGCTAATTTTAGAGTTTTTCTCCTTATTTTATTTATTCATTTATTTGCAATTAATTATGATATAAATTCTATGAGTAGTATATGACTCAACAAAGACCTTATTTAAGCAAGTACAAATGAAAATTATTTCTGTTTATACTGATGTTGGAATATAGGGTTTAAATATATTTACACAAAGCTTCAACTAATTATTCCAGAGATTCTTACACAGAAAACAGAAAATTGTTTTTATATTGTTATTAAATAATGAATACATTTTTATTGTTATGGGATTAATATATTCACAAAAGACAACAGGTCTTTTTTTTCAGTTAATCACTCTGTATATTATTAAGAATTATCTTTTGTTTTTATTTTTGAGAAATGAACTGAACTCTCCTTGCTACTTAAAAATAATTTTATGCACTTCACACTATTTGAAAGCTTCTCATCCTAATAATTTATTGAAAAAGGTCATTGGACACAATACAAATTGAATTTCAGCTATATCAGATTTTTGATGACTTTCCAGGTTATGCCATATTGTGAATCAGTTGTTTTAAGTCTTATTGATTACCTTTAAACTTAAAATTTTGGCAGTAAAAAGTGTTTGAAACTACTTGAGAAATCATATAATGCTAAAAAAGAAACACAAAAAACTCTTTCCCTTCCTCCTCATACTACTACTATTAATGATGATGATGATGATAGAATATGTGTCTCAATTGTGATAAAGTTGTAAAGGGAAGAAAATAAACAATGAGGAAAGAAAAATTCTGTATCAGATTTGTGAGCCAACAACCTTCTTATTTTTATATCTACTTACATATAAAAAATGTGATGAATATATTGTTGGCTGTCAACTTGTGTTCGAGTAAGACCATTTCCTGTTTTTTTTATTTTTTTATTTTCTCAGTTGAGTGCCAGTAGCATTTGACACTCTATTCTTGTGTTTTCTGAGATGACTCACCAGGCCAGCCCTTGAGAGACATACTCTTCCACATAAACTACATGTTGGAACTTCTCCACTTTGAATGTTGTTGGGTTGAAAATTACCCTTCATCAATGAAAAAAAATGGTGTTATTTTACCTTAGGTATTAGGGTATTGTGATATATATATATATATATATATATATATATATATATATATATATAATATATAATGAATAGTGAATGAAAAAATGAGAAAAGTATTTGCATGGAAAGGTGCTCAATGCTAATAAAGCAGAGCAGTTTTATAATTAATGTTGATATTATGATTTCACACTCATAACTTCAAGTTTCTTGGTAGTCCAATCATCAGATGAGAAGTGGTTGAGATGTAAAAAACCAGTCGTGAAATGGTAAAAATCAAATTTTGTAGTGTTTATATGCAGCGTTTTTCACGCGATGGGAAATGCAAAGCTAAAAATTGTTTTTTTAAACTGTGGCTTGTTTAACGTTTATGTGACGTGGATTGTATTCACGTGATGTAATGTCATGACGTTAAATTTGTATTTAAAAAACATTATAATCAAACAAACTTGCATTTTGCAAGTTTGTTTGATTATAATGTTTTTTAAATACAAATTTAACGTCATGACATTACATCACGTGAATACAATCCACGTCACATAAACGTTAAACAAGCCACAGTTTAAAAAAACAATTTTTAGCTTTGCATTTCCCATCGCGTGAAAAACGCTGCATATAAACACTACAAAATTTGATTTTTACCATTTCACGACTGGTTTTTTACATCTCAACCACTTCTCATCTGATGATTGGACTACCAAGAAACTTGAAGTTATGAGTGTGAAATCATAATATCAACATTAATTATATATATATATATATATATATATATATACAAATATAATATTATTATTAGAGGAAAAATAAAGGGTCTACCATGGTTTCAATCAAATTGAAATAATTTCTTCAGGACCTTACCCAACATTCACTAAGTCGATGTAATTCCTTAATTAAATTAAATTTAAACTAAATTTAAAAACATTTTACCTATTTTAGGTAAAATGTTTTTAAATTTAGTTAACAAACACTTTCCAGACAACCACATATTACATAAAATCTTTAACAAAAACAATTTAAAGATTAGTTTATCTTGCACAGATAATATAGAAAGGATTATTAAGAAACCCAATAATAAATTTCTTCTCTGACTCCCTATTGTTCGTGAAATCCCAACTTCAGTTATTATGGAAGAACGCCTGGACTTTCCTCAGCCTCTTTGATTCCATTCGTTTCTCCAAATATTTGTCCAACAATGGCACTTTTTTGCGTAGAAAGTTAGTTTCTAATAATGAAAAATTCTTGCAATTCCTTATTAGAAAGCGGTTTGGTCGTACTGTCACATCCGACAGACATATATTCAATATTTCCAACTATGTCTTGTCGGACAGTGAAAAATTAGTCTTATCGAGAGGGCTTAGTTTTTGTGTCCCCTACTCGTACTAATAGTCTAACGACAATTTTCACTGAATTTTAATTATTATTTCTGCAGGTCATTAAACACTGCCCTGTTTCCCAATCCAGTGTGACATATCTCAAATCTCGTTTGGCTGAATTAGCCCACGAACTTGCTAAGACCCCAGTTGCTTCCAACCAATTCCTGTGGCAGAGGAATCACTTTGAAGTAGCAAAACATTTAAAACGCAACACCGACATCCTACTTATAAAACCTGATAAAGGTGCCGGTGTTGTCATTTTGAACCGCCATGACTATTACCACAAAATGTCTACCATTTTGGATGACCCTTCCAAATTTCTCAGGCTTGGTGATTTGTCTTTTGATGACACACCAAAAACTGAGATTAAATTACAGAAACGTTTTCTTGATCTCCACAAGAAAAAAATTATCTCCAAAGAGGTTTATGATCTAATACGTCCAGTCGGTTTGCAGAGACCTAGATTATATGGTTTACCCAAAATACATAAACCTGATGTTCCTCTGCAACCCATTTTGTCAATGGTCCATTCTGCCCAACATGCCTTAGCAAAATGGTTTGTCCAGTTACTTAATCCAGTCTTAGAATTTTATTCTGAATACTGCATTAGTGACTCCTTTTCCTTTTCTTCCATAATCCATCAGCTTTCTCCCTGCGCTGACACTCAATACATGGTGTCTTTCGATATTGTCTCGTTATTCACCAATATTCCCCTTAACGAGACAATCTCCATATGTGCCGACTTTTTGTATTGTAGCAAGCCTAAGTTTACTCCATCCTTCCCTGAACACATTTTTGTCGAATTGATGGAACTTGCTACCAAGTCGGTTTCATTTAGTTTTAATGACACCATGTACCGCCAAATTGACGGCATTAGTATGGGATCTCCCCTCGGCAGTCTTTTGGCCAACATTTTCGTCGGTTTTCACAAACAACTCCTTTTCAATTTATATTTACTATCGCTATGTTGATGACACTTTTGCTATTTTCAAGTCACGTACTGAACCTGTAACATTCTTTAATCAACTCAATACTTTACATCCTTCTTTATCTTTCACTATTGAGGCTGAAATCAATAATAAATTGCCTTTCTTGGACGTATTAGTTGAAAAGAATTCGTCGGTTTTCTTAACTAGCATTTATAGAAAACCAACATTTACTGGGCTTTATATAAGTTGGGATGCCTTTGCCCCTAAATCGAGGAAGATCAACTTAATCAAGTGTCTGACGTTTAGGGCCCTTAAAATTTGTTCCAGTAGTAAAGTTGAAGGAGAATTTAAGCAGATTAGAAATTTGTTCTCGAATAATGGATATCCAGATGACATTATTGATAAAATCATTAATCAGACTGTAAACAAATTTAAAAGTCACAAACCTTTTGGCCCTTCTAAATATCCTGTTTACGTCCGACTTCCATGGATCGGCCCAGCCAGTCAGACCATTGCCAATAAGATCTCTTCCTTGGTTACGTGTTGCTACAATGCAGTAAAAGTACAACCTATAATTACCACCCAACCTGCATTTCGGTCTTTCCACAAAGATGTACACCCAATCTTCCATCAAAGTAACGTAATTTATAAGTTTAAATGCCAATGTAATTTGGTATATATTGGGCGTACATCCCAAAGACTCGAAATTAGAATGAAGCAGCATGTCCCTCGAGTACTTCGCAATGCCATCGCAAACAATAAATCCGGGCTATCCCAAGCATTTGACTCAGCGATCGCTGAGCACCTTTCTATAAATGCTTGTTTGTCTGATTATACAGATGAGTGCTTCTCCATTTTGCACAGAGCTAGGTCTAAACAACATCTAGCAGTCCTTGAGGCTGTCAGTATTTCTTTTCTTAGACCTACTCTGTGCAGACAAACACCGAGACACTCCATTTATCTGTTGGGAGGCATAACATAACCCTGGTTTAACCTAGGGCACACACACATACCCCTCTTTCCCCATTATTTTTTTTGTCACCCCCCCCCCACTGGTTTACCCCATTTGTTCTTAACATTCTTTACATTCTGACTTTAAATTGTCAACCGGTGTAAATACTTGAAAAAGTACCGGTCGAAAAGGCCTTCGTATCCCCTTTATTTTATATTTTATTTCATAATACCTCCTCATTTTATATATGATTCCTCTACTTTTAGTAGTTTACAAATAATAAAATAATAAATAGCCATACACAAAATAGAAATAATAGTCAGGATAAACAGAAGGAATGTAACTGTTGAAACTCTACAATGTGCCCCACAAAGGGAAGATGCTTGACTAAAAGCGTTATTTACCAGGCTTCAGTAATATCTGCCCAAAAGCCAAATATAATTAAATTCTATGTGGGATGCACAAAGTCGGAGTTCAAAATTAGATTTACAAATCATAAGCATTCATTTACTTATATTAAGCTTAGAAATGCAACAAATTTATATCTAGATATATTTGAGATTTAAAAGATAAAAATATGACACCAATTCTTGTATGGAATATCCTACGAAAATCAAATGTGTGCAAATCTCTAAATGATCCATGCTACCTTTTTCTACAAGAAAAGTTAAGTATAATTTAATTCCCGGATAAGAAAAACCTTTTAAATGATAGATTTGAATTGATTAGCAATTGTAGACATAGGTTGGGTCGCTCACTAAAATATTGTTAGAACTACATTACTAAATTTAACTAAATAAATTGAATTTTTTTTTCTTAAATAGGTATTCATTTTAAATAGGATAAATACTAAAAAGAACAATAAAAACTATGAATTAGTAATATTAAACCCCTAAAATATAATTAGAATTAAATTTTAACTGCTTTTACTAGCTATTATTTATAATCAGAATTAAATTGATAACAATATAGAAATGAGAATTAAGGAATGAATACACGTGTGGAACAATACATTGTTTTTTCTCAATTTTCATGTGCAGGCCGCACACAAAGATTGAGAGAAAAATAATGTAGCGTTCAACTGTTATTATCCAAAAAATATCTTTAATTTAACTAAGGAATTACATTGACTTAGTTAATGTAGGGTAGGGTCCTGAAGAAGTCATTTCAATTTGATTGAAACCATGGTAGACCCTTTATTTTTCCTCTAATAATAATATTATTAGTATTACTACTGGTCTGTATTTTTAATATATTGAGCACTTTTGAAAATATGAGTTAGTGATGCATAGGTTGTATGTGCAGAACTCAAGGAGACATTGCCCATTCTCATTCATTCTACCAATGCCATGGTAACTCAAGCAAGGTAGCCAGGAGTGGTGGTCTGCACCAACACTTGCATTAAAGTCACCAAGCAGGTAAAGCTGATCTTGCTTGGGGATGTTTTTTTACAGTCAAATCAAGCTCATCATAAAATTAGACTTTTATTTCTTGAGGGGCACTAAGTGTTGGTGCGTAGTGAACAGGTCTCATGGTAGAGGGTTAAGATTCTCTCTGAGTCATCTGTGGGTGGTGCTATTGTTCCCAGTAGAGTGTTCTTGACTGTAAAGCTAACTCCATGTTCCCTGGTTTCACCAGGAGGCTTCCCTTGACAGAAAAAGGTGTAATCTCTCTCTTTCAGTGAGCCTGATGAGAGAAGTTGGGTTTCTTGAAGAGTAGAAATGTCGATTTGTCTCTTCAAGCGTTCATTATAAATAATTGAAGTTTTGCGGGCATCTCTTATGTCCAGTGGGTTGTCAGTTTGTCCGGGCGTCATGGTCCTAACATTCCAGCATCTGAGGCATAATGCTAGAATCTTTGTTTTATTTGTTTTGTTTGGTGCATATGTTTACAACCCACTTATTAGGATGAATCCCTTAGCTTTATGCACCCAATGAAGCAGGCAGGTTAGGGCAGGACAACATTTAATTGGCTGTGGCTGTCCAGCTTGAGGTGGACCGTAGCTGTCCAGTGAGATGAAGATATCTCTCCCACCAATGAAGATCACATCTCATGCCCAACTCTACACCAAACAAGAAAGGGCTTATAACTGGTAACTGCTGACCAGCCATGCTGTGCCCTCACTGCACAGTGTAGCTGAAGTTTCCCCTCCAGGGTACAAAAAGGCTGGGCAAGATGTATGGAGACCCTTTGTTGCCCAAGCGACAGCCCCCCCCCTCTCTGCCCCGCTGGCGTGATCTGAAGGAATGGTGAACCAATATATTCATTGTCAGTTTGGCTGCAGGAGTTGCCAGATAGTGTTTTACACACTGAACTGCCTAACAGAGTCCAAGCCATGATTTCTGTCAGGGTTTTCTCCCTTAGCCTTTTCCTCTCCAGAGGATACCCACAAGGCAGTGGGGGACTATTTAGACATAAACCTATAGGTTGGACAGTGATTGGTGGATGCCAGGGTGTATTCATACACCAACAGGCCTGCATGAAGCGCCTTTAGAGCCCACTGCTGTTTCGAGATCCCCTACAGTTAGCCTGAGTCTGTAAGATTGATATTTATCAATAAGTATTCCTTAGGTGGTCTTACTACGCACCTGGATACCAACCTAGGTATTTCTTTGTCTCCGTGTTGATGTGCTAGATGGCAGTTGAGTGAGAAGCTTCCTCCTCTGCCCTTTGACAGGTTTTGATTTTCATCCTGATGGGTGTCTAGCCACCCTCTTCACCAGGCAAGCTTGGTGGGGGTACCAGTTTAGTCGCCGATGATCTGACTATGAACTTATACTATGATACATTGTATATGCAACGATTAATTTTGTTCAAAAGCAGTATACGGTTCCCTCTTAATCATTTTCTTTTTTCTTAGAGAAATTTATGTGGACACATTCAGGCAATCCCAGCAAATGTTTCAAAGTGTTCTGATTCAAATTTATCAATAGTTAATTTGAAAAATTCCTGAAATAACATGAAAAGCTTCTTTTTTCTTTTGTGTTCTTTTGTGTGTACCTTTTGTGTTCAAAACCAAATAACTGCATGAATTCCACACTCGGCAGTAGCATTAATCGGGAGTTCCATTAGAAATGACTGCCAAGCCAAGACTGAGTGTGGTGCAACAAACAACAGCCAATAGCCACAAAATCAGTTTCCCTGTGTCCCTGCCACTTTGGAGATGTTACTGTTTGGGAGTGTGTACATATATAAATATAAATATATATATACACACACATATGTGAGTGTGTGTAAGTGTGTGTGTTTATATATATCTATGTGTGTATGTATGTGTAAGTAGTAGCAATTGACTTCACCAAAAAATTCACCATGTCACTTCAATATTCGTAGTACCTTCCATTCATGTTGATCACTTTTTATTGAGCAACTTGCCCACGTATACAAATCAACAATGATCTTAAAAGGACTTGTTCCACACATGCACAGTGACTACACCCTTCCCTGATCTTATGATCATAAAAGGTACAGCTGGGGCAGGTCACTTCTAACATACTTCTCTTGTAGGGAACAGCATTGGCTTGGTCATTTTGGCAATCATGACAACTCATCAAGCCGGGTTCATCTGTAGACGATTTGTGGTCATAAAGGGAGCAGCACCGGCTTGGTCATCTAAGCAATCACAATGCACTCTTTTGCCAGGCTCCTTGACAGATGGCGACAGCAGACATCATGTGCTAAAACTAGCACTTGTATACAGATAATGTGTCATCAGACAAATCATCATCGAATGTTTCTGCCAAGGATGATCCTATCCGGATCAGACCACACTTTCCTCAGAGGTGCTCTCACTTTCTTGAGAGTGTGTCACTGGAAAGGGGTGCAAGTCTTTCATGTGACATGGGTCGCATCAACCAATTGTGACTGTTGACTCCAGTTACGCCATCTACTGAATCTCGTGGTGCATCTGCTATTCGGGACCCTAATCCATTATAACGTCCCCCACTTTGTAAATCCATGCAGTTCATGTGGAGTACAGCATCAGTCTCTTTGACTCTGCCATGGTATGTGTGTATCATGTCAGCTCGCACTGAGGAAGTCGAAAACATCATCTTTGGGATTATATATTGTCCGAACACAGTCTCCTGTATGGTTTAATTTGCTTCCTGGCTGCAATGGTCTTTATAGTTCTTTGACCACCTTTCAACAATTCTTTTTCCTCATAGGACCATCAGAGCACATCAGAGATGTAACCACACTCTCCAATCTTTCAGGAAGTTTCTGAAGCTTCTGCAAGTAAAGGCTGTATCATTGTCAGTTAAAAAGCTCATTCAGTGGTCCCGCTTGTAAAAAACAACTTCCAATTGATGGGCCACACAGTATTGGATGGGTTGCTATATAGCAACTTGAGAGGTCTACTGTCAATGATAGGAAGTGTCCACCACCATAGGGAGTAATGTCCATTTCCAGCCAATTCCAATGAGTGTCCTCATCCCAGGTTTCCTTCCTCCAGTACATTGGTGCTGGATTGATCTATTGACACACCACACATAATATTTTTGTTGATGGACTGTTAAGCTTTATCCCAGGGTGCCTACTACATTAGTGAATGTCTAATATCTGGGACTGGTCGCTTCTCTCTCAAGGTGTTTCCCTGCACTCCACAACAACATGCCCAGTCTTATTACATCAGAAATATTGCACTGTTTGTTGGGACTGTAGTGATCAGTGAGTAGCCACCTCTGAGAGTCCCTGCAAACAATTGCTGGACGAGTGATTGAGTCTAGAGCAATTATAACAGATGATCACATGCTTTCCTACTCAGTTGGCGCATGGATTGGTTGAGCACTATCAGTGATTTCTTCAGGTTCCTCAGTGTCAGTCATGATGGGCCATACTCAGGCCATTTGTTCTACTGTCATGGTATCCATTCATGAATGTATGCATTGAACAAATTGGGAGTCTAGGCAGCCTGTTTTGATATGTTGCAAATTCACTTTCTCCTCTTTGTTTAGTTGCTGGTATACAATTACAGGCATAATGTCCATATCAACACAACATCCTGTTCTCTTATAAAGGTTGCATAACATCTCAAAGTACCAAATCCACTGTATGATTGGTTTGTTTGTACAGCCCCCCCCCCCCGATTTAATCGATAGTCAACTATTCTGTCCATGATGCACAAAAAACTAAGTGAAAGAACTTCAATTTGCCAAAATTACATGTAAGTTGCAGCATTTCCCAAAAAGAATTCAGTCTTGCACATTTCGCTTTAATACTTACTGTTCATGTGGTTCATTTTTATTGAGCTACATGCTCATCCATGCAAATCCCTGATGGTCTTACGAGGTATGTCAAAAAAGTTCCAGGACTGTGTCACAAAAAATTTATTTCAAATCAAAACTACAAACTACAAGTTATCCTCTTTAAGTAATCACCCTGAAGTCTCATGCACTTCCCATCCTTCTCTGTCATGCTTGCATGGACTCCTGAAAGGATTCTTCCAGGATTCTCCGTAGCTCTGTCGTAACGGTCTTTTGATGTCGTGCACATCCCTTGATGGGAAGAGGAAAAAATCACATGAAGCCAGGTCAGGTGAATAGGGAGGTTGCTCTGCAGAGTGATGTTCTTCTGGGCCAGGAACTCTCGGATAATCAGGGCAGTGTGGGCAGGTGTATTGTCTTTTAATGTTTAAAAAAAGAGTTAGAAAAATGTGTTTAAAAGAAATTTAGTTTAAAAAAAATTTTTTTAACACCACAAGAATAAATAAAACAAAATGTCTTTGGTATAAAATGATCCAACAAGGATTGACATGCCGTTAAATCCAACCAACCAACCAAAATGAGATAATAAAAAAAATTCATTTTGTTGTGTAAGAAACAATGAATAGGTGTATTTTTTAAGAAGTGATGTACAGATTTAGATCTGAATGTAGCATCATTTTATTAGTCATAGGTTTAAGATGATGCTGCATGGCACGTTGCCAGTGATTATGAGGTCATTCATCAATATGATTGGTTTATCTTGGAAAATGCCCAATGTAGCATTGGGTACATGAGGCAATATTCTGCTTTAGGTCAAGTTTGTGGGGTAGAAAATCATTCACATTTAAATCCTATTGAACCCTGAAGCACTTTATGCTACTTCTATAAAATTTACTCCTTAACCTATAGAATTGGTAAAAGAATCCCCCGAATGAGAAAAAGAGGTGCTATCTTTTCATGTAGAATATGAAATATGTTTTTTGAAAACTAAATAACTAAATAAACTAAACTGTAATATGCCAATTATTTAAAAAATCATTTAAGGTCAGTACTTCTGTTTTATTTAAAAACATAATCTAATTTTTTCACTTCTAAATTACATTTTTTATTTATAATATAAAAGTAAAAAGTCGTCGGGACGGCCTAAAGTCGGTATCAGTCTGTCAGCGAGGGAGTCTATCCCTTTTTCAATATCGCTAGACCACGGAGATTGTTTTGACTGAGGTGGAGCGCCACACCTACCATCAGCTCCTTACTTTACCGCACAGATCCCTGTGCTACTCATACGCTGAGTTGGCGGGGACCGGTATCGAACTAGGAACCTTGTGGTTTCTAGCCGAACGCTCTACCGACTGAGCTAACCATATATATATATATATATATATATATAACATAAATGTCTAGTATATGCTTACATATTCATGTTTTTCTGATATAATTGTTTTTCATAAATTTTTCAATACGTTTGACAATGTTTAGAAAGTAAATACTTATATTCATATACAAAAATGCATTAAATATAATGTAACAGTAAAAACATGTTCAATTTTTTAGTCTAAACAATTGCATAAATCTGTGATAACTTCTTTTGATTTCCTTACTAAGATTTTTTCAGTTATACAATCTTTTTTTTCTTCTTTTTTAGGTGAATTCAGAAATTTTATACTGGATGGCTTGATAATTGGGGACTAAAGCATCACACTGTAGATGCTGTGAAATTGTCACTAGCCCTTGACTTGATACTTAAATTGGGAGCTAATGTTAACATGTAAGTTGCTATGTACCCAGATTATAAGATATATCATTTTCTTACAAGCTGCAAAATAATTTTAAATTAGACTTAAATATGAATCTATATGGTAAATATTACTAATAATCAATTTTAGGATGAATCAGTGCAATTAGACATTTCTTCATTTATAATTATACTGAACCTTGATGATATTTATAAAACAAAATCCTAAAAAAAAAAGCATAGCTTAGTGTTACTAATTTAAATTCCCACTTGTAAGGTGAGCTTTCAGTTAATAATTTCAATTCAAAAATATTTTGTCTGAAATGAACCTATAAACATTCACTATCAATTGCGATATATATTTTTTTCTTTAGGTACATGTTTGAGGAGGATCAACTTTGGATTCTGGAATGGTAATTTTTCTATTCCTTTTCTTTATAACTCATATTTTTGTATAAACTTCCTCCTCCTACTTCATGATTTTGTTCTTTTCTCTTTTTTTTTTCCTCCCCTCATTCTCTTTGTCCTCCACTATTCTTCAGTCTTCTCTTCTTTTTCACTCTTTCTTTTTAAAATATTTTTCTTCCTCTTCTTTAAAAAGAAAAATAAATCTATCATAATACACTGATCAAAATCAATTTAAAGTTTTAGCCATACTAAAATGTCAGTTGATAGGAAATGTTCATTAAGGAGAATTTCACACATATCTGTACAGAGGATGTACATTAAATGGAAGAGATATTATTACTATTGTCAGTGCTGATATTGATGTTTGTATCTTAGTTTTATTTGATACATAACTGAAAAATACACAAAGAAAAACATATGAAAGGTGGATATATTTATTTAACAAAAATATTATTTAATTACAATTAATACAAGACATGCTGAAAGAGAATATACATAAAAGTTATTTATTCACAATATTGGAAAAAAAACAAATATAGAATAATTATTATAGTAGTGACTCAATGCTAAAAATTATTCAATAGAAAGATTTGGTAAGAATAATATACTGGCTAAATATTGGTAATGTAGGAGAAATGGAATTACTTTACTGATTTATCTAAATGACTAAGTTCCTAAGAAATTTGTTAGTAATATGGAAAGAGAAAAGATACAAATTCAAGACAGATTTTTAATCCCTGAAATATGCAAGAGGGCTTAACACTCTGATAAGGGTATGAGAGATATCCAATTCCATGTCCATGCTATTAAATAATGCATATATAGTTGTAAACAAAGGTCTTATTTGCCAAAATTTGTGTCAAGAACTCTAAGTTTGTGTGTTTCTTTTATATTATAATTTATATGCAGCTATTAAATATCCTATTATATGGAACTTAGTGTGCAAGTCTCATTGATCTACACTGAGTGGAAAATATATAAAATATTATGTAAGTTATTTCTAAACACAGAGTAGCAGTTGTATTTGAGTTGCTACACAGTCATCACACTCTCTTTTTACAATATTTAAAATTTTAAGAGTTGTATAAATTTATTAATTTTTTTAATAAAAGTGTGACAAGAGAAATCACGCACATGGTAGCTCAAAGCATGCACGAATATGTCTACATGTAAAATGAGATCGGGGGGGGGAGTGTAACGGCGATTAGGGAGATTGAACTTACATCCTCCTGACTGAGCCGTGGCTTGACGTCAGACACCTCGTTGGCACGCATTTGAATTATTAGTGTGATTGACTCGGATGTGGGATTTTAGTATGATTATTTAAGGCCTGCCTTAACACACGGGGTAGTTGCTTTCCAGTCTTGCTGATGAGGCAGTGACATAATGACAAGGAACAAGAGGTGAGTGAAGCTTGGTGTAGGACTGCTAGAAAAAATTGTTGCAGGTGAGAAGGACTTGTCAGGAGAAGCTGGAAGAACATCTGTTTTCAGTGAGAGATCTGGCTGTCCAACCTGATGGAAATGGTGGAAGGACGACCAAAGGACATAGAGTAGATGAGGCTCAGTTGAAAGAAGGCGTTCACAAACAATGCGTTCGCAGCATACAGGAAAGCTGACTATGGGTCAGGTGGGCTCGCAACACGTAGACGTCTACACCAACAAAATCAGGCAGTTGATTGGATTGTTTCAAGGCGTCAAGGCGATAGGCTGGAAAGGCTCACGAAACTGACTTTTGTCACGGGTTTCCTTGACACCATCTCCATGGAACTTCAACGGAGCCAAATATTCGAAACCCTGACCCATGGGGGATCTGATAGCAAGAGCTGACGATGACTGGGGACCAAAGCCGGGATGTAGCTGCAGCCTGTGCGCTCACCCCACAGTAGTGCAGGAGTGGCCCCAGTGCCAGTGGTGACCTGTTACAGGTGCAATGGTAAAGGTCACCTCGCAAAGAAACTGCCGAAAGTGCAAAACGCAGTGTTACCGATGCAGCAAATGTGGGCACTGGGCCCCGGGCCTGTTTGGGAATGAGCTAGGGTACAAGGCATTAGTGCCAACCTTCTCCCTGACAAATCTAATGCTGCACTCCGTGGCAGGCATCTATGTTTGATGGGACATGGTGTTTGGTGCTAATTGTTACAATTATTTGCGGACAATTGTGGATGCAGATCAGTACCACAGTCCTTGAGGAAAGCAAGAAGTGGATGTTTGTGACAATTGGAGAGCGCCCCGTGTTGTTGCATGGTTGGAGTGGTCTCCATATTCACAAAGGTGATTCTGCCAAGATTGATGTGTTGGTGGTGCGTGGCAAACCACTGGCGTTTGATCTGCTGTTAGGGATCGATTGCAATAAAAGCATTGGGAGGTCATTGTTGTTGGGCCAACAGGATCAGTACAGCTCGGTGATGGGAAGAACCGCTATGTATGCAGCATTTCCATCAATGCACCTGATTTCACGCCACTTTCGGCCATCAGAGTTGAAACCGTGGACTGCGTCTTGGAAGTGGTCTGAGTATCCGCACACCTGAAGGGTTGCACAAATGGAGTGTCAAGAATATCTGGTAGCAGCAGAGATCCGAAAGGATTATAAGTGGGAGCTCTACACTTTGGATAGGCAATGGTTGCTCATGCCATACTCAGAGACAAGCGGACCTCCCAAAGGCTAATTTCCACTTGAAGAATAATTAAAGTCCAATTACCGTTGAACTGGGAAGACAAGGCAGCAAACGGTTGTAACTTAAATACAATCCTGAAAGCCACAAAGTCCACTGCAAAATGACAGAGTATATATAAGCCTCACCCAGTGTCACTCCAACCCCTAAGCCAATGCCCTCAAAAATACCCTGTGCAATTATCAAGATTACTCCCCTGTAATCGGCAGGTCGAAAGGAACTAATTCCACCTCAAAGGCCGCTACGCCCGCGCAATGGGTGAGAAGGGGAAGATAAAAGAATAATTAAGTCCATTACCAGTCGACTGGGAAGACAGGCAGCAAACAGTTATACTCAATACAATCCCGAAAGCCCAAAGTCCACTGAAAAATGACAGAGTATATATAAGACTCAACAATGTCATTCAAATCAGGCATCAAGCATTCCAATCAGAAACTCAAAGAATGGAATCAACCAAATCACCCAGATTCATGGATGGATCAATTCTTGAGTCCTAATTATACCAACTGTCTTGGACACTGCTTGATGGTACTAGTTTGCTGTTATTCAAAACCAAACAGTAAGGCCTAACTGACATTCAATACCCTGATGGCTGACTACAGCAGAACAAAACAAAAGTACGTCCAGTGATGGACTATTCCGGAAGCTCAATCATCATGTGAATGCGTTCGTGCCATATATAGAATGTCTACTTGGCTAAACTGCGCAATGTGACAGAAAGGTGCTAAGGTATTTCTGCTGACATCAGGAGAGCGTAAACGTCCAGGGTATGTGTCCACGAGACACTGTGGCCATACAAGATCCGTGAAGATTGACGGAAAAGAACTGTCTGACTCATTTGGGGGTCATCCTAAATGTGGCTCCCCTTATGAAAGGCCATTGTCAGCACAGTGCTGTTGCAGGAAGAAGCGTGGCGGCAGCATCTGCTTACTTGACGACATGCAAAATGTCTAACGAAGTATGTAACCCACACCAGAGAACATTTGCGCAGTTGGTTTGAATGCAAGGGCCCAGACGGTTGGGAGTTGATACGCACGGGTGCTGGGATTGGTGGTCAGGATGGAACATAGTTCCAGAAAGCTCCCAGTGGTCATTAATGCAATGGACAGTGTTTCTCTTGTGTTGCGGAGGCCGTCCGGCACTTCCCGTGTGCAGTTGCTTTGTATGGCTTGCCAAGAATACTCAGAGGAGAGCAAAGTTTGGTCCACTAAAGGGCTGGGATATGAAGCAAAAAGACACCATCCTCCAGCGTATGGATGTTCGAGACTGTGGATCTGTGCAGCGGGATGAATCTGGCCCGTGTGGATTGGTGCAGGACAGCAGGAGCTGAACGTGTGGGTCGATGCCAGTTCTTTAGTAACGCAGAAGTAGCCTTGGAAGAATCATGAGACAGTGCTGAGGATGCTTGTTGGCTGTGACCTGAAAACAATGGTCTCAACACATCACTTAGCCTCCTGATAAGATCTTGCTTGCTGCCTTGGTATGGACTCAACGCTTTTCCAGTCAGCGTGTCCGATCCCAGTGGTACACGCACACAGAATCTGTCTTTATGTGTAGTACCTTGCCACTGGAGAGCCAGATTGATGCTTCAATTGGCGTCAGTTCGGCTAAAAGTGTGTTTGGAACATTGTTTTCAGGTCACAGCCAACAAGCATCCTCTAACACTGTCTCATGATTCTCCAAAGCTACTCTGGTTACTAAAGAACTGGCAATCGACCCACACGTTCAGCTCCTGCTGTACATGCACCCAATCCACACGGGCCAGATCATCCCGCTGCACAGATTTCCACAGTCCGAAACATCATACGCTGGAGGATGGTGTCTTTTGGGCTCATCATACGCCCTTAGTGGACCAAACTTGCTCTCCTCTTTGATAGTTTCCTTGCAAGCCATAACAAGCCAACAGGGGGGGGGTGCACAACCTGGGAAGTGCCTGACAGGCCTCCCACACAAGGAGACACTGTCCCATTTGCCCCATAATGACAACTGGGAGCTTCTTGGAACTAATGTCCATCCTGAACCAACCAATCCCAGCACCCGTGCGCTATCCCCAACCGTTCTGGGCCCTTGCACTTCAAACCAAAACTGCGCTAAATGTTCTCTGGTTGTGGGTTAGCATCTTCGTTAGAACATGATGTCGTCAATGTAAGCAGATGCTGCGCGGCCCACCAGCTTCTTCCCTGCAAATCAGCAACTGTGCTGAACAAGGCCTTTCATAAGGGGAGCCAACATTAGGATGAACCCCAAATGAGTCAGACAGTATCTTTCCCGTCAATCTTCACGATCTTGTATGCCACAGTGTCTCGTGGACCATACCTGGGACGTACGCTCTCCTGATGTCCAAGCAGAATACCTTAGCACCTTTCGTCGCATTTGCCGGCAGTTTAGCCAGTAGACATCTTATTGCGCACAGAACGCATCAACATGATGATTGAGCTTCCGGTAGTCCATCACTGAATACTTTTGTTTTGTTCAGGGGGGGGGGGGGGGGGGGGGGGGGGGGGGGGGGGTGCTGTAGTACAGCATCAGTGGTATTGAAGCAGTTAGCCTACTGTTTGGTTTGAATAACAAGCCAACTAAAGTACCCTCAAGCCAGGTTGTCCATGACAGTTGTATAAAATAGGAACCTCAAGAAAGATCCATCCATGAATCTGGTGATTGGTGATTCCATTCTTGAGTTCTGATTGGATGCTGACTGCCTGATTTGAATGACAATGTTGAAGTCTTATATATACCTCTGTCATTTTTCAGTGGACTTTGTGGCTTTCGGATTGTATTGAGTTATAACTGTTTGCTGCCTTGTCTTCCAGTTCGACGGTAATTGGCTTTAATTATTCTTATTTCCCCTTCCTCCACCCATTTGCGCGGGCGTAGCGGCCTTGAGGTGGAATTAGTTCCTTTCGACTGGCCGATTACAGGTGGAGTAAATCTTGATAATGCACAAGGGTATTTTTGAATGCATTGGCTTAAGGGGTTGGAGTGACAGCTGGTGAGCTTATTATACTCTGTCATTTTGCCAGTGGACTTGTGGCTTTCAGGATTGTATTAAGTTACAACCGTTTGCTGCCTTGTCTTACAGTTCAACGTAATTGCTTTAATTATTCTTCAAGTGGGAATTACCCTTTGGGAGGTCAGCTTGTCTTCTGAGTATGGCATGAAAGCCAACATTGCCTATTCCCAAGTGAGAGCTCCCACTTATAATCCTTTCGGATCTCTGCTTTGGCCCCCCTACCAGATATCTGACACTCCATTGTGCAACCCTTCAGGTGTGCGATACTCAGACCCACTTCCAAGACGCAGTCCCGTTCAACTCTGATGGCCGAAGTGGCGGTGAAATCAGGTGCATTGATGGAAATGGCTGCATACATAGCGGTTTCTCCACTCCTCACCGAGCTGTACTGATCCTGTTGCCCAACAACAAATGCCTCCCAATGCTTTTAATTGCTCGATCCCTAACAAGCAGATCAAACGCATGGTTTGCCAAACGCACCACCAAACACATCAATCTTGGCATAAAAAAAAAAAAAAAAAAAAAAAAGTCACCTTTGTGAATATGGAGACCATCCACACTGCAACACACACGGGGCGCTCCCTCCAATTGTCAACACATCCACTCTTGCTTTCCTCCAAGACATGGTACTGATCTGCATCCACAATTGCGCAAATAAATTGTAAAATTAGCACCAACACCATTCCCATCACATAGATGCCTGCCACCGGGAGTGCAGCATTTTAGTCTGGTCAGGGAGAAGGTTGGCACTAATGCCTTGTACCCTAGCTCATTTCCAAACAGTCCGGGCCCAGTGGCCCACATTTGCTGCTCGTAGCACTGCGTTTTTGCACTTTCGCAGTTCTTTGCGAGGTGACCCTTCTACATTGCACCTGTAACAGGTCACACTGGCACTGGGGCCACTCCTGGCACTACTGTGGGGTGAGCGCACAGCTGCACTACATCCCGGCTTTGGTCCCCAGTCATCGTCAGCTCTTGCTATCAGATCCCCCATGGTCAGGGTTTCGATATTTGGCTCCTGTTGAGTCCAATGGAGTGGTGTCAAGGAAACCCGTGACAAAAGCAGTTTCGTGAGCCTTTCCAGCCTATCGCCTTTGAACGGCCTTGAACCAATCCAATCAACTGCCTGATTTTGTTGTGTAGACGTCTACGTGTTCGCGAGCCCACCTGACCATAGTCAGCTTTCCTGTATGCTGCGAACGCATTGTTTGGAACGCCTCTTTCAACTGAGCCTCAATCTACTCTATGTCCCTTTTGGTCGTCCTCCACCATTTCCATCAGGTTGGACAGCCAGATCTCTCCACTGAAACAGATGTTCTCCAGCTTCTCCTGACCAAGTCCTTCTCACCTGCAACAATTTTTTCTTAGCAGTCCCTAACACCAAAGCTTCACTCCACCTCCTTGTTCCTTGTCATATGTCACTGCCCTCATCAGCAAGACTGGAAAGCAACTACCCCGTGTGTTAGGACAGGCCTTAAATAATCATACTAAAACCCACATCCGAGTCAATCACACTAAATAATTCAATGCGTGCCAACGAGGTAGTCTGACGTCAAGCCACGGCTCTACGATCAGGAGGATGTAAGTTCAATCTCCTAATCCCCGTTAACACTCCCCCCCGATCTCATTTTACATGCTAGACATATTCGTGCATGCTTTGAGCTACCATGTGCGTGATTCTCTTGTCCACTTTTATTAAAATAAATAAATTTATACAAAGAAAACTCCTTTAAAATTTTAAAATATTGTAAAAAGAGAGTGTGATGACTGTGGTAGCAATCAGAATACAACTGCTATCTTGTGTTTAGAAATAAAACTTACATAATATTTTATATATTTTCCACTCAGTGTAGATCAATGAGACTTGCACCACTAAGTTCCATATAATAGGAATATTAATACTGCATATAAATTAATATTAAAAGAAACACAAACTTAGAGTCTTGACACAAAATTTTGGCAATAAAGACCTTTGTTTACAACTATATATGCATTATTTAAATAGCATGACATGGAATGGATATATCTTCATACCCTTATCAGAGTGTTAAGCCCTCTTGCATTTCAGGGATTAAAAATCTGTTTGAATTTGTATCTTTTTCTCTTTCCATATTACTAACAAATTTCCTTAGGAACTTAGTCATTTAAGATAAATCAGTAAAGTAATTCTCATTTCTCCTACAATTACCAAATATTAGCCAAGTAATTTATTCTTACCAAATCTTTCATTGAATAATTTTTAGCAAATTGAGTACTACTAATAATTGATTCTATATTTGTTTTTTTCCCAAATATTGTGAATAAATAATTTTTATGTATATTCCTCTTTCAGCTGTCTTGTATTAATTGTAATTAAATATATTTTTGGTTAAATAAATTATTCCACCTTTCATATGTTTTTTCTTTGTGTATTTTTCAGTTATGTATCAAATTAAAACTAAGATACAAAACATCAATAATCACACTGAATGTAAATAATATCTCTTCCATTTAAATGTCATCCTCTGTACAGATATTGGTGAAATTCCTCCTTAATGAACATTTCCTATCAACTGACATTTTAGTTGGCTAAAACTTAAAATTGATTTTGATCAGTGGATTAAATAGATTTTATTTTTCTTTTTAAAAGAAGAGGAAGAAAATATTTAAAAAAGAAGAGTGAAAAGAAGAGAAGACTTGGAATAGTAGGAAGGCAAAGAGAATGAGGGGAGGAAAAAAAAAGAGAAGAACAAAATCATGAGTAGGAGGAGGAGTTTTATCCAAAAATATGAGTTTAAAGAAAAAGGATAGAAAATTAACCATCCAGAATCCAAAGTTTGATCCTCCCTCAAACATGTACCTAAAGAAAAAATTATATCGCATTGATTAGTGATGTTATAGGTTCATTTCAGACAAAATATTTTTGAAATTGAAAAATTATTAACTGAAAGCTCACCTTACAAGTGGGAAATTAAATTAGAACACTAAAGCTATGCTTTTTTTTTTTTAGGATTTGTTTATAAATAATCATCAAAAGGTTCAGTATAATTATAAATGAAAGAATGTCTATTGCACTGATCATCCTAAAATTGAATTATTTAGTAATATTTACCATATAGATTATATTTAAGTCTAATTTAAATTATTTTGCAGCTGTAAGAAAATGAAATTATCTTAATAATCTGGGTACATAGGCAACTTACATGTTAACATTAGCTCCCAATTTAAGTATCAAGTCAAGGCTAGTGACAAATTCCACAGCATCTCAGTGTGAATGCTTTTAAGTCGCCCAAATTATCAAGCGCATCCAGTATAAATTCTGAATTCACCTAAAAAGAAAGAAAAAAAGATTGTATAACTGAAAAAAATCATAGTAAGGATCAAAGGAAGTTATCAAGATTTATTGCAATTGGTGTTAGACCTAAAAAATTGAACATGTTTTTACTGTTACATTATAATTTTAAATGCATTTTGTAATATGAATATAAGTATTACTTTCTAAACATTGTCAACGTATTGAAAATTTATGAAAAACAATTATATCAGAAAAACATGAATATGTAAGCATAATAACTAGAACTTTATGTTATATATATATATATTATATATATATATGGTTAGCTCAGTCGGTAGAGCGTTCGGCTAGAAACCCACAGGTTTCCAGTTCGATACCGGTCCCCGCCAACTCAGCGTATGAGTAGCACAGGGTATCTGTGCGGTAAAAGTAAGGAGCTTGATGGTAGGTGTGGCGCTCAACCTCAGTCAAACAATCTCCGTGGTCTAAGCGTATGAAAAGGGGATAGACCTCCCTCGCTGAACAGACTGAATACCGACTTTAGGCACGTCCCGCGACTTTTACTTTTATATTATAAAATAAAAAATGTAATTTAAATGAAAAATTAGATTATTTTTAAATAAAACAGAAGTACCTGACCTTAAATGATTTTTTAAATAAAATTGCATTTTACAGTTTAGTTTATTTAGTTATTTAAGTTTCAAAAAACATATTCATATTCTACATGAAAGATAGCACCTCTTTTCTCTAATTCGGGGGATTCTTTTACGCAATTCTATAGGTTAAGGAGTAAATTTTATAGAAGTAGCAATAAAGTGCTTCAGGTTCAAATAGGAATTTAAATGTGGAATGATTTTTCTACCCCACAAACTTGACCTAAAAGCAAGAATATGCTCATGTAACCCAATGCTACTTGGCCTTTTTTCCAAGATAAACAATCTATGATGAATGACTCATAAATCACTGGCAACGATGCCAATGCAGGCATCATCTTAAACCTAATGACTAAATAAAATGGATGCTACATTCAGATCTTAATCTTGTACATCACTTCTTAAAAAATACACCTATTCATTGTTCTACACAACAAAATGAATTTTTTTTTTATCTCAGTTTGTTGGTTGGTTGGATTAACGGCATGTCCAATCCTTGTTGGATCAATTTATACGCAAAGACATTTTGTTTTATTTATTCTTGATGGTGTTAAAAAAATTTTTTAAACTAAATTCTTTTAAAACACATTTTTCTAACTCTTTTTTTAACATTAAAAGACAATACCCTGCCCACACTGCCCCTGATTATCCGAGATTCCTGGCCGCAGAGAACATCACTCTGCCAGGAGCAACCTCCCTATTCACACTGACCTGGCTTCATGTGATTTTTTCCTCTTCCCCATCAAAGGATGTGCACGACATCAAAAAGACCGTTACGAAGAGCTACCGGAGAATCCTGGAAGAATCCTTTCAGGAGTACAAGCAAGCATGACAGAGAAGGATGGGACAAGTGCATGAAGAAACCTTCAGGGTGATTACTTTAAAGAGATAACTTGTAGTTTGTAGTTTTGATTTGAAATAAATTTTTTGTGACACCAGTCCTGGAACTTTTTTGACCAATACCTCGTAAAGACCATCAGGGATTTGCATGGATGAGCATGTAGCTCAAATAAAAATGAACCACATGAACAGTAAGTATTAAGCGAAATGTGCAAAGATGAATTTTGGGAAGATGCTGCAACTTACATGTAATTTTTTTGGCCAAATTGAAAGTTCTTTCACTTAGTTTTTTGTGCATCATGGACAGAATAGTTGACTATGATTAAATCGGGGGGGGGGGGCTGTACAAACAAAACCAATCATACAGTTGGATTGGTACTTTGAGATTTATGCAACCTTTATAAGAGAACAGATGTTTGTGTTGATATTGGACATTATGCTGTAATTGTATACCAGCAACACTAACAAGGAGGAGAAAAGTGAAATTTGCAACATATCACAGGCTGCCTAGACTCCAATTGTGTTCATGCATACTTCATGAATGGATACCATGACAGTAGAAACAAATGGCCTGAGTATGGCCCATCATGACTGACACTGAGGAAACCTGAAGAAATCACTGATAGTGCTCAACCAATCCATGCGCCAACTGAGAATAAGGAAAAGCATGTGATCATCGTTATAATTGCTTCTAGACCTCAATCACTCGTCAGCAAATTGTTTGCAGGGACTCTCAGAGGTGGCTACTCACTGATCACTACAGTCCCAACAAACAGTGCAATAGTTCTGATGTAAATAAGACTGGCAATGTTGTTGTGGAGTGACAGGGAAACAACCTTGAGAGAGAAGCGACCAAATCCAATATTAACATTCACTAATGTATAGCACCCTGGGATAAAGCTTAACAGTCCCAATCACAACAAAATATATGTGTGGTGTGTCAATAGATCAATCCAGCACCAATGTTAACTGGAGGAAAGGAAACCTGGATGAAGGAACACTCATTGGGAATTGGCTGGAATGGACCATTACTCCCTATGGTGGTGGACACTTCCTATCATTGACAGTAGACCTCTTCAAGTTGCTATATAGCAACCCATCCAATACTGTGGACATCATTGGAAGTTGTTTTTTTACCAACGGGACCACTGAATGAGCCTTTTAAAACTGCAATGAATAACAGCCCTTTACTTGCAGAGCTTCAGACTTCCTGAAAGATTGGAGAGTGTGGTTACATCTCTGATGTGCTTCTGATGGTCCTAATGAGGAAAAAGAATTGTTGAAAAGGTTCAAAGAACTATAAAGACCATTGCGCCAGGAGCCAAATTAAACCATACAGGAGACTGTTGTTCGGACAATATTAATCCCAAAGATGATGTTTTTCGACTTCCTCAGTGGCGAGCTGACATGATTACACACATAATCCATTGGCAGAGTCAAAGAGACTGATGCTTGTACTCCCACATGAACTGCATGGATTTACAAAAGTGGGGGGACGTTATAATGGATAGGTCCCGAATAGCAGATTGCACCACGAAGATTCAAGTAGACTGGCGTAAACTGGAGTCAACAGTCAACAATTGGTTGATGCGACCTCATGTCCACATGAAAGACTTGCACCCCTTTCCAGTGAACATCTCAGAAAGTGAGAGCACTATGAGGAAGTGTGTCTGATCCGGATAGGATCATCTTGGCAGAAACATTCCGATGATGATTTGTTCTGATGACACATTAATCTGTATACAAGTGCTAAGTTTTAGCACATGATGTCTGCTGTCGGCCAATCTGTCAAGGAGCCTGGCAAAAGGTGCAATTTGATTGCTTAGATGACCAAAGCCGGTGCTGCTCCCTTTAATGACACAAAATCGTCTACAGAGAACCCGGCTTTGGATGAGGTTGTCATGATTGCCCAAATGACACGCCAATGCCTGTTTCCCTACAAGAGAAGTATGTTAGAAGTGACTGCCCCCAGCTGTAGCCTTTTATGATCATAAGACAGGGAAAGGGTGTAGTCACTGTGCATGTGTGGAACAAAGTCCTTTTTAGATCATTGT
This sequence comes from Doryteuthis pealeii, assembly GCA_023376005.1. Lineage (NCBI taxonomy): Eukaryota > Metazoa > Mollusca > Cephalopoda > Myopsida > Loliginidae > Doryteuthis > Doryteuthis pealeii. The sequence goes on from CM042152.1 coordinate 24,048,055, forward strand.
TGATTGTATACGTGGGCAAAGTTGCTCAATAAAAAAGGTGAATCAAACATGAATGGAAAGGTACTACGAATATTGAAGTGACATGGTGAATTTTTTGGTGAAGTTCAATTGCTACTACTTACACATACATACACACATAGATATATATAACACACCACACTTACACACACTCCACAGTATGTGTGTGTATATATATATTTATATTTATTATGTACACACTCCCAAACAGTAAACATCTCAAGTGGCAGGAACACAGGGAAACTGATTTGTGGCTATTGCTGTTGTTTGTTGCAACCACACTCAGTCTTGCTTGGCAGTCCATTTCTATGGCTCCGAATTAATGCTAAACTTGCGATGTTGGAATTCATGCAGTTTAATTTGGTTTTGAACACAAAAGGTACACACAAAAGAACACAAAGAAAAAAGAAGCATTTTCATTATTTCGGAATTTTTGCAAATTAACTATGATAAATTTGAATCAGAAGCCTTTGAAACATTTGCTGGGTTGCCTGAATGTTGTCTACATAAATTTCTCTAGAAAAAGAAAATGAATTAAGAAGGGAACCGTATACTGCTCTTTGAACAAAATTAAATCGTTGCATATACAATGTATCATAGTATAAGTTTTCATAGTCAGATCATCGGCGACTAAACATGGTACCCCACCAAAGCTTGGCCTGGTGGAAGAAAGGGTGGCTAGACACCCATCAGGATGAAAATCAAAACTGTCAAAGGGCAGAGGAGGAAGCTCTCACTCAACTGCCATCTAGCACATCAACACGAGACAAAGAAATACCTAGGTTGGTATCCAGGTTGGCGTAGTAAGACCACCTTAAGGAAATACTTATTGCTAAATATCAATCTTACAGACTCAGGCTAACTGTAGGGATCTCGAAACAGCAGTGGGCTCCTAAAGGCGCTTCATGCAGGCCTGTTTGGTTATGAATACCCTGGCATCCACCAATCACTGTCAACCTTAGGTTTATGTCTAAAAATAGTCCCCCCACTGCCTTGTGGGTTATCTCTGAGAGGAAAAAGGCTAAGGGAGAAAACGCCTGACAGAAATCATGGCTTGGACTCTGTTAGGCAGTTCAGTGTGTAAAAACACTATCTGGCAACTCCTGCAGCCAAACTGACAATGAAATATTGGTTCACCATTCCCCTTCAGATCACGCCAGCGGGGCTAGAGAGGGGGGGGCTGTCGCTTGGGCAACAAAGGGGTCCTTTCCATACATCTTGCCAGCCTTTTTGTACCCTGGAGGGGAAACTTCAGCTACACTGTGCAGTGAGGGACAGCATGGCTGGTCAGCGTTAGCCAGTTATAAGCCCTTTCTTGCTTTGGTGTAGAGTGGGCATGAGATGTGATTCTTCATTGGTGGGAGAGATATCTTCATCTCACTGGAACAGCTACGGTCCACCTCAAGCTGACAAGCCACAGCCATTAAATGTTTGTCTGCTGCCCTAACCTGCCTGCTTATTGGGTGCATAAATGCTAAGGGATTCATCCTAATAAGTGGTTGTACATATGCACCAAACAAAACAAATAAAAACAAAGATTCTAGCATATGCCTCAGATGCTGGCATGTTAGGACCATGACGCCCGGACAAACTGACAACCCACTGGACATAAGAGATGCCCGCAAAAAAACTTCAATTATTTATAAGTAACGCTTGAAGAGACAAATCGACATTTCTACTTTCGACCCAACTTCTCTCATCAGGCTCACTGAAAGAGAGAGATTACACCTTTTTCTTGTCAAGGGAAGCCTCCTGGTGAAACCAGGGAACATGGATTAGCTTTACAGTCAAGAACACTCTACTGGAACAATAGCACCACCCACAGATGACTCAGAGAGTAATCTTAACCCTCTACCAATGGAGACTGTTCACTAACGCACCAACAACTAGTCCCATCAAGAAATAAAAGTTAAATTTTATGATGAGCTTGATTTGACTGTAAAAAACATCCCCAAGCAAGATCAGCTTTACCTGCTTGTGACTTTAATGCAAGTGTTGGTGCAGACCACCACTCCTGGCTACCTTGCTTGAAGTTACCATGGCATTGGTAGAATGAATGAGAATGGGCAATGTCCTCCTTGAGTTCTGCACATAACCTATGCATCACTAACTCATATTTTTCAAAAGTGCTATATATTAAAAAAATACAGACCAGTAGTAATACTAATAATATTATTATTAGAGGAAAAATAATAGGGTCTACCAAGGTTTCAAATCAATTGAAATGACTTCTTCAGACCCTACCCTACATTAACTAAGTCAATGTAATTCCTTAGTTAAATTAAAAGATATTTTTTTGGATAATAACAACAGTTGAACGCTACATTATTTTCTCTCAATCTTTGTGTCGGCCTGCACATGAATTGAGAAAAAACAATGTATTTGTTCCACACGTGTATTCATTCCCTTAATTCTCATTTCTAAATATTGTTTATCAATTTAATTCTGATTATAAATAATAGCTAGTAAAAAGCAGTTAAAAATTTAATTCCTAAATTATATTTTAGGGGTTTTTAAATATATAATCATAGTTTTGTATTGTTCTTTTTAGTATTTATCCTATTTAAAATGAATACCTTATTTAAGAAAAAAATTCAATTTTATTTGTTAAATTTAGTAAATGTAGTTCTAACATATTTTAGTTGACGACCGAAAAAAAAAAAAAAAAACGCTATGTCTACAATGCTAATCAATTCAAATCTATCAATTAAAAGGTTTTTCTTATCCGGGAATTAAATTATACTTAACTTTCTTGTAGAAAAAGGTAAGCATGGATCATTAAGAGATTTGCACACATTTGAATTTTTCGTAGGAATATTCCATACCAAGAATTGGTGTCATTTTTTTCTTTAAATCTCAAATATATCTAGATATAAATTTGTTGCATTTCTAAAGCTTAATATAAGTAAATGAAATGCTTAGTTTGTAAATCTAATTTTGAACTCCACCTTTGTGCATCCCACATAGAATTTAATTATATTTGAGCTTTTTGGGCAATATTACTGAAGCCTGGTAAAATAACGCTTTAGTCAAGCATCTTCCCTTTGTGGGGGCACATTGTATGAGTTTCAACCAGTTACATTCCTTCGTTTTCTGACTATTATTTCTATTTGTGGTATGGCTATTTAATTATTTTATTATTGTAAACTACAAAAGTAGAGGAATCATATATAAAATGAGGAGGAATTTATGAAATAAATATAAAATAAAAGGGGATACGAAGGCCTTTTCGACGCGGTACTTTTTCAAGTATTTACACCCGGTTGACAATTTAAAGCAGAATGTAAAGAATTTAAGAACAAATGGGGAAACCAGTTGGGGGGGGGGGTGACAAAAAAAATAATGGGGAAGAGGGTATGTGTGTGTGCCCAGGTTAAACCAGGGTATGTTTATGCTCCCCACAGATAAATGGAGTGTCTCGGTGTTTGTCCTGCACAAGAGTAGGTCCTAAGAAAGAAAATACTGGACAGCCTCAAGGATGCTAGATGTTGTTTAGACCCTAGCTCTGTTGCAAAAATGGAGAAGCACTCATCTGTATAAATCAGACAAACAAGCATTTATAGAAAGGTGCTCAGCGATCGCTGAGTCAAATGCTTGGGATAGCCCCGGGTTTTATTGTTGCGAGGGGCATGCGAAGTACTCCGAGACATGCTGCTTCATTCTAATTTCGAGTCTTGGGATGTTACCCCAATATATACCAAAATTTACATTGGCATTTAAACTTATAATTACGTTACTTTGATGAGATTGGTGTACAGTCTTGTGGAAAGACCGAAAATGCAGGTTGGGTTGGTAATTTAGGTTGTACGTTTACTGCAATTGTAGCAACAACGTAACCAAGGAAGAAGATCTTATTGGCAATGGTCTGAACTGGGCTGGGCCATCCCATGGAAGCGGACGTAAACAGGATATTTAGAAAGGGCCAAAAGGTTTGTGACTTTTAAATTTTGTTTACAGTCCTGATAATGATTTTATCATAATGTCATCTGGATATCCTTATTCCGAGAACAAATTTCTAATCTGCTTAAATTCTCCTTCAACTTTACTAGCTGGAACAAATTTTAAGGCCCTAAACGTCCAGACAACTTGATTAAGTTGATCTTCCTCGATTTAGGGGCAAAAGGCACCAACTTATATAAAGCCCAAGTAATGTTGGTTTTCTATAAATGCTAGTTAAGAAAAACCGACGAATTCTTTCAACTAATACGTCCAGAAAGCAATTTAATTATTGATTTCAGCCTCAATAGTGAAAAATAAAGAAGGATGTAAAGTATTGAGTTGATTAAAGAATGTTTAACAGGTTCAGTAACGTGACTTGAAAATAAGCAAAAAGTGTCATCAACATAGCGATAGTAAATATAAATTGAAAAGGAGTTGTTTGTGAAAACCGACGAAATATGTTGGCCAAAGACTGCCGAGGGGAGATCCATACTAATGCCTGTCAATTTGGCGGTACATGGTGTCATTAAAAACTAAATGAAACCGACTTGGTAGCAAGTTCCATCAATTCGACAAAATGTGTCAGGGAAAGGATGGAGTAAACTTTAGGCTGCTACAATACCAAAAAGTCGCACATATGGAGTTGTCTCGTTAAGGGGAATATTGGTGAGATAACGAGACAATATCGAAAGACACCATGTATTGAGTGTCAGCGCAGGGAGAAAGCTGATGGATTTATGGAGAAAGGAAAAGGAGTCACTAATGCAGTATTCAGAATAAAATTCTAAGACTGGATTAAGTAACTGGATCAACCATTTTGCTAAAGGCCATGTTGGGCAGAATGGACATTGACAAAATGGGTTGGCAGAGGAACATTCAGGTTTATGTATTTTGGGTAAACCATATAATCAAAGGTCTCTGGCAAAACCGACCTGGACGTATTAGAATCATAACCTCTTTGGAGAATAATTTTTTCTTGTTTGTGACGTGATCGGGT
>CM042152.1:24053108-24055608 GCA_023376005.1 Doryteuthis pealeii
TGTTATATATAATATATATATATTATTATATATATTGTGTATATATATAAATATATACTATATATATATATATTATAATATATATATAATATATATATATTGTGTATATATATAATATATATATATATAGATATTGTGTATATATTATATATATATTATATAAATATATATTGTGTATATATAATATAGATATATATATAAATATTATGTGTGTATTATTAATTTATATATATATATATATATATATATTGTGTATATATAGATATAATTATATATATATATTTGTATATATATATATATATATATATATTTATATTGGTTATATATATAGATATAATAATATATATATATTGTGTATATATATATATATATATATAGATATATTGTGTTATATATAGTATATATATATATATTATATTGTGTTATATACTATATATAAATATATATATATTGTGTATATATATATAATATATAATATATATATGTTATATATATATATAATATATATATATATATTGTGTATATATATATATATAATAATATATTTGGTATATATTATATATATAATATATATATATTGTGTATATAATAATATATATATATGATATATATTGTGTTGGTTAAATTATATATATAATATATATATATATATTGTGATATATATATATATATATATAATATATATATATTGTGTATAATAATTTAAATATATATAGATATTATTTGTATAGATATATATATTATATATTGTGGTATATATATATATATATATATACATTGTGTATATATATATATATATATATATATTTGGTGTATAATAATATATATATATAATATTGGTATATATATTATATTTATATATATATATTGGTATATATATATATATTATATATTGTGTGATATATATATAGATATATATTATTGGTGTATATATATATATATAATATATATTGTATATATATAATATATATATAATTGTGTGTATATATATATTATATATATATATATATATTGGTATATATTATATATAATATATATATATATGTGTATATATATATATATATATATATATAATTGTGTATAATTACTATATATATATATATATTGTGTATATATATATATATTGTTATATATATATATATATATATTGTTGTTATATATATATAATATATTATATATTGTTGTATATTATATTATATATATATATTGAATATATATATATATATATATTGTATATATATATATATATATATTTATATATATATATATTATATATATATATTGCTGATATTTATATATATTATATATATATATATTGTGTATATATATATATATATATATATTATGTGTATATATATATATAAATTATATATATATTGGGATATATATATAATATATATATATATTGTGTATATATATATAATATATATATATTGTGTATATATATATATAATATATATATTTGTGTATATATCTATATATATATATATATTATATTGTGTATAAAATATATATATATAATTGTGTATATTATATATAGAGATATATGTTTATATATAATATACTATATATATTGTGTATATATATTATATATATATATATAGGTATAATATATATATATACTATATATATATATATATTGTGATATATAATATATATATATATATTGTGTATATATATTATATTTATATATATTGTGTATATATAGATATATATATATATATTGTGTATATATATATATTATATATATATAGTGGTATATATAGTATAATATATATATTTGTATAATATATATATATATATATAATATATTATTGTGTATATATATATAATATAGGTATATATGGTGTATATATATATATATATATATATCATTCTGATATATATATATATATATATATATATCGGTGCATATATATATATTTATATTGTGTATATATATATATATATATATATTTGTGTATATATATATATATAATATATATATTTGTGTATATATATATATATAATATATATATATTGTTATATATATTTATTATATGATATATATTGTGTATATATATATATATATATATATATTGTTGATTATATATATATACTATAATTATTGTGTGATAATATATATATATACAATAAAATATATATAACTATATATATATATATTGTGGTATTATATAATATATTATATATATATTATATATATAATATTGTGTGTATATATATATATATAATATATATTATATTGTGTATTTATTAGACTATATATATTAGATAGATATATGTGTAATATATATATATATATTAATATAATATATAGGATATATATATATAATTAATATATATATAATATATATATAATAGTGTAATATAATATATTATATATATATATGATTATATATATATATAAATATATTAGTGTATATATATATATATTATATTATATATTAGTGTAATATATATATATATAATATATTATATAGTGTATATAATATATATATAT
>CM042152.1:24063108-24445608 GCA_023376005.1 Doryteuthis pealeii
GTTTTTCTTTTCATATTTATATTGAATATTATTCAGAAGTATAAAAAGTGCCCAATGTCATTAATTGTGCAATTTTTATTAAAAACCTAAAAATTTATGGTAGCTATTTTTTTTTATTTAAAAATTTCAAATTAGGATTGTTGATAATTTTCTTAATATTGTTCATGCAATAATAACTTATTTTTAAATTGTTTTTATTAAACAATTTAATAGTGTTGCAGATCTTTTTAAGTGTTTTTCATCAAATGGAAAAAATATTCTACCCAAACTTTTAAAAACAATTTTGTTGTAGGTAGGGATTGAACTATGTTATATTTCTATCTCTAATAATCAGAATGGCAGATGCAACTGCAGGGATAGAGAGAGATATCTTTTGAATGGTAATTTCCTTATAGACAAAGCTACTGTCAGAAAGATAATGATAATGAGAGAAGGATATACATTGTTGCTACAAAATTAAATTGGAAAAATAGGATTACTACAATCTTAGATTAACTAACAAAAATATGCAAATAGTACTACATTATCAAACTATACATAGAAAATAAAAGATGAAACTGGTATACCCACCATAATAAAATACAATATTGTGGAAAAAACAACTCCTGCTTAGAGAGGCAGTTATAACAACTATAGATTGTGTTTGGAAGAAAAAGTTATTAATTCTGGAATACTCTGAACAAAAAGAATTAATTTCTAAGTGTAGACATATGAACAGATTTTTTTGTATCATATACCACCTGACTAACATCAAGATAAAATTTATGCAGACTTTTGACTGGTTCAGAGTGCAAATATTGATCTCTTTTTTTCTTTTTGGTCATGTGTACATGCATCATGCCATGTGTCCAATTCTTTTACTTTAAATCATGGTTGCATAACCACTTTAATCCTCTTTCTAGCTGATGACTGTGTGCAACACACAAAAAAAATTATTAGAAAATTATTAGATAACCATACTAAAGTAGGCTTCTTATTAATTTGCTTTTAGAATCTAAAAATATGAAATTCAAAACTTATAATTAAGTTATCTATACTTTAAATTAATTTTATCTATTAATTAGGTATATAAATTGTTTTAAGCATGGATGATAATATTCATTTTTTTAAATTTTGATTTATTTCCATTGAATCAGTTTCATTGAAATGATTCAATAATTTAAAATGAAGAATTAGTTGATTTATAAGTCAACACTGAAAATCTTATTAAAATCAAATAATTCCCTGATTTTTGGTAATTTTTTGTTTATCAAACTGGGTTAGTGAATTGTCACTTATGAGCTTCCGTAGACACGGGCATATCATCCTAAACTTCTTTCTCGCCAAAAGGTTTCCCTACTAAAGATGAACAAGTTTTACGGACTGCATGTTTGAAATGAAATTTTTTTTCATTTCAAACATGCAGTCCGTAAAACTTGTTCATCTTTAGTAGGGAATTTATATTACATTTAAATAAACAATTAATTAAATTACATTTAAACAAGTCCGTAAAACTTGTTCATCTTTAGTAGGGAATTTATATTACATTTAAATAAACAATTAATTAAATTACATTTAAACACGTCCGTAAAAACTTGTTCATCTTTAGTAGGGAATTTATATTACATTTAAATAAATATCAACAACTTAGTCATTTTTTTGTATGTAGTATATTTAATGTTTTTTGTTATTGATTTCTAAGAAGAAACTTTCAAAAATGTTTTAAAATTGTTATAAAAGGGTTTGTTTTGAGTGCATCATAAATCTTCACTTCGCCATTATTGGGGAGAATTTGTTTAAAATGTATTAGAAATAAATTACATATGTAATATTATTTGGCTTTTTTTACTTTTTTTTAATGTTACTATTTTTTGACTAAAACAAAAATTTGACCTTAAATAACACTGGGGAACACAATTTTTGTTGATTTGGATCTGACACTTGTTTTTGACTATTTTTTAACCACTGAATCCAAAAATGACCTCAGTTTTTTTTATATCACATCAACTTTTTGAGCTATGGGATACCTTCGATTTTTCTCAAAAAACGTTAAAATACAGCTTCTAACAAATTTTTGCTTATTTTATGGAAGGTTTTAAAAATGTATATATAATGGGAAATAATAAAACATCACACTGGGCATCACAAATTTTCTTGGGCTAGATCTGACACTTGTTTTCAACAAACTTTTGGATTTTGAATCCAAAAATCTTTTCTCTATTCCATCAACTTTTTAAGTAGCAGGATACCCTCGCCTGGTCTCAACAATTAGTAGATTACTGCATATGACAGATTTAGGCTTATTCTATAGAATGTTTTAAAAATTTACAATGGAAAATAATTTAAAAAAAGGCTAGACTGTTATGTTTTTACAAATTCATCTTGTTTCTACAAAGGATATTGTTACTGTAAGTTAAATTGTGTGCAAGTAGTTACGGTAAAAATTTACACACAGCTTTTTTCTAGTGTGCTCCCTTTATGCTCCATAGTTAGCCATCATATTTACATCCCATATACTTTAATACCATTCCTCCATGAATTTAAAATCTTGGTGGAATCATTCATCTTGCTCATACCTGACTACATCAAGGTTTTCCAAGAAGTTAGCAAGATGGCTATGCAGAAAATGGAACTTGTTGCTCATGTTGCAATCAAGCATTTTATGGCTATCCAATTTCAGTGTAATTCATTACTCATGCATTTCCAAGAAAGTTCTTGACAAGGTAAAGAACTTGTCAAGAACCAAGCATTCTTTTCAAGTTCTGACATTATCTTGATGAAATGTTCATCTTTGATAACTTCCAGAATCTGTAGACCATCAAACACACTTGCCTTGATTTTTTCAATTGACAGGCCAGGAAATGCCAAAATATGGTACTTGAAACACTTGCCTTCAATTGGCAATGCTTTAATGAATTGCTTCAAGAGACCTAGTTTCATGTGCAAGGTGTGAAAATAATTTTCTTTATGTCAACAAATGGTGCATGTAGAATGTTGGGATCAACAGGTTTGTGGTTAGATCTTGGAGGCCAATTCCTCTCCACCCAATGCTTTTCTCAAGCTCTACTGCCCCACACTGGGATTTCAGCTGAATGAGGCACTGAACGTATAGCTGAAGGTAGACTAGAATATTAAATTTTACATTTATTTTCTTGTTATATGGTGAAGTTTTCATTAAACAAAAGTAACAGTTTGTGCAATGATATTTTGGCTCTCACCAAATCACAGGTATACCAAATGTCAACTTATCACGTGTTCCCTTGATCCACATTTATAAACTCTTAACACTCTCCTTGCACATTTGGTGAGAGGCTCAAGACTTATCTTAATCGACAAGTTTTAATTTAAAATATTCAAAATAGACTAGGTTTACAAATGTGCTGATGTTTTTTCTTTGATTGGGAATCAACCTAGTCACCAGATCTGAATAATTCTCCTTTCTTTTCAATAAAATAATCATGGCAATTAGTTGAACAGATCTATTACTTACAGACAAACAATGCAATTATGCTTATTTTGAGAGTAAGTTGTACAGAAAAAACTTGACGTGATAGAAGAAAACTGAATGCAGTTTTGAAATCAGTATGCCAATATTAGTCTAAATCAAATGAAAAATCAAACTCAACAGAAATTATGTCCAAAATTGTTCCCCAGTATAAACAATTTAATTAATTTTAATTCGTTTTTAAAATGAAAATGAGTGCACAAATTAGTAATACCTATAGTAAGAAATATTTGTCAGTATATATGAAAATATCTAATATAATGTTTTATCATTCTGAAAAAATTCTTGGCTTTAGCAGCAGCCTTGGCAATATGCCAGGAAAATGATAATTTCTGTACTTAATATAACAAAATATTTTTTGATTATTTTCAGAATGACACTATTTCCATATCTATGTGGGGTGAGCATTTCTATGTCAAGGTATTTGTGTATATATCTATGTGGAGTTAGACATATCTCTGTCTATGTTTGGGTGCATACATAGAGCATATTTATTGATGTGTGTGGATATGTGTACTTATGTGTGTGGTGATAACTAGAGAATGGATGAACCAGTCAAAAGTTCAGAAGCCCCTGGATGAAAAGGGATTCCAAATGTCTTTTGTTCAACACAGCTTTTTGGTGCAGATGAAAGATTAGCCATTTGAGTATGACTTGTACTAGAGGACAGATCAACTGAGAATTGAAGGATTGGACATGTGTGTGTGTGTCTTATCCACTGCAGCAGAATGGGAAATCATGTAAGCTGGCCATAGTGCAAAAGGAGCACCAGGAGCAATTTGCAACAGTGTCATACACACCTTCTGTGTCATAGAAGTTCGCCTTTGTCTTGCACTTTTCTCCTTATGACTTCTTGGTGTTGTGTGCAGCTTCAACCAAACCTGGAGAAAACTGCATAATATTGGGGTCTGACAACATCACAATACAGACCAATCAGTTATTTCATAATTAAGTACATTTCCATTCGCACAGTAAGTGTAATATGAATTTCTATTTCCTACACATAGCACCATACATTTATATTTATTAAAACATAATAACCATTCATTTAACCATAACATTAAATTGTATAAGTACTAATATTAAATTGTATAAGTATCATATACATTTAAAAGATATTTTTAAAGTACTAGATAAAATCTGATATTTTAAAACCTAACATAGAATGAAGAGAAATTAAAAAGTATATATAGCTGTGCGTATTTAAAGAGAAAAGCCACAGGCCTTGATAAAATAGCTCCCTCCAAAGTATGGAAGACAATGAAATTTGACGACATACTTCTTTGATAATACAATGCAGTATATAAACAAAATACAAAAGAAAAATGGATGAAAGGCATTTTTGCCAAATCACAGAAGGGGTTCAAGAAAAAAACCTTGAGACCTATTGGTTGCTGATTTCTCCAAAGCATTTGACTCCATTTGACAGAGGAAAGGTAGAGCAATTACAACATATGGTCACCCCAAAGAAACTGTTACAACTATAATGATGCTCTACAAAGACACAAAAGCAATAGTTCGTTCACCTGATGGTGACACAGATTTCTTTAACATTGTCACTGGAGTACTACCAGGAGATACATTAGCACTATATAAATTCATAATATGCCTAGACTATGTACTATGAACATCATTAGATCTCAAAAGAAAAGGGTTTCACACTAAAAAAAGGCAAGAAGCCAGTGATATCCCAGATAAACTATTACAGATGCAGACTACACAGATGATCTAGCGCTTTTTGCAAATACACATGCACAAGTTGAATCATTATCACATAACTTAGAGAAGGTTGCAAGAGGCATTTGCCTCTATGTGAACTTAGATAAAATGGACTCCATGTGTTTTAAACAATATGTTGTGATGTCACCAAACACTGTTCTACCATCTGTCCTATTTAAGCCATGTTTGCTGTAGTGCTATTGAGACTTTTCCTCCTGTTCCTTGTCTAGAAACAATTAAGAGTGGATAATTGTTATATTGGAAGATGTTACTAATGTTTCTTAACAATATAATATGAAAAAAATCAAGAAAAATGAAAATGCAATAATATTAGGTAAAAGATATGAAGATTAGTAATCAAATATTAATGTATTTGAAGTTACTATAAACCATCAAATGGAATTAGTTTACAAGGGTTAAAAATTATTGTAATTATGTATTTACTAATTGAAGTTCATATCCATGAGAAAGCAAGAAGTCAAGATTTCAATTGCAGCTGGTCATTTTATAATCTTTGTTATCAGATACAAATTTACACTGAATAATTACAAAAAGTAAATATTACCATAAAAAATAAACCAATATAACAGAAATTTGATTTACCAATTATCTTATAAAGTTATAAAAATCAGAAAAAAATTGATTTACCATTATCTTATAGAGTTAATTTTGTGCTGTGAAAAATTTAACAAAATATTATAGAAAAATATTTTTCACTTAAGAGATTGATTTAAACATTTTGTTTTTTATCCAGATTGTTAGTCCTAAGTAAGTGATAAAGACTATAGAATGATTTTACATCTCCAGTTTGAAGAAGTACTTTGCAGCAATATGGCTTCTCCTAGATTATTATTAGATCCTCACTCTCAATTTAAACACTGCCTAAGTCCAATAAGTATGTGTTGTAACCTGCTTAGCGAAATAAGAACATGGGTAATCCAGCTGACGTTAACCACGAGAAGTGATCACTTCCGCCTTTTATTCACAACTCAAAAAGATGGCTGAAACGGTGCTTCCGTTTCATAACAAAAACAACAGCAGAAACGGTGCTTCTGTTTCATAACAAAAACAATGGCAGAAACGGTGCTTCCATTTCTTAATATACCACTTAGCTGGAAACTGCACATACATTCTTAACGACACCAAGAAACATCCATTGGTCCCTCCCCGGAACTCCAGAAGAACTCCTATTACTTGTAGGAAGCATTGTCCGACTCTCGGACATAGTCACATTCATCATCATCTGTAGCCTCTGGAGATTCCTGAACAGCAATTTCCCCAGTTAAGGGCCTGGCACTGGGTAGTTTCCCTTTTGTGTCTGGTTTCATGTTGGTATGCTGTCTTTTGGCTTTATTCTCAGCATTCTTTCCTCTTCTTTGCATTTCTGAAAATGTGTTCTCATGTGAGTTCTGGGATGTTCATCTTCCAAGCTGTCACCAGTTGTTGAGAGACTGCTATCTCTGTAGGATGCAGGAAGCTGTGCAATAGATGTTGAGTGCCCGGTAACTGTTTGTCCCCGACTCCCCAAAGGCTCCCTGGATTTCTCTGGACCTCTCACGATAGGTTCTGTTGGAATATTCACACGAATATGATCCACATGTCTTTTCCATAATCGACCATCCTCTAATCGTACTCTAAAAGTCAGTGGACCAAGCTGCTCATCTAAAACTCCAGACAGCCATTTTGGCCTACCTTGAAAATTAACCACACTAACGCTATCTCCAATATGGAACATCCTTTCACTACGATTTTTATCCATCATCCTTTTAGTATCATCTATTTTTGAGGTGACTTGGGTAGATAAATCTGGATACACAAGGTCTAGATGAGATCGAGGCTGACGGCCCATTAATAGCATTGCTGGTGATTGACCCGTAGTTGATTGCGGGAATAAACGGTATCAGGTTAATACACGCAATAATTGTGTTTCCATTCTCCAGTAACTTTTTTTAAGACCACTCTTAATGGTTTGCACCGCACGCTCAGCCAGTCCATTCGAGGGTGGGTGGTATGGTGCATGCTTAATGCCATTTAGGGTACAGAACCTGGAAAATTCCTTACTAGAAAAACTGCTAGCATTGTCAGATATGATCACATGTGAACTCCCATGTGTGGCAAATGTGCATCTCAATATCCTTTCTGTTTCTGAAGAAGATGGTGATGACACAACATGTGCATCTATATATTTACTGTGGGCGTCGACAATCACTAGAATCCACTTGCCCTGGATGGGTTCCGCATAATCCATGTGCACTCTGAACCAAGGCCTTCCTGGCCATTCCCATGGATGCAATGCACTAGCCTGAGGCATATTTGCACTATCTTGGCACATGCCACAACTCCTCACACATAATTCAATATCTGCATCCATCTTAGGCCACCAAATGTGACTACGAGCAAGAGACTTCATCCGTGAAATTCCTGGATGACTCTCATGCAATTCTTTCAGTAACGCCTCTCAACACTTTGCTGGGATAATCACCCGTGATCCCCATAAAGCACAACACAGTTGTTCCGACAACTCATCCTTCCTGGTTGTGTATGGTTGAAAGTCAAGAGATCCTTTTCCCGGCCATCCATGTAAGATCCATTTACGCACTTGTGATAACACGGGATCTCTTGATGTGTAAAAAGCAACAGTTTTTGATGTGACTGGGGTTAAGTCTAAAGCTGACATGGAGAGTACTACTTCCTCCAGACAAGGTAATGGCATAAAATGGTCCTCTATAGGTAGCCAACTCAGTCCATCTGCATTGGAAATTTTTGAACCAGGTTTGTACTCTAGTTAATAGTGATAACTTGCTAGAACCAATGCCCAACGTTGCGCTCTAGCACTTCCTGTTGGTGATATTGCACAGGCCTCTTTAAAAAGCCCAAGCAGTGGTTTATGATCCGTGATGATGGTAAATTCTCATAAATATATTTATGGAATTTGGAAACTTCAAAAATGACTGCTAGTCCTTCACGTTCTATCTGGGCATAATTTTGTTCTGCCTTTGATAATGTCCTGGAGGCAAAATAAATCGTTTTTTCACTCCCGTCTGTCATTATATGCGATAACACTGCCCCCACACCCACTGGAGATGCATCCAATGTCATGATAAGTTTAAGTTCAGCATTGTAATGAACCAAAACACTAGTTGACATTAGCAACCCCTTTGATTGCTTGAAAGCAAAGGCTTCGTCTGGTCCCCATTTCCAGGGAACTGATATTATTAAGCTGATATTATTTACTAGTAATAGTAATTAACAAAAGCTAAAAAACTACGCAGTTCAGACACATTCTTTGGGGTGGGTGCTTTATGAATTGCATTGACCTTATCTTGCATTGGGTGGATTCCTTTAGAATCAATCCTATGACCCAGGTATGAAATTGATGACTTTTTGAATTCACATTTATCGCCTTTAAGGCGGAGACCAGCATCTCGTAATCTCTTTAATACTACACACAGGTTCCTATTATGCTCTTCCATAGTTTGTCTTGAGATTAGGATGTCGTCGAGATAAGCAACTGTCTTTGGTATTCCTTGAATCAGTTGATCTATGATCCTTTGAAAAACTCCTGGCGATGAAGCAATACCAAAACACAACCAAGTATACATAAAAATACCTTTATGTGTGTTTTTCATCGTTAGTTTTTGTGACTCTTCATCCAAAGGAACCTGTAAACAAGTGTCACTCAATTCCAGTCTCGTAAAATACTGCCCACCCAAGACTTTAGAATACAGGTCGTCTATATTCGGAATGGGATATTTGTCTATTTGCAAAACAGAATTGACAGTCGGTTTAAAATCCCCACAAATCCGAACTTGACCATTTCTCTTTAAAACGGGGACAATAGGGGAAGCCCATTCTGCAAAACAGACTGGCTTGATAACAGAGGTAGCAACCATTCACTGAAGTTCAGTTTCAACCTTTTCTCTAATTGTTAAGGGTACAGGTCTAGCCTTCATAAAACGAGGTGTGCTATTTTCTTTAACGTACAATTTTGCTTTTTCAATTTTCAATGTACCCAAGCCTGGTTTAAAAAGTTCTGCAAATTCTTGATTAAAATCAGTCCATTCCATTTGGTTGCAGGTGGCATAGATATTAATTGGCAACTTTTGCAGCCAGTCTCTTCCAAGAAGACTTGGTCCAAATCCGGGTACAACTAACACTCTTAAATAATATATTTTGCCCTGGTATTTTACACTCAGGTTAACCACTCCATTAGGTACAATGACCTCACCTGAATAGGTCCATAACCTCTGTATTGTCCCATTTTTTAAAAGTCTTGCGTTTGGTAGTAAGTCAAACTGTTTTTTACTTATCAGAGTAGACGAACAACCGGTGTCAATTTCCATTTGGCATTGAATACCATTTAAATAAACTTTACACATATATGGTTCACAGTTACTCGATCTCGTAAAAAATAAGGGTATGTCGTATGTCTTTTGTATGTAATGCAACACATTTCCCCTTTGTTCATTTTTACAAAGTCTGGCAAAATGTTTTTTACTGTTGCATTTAAAACACATCTTTCCCCATCCTGGACACTGTGTGCGTCTCTCGTGTCATTTTCCACCGCACCCAAAACACATTTTTCTTTTCTTTTGTAATTCAGTTGCATTAGATTCCGCACATATTTTATTTACTTTATAACACTGTAGTGTTATGGACTGATTGGCGATATCCGATTAGATACTTAAAAACAAAACAATTGAGTCTAGAATCGTACAAGCGACTTAGATTAGAGTACAAGTCAGTGGTGTGGTAAAGTCAACACTAGATAAAATTAATTACTCTAACACAAAGAAATTCTAATGGCTAAAAGTCGGTTGATGGTTGATATAACACAAATGACATTTGTTTATACAAATGTCTTCATATAAATATATATTATCATTCTTGTAGCGTCGAAACAAGATGATAAATAATTTTTAACAAAACCAATCCTAATGGCAGAAATAGGTTGATGTAAAGCAAAAATCTGTTTTATCATATTATCATTTACATGGAGACTCCAAAAGATAGGAACCACTTTATCCAGGCTAAAAGTGGTTGGTATAAAAATGAATGTCTGGCTTTTATGACTGCTGACATCCATATATAATGTTGTTCTTGTGGGGACTGCGTAGGACCAGACAAATTTATTTAACAAAGACATTTTGAAAGATTAAATCTTAAAAGTGTTGATTTAATGGGAATGATGATTTGCCCGGGTGGTCTTGGGCCAGTTCCTGGGAATTATCATAGCAACTGACAAGACCATTTATACAATAATAAAAATATTATCAGGTCCCTCACCAATCAGGAAACTGGGGCGGAGACTTGTTACCCACCTCCGAGATAAGTAACCCAATGCCATGATTTTGATTGGCCGTCCAATCAAATGCGACCGCGTGGGTGGGGTTTCGTACACCTCCTGATGTTTACACTGTAGGGCCATTGGTCCGGCGTTTCTATTGGCTGGCCAATGAGAGCCCTGGATTCGGGGGTTTGGAACCCATAAAAGAGGACCCAAAAGGGTCCCAGGCAGATTGGAGAGCTGGTGCTTGACCAGAGTGGAAAGCTGGTCCTTGACCAGATCGGACAGCTGGTTCTTGACCAGATTGGACAACTGCTTCCCTAGCAGATTGATAGCTCCGTCTCATGGCCCTTGTCACCGTCTTTGCTTTGTCATCTTGTTACTCAAAGTCCTGAATTTGAATTAGAACCCAGCATATATCTCCAGTCAGTCCACAAAATACTGACTCAACTTCAACTCGATACCCCTTTGTGGTTGTACATGATTTTTAATCACTGTATGATTAATAAAGGTCTTTTATTGTTAAAAACGCATTAGTGTTAATTGTGGAACAACCTTGGTGAATTTGGTCATTTTCAGGTACAGCCCGGAACAAGCACTTCAACTTTCCTGTGGGTCAAAGAACACCCATCGCGTTAGATTCGACGCCGCGACACCATAGTGTTACATTTGGTCCCGTGACCAGATCATAGTATTACATTTGGCACCCCGACCAACATCGTATTACATTTGGTGCCACGTGAGCAAGGATATTATTACATTTGATGCCGCGTGACCAGCAAGAAAACATATTATTACAACTTCATCCTTCTCTTTTTTCTTTATATGTGCAACATCACTCATTGCTAATTCTATAGCTGTGGCCATTTTAACAGCTTCTTCTAACAACATGTCTTCGGACAATAGTTTTCTTGAATTTTATCGTCCTTTAACCCACACACAAATTTGTCACGCAATGCTCTTTTTAAAAATGACCCAAATTCGCATGTAGAAGCCATATGTTTAAGGCGAACAAGAAAATTAGAAATTGACTCACCCTCCTCTTGTTTTGCATTATAAAAACGAAAACTCTCGGCTACTATTAGTTGTTTAGGTTTAAAATGCTCCAACAACAACTGCGTAATTTCCTCCAGAGACTTGTTGCTTGGTTTTTGAGGGGTACATAAATCCTCCAAGACTCTGTAGGTCTTTTCTCCAATTGTACTCAGCAAAATTGCTTTGCATTTTGTTTGGCTTTCACGTCCGATATCGTTTGCTATAAAAAAAACTGTTCCACGTGGTCCAGGTACGTCGAGATATTTCCTGACTCCATACAGAATTCTTCTAAATGTCCGAGTAATGGCATTTTCTTGAGTGAAACAGATCCTCATCTGCCAATTATAACCTGCTTAGCGAAATAATAACACGGGTAGTCCAGCTGACGTTAACCATGAGAAGTGATCACTTCCACCTTTTATTCACAACTCAAAAAGATGGCTGAAATGGTGCTTCCGTTTCTTAGTATACCACAGTATGCATACCAAATTCGGTATTTTCTACATCATCCATAGAGGATGAACAAATTCCTCCTAATTATTAATATAGGTTCATTCTGAAAATAAGAAAATAAACAAAGCTTTGTATTTTAGCTCTCTAATAGATGCATCAAAGCAACTGGACTTCTTGAGATACTTGTTGCTACAACGTCAAATAAATTAATTCAGAAAGCATCTAACTGCTCCTAAGAGATTTTACAAATGGATGGTAATAAATGCCAAGGGTTAAATTTGCTAGTCATTAATGATAGAATAGCAGAAAAGTACACCCCAAACACACATATTAAAAATAAATTAAAAATTATTTCTCTGGATGTTTGAGATGAGGCTTGATGGTTAGTATTATCTGCGTTATTCGGACTATTGTCCTCATCTTTATTGTTATCTGGCCGATGTGCCCTCTGGCCTTCTTCAGGTATTTCTTGTCAAACTCGGGAACCTTCTTTTTGGACTCGGGAACCTTCTTGTCGTAATCAGGAGCCATCACAGAAGTTTGAACCTAACCCTTTATTCAGTCCATGTGATATCCGGTTCTCATTCCGCTAACCATAGCTGGGGTAGAGGCATTAAGCTGTGTTAATTATTATTCTATGTTACTGCTGCCCTTGACCAGGATGGAACCTGCAGTCCAGAGATAACTGTCACTTAGAACTGTCTTAACCAAACTTCTTTATCCACTAGGCCATGTGTCCAATTGGACAAATTAAAAATTCTGGTAAATATTTTTAGGAGCATTTCCACATAAGACTTAAAGGTGTGTCATAGTAAAGTGTTTAAAGAAATAAAACAATGATACAAAAAATTAAATAACAAACCTCTTTTGTTCAGGTCTTGGTAAATAAAGAATTGTTCTTGAGTTGATAAGCATAAGCACCAACATAACTTGCATTATCTTTTCTAACCATATCCTAAAATTTGGATACAGTCAGTAAGAAAAAAGATCCTAGATAATCCTCCAATAGTTTGATGTAGAGTTAACACATTTGATATGCATATTTATCGGACCCAAAGAAAGGCTTTAAAAGGGTGTTAAAAAATTATTCCTCACATGAATCAATTCTTCTGCCCATGTCAGGTATCTTTGATGAAGGTTAAAGAATTGATTGGCTGAAGCAGTTTGTTACCAACATCAAGAGTACAAAAAGGTAATTGAACATCTTTGTATGAATAATTTCTGGAAAATGGTAATTTGAATATTTTCATTTAAAATAGGGGACAGGAATGAAAATTCTTTAAGACTGATTTATTTTCCTATTAGGCTCTTAAAATATTCTGTATAATTTTTCAAAAATCTTTTCATATTTCTGATTGTTAGGATGATATCATAACAAATATATTATTGTTTTTTTCTAAATTCTATCATAAATACAGAGACAAATAGATATAATGATACCTTGAAAACCATACTAGGCCATTTTGATGAATAACTAACAAACTGATAAAAACACATCTGTTTAAGAATGATAAGAGACTGTACTGATATCTTTATAAAATCCAACAATGAGTGAAAAAAATGTGGAATGTGGATACCTATAGAAAGGAAGAGATCAAAAGCACTATCTTGAATTGCACATGTGAACGTTAGTGGTATGGAAAATCTGAAATGAATAGCACCCAGACAAGTTGCAGCATCTTGCCAAACTCCAGTTACAAGTTGGAGTCTGTCTTTGCATAGGAGCATCTGTTTATTTTCAAGGGTGTTGGCTCTAAGTTTTAAATTAACAGTTGCTTTAAGATTAGTTGCTCACTGAGGCTAAAGTGTCCATTCTATCCATAGCTAAAGAGAGAATAGATGAAATCATCCCTTTACCAAGGACATAAGTGCAAAACAAATGAAAACAGCCTTAGCCAGAATTTAAACTCAGTTTGCCAGTTCTATTTTCCATTATGATAACTAACTACTTGCCATAAATATAAAAATAGAATGTCAATCAGCTTACTTGTTACTCCAAAGTCACAGGTTGCATACATTCCTTGGAGAGCTCCACACTTCAAATAAGAAGCTCCATCCCCATCAGTTGTAAAAAGGACAACTCTTGGCCCCAGAAGATCACGGAACATGTGCTCCAAATGCCTTATATAATCATGATCGCACTCAAAATAGCTACCATATTCATTTTCTACCTAGAGAGAAAGAAAAGAAAAAAAAAAAAATATATATATATATATATATATATATATGGTCAAAATAAATTTATTATAGTCAAATGATGGTTTATTAAGTTTTTCTTTTTTTGAAAGTTATATATATATATGCGCACGTACGTTTATGTGTGTGTGTGTGTGTGTGCGCGCGCGTGCATGTATACACATTTTTTTGTTTTCTGAAATGCAATGATAACCAATATTCTGGGATAGTTGTATGTGGTAAATATACCTTAACTTTTCATAACACTTTCATTATTATAACCAAAAAAACAAAGTGAACAGAAGTTTATTCCACAAATAAATCAGCTTACAATAATATTTATGTCCAAGTAAAATTTGATTCTCATTATTTGGGGGATATTTCTATTTTTCCGTTAGTATATATAATGATTGATATGCCACCTAATGAATTCATAATATAGTGGTATCTGACTTATGAATTTACTTCATTCTGTTTGTAACTCAATTTCCTTTTATATTATATAATTCCCAGGTTATAAGCAAGTAAATTCAGATGAAGAAGACAACAACAATTGAAGATAAAAAAAAACATATATTCAAAAAGGTACAAAAAGGTTGCAAACTTGATGGCACTTGCGGCCAGACTTATCTTGCTGAGGGTGAGGGTGAAGGGAGTACTGGAATACACGACTCACTGGTTGACTACCCAACACAATAAGTGACTTAGTCATAGAATTTAATTTAGGTGCCAATATTGTATATTGGCGATTCGCCCTCTAGTGCCAGAGGGAAGATCATTTATCTATAATTTTTCCAATAATATCAAATCAATTTTTCCCACTGAAATATCATTAATCTGTTCCAACACTCCCAAAACACCCTGAATGTTTTGTTACATTTTTATAAATAAGAAAAATAGCAGTGTGTTGTATAAAAACATAATAAAATAGCATGTAATAAATCATGTGCTGTAATAAATTTTAATGTTTATTTTTTATAAATAATATTTTTTTGGCGTAATAAATTTGGAAACTTAAATGATGTTAGTGAACATAAGCCTATCAGAAGCTTGTTTATACCTCAAATTTTAGCTAAAATTTTTTTTAAAAAGCCAAAAAACGACAGTGACAGGACACTCATATGTTAAGGCACTTGTAAGTCAAGGTACCACTATATTTTGTATACCAGTAGATAAAAAATATGACACAGTCTTTTTGGTGTAGATAGTTTCCAGAAAATACCTGTCTCTTAATCTTTGTAGCAGATATCACATAATATTTCTGACCCTACTCTTCATTGTGTGATGGAGGTTATTGTCTAATGAAATTCTCAGTTCCTAGGCTAGAGTTGATTCCTTCCATGTCAGTAAGCAAAGAATTCCACAACTGTTCTAATTATACATAGATGCCCTTAATATCATATATTTTGCAAAAAGTGACAATTTCAATTTTGTAATAATTTTTGTAAAACTCAACCAATTATAATAAAATCTAATTTATCTTGTAGAACTTAATTCTGAGTAACTTTGTATTACACAAAGTCATAATAATTAATCTAGAAATGCTAGGAATAAAGTTTGAGCAAACTTGTGGTGAGAGAAATTATGCACATGGAAGCTCAAAGCAAGCACGAACATGTCTGGCATGCAAAATGAGATATGGGGGAGTGTAGCGGACGATTAAAGAGATTGAACTCGCATCCTCCTGATCATGAATCGTGACTCGACGTCAGACTACCTTGTTGGTGCATATGCAAATTCCTACACTGTGCGATTGATCCGGATGTGGGATTTTAGTCAGGGTAATTCATGATTATTTAAGGCCTTCCTTCCCACATCAAGACGGTTTAAAAAATTGTTTAACTACCTTTATTAGAATTTTATATCAAAGATAACAGGACCAGTAAGAAAAATGCATACCTGTAATAACATGCTAATTATAAATCTTTAATAATCTGAGCAAGAATATTTAAAGTTAAAATAGATAAATAAAGGAAGAATAAAGTAATGTTTTGAATATAACATCAACATGAAGAACAAATACAATGTAGTATTTATAATCTATTTACATCCTAAATAGATATTCTGTGTGTATAAAGTATAATGATATTAACAAAATTGTGCTCAAATTTTTTTTTATCCATCTTATTTTGTGTGTAAATGCTTACCTGGATCATAATGACAGGTCCTCCATTTTCATACAGCAAAGGCTTCAACATGGGAAGCAATTTATTAAACCACTTGTCAATGTGCTGAATATAATCTTTAAAAAGAAAAGTCAAAAAGAAAAATTTAAATAGATTATTAGAATTTAATATAGTTAGAATGATATTACATACTATTCAAGACATTTTTTCTGAATTTACTTTCTTTTTTTTTTACCAGAAATTTATTCTTATCTACTCCTTTTAGGAGAATAAGAATAAATTTCTGGTAATTTTTAGGTGATTTAAACAATCAAGGTTATGCATTTTTTAAGCTGTTGCTGGTAGTGTTTCTCATAGAAAACTATAATAATGGTATTGTTTTTTACACTTTAGTTTTGAGTGTGCTAGCTGACTTAACTCTGCATGCTGGAAGTGCCCAGTGTTCCAGAGGTTTTTTGTACCCTGTGAAGCTACATACATTACATCTCCCTCTTAAGATTCTTTATTAATTGAAGGAGAATGATCTGGGTAGACTGCCCTTGTGACCCTTTTTATGTGACCAAGGATTATTTTGCCTCTATTTGGTCAATTTGTGAAAAAGAAACTTCCTAAATTTTTATTTATTTTTATTTTTTTAAAATCAGCACTAAACTAATTGGGAGGTTTTATTGTACACCCAGTTTGTCATAGCAGTGCTGATGTCAATGCTGTGGTGAGCTGTTCACAGTCAGGTGGACATTCACTTGTTTCCTCTTGGGGTGCTACATCTGAGGGCATGCTTAGTTCCGCTTCTTCATGTTCTAAATTGTCTTCCAGCCCAGCCATCCTCCAATTTGATTAGGAAGGATAAGAGAGATATCTTATCCACAATATGACCAGCCAGCCACATGGGCCCTTAAGCAAAGTTCTCTGCAAAGACTGCTTGTTCTCTACAAAATGAAAGCATTTGAGTAGTTCTGTCATGATGAAATTTCTGGTCTTCTTGACTGTTGTAAACAGTGGTTGAAGTAGCAGGCTTCATGCGGTCCAGATTAGTTTGCAATCTTCACTACATCAGCAATTCTGTTGATGTAGTTCCCGTGGTCATATATGGTGTTGTTTGGTAAGTCAGCAAGAAATGGAATATTATTGTTTCCAGAATTCCTCCTGACATCTTTTTTAACCCATTCTTGACCAGTCCATTTGATGTCTGATGATGTGGATTAACGCATTTGTGTCAGATGCCATTCCATTTTGTGAACTCTGCAAATTCTGAACTTGTCACTGACTAGAAAATGTGATAGGCCATGGGTGGTGAAACAGTGCCTCAACTATTCAATATTGGTGGTTGACATATCTGTGGTTGTTGCATGCACATTGATCTACTTTGAATGTGCATCCGTGATGACCAGCAGGTTTTGGCTGTTATAATCTCCAAAATCAACATGGACCCAATTCCATGGTTCTGCTAGCCACTCCTAGGGATGTAGTGGTGCCTTGGCAGGTAAACATCTGAAATATTGGCATGGGTAACAGTTTTTCACCTTTTCTTCCACATTGGCATCAATTCTGGGCCACAAAACATAATTACAGGCAAGGGCCTTCATCTTGACTGTGCCAACGTGGCATTGATGAAGCTCTTCCAAAACTTGTTGTCTGAGACAACCCGTAAGCCCCACAGTAGGCTTCCACACTTAGCTCGTTCTGGTGAACAGGAAATGGCAAATACGGAGTATCCTGTGGGATATTGTTCCTTCATAACTGTACAGCCTGAAGAATCGGATCCTTGCAGGTATAATTTCGTATGTCCACATAATTGATCACAGAGTTTCCTTCCTTGTCCAATTGACGAGTTCTTTTCAGTGGGTGACAGCATTCTGGAAGCAAAAGCAACAGGTTTTTCTGATCTGTTAAGCAACACATGTGACAAAACAGCCCCAACACCATATTGACTGGTATCACAGGCCAATACCAGTTCCTTTTCGGGATCATAATGGACTAAAACATTTACACTCTGCAACGAACCCATTGCTCAATAAAAAGCTGTTGTTTGGGTAGTTCTCCAGGAAACACTTTTTTGCAGCAGATAATAGAAAAGGCCTAACCTATCCACAACATTAGGAATGTACCTGGAATAAAATTGGAATAGGCCCAGAAAAGTCTAGAGTTCTGTCTCATTGCGAGGGGCTGATGCATTTTCTTCTGTAGGATGGAGACCTTCAGAGTTGATCCAATGCCCTAAGTATGTGACGGATGACGCCATGAACTTACGTCTGTCGAAACGAATATGGAGATCAGATTCTGATAGTTTCTTTAACACCCTGTCAAGATTGGTCAAGTGTTCTGAGTCTGTTGAACCTGTAATCAGTATATCATCTTGATAGTAGACAACGTAATTCATTTACCAATAAGTTGTCCATACAGTGCTGGTAGATACCAGAGGTTGACTTTACTTCAAAACTTAGCAGTTGAATCTGTAGAGACGTTGTTGTGTGTTAATGGTGAGGAACTTCACCATATGTTTCTCGCTTTTTATCGGCAAATATATGTAGATATTTTACAATGACCCCACACGCTTGATATCTGTATTATATCTTATATACTATTGTATATTAAATCTACATTTTCAATTTTTTTTTTAAGTAAATTATTTTAAAAATAAAAATATCAAAAAAGATTGATGATGGATTTTACGCCTCGAGGGTGCATCATTAATTTGTACAAATTCATTAAAAAAAAAATTTAAACGGTGTGGGTTGTAAAAAATCTAAATTGGTGTGCTGATAAAAAGCACAGGGGAGGAGAGTGTGTCAATTCCACACCCCTTTGAAATTATGCTAGCCAATGGCTTTCCCTAGATTACATTGGTATAACACAAGTGTGCATAAAGCCATACAGACTGAAAATCCACCAAAATTACTACATGAATCCAAGAACTTAGAAACCTTCATATTTTCCACTAAACTTTTTGTTTTTACTGTCTACAGCAGTGTTCTCTTTTTAAATAGCTACACAAGGCAAATAAGTCTTCCACCAATCTCAAAAATATCTACACTTACCTTAGGGTTTTTTAAACCAACAAACTATTTTCTCTAAGGGAATTCTTACAAATGGATGACCAGGTTACGGGGTACTCACGGAGTAGGGGAAAGGAAGGGCGTAAAACAAACATGTTGACCATAAACAAAAAATACTACTACTGCAGCTACTAATACCGGCAGCTACAGAGTGTATAATATCTACATATTTGTCAATAAAAAGCGAGAAACACATCACGGTACATATTTGATAGGTACCAGCAATTTGTGTGCTCATTTACATTTTTAAAAGCAAATCAAAATTAATTAAATCGATTATTTAAGGTCAAATTTTTGTTTAAGTCAAAAAGTATAATGAGCATCAGTAAAGAAAGCAAAATAATATTACATGTAATTTATTTTAATACATTTTAAACAATTCAGTGAAAAATTTGACCAAAATGGGTACTTTGTGTGAAGTATTTATAGACTAAAACACCCACATTATTTAAGATTTATTGATTTCTAAGAAGAAACTGTCTTAACAGTTTCTTCTTAGAAATCAATAATAAAAAACACTGAATACACTATGTAAAGAAAAAAGATTAACTTTTTGATATTCATTTAAATGAAACATCTTTTTTTCTTTGTTCGAAACATACAGAAAAACTAAGGAGTTTAAAAAAAAACAAAAAACAAACTGGGGATTTTGTTTACAAAAATTCAGCGAGAAATATGTTAAAAAATGCGAAGGCCCGGATTGATAAAGAAAAAAAATTGCCAAAAATCAGGGAATTATCTGATTTTAACAAAATTTTCAGTGTTGGCTAATTAATCAATGAATTCTTTCTTTTAAATTACTGAATTGTTTCAATCAAACTGATTCAATCGAAATAAATCAAAATTCTTTAAAATAAATATTACTGTTAGCGCCACCTTGTAAGCAACAATTCATATACCTAATTAATTAATAAAATTCATTTAAAATATGAAATGCCTAATTTCAAGTTTTAAATTTCATATTTTTAGATTCTAAAAACAAATTAAGGCGAGAGAAACCACGCACCTAGTGGTTCAAAGTGTGCACAACTGTGTTTGGCATGTATAATGAGATCAGGGGCAATTGGGGAGATTGAACTCACATCCTCCTGATCGTGAGTCATGGCCTGACTCTTGTAAATCACTAGACTGTACGATGGACTCAGATGTTAGTGTCACTATTTAAGGCCTGTTTTTAACGCACAGTGCAGTCGCATTTTTAAGTTTTGTGATGAAGGTAGTGACGTACGACACAAGCAAGGAAGTAACTACGAGAGAGGAAAAATT
The DNA here is from genome assembly GCA_023376005.1 of Doryteuthis pealeii. NCBI lineage: Eukaryota > Metazoa > Mollusca > Cephalopoda > Myopsida > Loliginidae > Doryteuthis > Doryteuthis pealeii. The sequence goes on from CM042152.1 coordinate 24,083,710, forward strand.
TGTTAGGCTGCTAGGATTTTGCTGAGTGAAGGAAAGAGAGAAGAAACAGATTATTCCCATTGCATGAAAGGAATTACTGGTGTCGATTAAACGGACTCCAGTTGAAGAGAAAAACAAAAAAAACTGTTATAATAATTTTTGGAGAAACTCAATTGAAAAGTTAAGCCCCCACCCTTCTAAACAAATCAAATATCGATGTATAATTTTTTTACTGATTATCTAAAAGACAATTGTATATATAAATAAAAGAGTAAAAAGAAAATCTACCAAAATGTTTTTTTTGTTTTTTTCTACATTTAATTTTCAGATTTTCAGTACTTATTTTCTACAAGATGTGCTCCTTTAAAATATTTTTTTTTCTTCTATTCACACCTTTGGTCTTTTGTCTTTTTATTTATACTGTAATTGGTTTCACTTTTATATAACCCCACTGATATTTTGAGACCCAAAAATACGGAGGGTGGGGGGTCAAAATTAAGTGACTTGAAAATATCAGAAAGTTTTTAAATAACATAACTAATGCATTATAAAATTCATTCATCGATAAATCAACATTGTAAATTTGATTAAAATCGGATAATTCCCTGATATTTGGTAAATTTTTTTCAATCAAAGACATTAAATTCATTTTGTAAAATATGTCTGTGACACCAAAATTGGCAGTATCTAATATTTGAAATTTGAATTTGTGTTTTGTAAAAATTCATCGAAAAATGGGGCTGGTGAGTTGTGGTTAAAATATCTAAATTGATTTGCTGATAAAAAGGTTTTGGGGAGGGTCATTGTGTTGTATATTGTACAAAAACGGAAATAGGAATTTCCGGTAAATTTAACAAAGAAAAGACGAAAAAAAATGACAAAGTATTTTTTCCCCAGTAAAAGCGAACAAAGAAGTTAAAAAACGGAAGAGAGGGTTTCCGGTCAAGGAAGTAGGGTGAAGATAAAGAAATATATAACAAATGTCCGTTATCAGATCAAAAGATAAAGATGCGGAGGCGTATCTATCAATATAAAGGCGAGAAGATTCGAGCCAACTCACAGAGACGCCAGCCAGCAGCCAAAAAGGACACTTCACGTCTACTGTCAGCAACCACCCCTCGGGCACTCATTGTAAGCTCTGTGCCTTCACCACCCACACACCGAAGAAAATAAAGAAGGGTCCTCTCTCTTTGTACATATACGTATCTGTTGTTTATTGAAGTCCAGTAGTCAGTAGTAGCTGACTACTAACATACATCGCTTTGGGTACAGTGAAAACCCCAGTACTAAGGTACACAATTTAGCAGCGTGAATTTGAAGCCGCTATATAACATATTTGAATTTGATGCCAGTATATAACAATTGTAGAATATCTACATTAATCTGCCAATAAAAAGTGAGAAATACGACTCAGAAAATATCTATGTTTGGACAGAATTATGTCTAATGACAGCAAATAAAAACAGAGTAAATTAGGGCAGGAATCCGGGATGACAAAACGTTAAAATTACCAATATATTTTCAGGAGGGATTGTGGAGTTTGCTATTTACATTGTAAAAATGACAGTTACTTTAACTGAAATGAAATTGACATTTGATGAAATACTCTGAAAATTTTGTTCAAGCACCATATGCTTGAAGCCTTGCAGAGGGGTTGTGGTGTGGTGCCCCCACCACATTTTGCACAAATTTGGCTGTGGCTGGTGAGTTATGGTGATTTCTGTACTTTAAATTTTAAATAATATTTCAATTGCAAAAACAAATTATTTAGTAATAAAACTATATTTTTGGATGTGTATTTGCACCATGCTGATAAAAGATTTTTTGGATAAATTCATTCCCTCACCCCACCCTGTGAAAATAACTAAAACAGTAACACTCCCAATTGCTACATTGTTGACATAGTCATTTAACCCCCACAACCAACTGAGACAAAAATGGAACCAATGTTTGTCTTAGGAAAATTTTCACTTTTCAATGCTTCCAAAGATGTTTTATAGAAAACTTTTTTGAATGAACATTAATCTTATGTCATATGATAATAAGCTGATAAGTTTGTGGTCTGACCAAGTGCCATGAAATGTGCACACTATTCCACATATTTATCCTGAAATTCAACATGATTGACATATCGTTTCCCAAATTTAACTCATTCAAAAAAAAAATTCAATAAAAAAAAAGTCATTACCATACAAATATAAAAGTAGATATATCATTCCATAATTCAATGTTTAAATTTACAGTTAAAAGAATATTTAAAAAAATTAATTAATGTTTAATTAGAATTTTTAAACAGAGGTTCCATCATTATTAACACATTCCTTTCAAAGTATTACAAGTGTAACGTAGGTTCAAAGTTATACATACTTTGATATACAAAACTCCGACGAAGGTTAACAGACAAAACATTTAATATATACAGCACATGGATAGGGCGAGATACAAAGTACATAGGTAAAAGGTTACATAAACAAGGAGTACATAAATAAAGATAAATACACATTCATGAATGGTACAAGATAACATACAAAAGCCACAGACATGAGACTAGGGATAGTCCATGCTGTGAGAACTTACAGTAATGTAAGTGGGGCGAACGCCCCAACGAGACGGGGTTAGACCTTAACTAACCCATGGTGTCTCTTAGTATCAGGCACGGAAAAGAGACCGAAAGGGTTTGAACCCGGCGCTTAAATACTATAGCCCCCTAGCGGGCACCAGCAAACTAAATCGGGCAGACAACTCCACCAGGCAAATACGAAACCAACGCTACACAAGCTTTATAATAACATTTTTGTAAAAATATTTTAGTTTGAAGAAAAAAGAAAGTTTGGAAGATTTCCCTCTCTTAATATATTTTTAAGAACTAGTTAATTAAGATAGTTCTATAAACGCTAGATTATGTAGTAAGCAGATGGAACAAGATCTGAAGAATAAACTGTGAAATTTCTACCATTTTTTATTATTACATGCATTATCATGATGTAACATCACATTTTTGCAACTGATCAAACAGGGCTTCTTTTCCTTTAATAGAATGTTTAAACACTTTAACTGCTGACAATAGATGTTTGCTGTAATCAAAAGACTGACAGCAATTTAAAGTGGACTATAACAACACAATCAAAGTCTGTTTCAAGTTGTTTTTAGTTTATTCATCTCCACAATGCCACTGTCCACATTGCTTTATATTCTTGTAAAATATCTATGTTTATCACCAGTCACTAATCTATCCAAAAATAGCTAGTTGCTTTCAGGAGAATGCAGAGAAGTGCAGATGTCCACTCTTTAGTTTTACAGTTGGCTACAGCAAATCATGGTGAGTCCATTTTAAAGATTTAGATACCTTTCTAAGTTGTTGCAGATGATAGTGAACTATGGAATGGCTTTAATTCTGATTTTGAGATAACTCTCCAAACAGCATTATTTCTAATAAGTTCAGAGAAAAGTAGAATTATTTAGAACAGGTTGTTTTGTTAATTTTAAAATCAACAAAACAACCTGTTCTAAACAATTCAAAACATCTTCAGACATTTTTTTTTTTTTGTTTAAAAAAATATATCCTATAAATATTATGAATCTTTCTTTGGTTGCTTCTGCAGCATTACCTTTTCTCAGCTTATATAACATTACATATCTAATGTGTTCCTTAGACATTTGTATCTTTAGAAGGGTAAAATTAGTAATCTAGTTGAATTCTATTGTAACTATATGATTGACTCAATTAAAACTGTATAAACATATACAAGTACTTAATATCATTTACGTATTTTAGAATAATGAAAATATAACTATATCTACTGCAATCAGATTCCAGACATTACTTATGAAAATAGCTGATAAAACAAAAATTAATTCCAGATAGTGAATTCTTGACATTTTTCATTGAGTAGAGAATTTCCAGCATTTCATAAAATTTACTGACTCATTTCCTTTTTTTTTTTTTTAAATTTAGCATTTCTGAAAACTTCCAACCATCTGGTACAGACAATCTCAGGATAAGTTATATCTATTCGCACAAAACAAAGGTGGCACAGAACTATTGATAAAAATGTAAACATGTAAATAAAACAACCCAAAGAAAATCTTAATTTTTTTGTAAAAACTTTTTTAGCGTCAAACACTTTAGCATTAACAAATATACATTAAGACACCAACACATTTTTTGAATTGTTGCATTTCATTCTCAAGTGGAATTTGATGAGCAAATGTTAATATTTTTTGTTTTTGAGCCAATTTGAATGTAAGTGAAAATATTTTCAGACATGTATAAAAATCACACCCAGTCAAATGTAGTAGCATTCCCAGTTGATTTTTTTAAATTTGAGGTTATAGTTATTTAAAAATTACATATTTAGAAATATTATTTTCTTTTCTTTCCAACCATATAAATATTTTAAAGGTTGGACCAGAAATATACAAGAAATTGCAATTTGAACCAATGAAGGTGAAAATTTGTCAATGTACAACGATTTTACCAAATGATGTGATAAGGCTAAATCTAGACACATGAGTTTTGAATATGATTTTGTGTTGCTTAAATATTTTTTATGGGGATCTATACAATCCATACCTTTAATAAATTCACTAAATGTCTTTTTTGTCCATAACTCGAGAATAGTTAGGGCTATGTCCACCAAATTCTAACAGAAATTTAAAGAATTTTTTAGCATATTAGTTTTGAAATTTTCAAGTTTTTAGCATATATTTTGTTTACAATGTAAACAAAATATTAAACTGGACCCTTGCTTTTTTTAAAGTAAATCTTTTTCTATTTGCTTACTGTAAAAAAGTAGCTGAAATTTTCCTAGTTATGACCTTTTTTCTACGACTTTTTTTTCCCAAATAACAGGAAAATCAAAACTTTTAAAGAATCATGTTTTATATCTACATTTATAGGTATGAGCAATGGCCGCCAGGGGGCAATAAATGTTAACCTAACACTGATAATTGTAAACCTATAAGTCCTTACAAAAACATAATCAATCGTTACTAGCTTAAAATCCTGCTTGTAAAGAGTATCTGAAAGTTAGGGTCTTTTATTATACCTATAAAAGGCTAGGTTTATTTGTTTGTTACATATATGCATAAATTTGGTAGCAGTATCAGTACCAATAGTGGTAAATTTTCAGAAGAGAATTAATGATGTTAATTTTTCTGGGATCAGTAAAGTTAATTTATCGGACTTTGTATGAGAAACATGCAAAACTCAATTTTTGTTTCATTCCAAAAATCTAAACCTAAATAGACATGATTTTTTGGAATAAAACATTAAAAATAATTTTTACAAATAAAAAGATTAATACTAATTTGGTCTAGGTGTGATTTTTATACAGAAGACTTTTTTTAATTCAATATATTTACTCACATATTTGTTGTGGGACAAATATTTGTTTTAATTAATGCTTGCCTTTGTAAAAAAATGTTAACATTTTGGTTTCAATGTAATTTTAAAATTTTGTTTATATTTTGCGTTGGGGATAAAAAACATCTTTTTAGTATTGTATGGAAATGAGATAGAATATAAAAGTAGTCTGCCTCAGTAGCAAGGCAGATGGCTACTAACTGTACCTACAGATAAACGTATGTTCCAGAGATTGATTGACTTTACATTAATATGGCATCGCCGATAAAAACCTTAAGTTCTTTATCAAAACTTGGATTAGATGTTTCACAGCATTGACTAGGGTGAAGAACTTATAAAACAGAAAGCCACCGGAGGGGAGAACGAAATTACAGATTTATTTTTGGCTTCAGTGGGATGTGAAGCCATATAAAAAATATCTACAATGATATACCCTGAAATACTGGAAAATTTAACATATGAAGAAATTTCAAATATCATAAAGAGGAACATATGTCTGAAGAAAAAACTTGTTATTGCAGAAAGAACCAAGTTTTTGGAAACCAGACAGAACCCAAATGAAACTGTGAGTCAATATTTGTATAGGTTGAAAAAAGCCACAAGATATTTCAAGTTTGAAAAACTGGGTTCAAAAGACATGATGATAGAAGATTAACTAATTCTTCTAAGATTAATTGAAGGCATGGAGAATATTGCATATAAGCATAACATCTTAGAGAGGCTTCAAATAAATGAAATGAAACTTGAAGCAAGTGTTGAATTTTTACAACTAGAATTAATTGAAAAATTCAATAATTATAAAAATAATGTTGAAGCTTACAGCACAACTAATAGCCAAAAAAACATATATTATATTCATTAATTTATTGTACAAACATTTTTTACATAAACTAGCAAAAGACGCCATCTGGGCAGTTATAAAAATTAATTTTTGAAAGATATTGTCTGAGTTAAAATTTCCATATAAGAGGGTTTGTATTATCGGTAAAATCATCAAATTCATTAAAGGAGTAAAAAAAAAAAGATACCATTTGAAATGGAAACTTACTGTCCCCCTCAAATCAAAATGTTGCATGCATCTATTGATTATTAATCAAATAATATTTTATGAATGACAGTATTGTGATGTAAGCAGTGACATAGTTTTAGTCACAGACAAATTGATACTGAATCTATTATCAAAAGATTTTATTTATTGAAGAAAATTTTTAAAGAATTAAAGGTGAAGGTTTATTGCTTTGAATGTTTATTGCTTTTTATTTCAAATTTTTTAGAAATAAACAAAACAATAAAAAATCATTTTGTATAGTTAATTGTTTTATTCATTGATAAACTACTAAATAATTACTAAAATGATTAAATGTTGAACATCCTTTTAAAGTTTTTGACATATTTTGGCATTGTTGATTTTTATTACTTTAATTGATTTATTAATTTTACAGTGACATAGTTTTAGTTACAGACAAATTGATACTGAATCTATTATCAAAAGATTTTATTTATTGAAGAAAATTTTTAAAGAATTTATATTTTTACAGAATTGTACCAAATAAAATTTAGTTGAAAATAAATCTATAAATTAGATATTTTTATTCCTCCGATTAAAAAAAAACAATTAATATTAGGTATTATTTAGCATTTAAAAATTTATTTAAGTATCATTACTCTATTTTATTTTATATAATATTTATTTACACTAAAACTAAATGTTTGTTAAATGTAAAATAAATAAGGTGAATGTTTATTGTTTTTTTATTTCAAAATTTTTAGAAATAATCAAAACAATAAAAAATTATTTTGTATAGTTAATTGTTTTATTCATTGATAACCTGAATTTAATTTTATTATTAAATATTATTTCAGAAAAATTTTGGTGTAGAAAAGTTAACTTTCTTAATTTCTATTTCAAATTGTTTATTTTTTACTCCTTTAATGAATTTGATGATTTTAATTACTAAAATGATTAAATGTTGAATGCCCTTTTAAAGTTTTTGGCATATTTTGGCATTGTTGTTTTTTATTACTTTAATTGATTTATTAATTTTACTTGGATACTACCCCTCTGACATTGAATTTTAACTCCCACTCCCCTCAGGCTATATTTTTCAAAAGGTTTTGTTTTGCTAGTAATAATAATATAGAGACTTACATACCAAAATTATTATTGAGCTATCAAACAATTTCACATGCTGGCAAAATACAAAGTCTTTCCGCACTAATGGGTAAACAGATTAGAGCTCCTATAACCATGTTATTTGCAATGAATGAAGGGGTATGGTATAATAAAAACAGAGTCGATTGCTGAGAAGGAGAATTTCATATTACAAAAAGGACACAACACAGCAATATTATTTAAAAATGGGCAAAATACACTTGCTCATGAGGATCAATTTAGAAGTCGAATAGAACCCGATGAAATAGAAATGGAATCTGAAAAAGGAGGAAGGGGCTAGTGAATCTAATGATGAAAATGAAGAATCAATGGATGAGAGTGTTAGAATATTGGATGATGAATCAGAAGAAAATAAACTTAGACCTAGTTCCCTTGTCAGAAGAAGTCATGATACTCTCCCTGAAAGCCTGTCTAGATTTCCGAGAATCTTCAAAAGAAGTCAGAGATCTACAAAGGGCATAAAAGCCATTTCGGTTCAGGGAGGTGTAGTATCGTATGCAAATAAGATAGACTATAAAAGTAGTTTGCCTCAGTAGCAAGGCAGACAGATACTAACTGTACCTACAGATAAATGTTTGTTCCCGAGGTTGATTAACTTCACATCAATCTTTATCTTTTTAAAATTAATATAATTTAAAAAATAATTTAATCCTTTATATAATTTATTTAATTTTTGAATTAAAAAAACATTATTTAGAGAATAAAATATATATTTTAAACAGAATCTTTTTTTTTTATTTTGTTATGCATATTAATTTCAAATATTTACACAAAAATTCTATTTTGTTGTTATTATTATTAGTTAATTGAGAATGAAAGATAATCCAAAGCCAAACTTTTTAGACCTAATTCTTCTGATGCAGATATCATTGGGGAATGATAAAAGTTTGAGCAAACAGACTAAAGTTGCTGTGGTTGCCAAATATGGGCATTTTTTTAAAGGATGTACACATGCACTATTTCAGATATTTTTCCAACATTTTTTTCTAATATTTTTCTGCAGTTTTTCATTTGGCTTAACTTTGTTATATCTATTCATTTGTCACATGGTCAAAAACTGTTTGCATTGAGATTGCATTTAGAAGAAGACTGTTTTTCTCATGGATAATTATATGTAGATTGCTCCAGAGTTGGAAGTCCAAATAATTATTTTTCTATTTCTGCACTTTCTGGAAAAACAAACATGGTATACACTAAAGTATTAAAATAATGTGTTATAAGTGTTTAACATGTAAGAAAAATGACGCAAATTATACTGCCCTTTCTATTTTTGTCATTTTTAAAGTGGCAATACTTTTCTTATTCAAAGTTTAAACATTTAAGAAGTGTAGAGCTTTTGTGACAGTTTTTTGGTTTATACACTTAAAGTTGACAATGAAGGATTTACATAACATTTAATTTGAAAATTCCTAATAAAATCATATTATCTTTATTTAATTGTGTGGAAATTTTACAATCACAATATTTAAATTTTATATATTGTGATTGTGAAATTTCCACATAGTGATGAAACTGATGATGACATAAAATACTTGTGTGGCAGTTTCATGGACTTTACATTTTTTTGAAATTAGCTATGTAAAAATGACTCATTATTTATTGATGTTAAAATAACAGTGATTCCATGTTGAACTTGGCGATGCAAAATGGACTTATTATTCAATTGTAAAATCACTATTAAAATAACAGTGCTTCCATTTTTATGAAACTCAAGATAACAGGAAATACAATTGTGGCAGTTTCTTAGACTATACATTGTTGTAATTTGTTATATTAAAAGGAGTTATTTAATTGTAGCATCTCTTGAAAAATAGCAGTGTTCCATTAAATTAAAACATTGTCAATGTGAAAGTTCAACATTTTTATGAAACTCAAAATGACATGAAATTCACAGGTGGCAATCTTGAATTTGTAAATTGCCACTGGAGAAAGTATTTATCATTTAATTGTAAACCACTGCTAAAATAACAGTCTTACCATTAAATATTATGTTTATGAAATTTAAACATTGTGATGAAACTCATATTGACATGAAATACTATTTTTGGCACTTTCTTGGACTATGCATTGTTGTAATTTGTGATGTATAGAGGATACAATATTTCATTTTAAAATTTATTTTAAAATAACAGTACTTCCATTAAATAGCAAAATTTCAACATTTTAATGAAACTCAAGATGACAGGAAATACATTTGTGGTAATCTTGAATTTTGAAATTGACTTTACAGAAAGCACTTATTATTTAATTGTAAAATCCCTTTTGAAATATCAGTATTTTAATTAAATTGAAATACTGTGACATGAAATTTCAAGATTTTCATGAATCTCAATGACAATAAATACATTTGTGGCAATGTTGAATTTTGAAATTGGCTTTGTAGATAGGATTTACAATTTAATTGTAAAATCTTTGTTAAAATAACACTGTTTCCATTTTATTGAAATATAATGATTATGAAATTTCCACATTTTGATGAAACTCAATATGAAATTAGATGAATTTGTGATAATCTTGAATTTTGAACTTGACAGTATAGAACTAAAAACATAAACATTTTTTAAGGCAGTTTCTTGAACTTTAGATTTTGGAAATTGGTGAGTTAGAAATGACATTCTTTAATTTGAAACCCCCTGTTTCCATTAATGTCAAATATTATGATAGCATGATTTCAACTCTAGATGACATACTTTTGTTGGAAATTTCCTGAACAATAAAAATAAGTTTGTTTGTTTATCCTCTATAGTAATCAATATGGTAGCAGTTAGAACATTTCCAAAAATATCAGTATAGGCAACATTTTATGATGAAGCATATGCCATCATTAAAATTAACCTTCATGTTCATTTACTGTTACACTAACCTATTTATCAAATATTGTTAAGTTTCCTTTTAGTAAAATGTAAATAGATAAAAATGCATTGTTAGTGTATTTATCGATTAAGGGCATATTACTTACCAATCCTCACATTATGAGAATCCCTGAACTGGCTAGGTTTAAGGTATAAATCATAAATAAAGTTATTAATTATGTTCAACATATTTGATATCAGAGTAATGCTGAGTAAGTCTATTTATATTTTCCAGCTTTCTTTTCTTTTTACCCCCTAACGAAAAATATTAACACAGTTTATCTTATTTTATTTTATTATAACACAAAATTTAACAATAATCACTAACATCATATTAAAAATAAACAAATAAATAAATCACCAATATAAATACATGTATTCACTAATTTAAAAAACAGATTTTAATCATATATTAACAGAATCTTAACTTTTCTTTGTACAAGTCAATAATATTACTTATGAAATAAAAAATAACCCCTTTTTCAAATGTCACTCCCCAAAGAATATTCTTTATTCTCTAACCATAACCGTCACCAAACATCACTCTATTTTCTCCAACTGTAAAGCATTCTTAAATAATTTCAAAAAAATTATGTTTTCGAACACTTCTAAATTCTCTGTATTTTGACCGTTTTAACTTCAAATATCAAACATTTTATCCTGATGAAGGCCGTTTTTCTTTGTATACTTAAATATTTTATAATTTTCTATTATTATTTTATTTTATATTTAAAATAATAATAAATAGAATACATGTGTACATGAACAAACTCCTGGCCAAAACATGTGTTGGTAACTTAAATTAAATCAATTTTATCCATTCAACATTTTCTTTCCTTTATTTATTTGTCCTTTCAACATTATATATATATATATATAGATAGATCTTGTTCAGCGCCTGGTCCGAGTGGAGTTCCATACAGAGTGTACAAACACTGCCCAAGGCTTCTCTGGAAGCTTCTTAAAATAATCTGGTGAAGAAAAGCAATTCCCTCCCAATGGAGAGCTGCTGAGGGGATATGGTTACCAAAAGAGGAGAACTCTTGTGATATTAAGCAGTTTCAAATAATCTCGCTGCTATGTGTGGAAGGGATGATCTTCTTCAAAATAATGGCTCAGCGACTAACGGAGTTCCTCATAGATTAAGACTACTTGGATACCTCTGTGCAAAGGGTGGAGTACCAGGAATGTTAGGATGCCTGGAACATACGGGGGTGGTGACACAATTAATTAGAGAAGCAAGAACGAATAAAGGAAACCTAGCAGTACTTTGGCTCGACCTAACAAATGCATATGGCTCTATTCCCCACAAGCTTGTCGAAACCGCTCTAATTAAACACCACATCCCAGAAGGCATTAAGATCCTCATTATGAATTATTACAACAATTTTAAACTGAGAGTTTCGTCAGGATCAACAACTTCCAACTGGCAACAACTGGAAAAGGGGATAATTACTGGCTGAAACATCTCAGTGTCACTCTTCACTCTAGCCATAAATATGCTGGTTAAATCAGCTGAAACAGAGTGCAGGGGTCCAGTTTCAAGTTCGGGAACTCGGCAGCCCCCCATAAGAGCTTTTATTGATGACATCACTGTAACAGCACCATCTGTCCATGGCTGTAGGTGGCTTCTCCGTGGACTACAATGGCTAATCTCATGGGTGAGGATGAATTTTAAGCCAACCAAGTCGAGATCCCTAGTCCTGGAAAAAGGAAAAGTGGTCGATAAGCATCGATTCACCATAGGAGGTGTAACAATCCCAACCCTCAGAGAAAAACCAGTCAAAAGCTTGGGAAAGATCTTTAATAGCTCCCTGAAGGACACCTCATCTGTCCAACAAGTGAAAGACGATCTTAGGGATTAGCTGAATGCAATTGAAAAAACAGGACTTCCAGGTAAGTATAAAGCTTGGATGTATCAACACGGGGTCCTTCCATGGCTTCTATGGCCCCTCCGAGTCTATGATGTGCCAATTACCATGGTGGAGTTACTGGAAAGAACCATCAGTCAGTTCCTGAGGAGGTGGTTGGGGCTACCCCGGTCTTTAAGTAGCATAGCCCTATACAGCAATTCAACAACACTGCAACTCCATATCAGCAGTGTTACGGAAGAGTTTAAAGTCACATGCGCAAGGGAGGTGATGCTATAACACGATTCGACGGACATTAAGGTTTCATCAGCTAATATTAAAGTAAAGACTGGGGGGAAATGGAGTGCACATGGGGCAGTTGAAAGAGCAGAGGCACGGCTGCAACAGTGTCATTGTTGGAAATGTGGCAGTGGGAAGGGCTGGACTAGGCAGCTACCACAGACAGCTGTACAACAAGGCCTCAAAGAAAGAGAAAAGGAAAATGGTGCAGGATGAGATATAAATGGAGGAGGAAGAAATTCGCCTGGCCAAAATGATTGCTATGAGTCATCAAGGCGCCTGGACTCGTTGGGAAAACGTTGACCAGCAAAAAATATCATGGTCAGAATTCTGGAGATCAGATCCTACTAGGATTCGGTTTCTAGTTCAATCAACATATGTTCTGTCAAGTCCAGTTAATCTATACCTGTGGAATTTAGCAGATTCTCCAGTTTGTCAACTGTGCCATGGAAATGGCACTCTGGAGCATATTCTTAGCAGCTGCCCCAGGGCGTTGGGAGAAGGGCGATACCACTGGCGGCACAACCAAGTACTCAGGGCCGTGGAAAAATCAGTCAGTGAGGCACTCCTAAAAAGCAAGAATCAGTGCACCCCACAACAAGAGATCAGATTTATAAAAGCTGGGGAAAGGATTCATCAGAAACCACACAGAGCCGGGGGGGGGGGCTGCTCGCATCTGCAAAGGACTGGGACCTCCAAGTCTAGGGAGGCAGTTGAAATTCCCGGAAAAGATCCTCACCACTTCTCTCCGGCCAGACATGGTTTTGACATCGGAGGCAACTAAGCAGGTGGTGATATTAGAACTTACAGTCCCGTGGGAAGATAGGTTAGAGGAGGCAAATTGTAGGAAGATGGCCAAATACCAAGAGCTTGTGGTCGAATGCAGATCAAATGGCTGGAAGGCCCGAAATGAACCTTTTGAGGTTGGATGCCGTGGCTTTGCTGGCAGGTCACTTTTGAAGATGTTTAAGACCCTTGACATTAGGGGCCAGCAGAGTAGGAGAGCCATAACAGAAATAACAGGAGTTGCTGAGAGAGCATCGAGATAGCTCTGGATACGCAGGAGCGATGTTTGGATAAGTGACACTAGGTCGCAAACCGGGAATTGATCAGTCTGGTTCGGGTCTCCTGGGCGAGGGTGTATGGTGAGTAATGACCCAAAACACCTGTTGACCTTGGGTTCATCACTGATGACTGCGGCCTAGTATTTCACCCAATGGTGTGTTTATAAATTAAAAACTGTCTAAAACAGTGACTTCTGGAAAAGTTTGGATGACGCCCATGAAAGTATGGCAACTGCTGGAGAGACAGTTGACGTGTCGGAAAGACGACAAACTGGGCAGAAGGTTGGCAGCCTAACCTGCAGCTCCCATGAGGGGGCAACCAAACTTAAGCAACAAAGAACAAAGATAAATACACCCAGGGATTTCCGAGAGGGGGGGGAGGAAGATAATCCCATTTGGACAGCTTCACTGGTAATGGACCCTGTTCTGAAAAAAACGGACGACCCTAGCTTGCACATGTGGCAAGGTCTGTAAGACCCAAAAAGGCCTAAAGATCCATCGAACTAAAATGAGCTGTCAGACAGCCGATCAGTTCCAACATTGTGAAGGAGCGGAGAGTGGCACTCTTAACCATAGTGTTCTTTTGACAGAACCCATCACAATGAAGCAGCCTGACATGAGGCAAGCTATGAACAACCCAATGAATAAACACAAGGGATCCCCGAGAAAGAGGACAGAAAAGAATCAAATTCCATCAGATTCAACAGCAACAACTACAGATGGGATTAGATGTACCTGCAGAAAAACATTAAAAAATCCAAAAGGGCTAAAGATCCATCAGACAAAGATGTCCTGTTCAATAGAATGGACGAATGCAGCAATGTACAGGCGAAGCAATCAATACCACAGCAAATGTAGTGTTGGTCGCAGAACCTGATAAGACGGAGGAGGAGGAGCCTGGCCCGGAGTCACCCCACAGTGTTTGGAGCCTCCAAGCGGCAAGAGTCCAACCAAAAAGCAGTAAGCCTATAAAACATCGAATTAAGTGGCCAACAGCCAGCGAAGAATGGCTCGACTTCGATGAGGACGTGGATAACATCCTTAAAACAACATCAAAAGGGAGTGTGGACCAAAAACTCCAGACTATGTGCACCCTAATAACAAGCATAGGCGCAGAGAGGTTTGGAGTTATTGAAAAGGGCAAGAAAGACCACCAGCCAAGACCAAACTGTCGCGCAGTTAGAATTAGCCAGCTCAGATTGGAGTTAAAAATCACTACAAAAACAATTCAAATCAGCAGAAGAGGTCGAAAAGAAACTGGCTTTGACTCAGCTTCGAAACATCACAAGACAGAAGCTAATAACACTCAGGCGAGCCGAGCAACATCGTAAGAATGGTAGAGAAAGGGCCCAAAAGCGTAAGGCTTTCATATCCAACCCTTTTGGGTTCAGTAAAAGGCTATTGAGCCGAAAGAAGAGCAGCTATTTATCGTGTTCTGAAGATGTCATGAATAACCACTTAAAGAGCACCTTCAGCGACAAAACAAGGGAGCAAGACCTGTGAAAATCTAATCGACCCTGCGAAACCATCAAAGGATTTCGTTATCAGGGAGCCAACCTTGAAGGAAGTGAAAACAGTCTCCTGGGCGAGGGTGTATGGTGAGTAATGACCGAAAACACCTGTTGACCTTGGGTTCATCACCGATGACTGCGGCCTAGTATTTCACCCAACTGTGTTTATAAATTAAATTAAATTAAAAATATATATATATATATTAGCATTCTCAGTTGATTTTTTTTTATTTGAGGTTATTGTTATTTAATCAAACATTGTACCGTTTGTCCATTAATTTTAATGTCAACATATTTTTTTTTCCGTTGTCTTTAATTTCTTTTTTAGATAAAATAGCATTCCCAGTTGATTTTTTTTATTTGAGGTTATTGTTATTTAATCATATTAGTTATATAGAGCTTTGTAAATGGAGTTCAAAACTGTTTGAATTATACAAATATCCCCAGTGGTTCAAAAGTTATGAGAATTTAAAGCCCTGAAATTGGGGTAAAAAAGTGGACATGATTTTGATTAAAAAATGGACCATTTCAGAACAAGAAATTCAGTAATTTCTTCACCATTTCTTTATTTTTGAAGCAATTTTGATAAAACTTTGCATTCTTATGGAAAATTCTATGTTCTTTCTGATTCTGGTCTTAGATTTTATGTATTTCCTTGCTAGAATCCATTATTTGGGGAATAAAAAGTAGGAATGTCAAGATTTTTTTAAAAAAGTTTACCACAAGATTATTCAACATTTTTATTTTTATACTGCATATATACACATATATGATATTAATTTAAATATATAACATCACTTTGAATTTAAAAATACATTTCTAAATGCTTATGTTGAATTACATAAAAGAAATAGATTACCTATTTACATATGTTTTCACACAAACCCGGTCAGCGTGTGCCGTGTTTTGTTTACATCTCTCATAATTTCAATTTTTTTTTCCAAAATTGAAACGGACGTAAAAAATAATTCAATTGTTAAAAACACATAAAAGTTGAATATTTAGAAAGATTATGTTATTTTATTTTCAACAATATAAATATTTTAAAAATTGGACGAGAAATAAGTGATGAATTTAAACTTTATTGTCTGCATAAACAATGCCTAGCTGAGAGTTTACATTACACCGTACGCCTGTCGGTCAAATAAATTCTAATTTTGTTTTTCAAAATACAAACTTTCGAAGCAAATCCCGAACGGTATAGCAATCTTATTATACATCAAAATAATTCTGAAACTTTCTAATATCAGGGACATAGTGCTTCTTTTTTGCTTTGTAGTGAGATAGCCAATGGCGTGTTATCTCATTTACATATGTGTATTACTGCAGGACATATATAGAGACAGTTTAGGGGACTAGGGGAATTAGCTATGAGAAGCTGAACCCAGTGCTAAGATTAAGCACAAATAAATACTGCTGCAACAAGGAACACGAAACCACACCTCACAACCCATGGCGTTGATTGCATACTTGCAAGTTTAGAGCAACCTGACTATGTTGAGATGTGGATAAAATGTTTTTCAGCCTTTGCTAGAAGCAAAAAGAACATTGGAGGAGAAAATGAGATTACAGACTTATTTTTAGCGTCTGCTGGATGTGAAGCAAACATGAAAGTAGCCGTTATGGCGTATCCAAAAGATTTGGATGATCTCACCTTTGAAGAAATTGCACACATCATAAGGAACAATGTAAGACCTAAGAAAAAACTGGTTATTGCTGAGAGGACTAAATTCCTTTCTACGAAGCAAAATCCCAACGAACCAGCAAGGAATTACATTCAGAGACTAAAAAAGGCAGCGAGATTCTGTGAATTTCAACAGCTTGGAACAGGAGATTTTACCATCGAAGAAGAATTAATCCAGTTACAGTTCATTGAAGGATTGCACAATGGGAATCAAAAAGACAAAATTTTAGAACGTCTACAGTCAAATAACATGGCATTAGAAACATGCGTGGAATTTGTACAGCAACTGGAAATGATATCCGAATTCAAGGAAGATACTCAAAACAATACAATGGTGTTTCAAATAGAAATTGTAAAATGCAGCAAATAACACTGACGTATTACAAGTAAAAACAAGGCTAAAGAATTGTAAGTACTGCAATTTTCAACATAATTTTGACAAAAGAACAAATTGTCCTGCTTATGGACAAACCTGTTATGTTTGCAAAAAACAGAATCATTTTAGTACTGTATGCAGAGTCAAGTCGAAATGGACAAATTCGATAGAAGATGTGTACCAAGTACGGGTGAACAAAAAACAGAAGTTGACAGTAAAATTAAATGAAATACCATTTGAGATGCAAGTCGATACCGGTAGTGACGTGACTATTATTCCAAAGAACTTTTGGCAACATATGGGCAAACCCAAGTTAAAGAGAAGTTACTTGAAATTAAGACAATTTGATGGCTCGTACATCACTGCATTGGGACAATTCGACGCTACATTTGAGGCTAATAGAAGATTCGAAGTGGTCCCTATAACTGTAGTGGATTGTTTAAAAAATCATGGACTAATAGGCACAGATATTATAAACATAGATACAGACAATTTAATCAACTGCATAGAAAGTAAAAAGCAAAAAATAGGAATCTTGAGAGGTTACAAAGCCACAATACGAGTGAAAGAAAATAGCCCCCCCTCATATTACGAATCGCGTAGGATACCTATACATTTGCGACCTTTAGTAAAAAAGAAATTGGAAGATATGGTAGCAGAAGGAGTGTTAAAACCAGTATTGGTCGGTGGTAGTAACTGGGCCTCCCCAATTGTAGTTTTACGAAAAAAAAGATGGGGATTTAAGAATATGTGGTGATTATAAGATTGGTATGAATCATAAAATCTGTTCAGATTCGTATCCTATTATCCTATTCCTGAGCTTGAAACTGTGTCGCATACATTAACAGGCACTAAATATTTTACGAAAATTGATTTAAAGGCAGCTTACAATCAAATACAAATTGACGATAAATTTCAAGAAATAACCACTATTAACACACCCCTTGGACAGCGTCGGCCATATTTCAACGAGCAATCGAAAATGTCTTAAAGGGAGTAGTAGAACTTTCTAATATCATGGACATAGTGCTTCTTTTTTGCTTTGTAGTGAGATAGCCAATTGCGTGTTATCTCATTTACATATGTGTATTACTGCAGGACATATATAGAGACAGTTTAGGGGACTAGTGAGATTAGCTACGAGAAGCTGAACCCAGTGCTAAGATTAAGCACGAATAAATACTGCTGCAACAAGGAACACGAAACCACACCTCACAACATGCTTCTAATACACATTTTGAACAAATAGCCTTGAAGTTTGCACTATTGTATTTTTACTTCCACGGGTCTTAGAAACTAAAAAAACGGCCTTCTTTGTACTTCCAGGTGTCTTCTAATTGAGTGCAAAATTTCAAGAATATTGATAAAGATTAGCCACTTAGATTTTCCAAAGAAATGTAGAGTGTAAAATGTATTCTTGGAAAAAAATTCCTAACACGCATTTTCGTTTGTTTGAAGCAAAATACGTTTTTAACTCGCTGTAAAAAAATATTCAATTAATAAAAACACATACAAATTACATATTTAGAGAGATTATTTTATTTTATTTTCAACCATATGAATATTTTTAAGATTGAACAATAAATATATGAGAAATTGTGATTTTAAATCAATAAGGTCCGATTTGTGACGTCAGTTGACAGGGTGTTTTTACATCCAAAAGTCACGTAAATTCGAGTTTTTTCTTCAAAATCCAAACTTTCGGAGTAAATCCCGAACGGTATAACAATCTTTAAATTTCACAAATTTTATAGGAAAATAATTTTGAAACTCTCTAATATTACGGACATAGTGCTTTTTTTTTGGCTTCTCTTATATTTTTTAAACAAATAAGCCTTCAACTTTACCCTATAATATTTTCGTTTCCACGGGTCCTGGAAACAAAAAAAAAAAAAGACCCTGTTTGTACTTCCAGGTGTCTTCTAATTGAGTGTAAAATTTCAAGAATATTGATAAAGATTAGCCACTTTGATTTTGAAAAACAAAACAGCGCATAAAATTTGTTCTAAAAAAAAAAAAAAAAAAAAAAAAAAAAAAAATCATATTTTTGTTTTCAGCTGTTCAACTGAAAATACGGTTTTAACTCGCTGTAAAAAATAATTCAATTGATGAAAACCGATAAAATATTACATATTTAAAAAGATTATTCTATTCTTATTCCAACCATATAAACATTTTTAAGATTGGTTGAGAAATACTTGAGAAATTGCAAATTTAACTGATTAAGGTCGCAAATTTGAAAATGTTAGCGTTTTTCATCTAAATGCTTGTAATGCTATATATATATATATATATATATATTGGTAATTTATATCACAGGGACAAAATGAGAAAATAAATATACCTGAATCCATGGCTCTTAATCGAATTTTCTTTGTACTATTTAACAGCCATCCAGGAAACCCACCCTAAAAACCATAAAGAAGAACAAAGTAGAAAACATAATGAAGAAAAATTTCAAATTTAGAATTGAAACAAAACATTTTACAAAGTAAATTGATTAAAAAACCTAAATAAAAAAAACTACAAATATGAATCAATAACTATAAATAAGAAATGAATTCTATTCTGATAGAAGTCAAATCGTTAAAAATCCATTGAATATAAAAGTCACCATTCATGATTTACTTTTTATTATAATACAAAAATATTTATCATAAATTATTTTTTTTAAATCAATTGCATGAATATGTGTATAATTTTTATAAAATAGACTTATATAAAAGTCTCTCTCTCTCTCTCTCTCCCATATACAAATCGTGGAGTCAACACCTTACAAGGAAGCAGCTGTTTGGACACTTACCTCCTATCACACAGACTATCTGAGTGAGATGAACAAGACATGTTGGATACTACAGGAGAAACAAGGAGAAAGTGATTTCTCCTATGGAAATCAGCACATGGGCATGCCAGTGTGGGATGTCCAGCAAAGACCTACATTTACCATCTCTGCATGGATACTGGATGCTGCACAGGGGACCTCTCGGGGACAATGAATGATAAGGATGGTTGGCGAGAGATTGTCATGGATATCCGTGCTACTAGCACAACATGAGTATATATATATATATATATATATATATATATATATTAATTCATTCATTCTAATTTCATATATAATATAATATAATTTCATTCTAAGCTTCTAATTCCAACACATACACATAAATGTATATGAACAAGGCATGCACACAAACAGAACACAAACACACACACACACAAATAATACACACACACACGGTATTGGGATTTAAGAACAAGAACACCACACACACACAACAGGACAACAGGTGATTCTGATAGACATTACATTTACACACCCACAACCATCAAAAAGGGGAATCAGATGGCCCTGTTAGTAAACAAAAAAATCATGCTTAGAGGGCGAGCCAGGTCTGGAATAATAATTAAAAAATTTTTTTTTTTTTAAAAGAGAGAAGAAACTGAACTGACACACACACACAAGTGCGCACACACACTTGCACACACACACAAAAACAAGCACCCCCTGCCCACATACACACACAGAATTTGGAAGGCATGAGACAGAACAAATGAACAGTCATTAGCAACAACTTCAGTTCTGGTGATCTTCTGTAGAAGGGATTTTTATCCCGAAATATTAAGAATAAATCACAGGTTAACAAACAACACCATAGTTACCTTCTTTTTTCTTTACACTTGCATTGTGATAGCCTTCAAAACCAACCAACAAACCAATATAAACACAATGCTTCAAGCAAATTATAAAACCCTTATAATATATATATATATATATATATATATATATATATATATATATATACACACACATACACACACTTCCAATAAGAAAGAAAAGGTCAACAGACTATCATTTGGCTATTATAAATTTATTTTGTCAGTAACTCCATAAAAGAGTCCAGTCTCGTCAGATAGCTATCATAAAATTAAGAAAATATATTAAAATAGAGGAAAAAAATGAAAACACCTTTTTTTCCAGTAGACTCTTTATCATTCAAAAACACACCCACACACACACACATATATATGTATATAATACATACACACAGTATTTCAAATTATTAATAAGATGACACTTTTCCATCCTATCCAAAAACTACTCATTGGAAATTAATGAAATTATCAGAGAATGATAAAAACATGTATATACACCTACTCCATAAAAATGTAAATTTCTACAAAAGGAAACAGAAGTTACGGTCATTTACCTAATTTACTTAAATCATTAGTGAGTCAAATTATTAGTGAGATTTTTAGTTGAAAAAAAGAAAATAATTGCTTCAATTACAAACTTTTATGGATACATACAGTAACTAAGATGAAATTAAATCAAAATAAAAAAGTAGACAAAGTTAAAAATGATAGTGGAGTTGGTTAATATGAGATATATAATCCTTTTCTTAAAATGATTTGGAAAAGGCCCTAACCAATCTAACATGTCAATATTTGGATTGCCACTGATGTAATTTCATGTGATACATTTGCTATTTCTAGCAACAAGTCATACTTGCTTCTATATTGATGTCTATTCTCATAAGACATGTCAGAATGCTTCACAAGCTTTCAATTGGCTTTAAGTCTGGAGAACTGATTGGCCAATTCATCTTCCAAGGTCCACAGAAACCTAATTTTTGCAGGTACTCCTTGTTTTATATGCTGAATGCGAAGGAGCATTATCTTTCATAAACATGATGGTTCTCCTGAAGGTAATTCTCCCAGTCAAGATTCCAGGTGCTCTTTGAGAAGGGCTACATAAGCATCTGAGGTTATTTTTGAACCATCAGGCACTCTCTATGGACTAACCATGATACCTCCAATAATACCAACCATCCCAAATAATAATACCTCCCCCTCCTTGTTTGCACCTCAAGCTTTGATAATGATCTCATTTATTTACAACACAACCTTTGCTCAAACCATCAAGACCATCAAGTATTGCATGAATTTCATCTATGAACAGAACTTTCAAGAAATCAACTTTCAGGTTCTTTGCCCATTTTAAATGCATTTGTAGGTGTACTTTTGTCAATTGAGGTTTTGTCACTGATCTCACTAATGTTCCAACCTTTTAAAGAAGGACACTGTTGCTTCTACAATATTCCTGAAAAGTGCTCCACTAATCAGGCCTGGGTTATTTACAGCTTCACGTTTAATTCATGACAAAGAACGTCAGGAAACAACCCTTGAGTGACCCTTATCGGCCCTCTTACGTACCTTCATAGGAGCTGCAACCAATATCTTAATAGTTTGGTGATATCGTTCAATTATTTTGGTAATTTCTAATGTAGATTAGCCTTTGGAAAGTTCAGATGTTATATCTTTCTCAGAAGGGGTCATGAAATTGCACGATTATAATGACACTCGTTTATAGCCTACAACACTTCTATATTGTGTTAATATTGCAAATGGCCACCGTTTGTTTCCTATTTCACAGAAACATACTGTTTTTGTACAGTCTACGCATATGTCTATTCCCATTATACTGTGAAAGTTTTGCTAAATTCCAACAAGTAGTTTTTGGAGAGAATGAAAAAATGCCAACTTGCTGATAATTTGAAACAGAGTGTATATATATATGTTGAAAGGATAAATAAATAAAGGAAAGAAAATGTTGAATAGATAAAAATGGTTTAATGAAATGCTAACACATGTCTCTTCATGTCTCTTCATGTTTCCAGATTTCTTCCTACTCCCGGAAGGATGCCAACATGCTTAATTTATTAAGATACAGTAAATTTTAACAATGATCACTAAGATTATATTAAAAATAAATAAATTACCAAGATAAATACACGTATGTTCATCTTATCAAACTTGATAATACTTATTCAAAGATTTATCAAATTAATAAACAAATATATTATAATTAATAATAACATAAACTCAAACTTTTTACTTCAACTTTCATGCGCAAGTTCATAATATATTTACAAAAATTTAAAATTCCCTTTTTTCAAATGTCACTCATTACTGAATATTCTTTATTCTCAAACCGTAAGTGTCACTAAATATTTCTTTGTTTAACAACCGTAAGTGTCTCAAATTATTTTTTTAATTCTTTTTTCGAACACTTCTACATTCTCTGTATTTTGACCATTTTAACTTCAAATATCAAACATCTTGCCCCGAGGAAGGCCATTTTCTTTGTATACCTAAAAATTTTGTATTTTTCTATTATTATTATTTCATTTCATATTTAAAATAGTAATAAATAGAATACAATGTGTACATGGACAAACTCTCGGCCAAAATACGTGTTGGCCTTCATTAAACCATTTTTATCCATTCAACATTTTCTTTCCTTTATTTATTTATCCTTTCAACATATTGTCGGATTCATTTCCATTTTTCAACTTACGTATATATCTATTATTATGTCCCCTAAAGGCTTTTTTACTGTTTAGTTTAATTACACGAAAGTTATACTAAATTTTAGGATGAATTATATTTTTTTTAAAATTTCATTTTAATTGGTTCTAATTAGTCGTAATTTGCAATTAAGTAAAAAACTGACCAATCTCTGTCTTAAGATTCTGTCTATCACTCTTTTCCTCTCTATGTCTCTCTTGATTACACCCTCGTTAAATGTGTTAGTTTATCTAGAGAGTAAAAGGGAGAGTGATTAAGAGAGAAATCACTTGATTTCTGTTAAGATTCACACCAGCAGCAATGAATGTAATGAAATTCTCTGATGCATTTCAATTTAAATTAGGTCAACCCAATTTGTCGAAAAATCCATGATTTTTTTCAGGTCACGTTTTTTGGGTGCAAAATATCGGTGTGATATATATGTGATTGATACTAATTTCTGCATAAATAAAAAAACAAAACGCCGAAGATCTGAATAGAAGAAAAAAAAATTTTTTTTAAAAAGAATCTGCTCAGTAGTAAATAAGTACTGAAAATTGGAAAATAAAATGAAAATAAAAACTAAAAAAATAATTTTTGGAAATTTTTTTAATTCATTTTGATAATTATTTAATTGGCTATTATTCTATAAATGAAAAATATATACATCAATATTTCTTCCGTTTACAATCGGGGGCGCTAAATTTCAATACAGTTTTTGACCAAAAACATATGGGTGATTGATACTAAAGTAAACTAGTTATTAAAAAACAATATTTTAAAAAAATCAAATAATAGGACACTTTAAACTTAAAATTTTGCTGCTCATATTTGAAATGAATTTTATATATTAATTTATCATAGCAGAAATACTTAATTAAAGTTTTGAAATAAAATAACTGATGCATTATAAAATTCATTAATTGATAAATCAATACTGAAAATTTGATTCAAATCGGATAATTCCCTGTTTTTTGGTAAATTATTTTGCAATTGCGAATGCAATTAATTTTGTCAACAAGCCATTTTTAAACAGCGTCTCAGGCCGAACGCAATCGAAATTGACCAAAAAAAAATCGTTTTAAATGTATTAGAAATAAATTACATATGTAATATTATTTCACTTTTTTTTTTATTGATGCTCATTATATTAATACTTTTCATTTTTGACCTTAAATAATTGATTTAATTAATTTTAATTCGTTTTTAAAATTTGAAGCAGACGAATTTTGGGGTATACTTAGGTCAACCATTCCTTAGAAATTTTACAAAATGATTTTAATGTTTTTTGATTTTTTGTTTTAACTCTCCGGCCATATTTTAAAAAAAACTCTCTGGCCATATGTTTTTTTTTTTACTCTCCGGCAGTATCTTTAAAAACTCTCTGGCCCATAAGTATTTTTTTTTTTAATTCACTTTGCAAACTCTCTTTTCTAGGCACTGTCAAAGTTGCTGAAAAATCTGTGCTTTACAAAACAAATTTACCCCACCTCACACCCCCAACCGATTGAAAAAAATTACCAAAAATCAGGGAATTATCCAATTTAACGAAATTTTCAGTGTTGATTTATCAATGAATGAATTTTATAATGCATCAGTTATTTTATTTCAAAACTTTCTGATTTTTATCAGGTCACTTAACATTGACCTTATTTTTGGAGTGCAACATATCGGTGGGGTTATATACTTTTGAAACTAATTACAGTATAAATAAAAAGACAACAGACCGAAGGTGTGAATAGAAGAAACAAAAAAATTTTAGGGAGATATCATGATAGAAAATAAGTACCAAAAATCGGAAAATAAATTTAAAATAAAAACTAAAAAAGATCATTTTTGGAGAACTTTTTTTTTTTTACTCTTTTCGATAATTATTTAATTGGCTATTAATTATAGAAGAAATTATAGAAGAAATTATACATCGATATTTGTTCTGTTTAAAAGGGGGGCTAAATTTTCAATAGAGTTTTTCTACAAAAAATATAAGATAACGATAATAAACTAAAGTAGTTATTAAATAAAATGTTTTTAGAATCTAAAAATATGAAATTTGAAACTTAAGATTAGACGCTTTATATTTTAAATGAATTTTATATATTAATTTACCATAGCAGAAATACCTAATTAAATCAGAAAGTTTTGAAATAGAATAAAATTAATTCATTGATAAATCAACCCTGAAAATTTCATTAAAATCGGATACTTCCTTGATTTTAGGTAATTTATTTTCAAATGAGGGAGGAAGGATTAAATTTATTTTATAAAGTACGGATTTTACGTCATCTTTGGTGGTCATGTTTAAGATATATTTGAGCAAAATTGTCAAAAAAATAGTTTAAATGTATTAAAGATAAATTACATGTACAAAATTTTCACTTTTTTGGGGTGTAGGATCATGGAGTAGTGGTAAGGGAAAATTCATTTATTTTATTTTTTTATGTTGTGTTTTTGTTGCTATGGCCAGAACTTGTCTCTCTATAGCTATTAATGACTTCTTTGCTAAGATATGAAGAGATGTTAAAAAAAAAACAGATCTACAGTTAACATTCTGTATGTTATTTATAGCACTGGCTTCAAAGATTCGTCTTAATCTTTTATTGCTCGCATGGAGACATTGTTGAAGTCGAAGTTGTGTTGTGTTGTGTTTCTGATATGAGTTGGAACAGACAATTGTTGTGGTTGTCTAATCTAATATTGCATTTATGTTCATAAATATATTTTTTCAGGTTTCTGGAGGTTTCACCTATGTATTTCTTATGGCAATCCATACATGGAATCAAGTACACGGAATGGCAATCCATACACGGAATCTGATTTTACGTGTTGTCGAGAATTTTTGTTGATTGTTTTCGGTCACCATAACCTCAAAAACAATCCACAATATAATCAACATACACTTTGTTTTTAAATTTTTATTGAATTTTTTGGAAGTTGAAAAAGGGTGTATCAAGTGTGTTGGACTGTGTGATGAATATGTGGAAAAGCAAAACATGTTTCATGACACTAGAACATTCCCTTCTTGGTTGGCTAGAGAACTTTGCAGTGTCTCTTAATAAAACATAGTAAAAAGTAAAGTATGTGGAGTGGCCTATTGTCAGTATCAGCCAGACAGCGAGGCAGTCTATCCTCTTTTCATTAGCACTAAACCAGGGAGATCGTTTTTTGCATCTGAGGTGGACCACCATACCTACTATCAGCTCCCCACTTTACCACACAGATCCAAGCTATGCTACTCATGCGCTGAGTTGGTGAGGGCTGTTATCAAACCCAGAACCTTATGATTCCAATGTACCAGCTGTAAGTAATTTTGCAATTACATTGTAATTATAAAATATCAAAAACTTTATGTTGCTCTGCATTTTCTAATCTATCTTCAATACTTTCTGAATATTAAACTAAATGTAAAATTAAGTGAACAATTGATCCCTTCCTTTGTCTCCTTGCTACAAATGAAAACAATTAGAATAAATTCATTTTGATATGTATTCAAACATATCTTACTTTAAAAGTATACTCAATTACACAGCCAATAATGATTGTAAAAGTTCCTTCAACACAATATTTCTTGTATACACACTCTAAAGTCAAATCTCATTATGATTCATAAACTCTTCATGGTTATTTCCTATAACTCCAACCTAAAAAAGGGGAACCACTCTGAATGAATTTTATAAATTATTTATTTATTTATTGATCTACTAGGAAAAAAGAAGACAGGGTTAGGGTTAGTTTAATGGGAAAATAATGGGTAGATTAATTAGCAGATAAAATTCATCCAGAGTGGTTATCCTTTTATTAGGTTGGAGTTATAGGAAATAACCCTCTTCATCATGGTCAAAAAATAGTCACTGGCAGACATGGTGGTGAAACATGACAAGGTATTAAGCCTTTTTTAGACAATTGGAAGCCATCACAGGCTTACTTGGTTCCATCAAAAACATAATAAATAACATCCTGCATTCCACAATGACCAATTATATTATTACAGCCACCACATAACTGACAGACAGTAACTCCTTCATTTACCTCAACCACCAAGCACAGATAACATTCAGAATATGTACTTTTAAGACCAAGTTACCTTACCTCCCATTCAAAGGATAAAACCCTAAACCATGAACTTACCAAATGCAACACCATAGAATGGATATCCAACAACTTAGCTTCTTTGTAAGCTCTCTGAACTAATATAAGGAAAGGATCCTTTCTTGTACATTTCTGTATATAAATTCCATCCTATTGTTGATTTCTTACCCTTTCTTCCACTCCTGCTATTCAAACAGACAGTACAATATCTTGGTCTCTTCCACCTTCTCTCCTCCCCTGCATCACCATGTGTGAATATAACACAATATAATTTCTTAAAAAATGTTATCTCCTAAAATTGACAAATAACATTCTATTCAGTATTATATATTATAGAATATTATTGATCAAATTTAACAACATAAAATTCTATTTCTACCTTAACAGAAGAGTCCATAGCATAATGATTTGTATTACCATATGTATATGATAACATTATGTCCTGTGTTTTTGTTGTTGCTTATGATATCTGGTGGGGTCTAGTTAACTTTACAAAACTGAAAATTAATAAAATGATATTATGATGCCTGGTAGCATGGAGAGGGAGAGAAAGAGAGAGAGAGAGTAATAGGCGGTTGAAGTAGGGAGCATGAATTATACTCCCTTTTGCTATAACACTAAAAATCTAACAACTTAAAGCATTTCATATCTCACTTTCCAAACAAAAGTTTTCTTTACTTGTCTTAACCATTTCAGTTCAGGTAAACATTGTTTTCATTTCTTGGGTCTCATTTATATTTTAATGATTGTGTCCTTGGTTAGCTGCTTGCAATAATACTGCTTTTTTTTGTTTAAATTTTCAAGATTAGCAGATTTTTTTTGGCCATTGTAGTCTCTAGCCTTCTTCAGATATCTTTTGCATTCAAGTGACCTTTGAGGAATTATCTTTATTATACACTGATGCACTTGGGTTAATGTCTTCATCTTGGTTGGTATAGTCAAAACACTTCAGCCAGAATTAGCCAAAATATTGCAACTATAACAAGCAGGATGAAGGCACAAATCTGAATACATCCAGTGTATAAATAATACTGTGTTTGAATTTTTGCTATTGTCAAGCAGGCAGAAAATCCACAGTACATTAACTTTAACATTGTAGTTCATTCTGAAATTTCAATCATGAATAGCAACAACACCCTATAACAAAGAATTATCTGAGAAAATGAAAAAAAAAACATTTCATAAATAATTTGTTTTTCAGTTGATAAATGTTATCAAATTCTATTGGAGCAATAATCACAAAATCTATTTTTTGTTGGCAACAACAGGTAGTTGATATTACATCAAAAAGAAGATATAGGACAAACAAATCTTAGAATAACTTACAAATTCCCATTCTGCATCAATGTAAGGACCTGGCCGCAGAATAACCAACAAACCAACATCTTGGGCTGTTTTGATGAATCCAATCAAATCTTGGTCTCCACTAAATCTGAACACACCAGGAAGTGGCTCATGATAGTTCCATGCAATATACCTGCCCAAAATTATAGAAAAAGCATTAAAAATATAATTATTTTTTAATAACTTAAACTTTGTAATGTATATATGATACCAGAATTATTATAAGTGACCTTATTTGTGAACAATAGAATAAAAATACAAAATCTGAACAGATTCTATCTCTCTGAATCTCAAAAAAAAAAAAAAATAGAGCAGCACATTCATCCTTTTAAATGATTTTATGAAAAGGAAAAAAAGGAAAGTGGCAATATTGGTGTTTACATACAGTTTAATACAAAGTATGTCAAAATAAAGATCAATTAGGAGAAAAATATTCTTTTCAAAACTGTAATAAAATCATGAATTCTTATAGCAATTAAATATTTTTTTAATTTAAATTTATATTTATAAAATTTGAGGAGGACATTTTGCTGTTAAAATTACTATGTATTCTGTTTTTGGCAGTAGATAATTTGACTGCAGTCGTAACTTGACTTAGAAGTTTAATTTGTTCCACTCATAACTCAATTCACTTGAATATCAAATCAATTTTCCCCATTGAAATAAACTGAAATCTCATTAATCTGTTCAACGCCCCCCCCCCAAATACCCTAATTTTTTAAATGTTTTTTAAATGAGAAAAATAGCACTGTATTGTATAAAAATATAATAAAACAGAATGTAATGAATTATGTGCTGTAATATATTTCAATGCTTTTATAAATAATATTTTTCTTTGGTGTAATAAATTTGTAAACTTAAATGCTTTTAGTGAATTTATTGACATAAGTGTATCTGAAGCCCATTCATACTTCAAATTTTAGTTTTCAACATAAAGCAAAAATATTTGACCAAGTGACAGCTCAAAACACACACTAGCCCTCCCCACTGACCTTAATAGAGTTCAGTCAAAGTTAATCCCTGATGTCTTAAGTGTCCAAAACAGAAATGCTTATGGAACTGAGCAATTGTTGTCCTTATTCACACATGTATTTACCCAACCCCTCCACAAACAGATGCAACACAAAGTCAATGGGTTGAATTCAGCATTTTCTTTCTTCTAGATTGGTTGTTGTACCAAGATTAAAGGGCCCTAGTATTTACCCATAACTAAGAGAAGAGATAGATTCATGCCTTTCTCAAGGGTATTAGCAAAAAGTGAAATGAAATGAAAATGCCCTTGGCTCATTGCATCCATTTCCTACAATGATAACCACTATACGTTTCCTACTCCTACATGTATGCATGTAGGTCACCACAATAAACTTGACCTTGTATAATAATTCACCCTTATGGAGAGGAGGATAAATCCTACCTGATATACAAGTTTTATTGGTTGTAACTACCTTGTAAAAAAAGTTTACCACTGTGATTACATAAAAGTTTTTTTCAATTATCATCCTTTGTGTCTTAAAATAACCTTATGGCAAAAGTTTTTGATATGTAAAATTAAAACAGTTTGAGAGAGAAGGGAGGAGGGAAAGGGAAAGAGGTGAGGAGGGATTAAATTCTGTAAATTTATTTAAATATATTCAGGTTTATACTGTGGTCAAGTTTTTCAGGTTTTGTATACATTATATAATATCTAAATAGATATATAAAGCCCTAATATATTTAACATAGTGAAGGGAAAAAATCAATAAGATTGAATAAGTTGATAAAACAATATAAATTCATGCTACATCATTGTAGCTTCAATTATTCAAAACTTTGTGATGACTAACAAAAAAAAAACAAAAAAAACAGTTTGTGGTATTTGAAGAAATACAATAGAAAGTAGTTATCACACAGGTATTTTGCCACTAAATAAAATTCAAATAAATTTCATTCTATAGTCATTGTAGTAATAGTATGTTTATATAATGGGAATAGAAATTTGTCGATAGAACAGAATTTTGTTGGATTGGACAGCCGATTCTCTACACTGAAAAAGACATTCTCCCAACTGCCAGAGTCTCCTGATCAAGTCCTTCCACCTGCAACAATTTTCCAGCAGTCCTCCGCCAAAGCTCACTCGCCTCTTGTTCATCACACGTCTGTGTTCTTGTTAGCAAGATCAAAATGTAACTGGCTCAGTATGGGAAGGCAGGCCTTAAATAATGATCAAGTCCTTCTACCTGCAACAATTTTCCAGCAGTCCTCCGCCAAAGCTCACTCGCCTCTTGTTTGTCACACGTCTGTGTTCTTGTTAGCAAGATCAAAAATGTAACTGGCTCAGTATGGGAAGGCAGGCCTTAAATAATGATCAAGTCCTTCCACCTGCAACAATTTTCCAGCAGCCCTCCGCCAAAGCTCACTCACCTCTTGTTCATCACACGTCTGTGTTCTCGTTAGCAAGATCAAAATGTAACTGGCTCAGTATGGGAAGGCAGGCCTTAAATAATGATTAATAATGATTGCCCTGACCAAATCCCACATCCGGGCCAATCGCGCCCAGTGCTGCCATCGCAATATAGAAATTTGCATATGCGCCAACAAAGTAGTCTGACTTCGAGCCACGACTCACGATCAGGAGGCTGCGAGTTCAATCTCTATAGATGCCCGCTACACTCCCCCCTGATTTCCTAATTTTGCCTGCCAGACATGTTTGTGCTCACTTTGAGCTCCCACATATGTAATTTCTCTTGCTACAGTTTAGTAATATTTGTTAGTAATAAAGTCAGATAAGATAACTTAATAAAAGAAAATTAGACAAGTAACAAGGATCTAAAGTTTAACTGAAAATTATCCTGATAACAAATTTAAAAGAATAAAATGTTTGACTTGAAAAACCAATATATTTGTTAAGTGAGGAAATGTATTCAGAAATAATTCATTATAGAAAATAAAAGTAAATTTGAAAAAATATATTTGAAGGTAATAATAATTTCAAACAAGAAATTTAATGCTGTTTATATTTTAATGTTAATAGAAATGCATCTTATGATTACTTAGCATTGGACTGAA
This sequence comes from Doryteuthis pealeii, assembly GCA_023376005.1. Lineage (NCBI taxonomy): Eukaryota > Metazoa > Mollusca > Cephalopoda > Myopsida > Loliginidae > Doryteuthis > Doryteuthis pealeii. Next base: position 24,115,690 of record CM042152.1, read on the forward strand.
CTAAAACCTGAATCACAAATACATCATTTTTGAAGAACTAAAAAATAAAAAATTATAAAACTATTTACATTGCAGTCTTTTGTTTAGTCTTTAGAGAACCAGCTTTGTTTCTTACAACCATTATGCATTTGTAAAAATAAAATGACAAAAACTAAGCTCACAGATTACTATCTAGAACTAAAATGTATTATTTTAATTTCATTATACTCATTTAAAGACTGTTATTTCAATGATATTTGAAGTCACAACAAAACATTAAATCTCAAGAGATCAAGTGAATATATTGTAATCAATTTTAGTTGTGAAATAAGTGATTCTCATTAATATATGTTGATTCATTTAGTATGGTGTCCCCAAATATGGCTGTTACAGTTATAAACATTTGGCTACTGAACATATAACAATCTGTCTACTTTATGGCAGAGGCATGTTGGAATTGAATAAAGAATATTTAACTATTTACTCAGGCAATAGGAACAAAAGTGGCTGTAATATCCACTGTAAGCTATGACAGATATTGGTGATGCTTGGCCTGAGCTAATTTTGAATTAAAGGTGTCAGGAATGGCACCTAACGGCTAAATTGCTGAAAGTTGTCCACCAGCTTCTCTTTCTCTTCTTCCTTTTCTCCCTCTTTCTCGACACTCTGTTACTGAAGAACAAAAATGCAATACGCCATTCAGGCAAAAATGGGTTGCTTTTATAGCCAAATAAATGTTGCAATGCACCATGTGTAGTCACCCATCGCAACCTCTATAAAAAGTTCACTCTGCCCTCTCCAACTTCTTGACACTTCTTACTCAGAGTGGGTACAATGGCATACCGCCCCAACTACATTCCTTCTGCCATGGACAGCGAGGAAGCTTTGAGTCATGTAAGTTCAACTCGTCGCTACATCCCCCCCTGATCTCGTGATCACAAAAAGTACAGCCGTGAGCAGGACGTTTTCGACGTGTGCTCCTCCTGAGGGGGACAGGGTCAGGTTGATTATCCTGACGATCGCAACAATACTGGGTTGTCTGTGGATGTCTCATCGTCGAACGACCTTTGCCTAGCTCTCAGGTGAGTAACACTGGCTTGCCCTCCTCATTGGTCGCAATGATCCCTAGTGTCAATCTCCCCTCTCCCGTTGGCGCGGGGATGATGTCCCAAACTCGGCTCGTCTGTAGATGATTTATCAGAATCATTCACTGCCAGTAATCACTGGCAGTGAATGATTCTGATGAGGAGGATCCCACCTGGACCAGCCTAATACTTTCTTCAGAGGAGCTCTCATCCTCGGGAGAGTGCGGCTTTGAACAGGGGCGCAAGTGTCTGACGTGGCGTGGAGTCCCATCAATTACAACAGATTGCTGACTGTTGACTCCAGTCACATGACCTACTTTTAATCATGTGGTGCATCTGCCGTTCGGGACCCTGATCCAAACATAGTCCCCCACTTTGTACGTCCCTTGTTCATGTTGCGATTCGGGTGGGAGGACGGCATCAATCCCCTTGACCCTGACATGGTAGTTGTGTATCCAATTGGCTGGTGCTGAAGAAGACAAAACATCATCTTTGGGTGTTACATTATGCCTGTACACAGCCTCTTGTATGGTACACTGCTTCCTGGCCGCAATTGTTTTTATCGTCCAGTGACACCGTTCAACGATTCCGTTCCCGGATGGCGTGTATGTGCATCAGAGACACAACCGTACTCCCCAATCTTCCAGAAAGTTTCGAAAACTCCTGCTGGTAAAGGCAGTGTCATTGTCAGTCAATATCTCGTTTGGTGGACCCCGCTCGTAAAAGATTGCCTCCAATTGACAGGCTACTGTACCCGAATCCTTGTACCAAATTGGTCGCCACATAGCAAATCGGGATGGTCCGCAGTCAATGAGACTTAGGAAGTGTTCACCCTCGTAGTGGGTAATGTTCATTCCTAGCCGACTCCAATTAGTGCCCATGTCTAGTTTTCCCTTCCTCCAGTGCACTGGTGCTGGGTCGATGGATGGACAGTCCACACAGGATCGCACTATAGATCTTACAGCTGCCTTTGTCGTTGATGGGCTAACTCGACGCGCAAAGTAGGTTGTTCGCCTTACTCCAGGGTGCCCGCTATGCATATATATTAATATTTAATATCAATATATTATTAATATAATATTTAATATCTGGTGCTCACTCAGAGCAGCAGCGCAAATATCCCGCGCCATCTCATTCCCCTTTTTCATGGCCTTAAACCATTGTTGTGGCACTCTTGTCAGTTCGTCAGCTCTGTTCTGCTCTGACCTTACCAGCGTCACATCAACAGTCAGCTCATACTCTTCAATCAGCTGCAAGAGTGTATAGAGCCTCCTCCTAACCAGCATCTCTGCAGCCGCTTTCGTTCATACCTTTGACCTTCCACTCAAACTGTTCTTGAGCCAATGGTACGTACATAGTGAGTTCGTTTTTAGGTGAAACACTTTGGCCTGCCATTGAAGGGCAAGGTTGACACCCTTCACCACCGCATCGAGCTCAGTCAAATTAATATGCTGGGAGTCATTGTCCGGGCACAGCCAGCATGCATCCTCGATCACGGCTCCGCTGTCTTCCAATGACACCCCCGTAGCAAGCGAGCTTGCATCAACCCACAAACGCATCTCCAGGCCGGCGGTGCACCACTTTCCCTTAACTGGATCATTCCGCTTAACCCGGGCAACTGTCTCTCATATCATCATCTCTGGCAGAGGATCGATAAGCACAGTGTCCCAACTGTTCGATACTGCATTTGCCCGACGCTTGATGAATCCAGCAGCCACTCTGAGCCAGCCACAGACAGGAAAATGACCCACAAGTCTCCGGCTCAGGGAAAATGTGTTTCGTCGTGTAATAACATGGGGAACATGGGGAACTTCACTCCCCCGCTTCCAACGGAGGATACCAGTTTCAACCCAAACCTGCAGACCAAGGACTTTGGCACCATCCTGCAGTCACTCTGGATCCTTACAAATTAAGCCGTATTCAGACAAGTGAGTCCTTACCCGAGCTGTCGAAACTAAATCTTCATTGATGAAAATGTTGTCGATGTACGCTGACGTGGCGCTCTTGATGGTTGGGTCTCGGGGATATAACGGCTTCGACAATAGATTTCATGATGAGAGGTGTCACATTGAGACCAAAACCCAGTAATACCTTTGCCCCCTGAATATCAGTCTGATATGGCCACAAAGATTTGTCAATGCAAACTTGAAGATATGCTCGTTTCAAATCAAGCAGTGACACATTCGCACCTTCTTACGCCATTCTCTCAACGTGGCCACGCACACATCAGCATTAGCTGTAAATGCATCGACATGCTCATTCAGCTCTCTGTAGTCCATGAGCGGATGGACTTTATGCTTATTGTGCTGAATTACGGCCATTAGCGGAACCAGTCCTTTAGGTGGACCAAGTCTCTCTTCGGGGTAGGGCAGTAACCAGCCATTCTCTATCCAATCACGAAGTTAGGCTTCGTAGCTTTTTCTGGCATGTTTGGGAACTTGGTACTCCGGTACCTTATTGCACAGAAGCTCTGGAGCTCGTCCCCCGGACCATTTCCATTTAGCAATCCAACGATTCTGTTCTTCATCATAATCCACATGGAAATCTGGCTCATCAAGTTGGATTGCTGCGCATACATTCGCCTTTCGCCCACCAAAGCTCACTGTTCCAGATTGTGTGATGGTCATGCCACCAAAAGCTCTGATGGCATCATTCCCCAGTATGAGGTCAAACCCCAACAACCACCTATTTACAACTAGGGCATCAATGTATACAGGCTCAGTACTGTTTACACAGAGCTGAATTCGGCTTCGCCCCCAGCACTTTATTGCTTTTCCATCCGCTGTTAGCACCCTAGCTTGTCCGAGCCTCCAGGCATGGCACACAAATCTGGTGACCAATGTCCGCATACAACTAGTGTCTACTAGGCCTATACATTTCCTCCCGTTAACATGTACATCAACTGCTGGCAGCGCTCCATTTCTCCTTTCCCTGGGGAGCAAGCTGACACTGATTACTTCTCCCCTGCAGTGTTTCCTGGACACTCCGAAGCAATATGTCCGGTCTTCTTACACCGGAAACATCGAACCATCCGTGGCAACTGAGATGGTCGTTCTGGGGCTGCGCCTGAGCATCCTAGCAAGCAATCTCTGGACAAATGGTTGGGACCGGAGCACTTATAACAAACAATTTCGTTCTTCCAGGTCCCAGCTGGCACGGGAGCAGGTTGAGCAGCAGCAACCGGTCCACGAGCTCACCCATTGTCATATCGTCCATGCGCAATGACACTCGCAGCAACCGATGTACAGGCTGCGGCAGTCCAGCAACAAATGCGCAGACCATTCGTCACAAGCTGATCCAGTTGTTGTAAATCCGCCAAATACTCGTTTACTGTCTCCTCGGGTTGAAGTCGCCGCGCCATGAATTGATCATATGAACCGAACGAGTCAGGGGCGTAGGCGGCTATAAGAGCCTGCTTTATGCGCTGAAAATTGGTCTTATCTTCCTTGTTCAATTGTTGGAGGGCACCACCTCGCAGGCGCAATGGTAGTATCAGATCGACATCCATTCTCCTGCAAAGTTCACAAATCATTTCAACGCGCTACATCCATTCGTTCGTCAGAAGGAGACCCACCAAACTCAGGGATCAACCGGTAGTCAAACATTCTGTCCATGTTTCCGAGTTTAGCCGAAATAGTTTGAAAATTGTCCACCAGCTTTTCTTTCTCTTTCTCTTTCTCGACACTCTGTTACTGAAGAACAAAAATGTAATGCACCGTTCAGGCAAAAATGGGTCGCTTTTATAGCCAAATAAAAGTTGCAATGCATCATGGGTAGTCACCCATAATGCCTTGCAACCTCTATAAAAAGTCCACTCTGCCCCCTCCAACTTCTTGACACTTCTTACTCAGAGTGGGTACAATGGCGTACCGCCCCAACTACATTCCTTCTTCTGCCATGGACAGTTTCACAGGCAATGCAACGAGGATGCTTTGAGTCAGGTAAGTTCAACTCGTCACTATAATTGCATATTCATTTAATAAGACTATAAGGAGTAATGACAATGGTTCACACCCTAAAACAATGCATAAAAATGACGATAATAATATATACTGACAATTTGATTTATACAATTGAATATTAGTTCATAATAAATATAGAACTGAACTAACTGTCAGCCAGCAGACAGGAGAATAATGATATCCTGTTGTCTAAGAGACACTAGAATATTCATTGGGAATACTGAGCTCCATTGTTGAGGAAACCCAATGAGAAAGTTGATTTTTTTCAAAATTAAAATAAATATAACCAGCTATTAAAGGATGAAAAATTTTTGCAGATTTTTACACCATTTTAGTCTAACTTTTTTTTTTAATTCTTCCCCCAAAAAGTTGTTTTTTTTACAATGGGTTTAGGATAACAGACTAGTACTCATCTGTGCTTGCTTTTTTGATCTGAAACTAAGTGGCAAGACATAAAAAGAATAACTTCGTATTAAAAATATACAACAAAATCCAAATGTGTACATTTTATTTTTTCTTTGATACACAGGATTTGGGGTAAGGATATAGATGACAACAATACAAACCTCCACCTACACCTTGGTAATCTAGTCAACTTTTAACTGAAAATAGCACTTAAGATGATATGGTAGAAATTCTGAATCAGGGTTTTTTTCATATTTTGATTTTGGTTTGGACTTAAAATAAAAACAAACAAAAATAAAAACAGATCGCTATCAATTATGTATCCTAGATTATGATTAAAGAAAACACTTTAAAAATTGTTTTAATTTAATGAGGTGGATTCACATCAAGCTTTTGAAAACCTGACACCAATTATAAAGTAAATGTCAATTTTATGATGAATGTATAATAGGAAACTGAACCTTCCTACTTACCAGAGTAACATTTTTTAAAAATCTCAAATCAAACCCTCCATGTAAAATTAAAACAAATAATTTCTAAAATTTTGGGTGGGGAGATAATTGTAAACTAAAAGTCGAAAAGTCTAAGTAGTAACATAAAATAATATTACACATGTAATTTATTTTTAATACATTTTAAACTATTTTTTCAGTCAACTTTGCTCAAATATATCGTAAACATGGCCTAAGATGATGTAAAATCCATAATTTACAAAATAAATTTAACCCCCCGATTGAAAAAATATTACCGAAAATCAGGGAATTAACCCACAATTGCCTTTGTTGAAGGAATAGGGCAGAAGGTGGATATATTTTGTTTCAAATTTTGAAATTTCAGGTTCCCATTGAAGACAGGGAATATTTAAAACATCAGAGAGAAAACAGGACCTATTGACAAAGATACTGACAAACAATACAAAAAAAAAAATCAGCAGAAGCAGAGAAGTCCTACAGGCAACAACAAGATTCTTAATGTGTTGCTTCCACGACATCTGATATTTTTCCACAGAATCTTCCAGTGAAGAAACAAGGGAACTTACAGTCTTTTAAAAGTCACTAGATATTTTATAGAAATTTTTCGGGGGGGGGGGGAGATTGTATCTTCCAACCTTGGGGCTTGCCTTGCTAATGCTTTTCTATAAGTTCTACAGGATATGAGTTTTCTTGATCCAAGTATTCACTTAAAAGACATTATTCTAGACAAATCTAAAATAGGGAAAAGATGCGAGTGTAAGTAACCAGCCATCATGAGCATATCCAGGACTATAACAATCTCATCTGCATTGGAGTTGATTGTAGAGCAGATAAGGACACTTTGCAATACAAGGAGGTTAAAGAAGAAAATGGTAACAAAAATATTTTTAAAAGTAAGAGACCAGATCGCCACTTAACATTCACAAGAGAGATGGACATATCTCAGCCACCGACAGTGCAACTGGTGTACTTCTAGCAGAGGAGGTTACTGCTGTTATAGAAGAGTACAACTGTGTAAATACTGTCAAGGCAGTTCTGGTGGACAATACCAGTATAAACAGTTTGTGAAGCAGAGATGGTTACAGCTCTGGAGAAAAAAATAAAAAGAAAGATGCACACCATTGGCTGTTCACTTCATCAAAATTAACTTCCATTTAGAGCCATCTTTAAAACAATTAGTAGAACTACAAAAGGCCCTACTACTTTCATTTGTCCTCAGATAAATTTTGTGAAAGTAATTACCATGACTTGCCCCAGGTAAGATTTGAATTTATCAGTTGCTCTCTGAATAATTTTTATCTTCCTGCAATGGATGATCTAAGTGGTGATCAATGATTACTTCTTGAATATGGTATAGACATTTCTCAAGGGAAAGTGAACCTTAGATTTGCTTCTTGGAATATTGGACCTTTGAATCAAGCAAGATAACTTGAGCCAACAGGTTAATGGATTAATGGATCAGATGTGTGTATCTACCAGAACTCTAATAAATTACATGCCATTGTCCAATTTGTCATTTAAGTGTATGCAGTTAGTTGGTTCGATATAGAAAGCGACGATAATTTCTATAACCAACAACTGTATCTTTAATATGATCCAGAGAGTAAAGCAACAGTCAACTGAAGTCCAGAATATTGTATTAAAAAAAATTACAGCACAATGTTTTTGTTTTGCTACTGGAAAACATTTTGTTGTCAATGTTTAAGTCCGATGAATTGGAGGTGAGGGAAGAGACATAAAAAAGATTTTGTCCATTAGTTAAATAAACATTTATTCATACTTATTTGTCAATTTACAAGATTAATCATAAGTTTTATTCAAATTATATTGCTAAAATCTAATTATATATAAGTAAATGTTTGAATATTTTTTTTCAGAAGTAGCGAACAACCAAAGAAAAGATTTTTTTAAATTACTTCAATCAATTTTGAAGCCACACTTTGTGAGAGGTCAATCAAAGTTGACCTCTCACAAAGTGGAATTTGTAAACCTGCACTTGCAGAAAATATTTCAAGGAATGAACTCCTAGAATGTCTACTGAATGGAACAGAATTGAAATTTTCAAATCTACCTGCCCACTCACAAGGTGTGGAAAAAGCTGTTAAATTAACAACGGAAGCTTCACAGATTGTGCATGGACAGGAAGTAAGCATAAGCACATTATAACCAAATCATTGTGCTACCAAATAAGACCTGCATTTTTATCGAATGGAAAATACACAAAACAATTTAGTTCTAGTGTTACATAATCTTATTTAGTGCACTGTTCAATGAATAATGCAAATTTAAAATATTGAATATATTTTCCATTCATTGTAACTAATGAAAAATACCAATTTTATTTGTATTTATTATATTGAAATTATTATTATTGAAATAATTAAATTTTGTCAGCAAAATCCTGTGGAAATGAGGTATTTGTGTATATTTTTGCAGACGATCTTTAAAATTAAATGCTCAACTGAGTTTTTAAAGTTAGGAATCAGTTCTTATATGGAAATAGCCTGTGCCGTGCATGAAAGCCTCGAACGGCAAGAGATGTAATTTGCAATGACGATACAACAGATTAGCAAAAAGGAGTCGAGAAATCGCAACTGAAATAACAGAGTTACAACAAATAAGTGGATAAAATGGGATGGTAGCAGCAAAGGATGAACAAGCACGTAGAAACATTCATTGGAAGTACAAATTGACAAGAACTACTAACTTACAAAAATGGAGGATTTAAAAAATTGCATGCTGGAAATTTTACGCAAACAAGAAATGAAAAAATTGGAAAACCAATGTCGAGAAGACCTCGAGCAACTAGAAAAAGGTTTTTTAAATTACTGAAAACTTTTTCAAAAAGAGAAAATGATTCAGGCAGCTCTAATATTTTTTCACAAGATTCCTTAATCAATTGTCACGGCCGATAATCTCGAACACAAATTATATTTATATTTTGCCCGGAATCTAAGATTCAGTTGTCCAGGGTACAACTCCAAGGTTTCTGTAAAAGAGATGTCTTTACAGGTGGGAACACATTATCAGAATGAAGAGGATAATTGAGATAGGATGACAAACACGGCATTTTGATATAATGAATTTAATAATCAACGAACAAAACAAACCAAAATTATTATAGAAATATATAAAGAGAGCGAAGTTCCTATTTGTTTTTATTTGTATGAGATGTGAGCGATATTTCTGTATGAAATCAATGAAGAAGAAGAATTACTTATCTGTTCAGTGGTGGATGTATCAGCGGTTTTATATTAATGTCCTTTTTCTCTGCTGTTTTTTATTGTAGTATCTTTTCCAAAGCGCGGATGCCAACTTGATCAGTACGTTAGAACGCTTATTTTCTTTTTTTTATATTTTTCAAAAAGAGCTTTTTTTAACTAGATCAAACTGCCATGGTGTGCATGTGCGCGTGCAATTAATTCTTAAGCTGCTGCTGCTTTTTTTGCTTAATCAAAGTCTCTCTAACATCACACAATTCAATTGGTAAATTTTTATATAAACTAGACGAGGAAGTCACATTCAGAGCTTACTTCCGAAGATATGAGGAAATATTCCAAACAGATTGTGAAATATGTTCAGATGGAAAAAAGGTGTGATTATTTTTGGGTAAGTTCAGCGCTGTGGAACACAAAAAGTACGCAAATTTTATACTTCCAAGTGAAACCATACAAATATTAACAAAAATATTCGGGTAGCAGAGTTCAGTTTTTAATACTCAATGGCCGTGCTCGATTCTTACAAAGAAAAAAATGACTTTTGTCAGTATATGTTATATAGTAAGGTCACGTGAGTATTAGAAGGAAAGTCCGTCTTCTAAGTACTTCAAGTGAGTTCTGCACAGAGTAATATGTGTGTTCGTAAATAGTGGCTAGAACCATCACCACTGTTGAGGTATGGGGAAGATGGGTCATTCCATTATATCACCCCTCCCTGAGCTAAATTCTTCAATTAGAATTTAATTTTTAATATTTCTTTTATTTTTGGATTTTGACGTAGCCGTTTTACCGCTTTCTTTTCTCTTAAACTTTTTCTCCTCACCACGGTTAACGATGGTGATGCTTGTGGAATTTGCGAAGAATAAGAAGTTGATGGTGCAGGCGGCCCATCCACAGGTACTTTTTGGTTAATGGTAGGTGTGATCTCGAATGTGTCATTTAACACTTCCAGGAAGCTCTACGTCGTTATGCTCGATATTTTCAATATATCGTGGCCTGATTTGATTTACATGTCTCTTGTGATCAAATCCCTTTCCCTTGATTATGTAAATCACTGTTCCAATTCTCTTGGTAACAATACTGTCCTCCCAGTAACTCTTTCCAGTTCAATAGTTCCTAAAAAAAACTTTATCACCCGGTTTATACATTTTTGTATTAAAATTCATTTTTTTTTTTTTAATTTTCTTTTTCAGCCTTGGTAGTAACCTGTCGAATACGGATCTTATCTTTTGTGCAAACATTAGTTCTGCTGGTGATAGCTTTGCACTAGTGTTTGGATTTGGTGTGATCCTGTATACAGCAAGAAATTTCTGTATACTACATTTGGCCGTATCTAGTCCCTGGTTCTTTCTTAATGCCCTTTTGATTGTATCCACAAATCTTTCTGTCTGTTCGTTGGACCTTGGATTGTAGGCAGGTGTTGTGATGTGTCTATAGCCAATGATGAGCAGTAATCTTTAAATTCTTTACCTGTGAACATTGTAGCATTGTTGCTGACCAGTATTATTGGGGCTCCAAAGTGACTGAACACTTTGTCCAATGCTTTGATGGTGTTTGTAGATGTAGGGTGTCTGAACTTGTAAATTTCCAGCCATTTAGAAAAACTATCAGTGATGATCAAGTAATATTATCCATTCAGTGGTCCTGCATAATCTATATGCACCCGCTCCCATGGGATGCTGGTCTTTGGCCAGGGTTGTGTTTTAATCAGAGGGGCTTTAGCTGCTAGTTGGCAACCCCTGCATTCTTTAATTATTTTCTCAATATCCTGGTCCATGCATGGCCAATAGGTATAACTCCTCATTAAGGATTTCATACAAAACATACCCGGATGGCCTGTGTGAAACTCTTTTATAATCTTTTTTTGTAAAGAGTGTGGCATTACCACCCTGTCAGCGTTTGATCGCAGATTGAAAATGGAGATACTTTTGTTCCCTTTTCGTTTCTTTCATTCAATCTGACTTGCTTTTTTCTTTGCCGAATAAAATCGTCCATTTCCATGGCTTTTTTAATGTCTTCCAGGGTGACCGGTAACTCTCGAATAGTATTAATCAGTAACCCTGAAAGCTCTTTTTCCTCTTTCAATGATGCTATCACTGTTTCTTTAAAAAGGTTCAGTGTTCTTTGGAATTAGTCTCGAGAGACCATCTGCGTGACCCATTTTTTTTTCGATGAGATATACTCCATTTTGAAATTGTAGTTTAGAAGTATAATACCCCATTGTTGTAACCGGTTCGCTGTATGTGTCGGTATACCTTTTTTTGAGCCAAAAATCGTTAGTAGAGGTTTGTGGTCCATTTGTAGTGTGAATACTCTACCATGTATGAATCTATGAAATTTCTTGATAGCATAAATAATTGAAAGGCTTTCCTTTTCAATTTGACTGTAATTTTTTTCTGCTGGTAGTAATGTTCTGGATGCATAAGTCTATGCAGTAGAACTGCTCCGAGTCCATACTGGCTTGCGTCCGCTGCTACAATCAGTTCCTTATTTGGGTTGAAGTGTGTTAGTGTGAGGTCTGATAGTAGACATTCTTTTATTCCTTGAAATGCCTTTTCGCACTCTTTAAACCAACACCATTTTTAGTAGTTCATTTAAAGGAGCTCTCAGCTCATACATTCTCGGTATGTATATACTATAATAACTTGCTAGACCTAGAAATGCCTGTAGTTTTATTACATCAGTGAGGGCATATTTTTTATGGCTTTCGCTCTTTCTGGGTCAGGTTTTCTACCCTTTTGATCAATTATCTGTCATAGATATTTCATTCTATCCATAAGAAATTCACACATTTCAGGTTCTAGCTTAAACCTGTATTTGTTAATTCTTTTAAATACTTCCCGAACATGCTTCCTATGTTGTTCCATATTTTCGCTTTTTATCAGTATGTCGTCCAAATACGCCATAGCATATTCTAGACCAGCTAGCATAGCATCCATGATCTGTTGGAAAAGGCTCAGTGCCACTTTTAGTCCAAATGGAAGATGTTTTAGGGTATACAAACCCTGGTGCGTATGGATGGTTAAGTATTTGGAACATTCATCATCGACTTTAACTTGTAGGTATGCTTCTGACAAGTCGATTTTAGAAAATAACTTTCCTCCGTTAAGCTTGGAAAAAATGTCTTCTGGAGTGGGAAGAGGATAGCTATGATCTCTTATATAGTCATTTAGGCCTGTCGAAAAATCGGCACAGACTCTTATTTAAAAAAAATTTTTTTTTTTACGTATACTGTCGGTGACACCCAATCTGAATAATCCATCTTTTTGATCACTCCGACTTTCTCTAGTCTTTCGAGGTTCTTTGTTTATTACCTCCAAAGATGAAAAAGGTACATTTCTTTTAGGTTTGAACACTGGTTTTACATTTTCTTTAATTTCGAATCTTACTTCGGTTTTCATGCAACAACCTAAACCCTCAGAAAATACTTGAGAAAATTCGTTTTTTAGTTCAGTTAAAAATTCCTCTGTTTATCTGGATTTTTTTTTTTTTTCTGTAGCGTCTAATTTATTACAGAAAGAGTTTATAGGCAGCTCCCATAAGTAAAATAAAATTATCCAGTCAATACCGAAAAGACACGAATTCTTACCTGGTACAACGTATACTTTTGAATTATGTATTTTTCCACCAAAAGACACGCTAGACTCGAATTCACTTTTAAATTTTAATCTATTTCCCAATATGCCTCTAGCGACTTTACCAGTGTTCAGTAGTTTTGGTCGACCTATTTTTTTCCAGGTTGACTCATCAATAATTAAATGTCACTACCCATGTCTAACAAACATTGTACCGTTTGTCCATTAATTTTAATGTCAACATATTTTTTTTTCCGTTGTCTTTAATTTCTTTTTTAGATAAAATAGCATTCCCAGTTGATTTTTTTTATTTGAGGTTATTGTTATTTAATCATATTAGTTATATAGAGCTTTGTAAATGGAGTTCAAAACTGTTTGAATTATACAAATATCCCCAGTGGTTCAAAAGTTATGAGAATTTAAAGCCCCGAAATTGGGGTAAAAAAGTGGACATGATTTTGATAAAAAAATCTGTCAATGTGACCATTTCATTTATGATTTTTACCCCCACAAGCTTTGCATTGATAATTCTTTTCTTTACTTTTGGAGACTCTTTGTTTTATCCTTTGTACCTGCGAGATATTTTTTTCTTCGATGTGCAAGTTATCGCGTTTGACATTAATTAAATCTTTTTGTAATGTGATTTCTGGGTCCTGTTCCATGATTGTTAATATTCTGGAACGTATGTCTTTGCCTTTTGGTGCAGTTAACCCTTGCATGAAGATTAAACATTTGAACATGTCCTTTAAAATTTTGTTTATTTTAAACAGTTCACATTGAGAGTTGACAGTACTGGCATAAGAAACGAAATCCTCATTTTCCAGTTTGACAATATTTAAACACTTATATCGCACATGGAAAAGGCTATCACGTTCGAACATTTTCGACAATGTTTTAATCGTTTCATCAAACGAAATTTCTTCTGGTTTATTAGGTAGTATCAAATTTGTATATTTCGTATTTTCTTGAGAACTCAATTTCTGAAGTAACAATGTCAGTTTTTCTTTGTCGGAGCACAGTAAACACCTTTTTGAAAAGATAGACTCATATCTCCTACAGTATGCTGGAAACGTCATACCATTGTCGGTGTCATAGTGAAATTCTGAGAGAGAGTTTGAAATTCCCTCCGCCAAGAAGATCCTTGATCCTCTTTCTTGAACTACTTGATTTGTTAGTAATTTCTCAAAATTCTCCTGTTGTTTCAATAGTTGGTTTTGCATTTGTTCTAATTGCTCATGAATTAGTTGATTGCATTCTTCATGCAACTTTTGTTGTTGCTGCATAGACATACATAACGACTTTGTAATTTGCACCAACTGATCCATTTTGTTTTAAAGGTATTACATTTTACAAAAATACCTCCACACAACAGTACTCAACCGTGAGAACAGCATTATCCTGTTCCTAATAGTGAAACTCAAAAGGAAAGTCTTGACACAACGTAATTTCTTTCAAATACGAAACGCGAGAGAAAATGAAAATCCAGATTTTGCAGAAAGTTCTGCCGATAACAAAGAATTACTGTTTTCTTGCGGTCTAGGTTCAAATCCGTGTTGCGACCTGCTACGCGATTTTTTCTTTTTTTTTTTTATATCCGTTTTCTTGCGTTCCAAGTTCAAATCAGTGTTGCAACCTGCTACACGATTTTTTTTTTTTCAGGTTTGTTCAGATCCTCATCGTCACTTGTTATATAGTAAGGTCACGTGAGTATTAGGAGGAGAGTCCGTCGTCTAAGTACTTCAAGTGAGTTCTGCACAGAGTAATATGTGTGTTCTTAAATAGTGGCATTGGAGAATATTGACAAAAAAATTGAACAGCTGGAAAAATTGGGGGTAATAAAAAAAAAATGATTATAGTCTCTGGGCAAGCTTAACTGTATATGTAAAAAAAGAAAAACAACAAGATATGGGTTTGTGTATATTATTCATCAGATCTAAACGACTGTTTAAAAGAAACTAATCCTCCTCTCCCATCTGCAGACGGAATTTTTGCGCAATTAAATGGGGGTAGGATATTTTCAAAAGTGGATTTATCAGAAACCTATCTGCAAATACCAGTCAATGAAAAGTGTGGTGAAATACCCTCAACATGCATAAAAGGGCTCTATAAATTTAATAGACTACCTTTTGGAATAAAGGTACCACCAATGATATTCCAGCAGGTGATGGATACAATGCTCAGTGGGCTACACTTTGCAATAGCATATCTAGATGATATATTAATAAAAAGTAAAACCGAGAAGAACATGCAAGATATGTAAAGGAAGTTTTCCAAAAAATAAGAGTTTGAATTTAAGCTGAGTATTGAAAAATGTAATTTTTTTTTACCAAAAATCAAGTATTTGGGACAGATTATAGACGAAAAAGGTAGGAGGCCTGATCTTAGTCATAAGAATGCAATAAAGAACATGTCCACTCCAACAGATGTTTCGTCTCTACAATCATTTTTGGGGTTAGCAACTAGATTCCAAATATGCACACATTAAGAGCACCTTTAAACAAACTTCTTAAAAAAGATGTAAAATGGAACTGGTCAGTCAATTGTCAAAAGGCTTTCGATAATTTAAAAAGAGCATTGATGCCGGACCTAACTCATTATGACACTAATAAGGAGATTTATGTTGCAAGCGATGCTAGTTATATGGCTCTTAGACAAAGAAAAAGATGGCCAGTTAAAGGCTGTACACCATGTTTTGAGGACTTTGCTCCTGGCAGAAACTAATTATTCACAAATTGAAAAAGAGGAATCAGGCCTGATATTTGCTGTTAAGAATTTTCACAAATACATACATATCTTCAAACTGACCATTGCCCACCAATGTCTATATTTGTCTCAAAATTCAGCTAATCACCTACAAAGAGGGGGAACCATCTTGTTAAATTTACTCTTTCAAAATGGAGTTCTTACCATCTAAGAAAATAGCACATGCTGATGTTTTGTCTAGATTAATTCCAAAAATGATAGAACCATTAGAAGAGACAGTTATTGTTTCACTGAGTTCTGAAATGGAAATTAAAAATGTTCTGTATAACACAGTAAAAGAACTACCAGTTACTTTGGAAGAAATAAGGTTCAAAGCAAACGTTGATAAATTCATTTCAGAGAAAAAGAATGAGATAAGGGGCCAAAAGGAAAATATAGGAATTAATATTTTTTCTATATGTAATGGTATATTGTTATATGGACAGTTTTAACAAAGAAAATCTTGAAGGATTTTTATATCGGACATCCAGGAATCAAGTATGAAAGCTTTCATGAGAAGTTATGTCTATTATTATGGTATGGACAAAGAAACTGAAAATCTGGTAAAAACTTGCAAAAACTGTGCACTGGCAGCTAAGGTACAACCTGTGAAATTCAATCCCAGGTCAAACATAAGCCATGATCAAGGTTACACATTGACTATGCCAGTCTTATTACTTTATTATGGTAGACAGCTTCACAAAGTGGCCAGAAGTTTATAAATGTAAAACACCAACCAGTAGAGTCACAATAGATTTTTTTACACAAATTATTTGATAGATTCAGCATACTAGAGACTATCATGTCCAACAATGGTACACAGTTTTCTTTGAAAGATTTTGTCAAATCCATTCAATTGTATACTTAACATCTCCACCTTACCACCAAAATCAAACAGAAGGATGGAAAGATTTATTGATGTGTTTAAGAGAGCAATTAAGAAGGCAAGTAGAATTGAAACTGTGAACAAAGAATTGCAAAATTCCTTGTCCATATATCACATAACACCTAATGTAAATGCAAGTTCAGGAATGGCCCCAGCTAAACTCATGTTTGCAAGAAAAAAATTGTTTGGTATTCAACAAACTGAGACCTACAGAAAAGATGAAAGAAAAAATACCAATGGTAAACACTACAACCCCATCAAAAAAATGTATTTTAAGAATTACAAATTTGGAAAAGCAACGTGGGGAGAAGTAACCATTAATAAAAGAATTGGCAAAATGCTGTACTTGATAAAACATCCAAAATGGGTGATTAAGAAACATTTAAATCAAATAATAAAAAGATATATAGTGGTGTTTGACCCTTAGCCACTGCCTACTAGTATCTATATTATAAAAAGGGTTGGGTGTTTGTAATAAGAGCAATTTGAAGAATATAGCCAAGACAATGGATAGGTGTTCAGGTTTGACATATCCAGCCGATTAATCAGATCTGGGCTTATGTCTATTCTGTGTGAATAGCAGTTGCAAGGTGGTCAAAGTGTCTGAGTTCACACACAACAGCCGCTATAGCCACTTCCTCGCAGAGTCTGTTTAACACTTGTCAACTACCACTGCTGCTGCTATGCCTTCTTTCCTTCCTCTTTCTTTCTTTCCTTCTTCAAACAGAACGCCGTGTCACAAAAGCACACAAAAATCGCTACCCCCTCTCTGCCCAAAATGGGCCACTTTTATAGTGAAAACAGGAGTTGCAATGCACCATGGGCCATTACCCATAGTGCCTTTCAATACCAATAAAAGTGTCTTCTCTGCCCCCCTTCCAACTTTTCGACATTTCTCACTCCGACCGGACACCACGACACACCGCCCGGACCACATTCCTTTCTTCTTCGCTACATTTCTCTTTGCAAGCCATGCACCGGAACCGTTTCGAGTCAGGTAAGTTTGCCTCGTCATTACAGGGCTTTACAGCCACCCCATCTAGCACAAATAAGGGAGGAGTCTTGCATGTCATGGGACCATTTAGTGTCCCATTTCACAGACTGCTCAGCCACCACTATTCTGTCCTCAGGAATTACGAGTCACACCCCATGGCCAACAGGTGGCCCCATTGAAGGGTAGGTTATACCCCTCTGCAGAGGTGTAGTTAGTCCCACCCAACCAACAGGGCAAAGATTACATCAAATACTACCAATAAAAGGCTTAGTACAACAACCATTCACAATCTTTCTTTTAATGGAATGATGGGATAAGCTTTAAACAAAGATGTCTACACACAGGAGAGAAGTTTAAATGAATTTTGTGCTTAAATCTTTTTGTGAATTTTGTAAGTACAATTTTGTAGGTACAGAGTATTTGAGGACCAACGATTGAAAAGGTTGACAGATGAGATCATAAGCCTTGCAGTTTTCACAAACACTGAATTTAAATACTAATTTTATTTTTCAAATTTTAAGTTTCTCTTTTCTTTTTCTTCTAATTGTAGTGACCAATGCCAAATATTCAAGAGGATCAATACTTTTTACTACGTCAAACAGACAAAGATTCAGAAAAAAGTCTTATGTTAATTATAACAAGCCAACAATAATGTAACAATACTTTCTCATGTCCTCTGACAAAAGCAAATGAAACTTGTTTGGTTCCTTCAATGATGTTCATTGCATCACTCTCTTTTTTACCATGGTTTGTTCTGTGTTCCAGCCAAATTTTACTTGTTCTAGTTCACTTACATCATTTTTTTGTTGCTTATATACACAACTTATGCATATTCATAACCCATGGTAATATTATAAACTCAGACACATTCATGCACACAAATAATATTGAAAATGGCTGCATATACAAAAACGCATGAAGCCGCACAGCCTTTCTGCTTCGGGTAAGTGCAAATTATCACATTAATGATTTTTGAAGACGTATTTGCAAGAATACTCATGGCAAGTTTTGTGAGATGAATATTCAGACTGTACCCTCATCCTAAAGTAAAATATAACTTTATAAGAATTTTATGGGGTAACTTTCAGTTTTTATCTGAAAAAAAAAAAATGTATTTTTAAATAATCAACTGAAAATAATTGAAAGGGTGACATGATTAAATAATAATTCTAAATATCTAATGCTTTTAGCATCAACTTTTAGAAACTTGATTTAATCTTAGATTTGAATAGGTAATTTTATTTTTGCTATCATCTATCTACATTATAATGTAGAATTACTACAAGATGACTTTTCTGATAACCACTAGAAAGTGACATGATTAGTTATTATAGCAATATACTTGAATACTTAAGGAAAAGATGTGAAAAGTAAATCTTTTTTTTTTTTTTTTGTTCAGCTAAAAAGAAGATGCGAGTTGCATCTATTCACAAAGACAGCACCCCCAGGGTCCTGGTGCTCTGTGTTTTTATTCTTGTTTGGTTAACACATCAATAAAAGAATGATAAAAATTGTTTTGAATTTCTTTCTGAACAGAACACCTTATTAAGTAGAAATACCTACTACAATAATAAACTGAGTATTGTATGTATATTACTAGAACACAGCAAAAATGCTATAACTTAGAGAATAAAGTAATTTCAAATCTAATTTTGAATTTAATAATGATATTGTGAAGTCTAAATGCATGCTCATCCCAATCATCAAATGTTACGATTTCAGTTTCAGTTGGTTGGGTTTTACGGCATGTCAAACCATTTGGTTATTTTATGCTGAATACATTTTGTTTTATTTCTTTGTAATGTACAGCTGCTACGTGTGCAGCCACCTGCATATCATTCCAGATCTTGCTTCTATTGGTATTTAGGTATAGTGATAGGGGTTTAGTTATTTTTGAAATCAAGTTTTCTGTTGAGGATTTGCACATCAAGAGAGTGTGTGGGTGATTTTTGTAGGTCTATGAACTTACATACTTGATAGGAGGCCGGTTCTTTTCAAAAAGTTTAATATGCTCTTGGGATCTATTTTTCCACATAGTTTGTCCATGCTGTTAACATTGTAGAACTTTCTTCGAGTGTGGGAGAGGTGTGTGCATTCAATCAGAATATGTTTTATTGTATACCGGTTTCCACATGAACATTTAGGTGGAGGTTCTTCTTTTAGAATGAAGGAGTGGGTTAATCTAGTGTGGCCAATGCGTAGCTGGGTGATATTGGTTTCTTCTCTTCTGGTATTACTAGGATCAGGTGTCCTTTCTTTTAAGCTGGGTTGTATTTTGTAGAGTTTGTTGTGGGGATTTTCATCCCATAGTTGCTGCCATTTGTTTGTTATTATTTGCTTGATTTTTGGTTTAAGATCACTGTATGGTATTTTGGAGTTTTTGTCTGGTATCGTGTCAACTGCAGATTTAGCTAATGAATCTGCTTTATCATTTCCATGGATTCCTATATGGCTTGGTATCCAGCAGAATATCACTTTTTTGCTATGGCTAATGGAGTTAAGTTTGTTTAAAAGTTTAGTGATTAGAGTGCTATCTAGTTTTCTACTTTTAATAGATTGTAGAACAGAAATGGAGTCTGAATGAATAATGAATGTTTTTGAGTTACTAGTTGAGACAATGTTAAGTACCAGATTTATTGCACTGGTTTCGGTGGTAAATATGGAGGCTTCTTTTGGAAGGCATTTTTTCATGATTTGGTTGTTGAAAACTACTCCACATCCAGTTCTATTGCTGTCTTTGGAGCCATCTGTATAAATATGTGAGTAGTTAGGATATTTTTCCTGAATGTTGTGGAGTTTCTCGTGATAGATTAAGGGGTGAGTATTCTTTTTAGTGAGCTTGCTTATTTCAAGGATCACTACTGGCTGTGGGGGGAGAGCTTAGCTGTATGGTATCATGGATGTTTGTTAGTGAGATGTCCGCGTCTTCCAGTATGGGTTTCATGCGGAGTCCAAACGTTTTTATGGCCTTTTCTTTTTGGTTAAATAGGGTTTGCTGTTTGGGGTTGAAAATGCAGTCATGAGCCAGATTGGTGGGAAGTTTTAGCATAGTATTGTAGACCTAATTTTGTAAATCTAAGTTTTAGTGGTGGTTCATAAGCTTCAGAGTAAAGGCTCTTCACTGGGGTGTTCTAAAAGACCCCAAGACAAGTCTCAATCCTTCATGGTGGACTTAATGGTTAATGGTTTCAGGTAGGTTTTTCTGGTTGCTCCATATATGTAGTAGCCATAGTCTATTTTTGGGCGGATTAAGGTTCTATATAAGTTTAGTAGGGTTTGCTGGTCTGCACCCCAGTCTGTGTATTACTAGCATTCCCAGTTGATTTTTTTTATTTGAGGTTATTGTTATTTAATCACATTAGTTATATAAAGCTTTGTAAATGGAGTTCAAAACTGTTTGAATTATACAAATATCCCCAGTGGTTCAAAAGTTATGAGAATTTAAAGCCCCGAAATTGGGGGTACAAAAGTGGATATGATTTTGATTAAAAAATCAGTCAATTCATGGACCATTTCAGAATAAGAAATTCAGTAATTTCTTCACCATTTCTTTATTTTTGAAGCAATTTTGATAAAACTTTGCAGTCTTAGATTTTATGTATCTCCATGCTAGAATCCATTATTTGGGGAATAAAAAAATATAAATAAAAAATCTTGATATCCCTACGGATATGAAGATTTTTTTTTTACCACAAGATTATTCAACATTTTCATTTTTATACTGCATGTATACACATATAATATTAATTTAAATATATAACATCACTTTGAATTTAAAAATACATTTCTAAATGCTTATGTTGAATTACATAAAAGAAATAGATTACCTATTTACATGTTTTCACACAAACCCAGTAAGTGTGGGGCATGTTTTGTTCACAACTCTCATAATTTCAATTTTTTTTTTTTTCCAAAATTGAAACGGACGTAAAAAATAATTCAATTGTTAAAAACACATAAAAGTTGAATACTTAGAAAGATTATGTTATTTTATTTTCAACGATATAAATATTTTAAAAATTGGACGAGAAATAAGCGATAAATTTAAACTTTATTGTCTGCATAAACAATGCCTAGCTGAGAGTTTACGTTACGCCGTATGCCTGTCGGACATAGAAAGTTGATTTTTTTTCTTCTTCAAAATACAAACTTTCAAAGCAAACCCCGAACGGTTTAGCAATCTTTACATTTTACAAATTATATATCAAAATAATTCTGAAACTTTCTAATATCACGGACATAGTGCGTCTTTTTTGCTTCTAATACACATTTTGAACATTTTGAAGTTTGCACTATTGTATTTTTACTTCCACGGGTCCTAGAAACAAAAAAAATGGCCCCGTTTGTACTTCCAGCTGTCTTCTAATTGAGTGCAAAATTTCAAGAATATTGATAAAGATTAGCCACTTAGATTTTTCAAAGAAATGTAGAGTGTAAAATGTATTCTCGGAAAAAAATTCCTATCACACATTTTCGGTTGTTTGAAGCAAAATACATTTTTAACTCGCTGTAAAAAAATATTCAATTAATAAAAACACATACAAATTACATAGAGATTATTTTATTCTCTTTCCAACCATATAAATATTTTTAAGATCGAACCATAAATATATGAGAAATTGTGATTTTAAATCAATAAGGTCCGATTTGTGACATCAGTTGACAGGGTGTTTTTACATCCAAAAGTCACGTAAATTTGAGTTTTTTCTTCAAAATCCAAACTTTCGGAGCAAATTCTGAAAGGTATAGCAATCTTTAAATTTCACAAATTTTATAGGAAAATAATTTTGAAACTCTCTAATATTATGGACATAGTGCTTTTTTTTTTTTGCTTCTCTTATATTTTTTAAATAAATAGCCTTCAACTTTGCCCTCTCATATTTTTATTTTTACGGGTCCTAGAAACAAAAAAAAAAGACCCTGTTTGTACTTCCAGGTGTCTTCTATTTGAGTGCAAAAGTTCAAGAATATTGATAAAGATTAGCCACTTTGATTTTGAAAAACAAAACAACATGTAAAATTTATCCTAAAAAAAAAACAGAAAACGGTCATATTTTTGTTTTCAGCTGTTCGACCTAAAATACGGTTTTAACTCTCTGTAAAAAATTATTCAATTGATAAAAACATGTAAAAAATACATATTTAGAAAGATTATTCTATTCTCTTTCCAACCATATAAATATTTTTAAGATTGGTTAAGAAATACTCGAGAAATTGCAAATTGAACTGATTAAGGTCGCAAATTTGAAAATGTCAGCGTTTTTCAGCAAAATGCTTGTAATGCTACTATTACATGGAGGAGTTTCATTGCTTTGCTACATTTATCTCTTAAATATTTTAAGTGAGGGATGAAAGATACTTAAATGTTAAGGAAGACAAATATTAAATGCTAATTATAGAGTACTTTATTTATTTGCAATTAATATTAATATATTATTATAAATTCTATAAAAAGGATGTCACTCAACATTGAGTTTAATGGCTGCTGAAGGTAACCTTTAAGCAAGATAATATTCAAAAAAGAATAAAGAAAATATTATTCATGTATCAGAATCTACTCTGATTAGATTTGAATTCTTTCTTGCTTTTTTTTTTTAGACTTTCATAATTGATAAAGTGACAACAATTTGTCAATGTAGTTTAGCATATGTATCTTTGTGTCAACTGAAAAGAAAAATACACCCCATAAGATTATATATCATACTAGAGATAAATACTTTGATATTTTATATATTTGGCTGTTATAATCAGGGTATCAATTCCTTTTATCTTGATATATTTGGTGCTATAGGGTAAAGGTTATCTATATAATTTTATTTTGGCTAATAAGGTAGAAAATAATAAGAAGACATAAAAACTTAGGAACAACTGATATGTATATATTTAGCATTACGAGCTGATAAATGCGGACATTTTCAAATTTGCGACCTTGATCAGTAAAATTTGCAATTTCTCGAGTATTTCTGAACCAATCTTAAAAATATTTATATGGTTGGAAAGAAAAGAAAATAATCTTTCTAAATATATAATTTTTACATGTTTTTATCAATTGAATAATTTTTTACAGCGAGTTAAAATTATATTTTGCTTCAAAAAAACGAAAACATAAAATATGACATTATTTTAGACTAATTTTTACACGCTACTTTGTTTTTCAAAATCATAGTAGCTAATCTTTATCAATATTATTGAAATTTTACACTTAATTAGAAGACACCTGAAAGTACAAACAGGGCCTTTTTTTTGTTTCTAGGTGGAAGTGAAGATACAATAGAGCAATTTCTTTAAAAAATATAAGAGAAGCAAAAAAAAAAGCACTATGCCAGTAATAGAATAAAGACTGAGGATTATTTCCATATATAATGTGTGAAATAAAAACGATTGTATACCATCAGGGATTTTGCTCAAAGATTTAATTTTGAAAAGAAAACTGTCAAATTTACTTGATTTTCAAATGTAAATAATCTCTCGTAATTTTGACCTTATCAGCTTAAAAAAGGTAATTACTAGCGTATTTCGGGCCCAATTTAAAAAATATTTATATGGTTGGAAAGAATATAAAATATTCTTTCTGAATATATAATTTTTATGTTTTTAATCTATTGAATTATCTTTTACAGCAAGTTAAACGGTATTTTGTGTTAAATCGTCCGAAAATGAGTGATAGAAATTTTGTTCTGCGGTCAAATTTTTTGTGTTATTTTTTCCGCAAAATCAAAGTGGTTAATCTTTATTGATATTCTTGAAATTTTACAATTAAATAGGGGACACTTTTAACTACAAGCAGAAATTTGTTTTTTTTTCTTTTCCGACCTTTGGGAATGAAACTACAATAGACCAAAGTTAAAAGCCATTTTTTTCAAAAAATTTAAGATAAGCAAAAAAAAAAGCAATATGTGCCGAATACTAGACCACCTTAGGATTATTTCCATATAAAATATGTGAAATAAAAACGATTGTATACCATCAGGGATTTGCTTTGAAACTTTGGATTTTGAAAAAAAACAACTCAAATTTAGTTGTCTCTTCCGTAACATAAACAATTTTCAACTAGGCATCGTTTATCCAGACCATAAAGTCTAAATAGTGATTCATCGCTTATTTCTCGTCCAATTTTTTAAATTGGAAATAAAATTAATTAATCTTTCTAAATATGTAAATTTTAAGTGTTTTTAACAATTGAATTATTTTTTATGTCAGTTTCAAATTTGAAAAAAAAAAAAACTTTTGTAAATAGGTAATTCAACATAGGTATTCAGAAATGTATATTTAAGTTTTAAGTGATGTTATATATTTAAATTAATATTATATATGTGTATACATGCAGTATAAAAATGAAAATGTTGAATAATCTTGTGGTAAACTTAAAAAAAACACAAAAATCTTGATATCCCTACTTTTTATTCCCCAAATATTGGGTTCTAGCATGGAGATACATAAAATTTAAGTCCAGAATCAAAAAGAACATACAATTTTACATAAGAATGCAAAGTTTTATCAAAATTGCTTCAAAAATAAAGAAATGGTGAAGAAATTACTGAATTTCTGATTCTGAATTGGTCCATGAGTTGACATTTTTTTATCAAAATCATGTCCACTTTTGTACCCCCAATTTCGGGGCTTTAAATTCTCATAACTTTTGAACCACTAGGGATATTTGCATAATTCAAACAGTTCTGAACTCCATTTACAAAGCTCTATATAACTAATGTGATTAAATAACAATAACCTCAAATAATAAAAATCAACTGGGAATGCTAGTAATAGCCCACACAGACTGGGGTGCAGACCAGCAAACCCTACTAAACTTATATAGAACCTTAATCCGCTCAAAAATAGACTATGGCTACTACATATAACATGATTAAATAACAATAACCTCTAATAAAAAAATCAACTGGGAATGCTAATATATCAATAATTAGAAATAATTTGTCTAGCCAGATAAACAGTTTGATATAGAACTACCAAATTTAGTATGTATACTTATTTAACCCAAGGGAAAGTGGGAGTTTTTATATCAAAAAGGTGACTAACAATAAACAATTATCAACAGGAAGCCATAACTAATCATACCCATTTGAAATTTAGAACCTCAAAAGAAAAACATAACAAATTATTTATCTCACTTAAAATAATCATTTACATTTACTTAGACATTACTAATTAGGTTTATAGGTATTTTTTCATACTACTAAGAAGATTCCTAAATGACATTTTTTTGTAGTGAATTTCGGACCAAAAAAGTTTGTGATTTTACAATAAATGTAAAATAATATAGTTAAGTCCGAAGGTTTTAAAATAAATAGACCTTATACTTACTTCAATTGAATAATGGTAAAAGTTATTCCAAGCGTAAGAGCAAAATTTTCTTTGAATTTCTTAAGCAAACTAGCAAAATCTATAACCTGAAGTAAAATTGTTGGTTTTCGACTTTACCTGTCCAATGACTAGGCCTTCAATATAGAATGGCATGGTCTGTATGCAAGCAAATTTCAATAAACAAATGTTTTGTTTTTCCAGTGAATTTATGCTAAATGATATTATTGGCCAGTAAATACCAATGTTTTATCTGCTGGTCATTTTCTTAAATGTATGTAATGCTCAAATGGAACAAATTTCAACTACACCATAGAAAGTTTTCATCAACTTACGTTTGTACAGCATTCAATCCAGCTGCACGCATTTTTTGAAGTCTGTCTTTCCAGTAGTATTTGGGGGTTCTGAAGTAATGCATACTGCCAGATACATAACGGAATGGTTTGCCATCTTTAATGAATGTGTTTCTATCATAGTCAATACTAAATGTATTGTTTTGGACCTAGAGAGAAAGAGAATAATATGTAGTAACTCAAATTTAACTTTTACTATGTTCAGAAAAAAATCAAATAATATTTTATACATTTTCCAAGTGTAAAATAATGAAACTTGCACAGTTTGTAGATCAAATACAAAGATGTCTACTCATCAAGTTTAATTTAAATAGGAACTTTTAAAGCCTAATCCAAAGCAAAATAATAAAAAAGAAAGAAACTGTGGTGAAATTGAAGAGCAGAGTTGTGGACAAGCGGATTCCCTGTGTGAAGGGGAGGCGTGTGGCGAGTGGCCACAGAGGTTTGAACTCGCTACCTCCTCATAGCTGAAATGCTGTTGGTAGAAACCCGGATGAGCAAGTGTTTAGACAGCAAGTAAAATATGACGACTGCTATTTGGGGTGTCAGGAGTGAGAGTAACATGCTCAGTTGGTACAGACTGTGCTGTCGGCGAAAGGAATTACATTTCGAGACTTGCAAAAGATTAATATTATCTTAAATCTTTAGACCATCCAAAAGAAGCTATTTCGGCACTATTGGAACCATGGTATCTAGACAATTCGACATTCGGCTTATCCCCGAGTTCAGCGGTGCGGCAACGGATGTACCGATACTGGAATGGTTGGAAGACCTGGAGTTAACTTGCAACCTTTGCGAGATAACCAAAATAGAGTGGGTTCTGCGACTACGGTTAAAAGGCACGGCCCGAGAAACATATCGGCAGCTATTGAAAGAGCAACAAGATGATGTTGAGGAAATCAAATGCGCTATTTTGAAAGCCTACAGAATGGATTCGTTTGTGGCGCTCGAACAATTCACCACGCGCCGCCTTCATCCAGGAGAGACTGTAGACGAATTCCTAACCGACTTGCAATGGCTGGTAGGCGAAATGCTGCCAGAATGTTGGATTTTGCATTCAATTAGAAGAAACCTGGAAGTACAAAAGGGAGCTTTTTTTTTGTTTCTAGGATCCGTGGAAGTAAAAGTACAATAGTGCCAACTCCAAGACTATTTGTTCAAAATGAGGATGATTAGCGAAAAAGACGCATTTTGTATGTAGAACTAGAAAGTTTCAGAATTATTTTGATATATGATGTGTAAAATGTAAATATTGCTATCCGCTTCGGGTTTTTATTCGAAAATTTATATTTTGAAGAAAAAAACTCAAATTTATTTGTCCAACAGGCATATGACGTACACCTGTCTCCTGTTTATGCTTACAATAAAGTTTAAATTCATCGCTTATTTCTCGTTTTAAAATATTTATACCGATGAAAATAAAATAACAATCTTTCTAAATATTTAACTTTTATGTGTTTTTAATAATTGAATTATTTGGAAAAAAAAACCTTGAAATTACAAGAAAGCACACTAACCGGGTTTGTGTGAAAACATGTAAATAGATAATCTATTTATTTTATGTAATTCAACATAAGCATTTAGAAATGTATTTTTAAATTCAAAGTGATGTTACATATTTAAATTAATATTATATATGTGTATACATATATTTACGTTTGAAAAATCAACCTGTGCAAAATTTGTAAACGTACAATGTACTTTTCAATCGTACATTTCAAAACAAACTATGACCCAGGAAAAACAGAACCCAAAAAATTTTGTAAGAAAACTATTAATTTTAACCAGGGGGGTTTAGGGTTAGTTTAATGGGAAAATAAATAATTTGGGTTCTGTTTTTTTTTTTGTGTCACCCTGTAATAAAATGGGATTTTGATGAGAATTTAGCTGTAATATCATGGGATTTTGAGTATAATTTGCAAGTTTTACCCAATATTTATTTAACATTAATTTTTGGCATGAGAATTTTCAGATTCACACATAAAAAAAATTTGATGATTATCATATTTTATGGAAATTTCTGCAACAACGAAATTACTATTTTTTTTTCTGAACTTTTTTTAGCTATGTTTTAAAGTCAGTAATCCTTAACTTTTTCCTTGTAAATTCCTACCATAAAATAAACTGAACCCTCATTTTATGTCTGTGTTTTTGCAATAAATGTTTTATTTTTCTTTATAATAAATGTTACATTTTTTTTTAATGTTTTTATATTTCATCGGCATGACCTAACTTCTTTGAAGGCACATATTCCATTTTAAAGTTGTCATTTTATAGAATTACACTCCAACGCTGTAGTCGATTTGCCATGTGAGTTGGTATACCTTTTTTAGAACCAAATATTGTTAACAGCAGTTTGTGGTCTGTTTGCAGAGTAAATTCTCTTCCGTATAGGAATCTATGAAATTTTTTTACAGCGTAAATTATCGCTAAACTCTCCTTTCATATTTGGCTATAACTTTGTTCCACAGGCAGCAACGTTCTTGAGGCATGTGCTATTGGCTTTGTAGATCTGTCTTCGAATTTATGAAGTAATACGGCACCCAGGCCGTTTTCACTAGCATCTTGAGCCAAAATTATTTTTTTCTTTGGGTCGAAATGCACTAATGATAGGTCTGCTAATAACCAGTATTTTAGTTTTTGAAAAGCGTGTTCACATTCTTTCGACCATACCCACTTTGTGCCCTTTTTAAATAAATTATTTAACAGAGCTCTCATATCATGCATTTTTTAGATATAGCTGCTATAGTAACTTACTAATCCCAAGAACACCTGGAGTTTAGCTACATTATCTGGTGCTGACATATTTCTTATAGCTTCAGATATTTGAGGGTCAGGTTTTCTTCCATTACTATCAATTATCTGCCCTAAATATTTTATCTTCTTTAGGAAGAATTCACATTTTTCAGCACCCAACTTGAAACCGTATTCCTCTATTCTTTTAAATACCACTCTAATATGCTCTTTATGTTGGACTTCGTCTTCACTTTTAATTAAAATATCATCAAAGTATGCAATTGCATACTCCATATCAGCTAACATTGTGTCCATTATTTGTTGAAATAAGCTTGGCACTACCTTCAGTCCAAAAGAAAGCCAATTTAGTTTAAATATTCCTTTATGGGTGTTTATTGTCAGGTACTTCGAACATTCTTCACTGACTTTAACCTGAAGGTAAGACTCAGATAATTCCAACTTTGAAAACACTCTACCTCTATTTAATTTAGTGAATATGTCTTCAGCTGATAGTAGAGGGTACGTATTGTCCTTCAAACAATCATTCAAGCCGGTCGAAAAGTCAGCACACACTCTTATTTTTTGATTTTTCTTTTTTATATAAACTGTTGGCGAGGCCCAATCCGCATAATCGACTTTTGAAATTACACCTATTTTCTGCAACCTTTCTAGTTCTTCATTTATGGTGTCTAGTGTCGAAAATGGTACCATTCTATTTTTTCTAAATACTGGTTTCGCATTTTCTTTTATTAATTCAAACTTGACTTCTCTTTTTGTGCACAGACCTAGTCCTTCTGAAAAAATGTGAGGAAATTCGTTTTTCAAATCATTAATAAATCTTTCTGTTTGATTCGGCTTATAGTTCTCTATAATATCAACTTTGTCACAGAAAGAATTTATCGGTAATTCCCATAAATTAAACAAAACCATCCAGTCTGTGCCAAAAAGATTCATTGAACCAGGGAGTACATATACTTTCGATTTGTGAATTTTTCCCATGAACGAAATGTCACATTTTAATTCACCTTTGAATTTAAGTCTCTTACCAGAGCGTTAATCGTACCCGCATAAGTGACAAAATCATCGTCTTCTTGTTTTACAATATTTAGGCACTTATACCATGTATGAAAAATGCTATCTCTTTTATCAAAAATTTTTGATAAAATCTCTATAGTTTCACTAAATGCCATTTCTTCTGGCTTTTCGGGGAGAATTAAATTTGCATATTTCGTATTTTCCTCAGTTCCCAATTTCTGCAATAATAGCATATTTTTTTCCTTGTCAGTCCAATGCTGGCACCTTTTCATAAATATTGCTTCATATCTGCGAAAATAAGCTGGGAATGTCGAACTAATATCAGGCTCGTATTTAAATTCAGATAATGGATTTGAAATTCTTTCAGCCGAAAAAAATCTAGAATCTGGTTCTTTAGTTGACCTAGATAATAAGCCTTCCAAAAGTGTTTTATTACTTTTTTCCTGTAGTTTGAATAGTTGTTGCATTAATTTTTGTTGTTGTTGCTGTTGCATGATTCGAAGCACCTTATTTAAATCTGTAGTCTGTTCCATTTCAACATTTTTTTTTTTTTAATTGTGTACACAATAAAGTTTTCAAAGTCCAAACAAGAGGGGGAAACTTTTACTTTCTGTAAAATGTTCCTTGTTAAGAAAACAATTACTTACTTTTCGTAAGTGTCAAACAAGTGTAACGTTCTTTGTTAGCAAGTGTTATAAACAGTTACTTACTTTCTGTAAGTCTCAGACGAGTCTAACTTGTTTCGTTAGTAAGTGTTGACATCTGTAATTTTTTTTTTTTGTTGTCGATTAATTCTTGGTCAGACATTGGTTCAACTTGTGATTTGTTCTGAATTCCTCATCGCCATTGATATATCTGGGTTAAGGGATATATTATGAAGTTGTAGTAAGGTATATTATCGCAGTAAGTAGCTGGTGCATCCAGTAGCAGTAATAGCAGTACGTCTTCCAAACAATAGTCGTGGTAGTCTTGCTAGTAGGCTAGTAGGCACTTGTACCACCACAGTGTCGAATATTTATAGAGGACACTATCCAATCAGATTATAGTGAGGGGGTACCTAGGTATTTACATATTCATTAAATAAAAAATAATGAAAAGAAAAATATAAAAGAAATAAAGTATTTCTTTTATATTTTAAATGAATGAAATTTAAAAGTTAAAAAAATAATCATGTCATTTAATCCTATGCAAGTAGTAATAAATCAATTCTTATATTTCTTTAGTTTTATAATTTTCTAATAAATTCTTATTACCTATAAATCCTTTTTTTCTTTTTGATACTTTAAATTTATTGAAGGTGCAGATGTTATAATGGTTATCTATATGGAAAATGGAATCAGCAATCAGAGTTCAAATTCTAACTGAAGCTGTTTGAATTAACTTTGCACTAATGCTCTTGATAAGTGCATGAATCCATCTCTTCATCCCTAGTATATATATGGCTAAATTGTCTCCTCCTGGGAGACGCTCTTCAGTTAATAATGTTTCTTTGTTATGGTTAACTTCCGGTTCTGTTCTTAATTCACTCCTGTTGTTAATCCAAGTCCATCCTTAATAAATACATAAGAAACCCAAATATAAAATTGAAGCCAAAGATCCACAAATATGAGAATTATTTCACAAAAATAATGGAAGTTTTACTGCAACCAAAGGCATTTATCTTTGAAGGAGATAATATAGCCACCATATGGAAAAATTGGAAAGAGAATTTACATTCTACCTCCAAGCCACAAAATCAGATAAAAAAAACAGGTAAAGTAACCACAGCAATATTTTTTATAGTATCATATGGAAATGAGATAGAATATAAAAGTAGTCTGCCTCAGTAGCAAGGCAGATGGCTACTAACTGTACCTACAGATAAACGTATGTTCCAGAGATTGATTGACTTCACATTAATATGGCATCGCCGATAACAACCTTAAGTTCTTTAGAAGATGTTGTCAAAACTTGGATTAGATGTTTCTCAGCATTGACTAGGGTGAAGAACTTAAAAAACCAGAAAGCCTCAAGAGGGGAGAATGAAATTACAGATTTATTTTGGTTTCAGCGGGATGGGAAACTGTACAAAAAATATCAACAATGGTATACCCCAAAATACTGGAAAATTTAATGTATGAAGAAATCTCAAATATTAAAAAAACAAAAAAAAAGACAAAAAACAACTTGTAATTGCAGAAAGAACCAAGTTTTTGGAAACCAGACAGAACCCAAATGAAACTGTGAGTCAATATTTGCATAGGTTGAAAGATACAATGAGATATTGCAAGTTTGAAAAACTGGGTTCAAAAGACATGATGATAGAAGATTAACTAATTCTTCTAAGATTAATTGAAGGCATGGAGAATATTGCATATAAGCATAAAATCTTAGAGAGGCTTCAAATAAATGAAATGAAACTTGAAGCAAGTGTTGAATTTTTACAACTAGAATTAATTGAAAAATTCAATAATTATAAAAATAATGTTGAAGCTTACAGCGCAACTAATAGCCAAAAAAAAATGCAAATATTTGTGAGAATACCCGTTCTGCACCCTGCACCTTCACTGCACGATGTCTAGACCTCAACGTTGTGATGTTCTGTGCTGGCCGATTTGAAGGCACGAGTTAGACGGGTTCACAGGGATTAAAAGAAAAGAAAACAAGTCTGTTAATAGGACACTGATAGAAGAGGGAGTTGTGACACTTAGGCAGTTTGTGGTGGCTCTGTCAGCTGGCAAGAAGTTGTTATGAGACTAAGTCGAATTACTGGCTTCACTGGCTAATTTCTACGTCTGCTGCTACTGTCGATATCACCCCCTGCCGGACGAAAATCTAACTGTCTTTTTAGCTGGGACCGTATGTATGTATATATATATATATATATATATAAAATTCCACCCTCATCATCTCCTTTCTGACTAACCTTGCTGGACATTCAATCTCATCTACAGATGTTCTTTTGTTCGAAATATTAAAACGAACAATAATCATACTGGCACAACAGATAAACAAATGTCCTCATAATCAATTAACACAATGCCAAAATAAACCCAGGCCTCAGACATTTGTCTCAGTTGGATATTAAATATCTTCCCATCTGTCTTATTTATTTATTTATTCATTCTTTTTCATTTCTTGGTTATTTTATCACTAGTGTTTACACACATGATTCACTACCTCCTATCTATGTACGGATATATATATATATATATATATATATACATACTACACACATGACCCCTTAGATGCATTCTTCAGCGATGCATTTTAGTGAAATGCAAATGTCACATATTGCAGCTGAGAACACGAGAACAATGTAAACAAATGCCCAGCCAGAAGAAAATTATGCTTGAATTGTAAAAAAAGAAACCACTTCCAGACTGTATGTAGATACAAAAAGAATATAAGAAGGGTAGAAAATATAACCCCCAT
This sequence comes from Doryteuthis pealeii, assembly GCA_023376005.1. Classification (NCBI taxonomy): domain Eukaryota; kingdom Metazoa; phylum Mollusca; class Cephalopoda; order Myopsida; family Loliginidae; genus Doryteuthis; species Doryteuthis pealeii. Next base: position 24,148,866 of record CM042152.1, read on the forward strand.
CTCTCCTGAAAGTACGGAAGTATATTCACTAAAGACACACACAAAATCGAGAGAAACAATAAAGTTGAATGGCATAGAATTTCCCATGCAGGGTGACAAAGGGACCCCTCAAAAACCAAGCGACAAGTCTTTGGAGGAAATTACACAGCTGTTGCTGGATCATTTTAAACCTAAACAACTAATAGTCACAGAGAGTTTCAGGTTTTACAATGCAAAACAAGAGGAGGTTGAGTCAATTTCTAATTTTATTCTTTGCCTTAAACATTTGGCTTCTACATGTGAATTTGGGTTGTTTTTAAAAAGAGCATTGCGTGACAAATTTGTGTGTGGGTTAAAGGACGATAAAATTCAAGAAAAACTATTGTCCGATGACTTGTCGCTAGAAATGGCTAAAGCTATAGAATTAGCGATTGCTGATGTTGCACATATAAAGAAAAAAGAGAAGGATGAAGTAAATAAAATGTGTGCGGAATCTAATGCAACTGAATTACAAAAGAAAAAAAAATGTGTTTTGGGTGTGGTGGAAAATGACATGAGAGATGCACACAGTGTCCAGCATGGGGAAAGACGTGTTTTAAATGCAACAATAAAAACCATTTTTCCAGACATTGTAGAAATGAACAAAGGGGAAACGTGTCACATTACATACAAAAGACATACGACATACCCTTATTTTTTACGAGATACAGTAACTGTAAACCATATACATGTAAACTTGAGTTAAAGGGCATCCGATGCGAAATAGAAATTGACACCGAGTGTTTGTTGACTCTGATAGGCAAAAAACAGTTTGACTTACTACCGTACGCAAGACTCTCTAAAAAGGGAACAATACAGAGGTTACGGACCTATTCAGGTGAGGTCATTATACCTAATGGAGTGGCTAACCAGGGCAAAATGTATGATTTAAGAGTGCTAGTTGTACCCAGATCTGGACGAAGTCTTTTTGTAAGAGATTGGCTGGAAAAGTTGCCAATTAATATCTCTGCTACCTGAAATCAAATTGAATGGACCAATTTTAATCAAGAATTTGCAGAAATTTTAAAACCAGGCTTGGGTACATTGAAAATCACAACAGTAAAATTGTACCTTAAACAAAATAGCACTAATCATTTCATGAAGGCTAGATCCGTACCCTTAACAATTAGAGAGAAGGTGGAAGCTGAACTTCAGCGAAGGGTTGTTACCTCCGTTATCAAGCCAGGCTGTTTCTCAGAATGGGCTTCCTCTATTGTCCCCGTTTTAAACAGAAATGGTCAAGTTAGGATTTGTGGGGATTTTAAACAGACCGTCAATCCTGTTTTGCAAATAGACAAATATCCCATTCCGAATATAGAGGACCTGTATTCTAAAGTCTCGGGTGGACATTATTTTACGAGACTTAGAGGAGCAACTTGGTCCACTGACTTTTAGAGTGTGGTTAGAGGATGGTCACTTATGGAAAAGACATGTGGATCATATTCGAGCGAATATTCCTACAGAACCTGTCGTGAGAGGTCCAGAAGAATCCAGGCAACCTCTGGGGAGTCGGGGCCAGTTACAGGGCACTCAACATCTGTTGCACAGCTTCCTTGCACCCTACAGAGATAACAGCCTCTCAACAACCGGTGACAGCTTGGAAGATGAACATCCCAGAACTCACACGAGAACACGTTTTCAGAAACGCAAAGAAGAGGAAAGAAGGAACAATGCTGAGAATAAAGCCAAAAGACAGCGCACCAACATGAAACCAGACACAAAAGGGAAACGACCCAGTACTATGCCCTTAACTGGGGAAATTGCTGCTCAGGAATCTCCAGAGGCTACAGATGATGATGATGTGACTATGTCTGAGAGTCAGACAACGCTTCCTACAAGTAATGGGAGTTCTTGCCAGAGTTCCGGGGAGGGATCTATGGATGTATCTTGGTGTCGTTAAAAATGTATGTGCAGTTTCAAGCTAAGTGGGGATAAGAAACGGAATCACCGTTTCAGCCATCTTTGGAGTTGTAATAATAAAAAGGCAGAAGTGATTACTTCTCACAGTTAACATCAGCTGGACTAATTGTTGTGTTCTGTATTTCGATAAGCAAGCTGCAACAAGAACTAAGAAAGAAGAATGCCAAATTTAAATGGACTCAAAGGCAAAATATAGCTTTTGAAATTTTTAAAAATAAGAAAACTAATAACAAAAATATTTGATCCCAGAAAGGAAGTGACTTTAATGACAGATGCAAGTGAGCATTTGATTGCTGCAATTTTATCTCAAGAAGGTCATCAAATACCTATCGAGAAAATTAACGCCAGCAGAAGATAATTACTCAAATATTGAGAAAGAAGCACTGGGGTTATTCCATGTCAATTCACCAGGGCATTACACCCACCGACACCAAATTACTTGAAATTTGGCACAAATGTTCCCCTTCATGAGTTGGGAAAGTGTGTCAAATTATTTTGTCCTAGACCTAAGAGTTCCAATTTTAGGGGGGAGGGTTATAATTTTCCTATTTTGCCTTTAAATCAAGGCCACACTGTGTCTCAGAATCTCAGTGGGTTTTTTTTTAATTTTAAAAATACTTCCATACATTAAATATTTCTGAAATTTGGTATGTAGGGTAAATAAGGACTGTAGAATCCAAATATCCAACTATTTTAATTCTATACCTGATAGAAAATTTTATTTTGCTCACCCAAATGCATGACTCAAAAATCAACAACTTTTCCCCTATGTAGCTTATGGTCAGTCTGTAGAAAATACCTCCTCTTCAATTTTCATAATATTTTTTCCTAACATCTACTATGCCTGTCTAAGTTCACCAAAGAATTTTGTGAGGGAGTCAAGTCTACTTTCAAAGATTGACCCTGTCAAGTTCAGAGTTTTTTTTCCTATGTATGTGCAGGATTTCAGTGAAAGACAATCATCTTAATGCTCCATGAACTCTCAAATGTTGATATTGTGTGTAGAATAATCATACTAAGTCCAATTACCGTCGAATTGGCAAGACAAGACAGCAAGCAGTCGTAACTTAAATACGATTCTGGTTTGGTGCGAAGATCACTGCAAAGTGGCAGGATTTATGGAGCTTCAGAAGATCATACAAACCAAGCAGCCAATCAGGACTCAGGGAATGGAATCACTCAAATGCATGAGTGGACTGTTCTGAATTTCCATAAGTACCAGTTGTCTTGACACTGGTTCAGTTGTGCTTGGCCAGTCACATTGTTCAAACCAATAGTAGACTGACTGACTGACTGACTGACTTCAATATTGTGCTCAGTGACTTCTTAAACTATTCAATAATATTGTTTTTATTAATTAAAAAAAAAGACAATTTAGATATATTTTGCAGATATAGCTTTTTGTACGGATAGATTGTCTTTAACAACTGGTAAACATTGTCTCATGCATGATAATCAACAGTGCATAGAATATTTGTAGATAGCACTAAACATGAAGTAGAAAGAAATTCTTTCTGTTTGTGTTTTTTTTCATTTTCATTTTTATATTTTCTACTATTTTTTATTTATTTTCATGAAACACAAACATTCGATTTTTTCATTCAGAAGAAAGTGATAATAAAAATTAATATACAAGGAGTCTTTAAAACATTATATTTTAAACTACACTGTGCAATAAATTTTGTTGTGTATATAGACCATCTTGGACAGATGATAAACTCTACCATTTGGTGTTGTAGGGACATCAACAGTGCACAGAATATTTGTGAATGAGACAAAACATATCCTTAAAATCTTCTTTCCAGTAAAATGAATGTGATGGAAGAACTGGGTGCATAAACTTAATCAGCAAGTCGTTATTTTCTGTATCAATCCAAATTTTATTGTCTCACCTGCAATAAACATATCCTGAAACAACAAATTTCACAGGTTTTTCTTCAGCCCCAATAGAGAAGTCATATATTAGGTCATAGTTTTCATCTTTACTACATTGTTTCATGGTTATCACTGAAGAGTGGAATAAATTGATGAAAACTTCTTGTTCCTGGGACTGTGGATGCATTTTTGAATCTCATGTTGAGGCTCCTCCTTGCTTCCTCAACTTCCTTCTTTTCAACTAGAATGAATTTGATACCTTCAATTGCAGATTTGCAATATTCAAACATAGATTTTGTGGGAAGGATTTATTTGGTAGTTGGTCTTCGGAGACTTTCTTTTGACACTATCCTTTTCACTGTCCCACCTATACCATCACATGGTTGTTTACCATGACTTGTTGCAAAGAAATTCCATTTTGCATTGTGTCCAAAATCTTTCTGGTGGTTGCACAAATTGGCAAAGTTCTTATAATTTTTGTATTGTGCTGTGCAACCATCAGTAAAATACTCAATGTTTTTTTTTATATTTAGCAAGGTAGCTTTGATTACCTCAATAATTCTTGTTCTGTACCATATAAACAAATGCTAAATCATGTGAGTTGTCACTCGACATAATGCAGAAACATTGATTTTGCATTGAATTTTCAAGTTTAAAGTAGAATACCACTGGATATAAAGTATATTGTGAGGTACTCCAATGAAAACTCTAGATCTCATCTTGAACTACAAATTTGTAGTTCTCAGCAAAATCTCCCAGAAACAAAACTTTGCTATTACTAATCTCCTCCTTTCTTTGCTTTAAGTACCTGGATTGTGATTCAGCCAAGTATAATGAGGCACTAATTTATTTAATTGCAAAACCACTAAATCAATGTAAGCTTGACAGTGTTGTCAAAGTCAATCAGTCAGTTGTTGTCTATTGGGAGAACTATTGATACAGCATTATCAATATATCCTTCAATCTACCCTGATGATTTAGGACAATTTGGGCAGCTATGAATCATACACTATCTGCTACTGGTATTACAGACAATATATTTCAAGAGATCTTCATATGATATAATCAGTGGTTCCAGTAATAATTTCATGTTTTGTTGGATGGTGCATCCACATACAGCATGTGTATCTGCACTACCAGCAAGGACACAGCATTTAAGCCTTAGACTACAAAATGTCGAAAACCCCAAAGATATTGTCGGGTACTGTTCCTCGAATGCTCTGAAGGTTGCACAAGATGAGTTTCTTCTGCTGATGAATATTACATTTGATACTAACATAGTCTTTCCTGCCTGGCATCAGTCAAGTATATTCATCATCTTGGTAAAATGCTTCCACTAGCTGTGCAATATCAGCAATTGTTATTGCCCCTTTTCAGTTCTGGCACAGCTAAAATACTTCGTACTGAACACAATTTGTGAGCCTTGCATACAATGTGTTCTGAAACACCAAACACATGATTTTTTTTGTGACCAGTCGGTAGGTGCAAGTGTCAAGATTTGTATTTTTATGTTGGTTGATTCCACTCTCTTCACTTTTGCTACAAGAAGCTCTATCATTTTATCAAAGCACTTAGCTTTATCTAAAATCTCATTTTTTAATTTCAAAGCCTCATCATTCAACAGCTCAGTCAACATTTAATGATCTGCCTACTTTAGTCTTTATACATTGCATTGCAGAAGAAATTTTTCTTTTACCTAAATGAGCTTTTCCAGAGTAATAAAACCTTTTTATTTTCAGTGGAGAAATTCCAATAGCAGAGAAACATTCATTGATATTTCCCTTCTCTGTTTCCACAGAAGTACTTGTATCAAAATTTTTAATTTCCTCATCTGATACATGTCTTGGTTCTTCATTATTACTACCCTTTTCTGATTCTGCAGAATTACCTGCTTTAGGCTCTTTTATTTCTTCATCCAATACATGTCTTGGTTCTTCATCATCAGGAAGAAGTTTGTGGATTTGTATTCAACAATTAGGGAAGAGTTTCTTGTCTAGGATTAGTACCAACTTAGCCTTTGCCTTGTCTGCCATCTCCAATGAAATTAGTTTCAAACAACCTTTGATTTGCTTTTTATGATTTTTAAATGGAATACAACATCTCTTTTCAAGCACTTAAGTTTTTCTGCGTGTTTGGAACAAAAAAAAGAAGAAATTTCATTCAAATAAAATATCTACGAGTTAATAATTTTTCTGTACTATAAAAATTAAAGTGGTTAATGGGGGGGGGGGTAAGCAGAAAAGAAAAGGCGGAATTATGACATCAAGGAACGAGAGTACAATGATATGAACTGCAATGGTTTTAATACATATATGCACATACAAAAGGGTACACAAGAATAGAAAGTTCTTAGTTTAGTTCGGACAAGCAGCCCGAGGTTTAATAACAGTTCTTTTAGAAGTTAGCGGCACCTGCATGTGAGGTAGTTGCTGTATGTTATTATTTAGTTCTCAGCTCCTTTAGGTCTTAACCGAAGTCATTAGTTTAGTTGAGTTTTGGTTACAGCACCGTTCTGGGTAAGCCGTAGTTAATTGGTTGTGGGTTTGTTTAAGGTTGTTTAGGTTGCAAAAGTTTATTTCTGCTACCAGCCTATCGACTGCATTGGTATCAAAGGGTGAACCTTGTACGATGTTGCAATTATCTCGGCGGCTCCCTTAGTTGCTATCCTGGTGATAAAAGGTAATTTGCTATCAGCCTTCATGGGTCAAAAGATAGCTATCTCTCAAAGTCCAGAAGCAGGATATAGATGAAGTCCGTCTTGGGTATTATTCTATCCATAGTCCAGTTGGTAGTAAGAGAGAGAGCAAAGCCCTTACCTGTATGATGTATGGTGGGCAAAGCCAGCAGTCGCCCTCAGTAGGGTGTGGAAGAGGTGTTAACCCCTTGGGCCAGCAGTCAGAAGGGTTACAACTAAAAGAGGCAGATTAGCCATGGTCATGGCTATTTATAGAGATCACCACGTGACTATGATGATAGAGATTGCTGCTGCGGTATCGGTGACACTGGACCCCTGTCCCCTAGTGACACAAATGCCGGTGTAGTATGAAGATAACATAAAATTTCAATAGTACATAGTGTATTTAATGGCTTTTGTTATTGATTTCTAAGAAGAAACTTTTATAAGTTTCTTTTGTTTTTTTTAACTTTTAAAAAAGTGTTTTTGATAAGTACATAAGTTACTTCATGCTTAGCATCGGATTTCTTAAATTTTGGAGCTAATTTAATGTTTAAAATGTATAAAAAAATTAACAATATGTTATTGGAAGAGGCTACCCTGCCGGTCCTGGACGAGTAGACAAACCTGTTTTTGGCTTATGATGCTGTTACTCATAAATTACAAAGGTAAAAGAATCATGCCCAAGGGCAAATTTTGGATTTACAGAGACTGTTACGCCTGAATATTCCGAGACTAGTGCATTTCTTTTAATATTTGATTATGAAAAAATTCATGATAATCAAATTTACCTTTATCATTTCCTTTGTAATTTTCTTTTATTTATTCATTTCTTGCATTCATAATAAAAAATAACGGTATCTATATTTTTCATTAAATCAGTATTTTTATTTTTAACATTGCTTGCATTCATAATAAAAAAAAATATTTACAGCAACAGTAAAATAAGGATAAAAAAGTAGGTTTGTTTATTTTACGAGTACCGGCATAATAAGCCAAAAAGCTGGTTTGTCTACGCGACCAGGACCGGCAGGGTAGCCTATTCGAATATTTTTATTTTTTATTTTTTATTTTTTTTACTGATGCTCATTACTAATTTTCGACTAAAAGAAAACTTTGACCTTAAATAACCGATTTAATAAATTTTAATTCGTTTTTAAGTTAAAATCTTCAGTTAAATTGTTGCTGCCTAATAATATAAGAATTGATTTTAAACTATAGAGAAAATATTTTGATTTTTCAAAACTTATGTTAGTTTTAATTATTTTTCATTGAAAAATCAAATATCAAAATAATCGTGTACTTACTGAATTTTATTTGTAAAATGTACGTACATTGATTGAACAAATTCGATCCACCCATTGTGGAGATTTTGTTTGTTGTGTATTTTTTACTTTTTTGTCTTTTGTTTTTGTTTGAAAAGTTATGTAACAAAATAAATAAATAAATAAAACTATTTCTGTATATAATTTCCAAAACAAGTTTCCATACAAATACAAACCACAATGATTACATATTTTTTTTAAAATACATAAAAATAGACAAGCAACAAAAAAAAATTGATTCCAAATGAAAACAATGTTTTTTTTAAAATTACAACTATGCTAAACTTTACTAAAGACTTTAGCATAGTTGTAATTTTTTTTTTAATTGTTTTCATTTGGAATCAATTTTTTTTTGTTGCTTGTCTATTTTTATGTATTTTTAAAAATTTTTTTTTTTTTACTAAAGGCTTTAGCATAGTTGTAATTTTAAAAATATTTTACTTAAATTTTACTTAGTTTTCTTTAGCCTAAAGAAAACTAAAAGTAAAATTTAAGTAAAATAATCAATGAAAATGAACTTTGATACCGTATACATGAAAAGGTACTGTTTTCCTGAAAAATCAAGCTAAATTTATGTCTTCATTCAATTAATGAAAGAATCAATAAATAAAAATAATAACATTCTCGTAGTTCATGTAAATGTAAACATAATTGTTAAATAAAGAAAACAAAAACAATGAAAAAAACAGGAAACAGAAATGAATAAATAAATGTTGCGAAAGAGATCATAATGTAAACAGGGTAAAAACAACAACAGAAACCAATTGATAAAAATGGCATGTTCTATTTACTCACCTTATTATTATTAAAATTTTCTAGCAAAACACTTTGCACGCAAATAACAATTAAAGAAATCACAAGTGCAATAAGCCCGATCAGTTTCGAACACTCCATGTTGATCAATTGAATTTGTAACAAGGGGGAGATAACTACAATGGAATTAAGCGACCAACTTGGTCGTTGTCTTTACGCCAGTGGGCTTAGATAAACGACTCACTTTTTACTATCATTGTAGCAGCTATTAAATACTCAGTAACAAAGTGCAGTAGCACCAACGATGCTATTGAACTTTCTTCTGTCCATGTATAAAGTTTAATAACAAAATAAACAATGAAAAAATACAAAAGAAATACGATATTTTTTTCAGGACAATCGTTCAGTTTATTTTTCTAAATGATATTGTTGACTACATTGGCATTCCATTGTTTTTGTAATTTTAAAATAAAATTTTGCTCTTTGAGCGCCTCTAAATAGCATCTCATTTTTTTTTTTATATAAAAGTTGGCCATTGAACAACTTTTATCGAATGTATTCGGAACAAAGTCTTGGATTAAGAAAATTAAATTTCCAAGCTTTTAATTTCATTTTGACCAATACATTTTATAAACAAACATATGGAGAATAAAGCCACCATTATTAGTTATCGCATCAATTAACAGTAAAATCACAAATAATTATCAATTGCGAACAATAAAGGGTTCATGGGGAAAAAAACACGTTATTTTCTTTTTAATTCACATTGAAAAACCCTAAAAAATGAATTGTTGAAGATGTCGGCCACATACAACGAGAGGGGTAATGTTAAAAAACAATTGTATTAATTATAGTTTATAATAATCTAAAATATAAATCTTTACTTAATTGCAATGATCAACTGTTATTCTTATTTATTCTTTAAAAGATATAAAATTTTAAAATTTTATTCAACAACGCACAATGGAGAGTACGCTTTTCCGAGTCATTTAAATCCTACGTTGAATAATAATCAGGTGATTTAAAAAATACATGATTTTGATTATCTCGTCTTTCTTTTTGTGAAGTGGTTTAAATTGGCTAAGCCTTACACTATTCATAAGCCTAGATTTAAAAACTGCTAGTGCACGCACGATTTTTTTTTAATTGCTTGCATTTGTAACAAATGATTTGTTCAAGTAGTAGTTTTAATTTAAATGAAAAATTTTAAAAATAAATTTCATAGAATAAATAAAACTATTAATCGATCATTCCTTCTAAAAAAAAATGGTGTCAAATGAACACTAATTTAAATATAACATTTTTAAAATTTTATTTTTAAATAAATAATAATAAATATGATATACATTGTATATCATATTTATTGTATATACAATGATTCAAAATTAAGTATAAAATTTCTTAAGTATAAGATTTCATAATTTTGTAAACGTCACAAAAATATAGATCATAGTAGAAAAAAATTCTTCGTTATAAAATGATTAAAAAATGTTTAAGCATTCCTCTATTTTAATTTTTATTTATTTATTTTCTCTTGATTCTCGAATGGTTTTGCTTTTTTCATTGACTGATTTTTGTCGCAATGTAATCATATCCCGAAATTCCCTTTGGTGGTGTGGTGCAGCATTGACAAAAAGTATTGAAAAGGCAGCATGGAAATGGTACATTCATTGTTTTTGTTTTTGTTATGTCCTAGGCCTATGATTGAACAGGTAGTGTAGGGGCATCTAAACACTTTTTTCTTAAGTTATGGCTAATATTTCTAGTTATATCGTGAATTCAAGGCCGAAAATGTTTACCATAACATAGGAGCGCATAAGCGATAGATTTTGTTGCTATGGATGGCCAACAATATAAAAATTAAAATAGCTAAATAATAAACCGATCTCCAATGAAAGCAAAGCGATACAAAATACTTTAGATTAAGGAAAAGAAATATAAGAACAGGATTCATGTAAATTTTCATATTTAGTAATATTTGAGTATATCTAGGTATGTGTAGTCGTAATTATTATTTACTTATTTCATTTCTTCAGTATTTTTAGAGAGATATAAAAAGACGTTTAATCAAACAAAACCATTAAGCAAACTTTTAAAATTCTAGATTAATCAGTTTTTGGTTTAGTTAGTAATTCAATTAAGTAGAAAAATATTCTAATTTTTAATTATTTGATTTGAGACTAAAACCAAATATTTCACGGTTGTAAAAGTATATCTTTTTTCGAGTTCGACTCATGAAAATTTACATAAATCCTGTTCTGTTCTTATATATTTCTTTTCCTTAATCTAAAGTATTTTGTATCGTTTTGCTTTCATTGGAGATCGGTTTATTATTATTTACGTATTTTAATTTTTACATTGTTGGTCATCCATAGCAATAAAATGTATTACTGGTGCGCTCCTATGCTATGATAAAAAAAATCTGTGTTTTGCTTGAGAGCTCGGTATTATTTGCAATATTGGTTGGTTTTGGTTACAGTTGATGACTAAGATTAATTTCGTAATACTACGGCACAAAGGAGCACCTAAATAATAAATAAATAAGCATCTTCGAAATAAGTTTGCTAATCAATATTCCACAGAGTAAGTTTTGATTAGCAATTCGTTTAAACTAATGCAAACTAAACCTAAATGTTGCTCCACACCCACAGTCTACGAATAAAAGGCCAATTGTAATGCTACAAATAAATAGTTATTCGAAGCTTAAAACAGTATTTAGTCATACTACTACTACTACTACTACTACTACTGTGTTTTAAAAAGCAAATGCCATTGCTCATTTCGAACAAAAAAACACAACAACGTCGTATTATAACGTTGTACTATAACTATTCCTCTCACCAGGTTGAGTTGAGTTGGTCACTCAACAAGGGCAAGAATGAGCAAATATTAGTCACATATAAAATTTATGATTAATTTTAAAAAAAGAAGCTTCCTTTGTTTCTCCCTTTGTTGGGATTGAAGTAGTTAACTAGTACTTACTAAGTTAGTAGAATTAAGAGGGGTAAGACCCGTGGTGTAGTGGCTAAAGTTCTGGAATGCAACATCGTAATAAATAAGCGAATTCGAACTCCAGTTGCGCTATAACGTTTAAATGTTGATATGCCATTAAACAAAGAAACCGAATAAGAATTCTAGTCAAGCTTCATTAATAAAGCACACAAGATGTATTTATTTTGTCTTTTTATTGCTTGGCGAATGTAATTAAATTATGTCTATGCATAAAAAAATGACACGGCAATGTAGGACAGTGTGTTGTTTGTATTATTCCATGATTTAAAAAAATAGGTAAAATTATCAATGGAAGCGCTTCGTCTAAAGTAAAGACGAATAGTAATGGCAACGTAACACTTCTAGTTAATTAATTCGTCCACTGTCTTCTCACAAACTCTCATCTCTAAAAATAGTTATTTCTGGTTTAATGTTTGTTTGCCAATAAAAATATGGAATAGTGGTATTTTTCTTCAGTGCTAACTAAATTTTGATAAAGCATAAATATTAAATAATTGAATTGGGTTGTTTGTTTGCACTGCAAAGTCGATATAAAATTGAGTTTGTGTGGTGGTGGTGCTGCTACAGTAAAATCTAGCAACTACCGGATATATCATATTGGCACATAACAATTATTGATCTGATTCAGTGCAGACTTGGAAGTCTAGAAAAACGAACAGCTCATGTCAGCTACCCCCTTCCTTTTCTTTTGTTATTTCATAACTGCTGTTTCTGATCAGCGTGAAATAATATATTTCACCCTGATCAGAAACATCATAGCTGCCAGTCGTTATTCAAATTATGGCAACCCTTAAATGATAGAAATAACTATATAACTGAAATAAGTCCAATATTGCACGTAGTTCACATGTACTTCGACCATGCCTTCTTTTTATTATTTTTTTCTTTAAATATCTCCCCACGGTACAGACAATATAGCAATGATTGATAAATATTTCCCAGGCATGTGATATCCAAAATCATTTTTTTTTCTTTGGTATCAGCAAAATTACCATTTTAATTCAATTGTTGATCAATATCAAATTAGCAGTAACCACTTTTTTTATTGATTGGCAACATAGTATTGGCAATACTGGACATTTAAAATAACATGACTGTTCAATACACGTGCTAGGAGATAATTTACTGATTTTCAGTGACTTTCTAGACAGACAAGACCTGCTCACTTGAGAAATTGAAACAGTTCAACCATCTATGAGGCCTTTATACCAGACTATGCCATAAGAAATATCTTAATATAAATTCTGCATGAAGTAATACTTTATTTATAAATTAGAACTGAAAAGATTGTAGTCAGTCAGGTTAGTAAGAATCACTTATAAAAAGCTGATAACTTGTGTTTGGAAAATTGACAGTGCTTCCAAAATTACTGAGTTTTTACCAAATGGGAAAGAGGACCATATAAGTATATTTAAATATGATTTTGATATGACGTGAAAGTGTGATTATACAAAAGTAACTTTCAGCCTAACAAAATATTAGGAAGTTGTTTTCTCCCATGGATCAAGTAAAGATGTAATTACTTAACACCTTTCACATCAAATAAACTAAAATTATTTTAGGTATTCTTACCAATACTACATATATTGTTTATCAACTCAGAAGTTCTTTTCATAATTTTATTATGAGAGAGATCATTCACATGACTGCTATAAACTGTATCATGAATATCTGTTGAGCATTCATATGGCTTAATTTTAAAGATCATCGGTCTAAAAACCAGGTGTGTGGTTTATTACAATTAAATAATATAACAGAAAGTTGTGATTTTCCTTTGTAAAACACATAAAATACCCTTTATGTTGATGGTCTGTAATAAAATCTATGATTGTAATGAATGCTAATCCTCTGAATTAATAGTTCTGTACTTGGATTATAACATAAATTTATAGGACTCCTCAAAAGCTTTAGTCATCTTTTATAGTTGTTGAAAACCAATTTAAAAAACAACAAATAAATGAAATTGAAAGATGTGTACAAATTTTATGTAGAGTAAGTGTGGAAATTTTGTTTATGATGTTAAATTCTTCCATATTGTAATGTAAACACTTCCTTTACCTTGTTAATAAGCATTCATTGGATTTACTTTTGTTTTGGATTTGAATGTTTTTTTGTTTTTTTTTAAATTACTTTCATGTGTATTGCTATGTTCTTTGTTGAATAAAAACCTAAGAAATAAATTTAGGCCTTACAATATTGAACAAAAATGTAATAGAAGGATGAATTCATTAATAACAGAAAAATATTAATTAAGATAAAAATGATTTATTTATTTTAATCTATAATTTTTTTAAATTATTAAAATATTTTCTGAATGGAAGAATAAAATGAAATTATGTACATAAGGAACAATGTAAAAGTGAGAGTTGACAATGCTTTAAAAATATATTTTACAAAATATCATGATTCAAATATTAACCAAAGTACAAATGAAATATCTTTATAAAAGTATTTTATAATTTGCTTGAAACATTGCATAAATTATGTTATTATATTTTATTCATTTATTTGTTTATTTTTTAAAAAGGCTATTCCAATGTAAAAGTAATTGTCCAAGGTCTTATTAATTTCAAAGTATCTTCATCTTCAGAGATGTTTTCAATATGAACGCAGTGTGGTGTGTTCATATTTCTGGACATTATAAACACTGCGTCATGCGGGGTGTTTAAGCACCACACAGAATAGACATGATTTCAGTTGTTCAAATCAATCTCATTCTTTTTTTTAATTTTTATTACTAATAATAATGTTTGATGTTAAATTCTAATCTACTGTTAAAATTCAGTTAAAAATTTTTTTTAAATGTATTAAAGGAATGTGTATGTTAATTAATGATGTATTCAGTGTTTACTGTTAATCTGAGGATGTAACCTAGCTATTAATTAAGCTTCCTTAATTCTGAGATTACCAACATTATATACTATTGATTCAATTTTAATGGAAAACTTATTATCATTATTTTTGCATTTAATTAAATGTTTATGGAATGAGGATGCATATGTGTTGAGGTGTTCTTTAATTCTGTTGTGGAGGGGTCTGACTGTACTCCCTGTATAAAAATCATTGCATTTTAAGTAAATTAAAATAGTGTAAGTTTTTTGGCATATATTTGGATCTCTTATTGGGCTGTTGGCTAGTGTACATGTTGTGACAGTATTGTTATGTTTTTTCGTTAGGTGTTGGCGTAGTGAGGGTCCAGAATGGGCCAGTTGAATATTGTAGTAACGAGTCGAACTTACCTGACTCAAAGCGTCCTCAATGCCTGGTCTGCAAAACTGTCCCTGGCAAGGAAAGGAATGTGGTTGGAGAAGAAGGAATGTGGTACACCATTATGCCCACTCTGAGTAAGAAGTGTCAAGAAGTTGGAGGGGGCAGAATGGACTTTTTATAGAGGGTGCGAGGCATTATGGGTGACTACCCATGGTGCATTGCAACTTTTATTTGACTATAAAAGCGACCTATTTTGGCCTGAATGGTGCACTGCATTTTTGTTCTTCAGTAACAGAGTGTCAAGAAAGCAAAAGAGGAAGTGGAAGAAGAGGAAGAAGAGGAAAAAGAAGAAGAAGAGAAAGAGAAAGAGAAGCTGGTGGACAATTTTCAAGCTATTTCGGCTAAATTCGGAAATATGGACAGAATGTTCAATTACAGGTTGATCCCAGAGTTTGGTGGGTCCCTTTCTGACGAACCCATCATTGAATGGATTCAGCGGGTAGAAATGATTTGCGAACTTTGCAGGAGAACGGATGTCGAGCTGATACTACCATTGCACCTGCGAGGTGGTGCCCTCACTGTGTACCAACAATTGAACAAGGAAGATAAGACCAATTTTCAGCGCATAAAGCAGGCTCTTATAGCCACCTATGCCCCTGACTCGTTCAGTGCGTATGATCAATTCGTAGTGCGGCGACTTCAACCCGAGGAGACAGTAAACGAGTATTTTGCGGACCTGCAGCGACTGGATCAGCTTGTCAGGGAGCGACGGATGATCTGTGCTTTTGTTGCTGGACTGCCACAGCACGTACGTCGGTTGATGCGAGCGTCATTGTGCATGGACGATATGACAATGGGTGAACTCATGGACTGGGTACGGGCCATTATGACCGACACTGAGCAGCCCAAAGAGATCGTTGCTGCTGCTCAACCTGCTCCCGTGCCAGCTGGGACCCGGAAGAACGAAATTGTTTGTTATAAGTGCTCTGGTCCCAACCATTTGTCCAGAGATTGCTTACTAGGATGCTCAGGTGCAGCCCCTGAATGACCATCTCAGTTGCCATGGATGATTTGATGTTTCCGGTGTAAGAAGACCGGACACATTGCTTCGGAGTGTCCGTGAAACGCTGCAGGGGAGAAGTAATCAGCGTCAGCTTGCTCCCCAGGGAAAGGAGAAATGAGGTGCTGCCAACAGTTGATGTACATGTTAACGGGAGAAAATATATAGCCCTAGTAGACACTGGATGTACGCGGATGTTGGTCACCAGATTTGTGTGTCATGCCTGGAGGCTCGGACAAGCTAGGGTGCTAACAGCAGATGGAAAAACAATAAAGTGCTGCGTGCAAAGCCAAATTCAGCTCTGTAAACAGCACTGAGCCTGCATACGTTGATGCTCTAGTTGTAAACACACGGTTGTTGGGCTTTGACCTCATACTGGGGAATGATGCCATCAGAGCTTTTGGTGGCATGACCATCACACAATCTGGAACAGTGAGCTTTGGTGGGCGAAAGGCAAACGTATGCGCAGCAATCCAACTTGATGAGCCAGATTTCCGTGTGGATTATGATGAAGAACAGAATCGTTGGATTGCTAAATGGAAATGGTCTGGGGGACGAGCTCCAGAGCTCCTGTGCAATAAGGTACCGGAGTACCAAGTTCCCAAACATGCCAGAAAGAGCTACAAGGCCGAACTTCGTGATTGGATAGAGAATGGCTGGTTGCTGCCCTACCCCGAAGAGAGACTTGGTCCACCTAAAGGACTGGTTCCGGTAATGGCCGTGATTCAGCACGACAAGCATAAAGTGCGTCCGGTCATGGAATACAGAGAGCTGAATGAGCATGTCGATGCATTTACGGCTAATGCTGATGTGTGCGCGGCCATGTTGAGAGAATGGCGTAAGAAAGGTGCGAATGTGTCACTGCTTGATTTGAAACGAGCATATCTTCAAGTTTGCATTGACAAATCTTTGTGGCCATATCAGACTGATATTCAGGGGGCAAAGGTATTTCCTCATCCGGCTGGGTTTTGGTCTCAATGTGGCGCCTCTCATCATGAAATCTATTGTCGAAGCCGTTATATCCCCGAGACCCGACTATCAAGAGCGCCACGTTGGCGTACATCGATGACATTTTCAAAAATGAAGATTTAGTTTCGACAGCTCGGGTGAGGACGCACCTATCTGAATATGGCTTAATTTGTATGGATCCAGAGCGATTGCAGGATGGTGCCAAAGTCCTTGGTCTGCAGGTCTGGGTTGAAAATGGTATCCTCCGTTGGAAGAGGGGGAGTGAAGTTCCCAATGTTCCCCATATTATTACACGACGAAACACATTTTCCCTGAGCGGGAGACTTGTGGGTCATTTTCCAGTCTGTTGCTGGCTCAGAGTGGCTGCTGGATTCATCAAGCGTCGGGCAAATGCAGTATCGAACAGTTGGGACACTGTGCTTATCAATCCTCTGCTGGAGATGATGATATGAGAGACAGTTGCCCAGGTTAAGCGGAATGATCCAGTTAAGGTAAAGTGGTGCATCGCCGGCCTGGAGATGCGTTTGTGGGTTGATGCAAGCTCGCTTGCTACGGGGGTGTCATTGGAAGACAGCGGAGCCGTGATCGAAGATGCGTGCTGGCTGCGCCCGGACAATGACTCCCAGCATATTAATTTGGCCAAGCTCGATGCGGTGGTGAAGGGTGTCAACCTTGCCCTTCAATGGCAGGCCAAAGTGCTTCACCTAAAGATGGACTCATTGTGTATGTACCATTGGCTCAAGAACAGTCTGAGCGGAAGGTCAAGGGTATGAACGAAAGCGGCTGCAGAGATGCTGGTTAGGAGGAGGATCTACACACTCTTGCAGCTGATTGAAGAGTATGAACTGACCGTTGATGTGACACTGGTAAGGTCAGAGCTGACGAACTGACAAGAGTGCCACAACAATGGTTTAAGGCCATGAAAAAGGGGAATGAGATGGCGCGGGATATTTGCGCTGCTGCTCTGAGTGAGCACCAGATATTAAATATTATATTAATAATATATTGATATTAAATATTAATATATATGCATAGCGGGCACCCTGGAGTAAGGCGAACAACCTACTTTGCGCGTCGAGTTAGCCCATCAACGATAAAGGCAGCTGTAAGATCTATAGTGCGATCCTGTGTGGACAGTCCATCCATCAACCCAGCACCAGTGCACTGGAGGAAGGGAAAACTAGACATGGGCACTAATTGGAGTCGGCTAGGAATGAACATTACCCACTACGAGGGTGAACACTTCCTAAGTCTCATCGACTGCGGACCCTCCCAATTTGCTATGTGGCGACCAATTCGGTACAAGGATTCGGGTACAGTAGCCTGTCAATTGGAGGCAATCTTTTACGAGCAGGGTCCACCAAACGAGATACTGACTGACAATGACACTGCCTTTACCAGCAGGAGTTTTCGAAACTTTCTGGAAGATTGGGGAGTACGGTTGTGTCTCTGATGCGCATACACGTCATCCGGGAACGGAATCGTTGAACGGTGTCACTGGACGATAAAAACAATTGCGGCCAGGAAGCAGTGTACCATATAAGAGGCTGTGTACAGGCATAATGTAACACCCAAAGATGATGTTTTGTCTTCTTCAGCACCAGCCAATTGGATACACAACTACCATGTCAGGGTCAAGGGGATTGATGCCGTCCTCCCACCCGAATCGCAACATGAACAAGGGACGTACAAAGTGGGGGACTATGTTTGGATCAGGGTCCCGAACGGCAGATGCACCACATGATTAAAAGTAGGTCATGTGACTGGAGTCAACAGTCAGCAATCTGTTGTAATTGATGGGACTCCACGCCACGTCAGACACTTGCGCCCCTGTTCAAAGTCGCACTCTCCCGAAGATGAGAGCTCCTCTGAGGAAAGTATTAGGCTGGTTCAGGTGGGATCCTCCTCATCAGAATCATTCACTGCCAGTGATTCTTCAGATGAATCATCTACAGACGAGCCGAGTCTGGGACATTGTCCCGCGCCATCAGGAGAGGGGAGACTGACACTAGGGAGCATTGCGATCAATGCGAAGGGCAATCCAATGTTACTCGCCTGAGAGCTAGGCAAGGGTCATCCGACGACGAGACACCAACACACAACCCGGTATTGCCAAGTGATCCCACTATCACCGCTTGTTGCGATCACCAGGATAATCAACCCGATCCCGTCCCCCTCAGGAGAAGCATGCGTCAAAAATGTCCTGCTCACACCTGTACTTTTTGTGATCATGATATCAGGGGGGGGATGTAGTAACGAGTCAAACTTACCTGACTCAAAGCGTCCTTGATGGCTGGCCTGTGTAGCTGTCCCTGGCAAGGAAAGGAATGTGGTTGGAGAAGAAGGAATGTGGTATGCCATTATGCCCACTCTGAGCAAGAAGTGTCAAGAAGTTGGAGGGGGCAGAATGGACTTTTTATCGAGGGTGCGAGGCATTATGGGTGACTACCCATGATGCATTGCAACTTTTATTTGACTATAAAAGGGACCTATTTTGGCCTGAACGGTGCACTGCATTTTTGTTCTTCAGTAACAGAGTGTTGAGAGAGCAAAAGATGAAGTGAAAGTAGAGGAAGAAGAGGAAAAAGAAGAAGAAGAGAAAGAGAAAGAGAAGCTGGTGGACAATTTTCACATCTAACCCTGCCATTTAAAAAATATTAAATCACAGAAAATACATATCCTCTAACACCTGCTTCCTGAAACTACCACATTTCAGTGAAATTGTCACTAAAGAAATATGCAGGACTTTTTAGAAGGAGGGGCTAGATATATATTAAATAATCAGATTGACTTTTATTTTGAAAAAAATCCGAGTAAAACTGTATTTATTGTCATATGAAATATTTTTCAAAATGATATGTAAAAGATCACTTTTATTCGTATTATCTGATACTACTAAATTTGAAATTAAAAATATGCCCCCCCACCATTATCAGTGACAGTTCTGAATTGCTGTTTTACCTCATTAATTAAGCAGTTATTGTGAATACCTTAAAAAAAATAGCAGCTGATTTCTTTTTGTTATGAATAAAAAAAAAATGGAAAAACAAAAAACAGTTTACTATTGCTTAATACATAGAGTCAAATAGGTCCATATAAGATCCCTTAGATGAAAAAGAAGGTCACAAAATGTTTGCAATTATGTGCCTGTGCCTTGCTTCAAAGACACATGCTGATTTGGAAGCTTCTGTTGTTAACTTGACTGCCCATTCAAAACCTTGAGAATGTGAGGACAAATCCAGCAAGTCAAGCTTATTAAGCCATTCATTAAGGATTCTTGAAGTTCATTTTCTGAAAATCCTTCTTTGAATGGTGGTTCACAAACAAATTAATTAAGCAAAAGAAAAATGGAAAGAATTAAAAATTAAAAAAAAAAAGATTTATTTTTGGCTTATCAATATCACCATTTAACACTTCAGAGTATCTTACAATGATGGGTATAATCATAGCATCAGGATGCAATCATTTTATGAAAAACTGCATAGTATTTACTTATTCTCCTACAAAGGTTGAATATGACATAAGGTATTTTTAATGTAAGAGATCCCTTGCATACATTAGGAAATGTCCTGGAAAGGGATATATTAGTAAAGTAGCAGCGTGGTACACTCGAGCAGGTAAGTAGTAATATTGGTACAACGTCGTAGTAGCAGTAGTAGTATCAGGCATAGTAGTAGGCGGCATTATACCTCAACATTGCTCAGTATTTATGGCTGACACTAGCCAATCATATAACTGTGAGGGGGGTGGGACCCAGGTGTATGAATATTCATTACATCACCTCCCCCTGAGCTAAATTATTCATGAAATTTAGCTTCAATATTTTCTCTTTTTAGGATCTGGACTTAATTGGTTGATTTCTTTCCTCTGCATGGTTTCACCAAATTTTCTATGTCTTGGTCCATCCTTGGCCAATAAATATAACTTCTGATTAGGGATTTCATTCTCGATATCCCTGAATGGCCAGTATGAAATTCTTTTAGAATTTTCTTTTGTACAGCATGTGGTATTACAACTCTATCTGCGTATACTAATACCTGTTTGCAGATAGAAAAAGGTGACACACTAATTCTTTTTTTAGTTATCTCGTTCAACCCGACTTACTTTTTCATTTTTTTAATGAAATCATCTTTTTTCACATTTTCTAGAGTAACTGGTAGTTCTCTAATAGTGTTGCATAACAAACCCAACAATTCACTTTTGTCTCTTAGCACCGCTATTACAGTTTCTTCCAAGGGTTCCGTATAATTTGGTATTAGTCTTGACAACCCATCGGCTGACCTAACTTCTTTGAAGGCACAAATTCCATTTTAAAATTGTAATTCAATAGAATTACACTCCAACGCTGTAGTCAATTTGCTGTGTGCGTTAGTATACCTTTTTTAGAACCAAATATTGTTAACAGTGATTATCGGTCTGTTTGCAGAGTAAACTCTCTTCCGTATAGGAACCTTTGAAATTTTTTTACAGCGTAGATTATAGCTAAACTCTCTTTTTCTATTTGGCTATAACTTTGTTCCACAGGCAGCAACATTCTGGAGGCATGTGCTATTGGCTTCGTAGATCCATCTTTGAATTTATGAAGTAATGCTGCACCCATTCCATAATCACTAGCGTCTGATGCTACAATGATTTTTTTCTTTGGGTCGAAATGCACTAATGATAGGTCTGCTAATAAACAGCTTTTTATTTTTTTAAAAGTGTGTTCGCATTCTTTCGACCATATCCACTTTGCGCCCTTTTTTACCAAATTATTTAAATGAGCTCTCATATCATGCATTTTTGGGATATAAATGCTATAGTAACTTATTAATCCCAAGAACACCTGGAGTTTAGCTACATTATCTGGTGCTGGAATATTTCTTATGGCTTCCGCTCTTTCTGGGTCCGGTTTTCTTCCATTACTGTCAATGATCTGCTCTAGATATTTTATCTTCTTTAAAAAGAATTCACATTTTTCAGCACCCAGCTTGAAACCATATTCCTCTATTCTTTGAAATACTGCTCTAATATGCACTTTGTTGGACCTCGTCTTCACTTTTAATCAAAATATCATCTAAGTATGCAATTTCATATTCCATATCAGCCAACATTGTGTCCATTATTTGTTGGAATAGGCTTGGAGCTAACTTCAATCCAAAAGGAAGCCGATTTAGTTTTAAAATTCCTTTATGGGTGTTTATTATCAGGTACTTCGAACATTTTTCACTGACTTTAACCTGAAGGTAAGCCTCAGATAAGTCCAACTTTGAAAACACTCTACTTCCGTTTAATTTAGTGAATATATCCTCTGCCGATAGTAGAGGGTACATATGGTCCTTCAAACAATCATTTAAGCCGGTCGAAATGTCAGCACACACTCTGATTTTTCGGTTTTTCTTTTTTATATATACAGTTGGAGATGCCCAATCTGTGTAATCGACTTTTGAAATTACGCCAATTTTCTCCAAACTTCCTAGTTCCTGATTTATTGTGTCTAGTGTCGAAAATGGTACTTTTCTCTTTTTTCTAAATACTGGCTTCACATTTTCCTTCAATTCAAACTTGACTTCTGCTTTTGTGCACAGACCTAGTCCTTCTGAAAAAAATGCGGGGAAATTCGTTTTTAAAATCATTAATAAATCTTTCTGTTTGATTCGGCTTATAGTTCTCTATAATATCAACTTTGTTACAGAAAGAATTTATCGGTAATTCCCATAAATTAAACAAAACCATCCAGTCTGTGCCAAAGAGATTCACTGAACCAGGGAGCACAAACACTTTCGATTTGTGAATTTTTACCATGAACGAAACGTTACATTTTAATTCACCTCTGTGTGGGTAGGTTAAAGTGACCTCCCTTGATTAAAAGTAGCTTTGAGTGATCGTTCTTAGTATTATGCAGATTTTGATGGCAGGCCGTCGATAGGGGCTACTTATAGACAGTGCAAGCCGCCATTTGCATTCTAGACCAGGCATGTCGCATATTACACCTCTTATATGGCGCTGCGAACGCAGGATTTTTTGAATAACAAGGAATTATCAACTTCACGTCGAGCACTTTCTAAGGATTCATAAACCAAACATGACTACTCCAGTTACAATGGACCAACAACATTTGGAGCTGATGAAGCAAATGATTGAGTTGCAGCAAGAAAATATATCACTCAGAAAACAAATGCTTAGTGGGCAATCAAACATGTCCCGTGTTAAAAAACCAGACCGTCCCTCGACGAGTGGACCCAGTATAAAGATATGTGCGGACTGAATGATTCGGCAGTAATTAGGAATGAATTGAGAGCGGCATGTACTCCAGATACAAACAGGCTACTGTTCGAGCTAATTGGACCCAAGGCTCTCAACACTACCACGGAAGAACACTTACTGCAACAAATTCGACTTGTGTCAGTCAAAGGGTTGCACAAAGAAGTTCATAGGCAGAATTTTCACTCTATGAGGCAGAAAGAGGGTGAATCAATTACACATTTCCTTGCTCGATTGCACGCACAGGCAAAGTTTTGCGAATTTACGGTTACCTGCCCAAACGAAGTGAACTGTGGTCGCCAAGTAAACTATTCTGGCAACATGGTAGCCGGGCAAATGATAGCAGGACTTGTAAATATGGAACACCAGAATAGAGTATTGGCAGAGGCCTCTACCCTCACCACTCTAGAGCAGAAGTTCCACAGATTGGTTAGCCTGGAGACGACGGACATGTCAACTCCTTACCTCCACAAAACGATGCACCTCCTCACACTATCCAATGTGCAAAGGTCAGACCATAAACAATGGTCTCTGGAAACCAAGACCACTTCAACCCCACGATATGCCAAGCATTGCAGCGGATGTGGAAAGATTTCACATACCGGTGGGTCAATGGATTGCAAAAGCTGCCTGGCGGTCGGGCTGGTATGCCAGTATTGTGGGGTGAAGGGACACATAAAAAAGGTGCAGACACGAACGTCCATCCGTTACCTGTTTCGTGATATTTTATATCTAGTTCACTATGATCAAATCTATGCTCTTGTATGCAAATTATGTCTATATTTTTGTCCGCTGCTGACGCAGTTAACTTGAGCAGTTGGTCTATTGTTTTTAGTGTTCTGACATTGAATGTTGCTAAGTTTAAGGTTTGTTTACATCTTAGTAGGGGTGTTTGTCTCCTAGGTTCTGTGGTTGTCTTTTTAGATATTGTTTTCAGAGCTACGACGTTAGTAGTGGGTGTGTCTTGTTTGTCTGCTCTGGGTGTGATGCGGTTTGTGTGTGTTTGGTGTTGTTGGGGCACTGTAGCAAATTTTTTTGAGATAGGCCAGCGCTCGAACCCGTGGACGTTGAGGCACTGTAGCAAATTTTTCAGAGTGGTGATGCTGTATGATTTTATATTTTTGTGTGCTGTCATAGGTTTGGTTGGCTCGATGTCATCGATATTTTTCGGTGGCTGTTTTTACTCATCAATAGACGCTAGACTTAGAGATGAGAAGCAGTAGTTTCCTGATTGAACTGTTTGAACCTGGCCATTGCCCCGCTTTTGGGCTCATCTGCCCAGCATCCCGTGAGATACACTGTTGACCCATTATGGGTTCGTCCGCCATGTCTCACATCCACCACGCTGCTACCTATGGTTTCAGTTGTGAGGCATGATGCATAGTCTGCCTCGAGTTGTTTCCCAAAGTAAACCCTCATCACAATAAAGACTGTGGTTGCTAAGGTCTACTATAGTGTTGATATTATATAACAGTAAACAACCCATTAGTTCACACATCTCTGCACCATCGTAGAAACCCATGGGAATGTCATAGATTTTTTTTTCTTGTCCCTTTCTTAATCCATTTTTCCTCATTATGGTATTATATGGTTTTACGGCAATGCTGAATAATTTGAATGTTTTCCTCCAGTATTTTCATATATTTTTTAGTCAGGGATATTTACAGTTATCAATATTGTAATGTAATGTATGCAAAGGATCTCATATTTGAACATTTTTCATATGTATTAATATTCTTAAACCACTGGATACAGTCTTTAGTTCTGCGCCATTGATTTATATCTAAGGCCGTTCTTAAAGTGGCACAAATATTTTGTAGAATTATTTTACTTATTTACCCATTTCTGTATATGGGGTTGTTAAAAAATTATCCTTGTAATCTTTTAGATTGATGAAGCATTGTTTTTTTGTTAAATTCTTCCATATGATCTGCTATTTTTAATTCAGCAGCAAGAAATTTGGTTTGATTATTGATCTTGTCTTCTAATTCAGGTGGAGCCTTTTTTTATAAAATTTGGTTCCTTTATTGTGTAACAATCTCTTATTTATTTACAGGTTTGAATTCAATGCCGATTCTTTATGCCGATTAAATCAGATTCAAGGTTTTTAAATTCCTTTATATAAGGTGGATGTTGATTAGTAATAAAACCGTATATTTCCCGTTTTTCATGAACTTCAAAATATATTTGGTTGATGAAAAGTACACTTTCCATTACATACATGAAATGAAGGACTCTTTTTTAGTAAATGCAATTTGTATAGGTGTTTATCTGGTACTGGTATGTTTTTATATGAGTACGGAATTTCTGCTTGTTCCATAATATTCATATATAAGTAAGAGTACTCAATAGAAGAATAAACTAGAGCAAAAATATGTTTATGAAGAGTGGGTGACTTAAGGGAGAATATAAAATTTCCAGTTAATCGCAACTTCGACCGTCGATAAAAGGATTAACCAAATAAGTTGGGGTTATAAAGATTATAAGAGAGCTCAAAATGTTTGTAGAGCACATTTAGTAAGATGGTATAGTCAGATAGCCTACTCAAGTTTCATCTCGTTCGGATCATCAGGGTTATCTACGATTTTCAACTGTCACCAATATTTGTTTACATTTTGTAATGTAAACAAATGTTGTTGATGGTTGAAAAATCAAATTCGCATACAGCCACAAATGCATGTGGCAACTTAACAGTTAAAAATGTAAACAAATGTTGGCAATGGTTGAAAAATCAAATCAGCCCTCAACGTTCCTACTTCTCTGTAGGCTTATAATAATGCCTTTTGTTTACTTCCATTTGTTCTTAATTAATTAATTCAATTAATTCTTCACAGATAACCCTGATGATCCAAACAAGATGAAAATCGAGTAGGCTATCTAACTATACCATTTTACTATATATATGTGTGTGTTTGTGTGTGTGTGTGTGTGTGATAACAATTGTTATCATAGACTTGTGCATTGGTAAAGTTGTATGGAGGACTGACAGTTACTCCTTCAGCAACTCATCCACCCCACTCCACACCACTAATGCTGTTTGAAGGAAGAGCAATATAAATACAGCATGGCACCAGTGTCAAAAAGTTTCCAGGCTGAAGACAATTTTCGACTAAACTCAGAACTCTTTGCTTTGAATTCAGAGTTGTTCTTCTTTTAAATCAATTGCTTGAGAGTTCAGTCTGCCCTACAATTTTGCCAATAATTAGAAGAGAGGAGAGATTCATTCATATACTTACCAAGAGAATTTGTTCAAAATGAATGCATACAGCCTCAGCTGGAATTTGAACTTACAAATAATTTTTCTGTACTGATAATCATCATGCCATCGATACCTACAGTTATTTGTCAATTTTTGAGGGTAGAACATTTTTATCTGTGAAACCAAAAAGAAATATTGTGTTAAAGAGACTCTTAAATTAAGATTGGCTCTGGGTAGATACATAATTTTCTCAAGGAAGATATATATATATATATATAAGCTTTTTTTGAAAGAAAAATAACGACATTCAAACGCAAAATATAATATTTATTTGTCTTTGTTATTTTTGCTGCTCAAATAAATAAATAAATTACTATGTTACATTTTATTTCTAACTCAAACAAGCAATTAAAAACTGAATTTAAAATTTACATATGAAAAAGTTAGAATATTATTCTCAATGTTGTAAACAAAAAAATCGCAAATTATTAGCGCTTAAAAAGGGTGGGGGGCATATTTAACACAATGAAACTTGAATAAAGGTTAATATTATCTTCAAAATTAGAAATTCACACAAACACTGTTTGTTTACTTATTTTAAATAAGTGTTTGTGTGAATTTCGTTAGTTATTTACGAAATTCTTTTTTGTCAAACAGTAAAAGAATGATAAAGAAATATCTAAATAAATACATAAATATGGTTGTCGAAAGTTTTTTTTAGTAACACTTAGCTTAACATAGGTAGACCCAAAATGGGCTTAAAATGCGTTTTTGACAAAATGACTTTAGCCCCACCCCCACCAGAAAATAATTTACCAATAATCAGGGAATTATTAGATTTTAACTAATTTTTCAGTGTTTATTTATCAATGAATGATTTTTATAATACATTACTTATTTTATTTCAAAAATTTCTCATTTTTTTCAGGTCACTTAATTTTGACCCCCCCCCCCCCTTATGTTGGGGGCATAACATTTTTTCGAGTTGGTCTTATAGTTTTCTAATTACAGTAGAAATAAAGAGATAAAAGACCGAAGTTATGAATAGAATAAAAATTACGGTGGCTTTTCTATGAGAAAAAAAAATACCGAAAATCGAAAAAAAAAAAAAGTAAGAAAATAATAAATAATTAATTTTTTGGACATTTCTTTTTTACTCATTTCCATAATTATTTAATTGGCTATTATTGATATTTTTTTTCTGCTTAAAAAGAGGGGTACATTTTCAATAGAGTTTTTCTTCAAAACATATACTTTGAAGTACTAAAATAAGGTTAGCGTTAAGTAGATATTTATTTCTAGAATCTAAAAATATAACATTTTAAACTTAACATCAGGCTTTTCATATTTTAAATGAATTTTATATATCAAATTTTCCTAACAAAAATACTAAATTAAAGTTTTGAAATAAAATAACTGATGCACTAAAAATTCATTAATTGATGAATCAATACTGAAAATTTCATTAAAATCATATAATTAGCGGATGTTTTGGTAATTTTTTTTGCAATCGCGAATGTTACATTTAAATTATAAACAAGCGCTTAAAACCCTTGAAAAAGAGACAGAATGGCTGATTGCATCAAAATTGACCAAAACAAATTCTTTTTAAATGTATTAAAAATAAACTGCATATGTAATTATATTTTTCTTTTTTGATGACCATTTTCATTATGACCATCAAAAAAGAAAAATATAATCATACTACTTATTAATTTAGACAAAAGTTTGACCTTAAATAATGTATTTAATTAATTTTAATTCGTTTTTAAAAACATAGCAAACAATTTTTTTTTGTATACCTAGCTTAACATTTAAATGTGAAATACAATCTACTACAATTGTTAAAATTTTTTAATAATGAACAAACATCTTTTTATATAATTGTTTTAATATTACAATAACAAGTAAATGTATAAAACGATAATAAAATTTTAAAAGTAAAAATACAAGGTAGTTGAATAACTTATATAAAGTTTAGTATTTAAACATTAAACAAACAACTTGAAAATATAATTCTAATAATAAATAGACAGATTTTTTTATAATTAAGTCACCACTTCCATTTTTTTTCTAAAAACCGTTAAGATAAAAGGGCTTATTTAGGTACTACCAATTTTCCCTGTGAAATTTACCCCCACCCCATATTTAACACAATGAAACTCTCATAAAAATTAATATTATCTTCAAAAAACTTTTTCCATTCGAAAGAAGAAACATTAAACAAACTCCTGTTGATTTTTTACAAAATTTAAGCTTACGAAAATAATGAAAATTATGACTGAAAAAAAAAAGTTTTCATATTTGCACCGTTAAATCAACTAAAATTTAATGTAGCCAAAAACAGGTTATGACAAGAAGTTTTTTTTTATTTTTATTTCTATGAAAAATCAATTAATGGTCCGATTTTTATGAAAATTTCCATAACTATTTACCCTTGGATGTAAATATGTCTGAAAACACTCTCTTTTTTTTTAGTCCAGTCATGGACCGGGTACTTTAGCTAGTATATATATGGTTCTAGCCTCTCCTGCAGGGACACTGATGGTATGTTGTATAGTACCTTCCCCTTAGACAATACCAGTGTCATGATAAAGGGAGACTTACAGCATGGACAACTGCTTGTCTTCCATACAACCTTACCCCCCAGACCTGTGCCATGATCTGAGCACAGATCCAGAGTCTTACAAAACTGATAAATGCCATGATTAATACCAATTATATATCAATAAACTAGAAGAGAAGAGAAACATTATAGTTTGGGAGTTGCTGGGAGAGGGATTTGGGTATGGGGAAGAGGGGACAGTGGTAGGAAGGTGGTCTGGAGCAGCATGAATGGAACAGCTCGAAGGTGAGAGAGGTAAGGGGTAGCAAGAGCATAAGTGGTGATAACGCTAATCTGTTTCAATGGATTAAAATGAAAAGGAGAGAGAGACAGACGAGAGAGAGAGAGAGAGAGTTAAATCAAGATCAGAAGAGGGAAAGGAAGAGAAGTGTGAAAGAAAGGGAAGTGGTGAAAGAAAGAGGAAAGAAGTGTAAAAGAAAGAAATCATATAACAGCAAGATAATGTCTTACATGAAAAGAGACAGAAATTGTTAAATACAAATAGAAATCTGCAACAATTTATCTCAGATATTATTTCAGTGAAAATGAATGAGAAAATACAGGCAAATAGAGAAGGGAGAATAGTGGCATAAGATGGTGGATAATTTTTATTATCAACTACCATGGAATTTCCATGGGTCCAGCTAATAATCAGTTATCTGACTTTAAAAGCCATTTTATGTTTAATCCAGTTAATCAAAGAGATGTTTTTGTTTCTTTCTTTTACTCAAACCCCATGCATTCTTTACAATATAATTTTATCATATGTGATATTCTCATGTTTTTCAGGACACTTTTCTATTGTTCTTAATTGTTTCTTAATATTTTTTTATTAGGAATTTGTTTCCTTAGCTACATTTTGATATTAATTAATTTCTTTTATTCATAATTATTTCCTTATTTTTTAAATAATATTATTTCTAATTTTTCCTTCAGACAGACTTGACATCCCTTTGAAGTTCCTTTGTATCATGCTGTTTTCCTTATTATTTTCCTGCTGATGGACTCTTTCCTTCTTTCTTTTTCAAGGTATGTGTTTAATAGAGATTTGCTATTTGTGTATTTTCTTATTTTTCAATTGTTATATCCTATTTTCCATTTTGTTTATGTTTCTTCAATATAGATTTTATCTTCCTTCAGTTCTGATATTTTTGTCTTTCATACAATTTCCCTATAATGGAAATCTTCATTTTTTTGTACAGTTCCATGTTTTATATTTAGTTGTTTGTTTATTATTTATTTTATCATATTGTACAGTTGTATAGAAACTATTGAAAAAATTACACACACACACACATATATGAGGAGTAACAGAATGGGTAAAATCCAACAAAATGTGATTAAGAATTGAGGAATAACAGATAAAACATAAACAACTTCATTCAATTAATATTTTGCCTCTGTATGTTAACAAAGCTTCATCAGAAGTTTTATTTGAGACAAGAACTACAATATGTTCATATATTGAAAAGGTAGAGGGAAGTTGAGAGGAGGAGGAGTTGGAGGAGGAGGAGGAGGAAGGCAGATGTATCGGAATGTGTGAGGAAAAAGAGTGAGAAAGGAAAGGGAGGTGTCATCAAGGATACAGTGGCTTGTGAGTTCAAAGTGGTGTAATCACTATAATTGAAACACTGGGGTGGAAGAAGACACCAAATAGTGGCTGGCGTCTGTTTTTTACAGTTGTGATGGGGGATTGGAATTTTTTTGTTTGAATGTGTTTCAAAGATTTTGTGATTTTTGCGTTTTTGTGTATTTTTAATTTTTTGCCTAAGTTATTCTTTTTGATTTTATTCTCTTGAGTTATGATTTTTGCGATGGCTGGCACAAGGTGGAAAAAACTGGGCCTGTGTTTTATGATTTTTGAGTTAACTGATTCGCATAAACGGTATAAACTCTTAGAATTTACAGGTGTGAGTAACATTGCATGGTTGAAGTTGAATGTATGATCAAAGTGTGTTATGTGTGTGAAGAGGGCATTTTGTGTGTCATTTATTTTTATCGATCTTCGGTCTTCATAGACTCATTTATCAAGGTTTCATTGTATTTCCCCGATATCAAGGTTATACAAGCAATATGTTTCGGTTTCATGGTTGAGTGTATTTTGAGGGCTTTTTTCTTTGCGTTTAGTATGAAGTGTCTGGGGTATTTTAAGGTTGTGAGAGGGTTGTGAATGTGTTTGTATTCCTCTTCTAGCTATTTGCAGTGCCCTTAGGTAGAAACCAATTATAAGGCCCATTTTGATTTTGTTGTTGTGTTGAGAGTAAAAGTGTGTTGTTATTTTTGTTGGTGGAATATATATATGTAATATAGTACAGTCTTATAAAAAAATATTGAAAATAACGTTTGAATTAAAAATTGTCGTTATTTTTATTAATGGAAGTATGTAGGGGACATAATATTCTATTCTCTTTTTGGAAAACTGTTGTTGTTGTTGTTGCTGCTCCTGCTGTGAATAAGTTCAAATGATAGAAAAAAAATTCAATCCCAATGGGAATATTTTGTCAATAAGCAATATTATAAAAGCTAAAAGGAACAAAACTGACGAGTTACTTCAGACATTAGATTTTCAAATTATAATATTAATTTCCCAATCAATACTGTATGCCCGGCCACAAATAGAACAAAACAAAATTTTAAAAAGTTGGAATAGCCAAAGAAGTTTATGAAAGGCTGATGAAAAAAATAAAAAATAAAAAACTTGCTGCTAAACTAAGAAATTATGAAAAAAATCACAATTTAACAGCTGATATATTTTACAAATTTCCTCTGATTTATAGAGAAAATATTGTAAATATATTACAAGGAAAAATAGTTGGAAAACATATCCAACATATTTTTGAAATCAACAATAAAAATTTAAAATTTGATGGTACTGTGATTGGCAACAGAAATTACAAATATGAAATTGTATATTATACTGAAAGTTCTGACGAGGAAGATTGCTTATTTACAAAGTATGAAATAGGGGCAGACCTATTAGCAGACGAAGAGTTAAGGAGTCTCAAATGGGCTTTCCTCTTTTCCTCAATTAGAAGGTTGATTTCACTGGAGTTATCAGCAAACCAATCTCGATGCCTGGGAAATCTCAGTCCAAGAATCTCAACTCCCTTTTTATATATGATGTATTTTACTCTCTCACAATTACAACCTGAAAAATCCACTCAATCAAAAGCAGATTTGAGAGAGTCTCTGATGAATGGATCTTTCAACATTGAGACATCAATCTGCCTAGGTACCTTGATTCCCCTGAAACGGCTCCTATGGCAAATAGAAATCTTTAGTTTAGCCCTGACCATCAAGTGATCAGTGTCACAGTAGGCACAACGCATCACTGACCTTGCAGAAGTTTCTTTGATCACCACGTATACATATTATATAATCAAGTATATGACTGAGGATGAAACCAAGTTGCCTTGTTTTTCTGATGTGAAAAAGTGTTGGTAATAACTAGATTTAATTCAGTACAGAGCTGAAGGGGCAGTAGACCATTTGAATTGATTCTACCAACGTCATTAGGACCCAGAGGAGACCAGGTTTCATTGTCTGAGCCGACCCATGCATTAAAGTTACCAAGGATTACCAAACTCTCCCCACTTGGTATACTGGTGACCATGGATCAGAGAGTATGGTAGAAAGATATATCATATTCAGGAGAAACAAGAGTGGGTTCATAGATGGATAGAACTGTCATTAATTGACCAGCAGCAAGGGGAATTCTCAATCTTATGATCTGATCATTAACACCAACCAGCTGTTCGATTTTGTCAACTAAGGAATTCTTAACTGCAAAACCTACACCAGCCTCATGCCTATCATTTTCAGATTTACCCAACCAGAAAATAGTGTAGCCATGCTCAATTAGTTGATCTTCGCAAGCAAAACGGGTTTCAGAAAGTGCAGCAATGTCTACATTGTATCTCTGCAATTCTTTGGCCTGAATTGCTGTCTTGAATTCCAGTCTTTTCCCATTGTCAATCAGTGTTCTCACATTCCAGCAACAGAACTGAAGTGCATATAGTTTATTATAATATCTTTTGTTCCTTCTTAAATGGACAGCTGTTAGCCACAATAAGCTAACCAGCAGATCAATGGCAGCTTTGTTTAGGACGCATTTTCTTGTCCCCTCCCACAATCATCACGTGGGTAGTGCTATCCTGAAAAGGCTGCTCAGTCACAAAAGGCTCCACCGAGTACACAACTGCCATTGTATTGTTGTGAGAAGCGGTGTTAAGATAAGCCTAATGCCACCTGTGTGCAGATCAGTAACTACATGATTCCGGCCTGTCAGACCTACATGCGTCGCCACATTTCCATTGCCACAGGACTTCTTGGACAGACATGTTATTGTCTGAAGAAGTCTCTCTACAGACATTATACAGGGACATAGCTTTGTATGACAGCTAAGTCCCTCTCTCGCTTCAAAAGGTTGAGATCCAACAACAAGCAGAAGAAAGATAACTGGCAACAAATCAAACTGCAGACCAACAGGATGGTTGGAATGGTCGTCTGCTGGATGGATTTTATATCTGAGATTTCCTTCTCCTAGATGGGTTGCCTACACTTCGACTTACCAAGCCCACTTACATTATTTACCCATGACTGGGACATACATGCTAGATGGCTGTTGAGGAAAAGGCTTCCTCCTCCCTTTGACAGGTTTTGTTTTTCATGCTGCTTGGTGGGGTAACTGGTTTAGTTGCCAATGACCCGACTATGAAACAGGTTGTACTTGATTGCATAGTACCCATAGCACTTTGAGTGACCTGACTACAATCGCATACATACATACATACATATATTTGTAAAAAAAAAGAAAAGAAAGTTGGATCAACCAAATGGTAATTGTGAATTATGGTGAAAAATGATTTTAGAGGTTTGGGATTTAACCAAAAGAAGGAATGTGTGACTGCTATTCCATCAGCATGCAGCCAGCAAGTGTATCATATTGCAGTAAATATGTACCTATTCTCATAATGATAATAATGTCTTTATTTCATACAAATATTCAAGTGTTTCAATAAAAGTGGAAAAATATTTTTAACAGTTATAACAATTAAGAGTTTTACATTAATCACTTATCGATTAACATTTTTTTGTACTACAAACTTTGTAAATGGAAGTTGGTAGTGAAGGTGTTTTTTCAACAGCAAAATATAAACAAGGTTTTGGCTTAGAGGAAATCACATAGAAAGTTTAACTTGGCTGTATTATGTTGCAAGTAAATTTAAAGACTATATAGTTAGGTATTTTTTAACATCTGTCATAATACATATTGATGATATTAATTAAAACTACTTGAAGTATATGGGGTGGCAAGAGGTTTTAGGTTTAAAAAGTGGCTGTGGTTATTCTTGGTGCGTGTTCCTAGGGTTTGCTTTTAACCCCATCTTATTTGGTGGTCACGCAAAAAGGAAGAAATTCAAGAAACAAAAAGGAAGTGACAAAGACAAAAGGTTGGTTTATGATTTAGGCTTTATTCATGGATCATAGCCATCACATGGCAAGGGAATTTCTCCCTGACCAGTAGTAGCATTTAGCTGAAAAACGCTGACATTTTCAAATTTGCGACCTTAATCAGTTCAATTTGCAATTTCTCGAGTATTTCTTAACCAATCTTAAAAAGATTTATATGGTTGGAAAGAGAATAGAATAATCTTTCTAAATATGTAACTTTTAGGATAAATTTTACACGCTATTTTAGTTTTTCAAAATCAAAGTAGATAATCTTTATCAATATTCTTGAAATTTTGCACTCAAATAGAAGACACCTGGAAGTACAAACAGGGTCTTTTTTTTGTTTCTAGGATCCGTGGAAATAAAAATATGAGAGGATAAAGTTGAAGGTTATTTGTTTAAAAAATATGAAAGACACAAAAAAGACGCACTTTCTCTCTAAAATTAGAGACTTTCAAAATTATTTTCCTATAAAATTTGTGAAATTTAAAGATTGCTAAGTGCTTTGGCATTTGATCGGAAAGTTTGGATTTTGAAGAAAAACCTCAAATTTATCTGACTTTCTGTTGTAAAAACACCCTGTCAACTGACGTCACAAATCCGACCTTATTGATTTAAAATCACAATTTCTCATATTTATTGTTCAATCTTAAAAATATTCATATGGTTGAAAATAAAATAAAACAATCTCTCTAAATATGTAATTTGTATGTGTTTTCATTAATTGAATATTTTTTTACAGCTAGTTAAAAACGTATTTTGCTTAAAAAAAAACGAAAATGCGTGATAGGAATTTTTTTCCAAGAATACATTTTACACTCTACATTTCTTTGGAAAATCTAAGTGGCTAATCTTTATCAATATTCTTGAAATTTTGCATTCAATTAGAAGAAACCTGGAAGTACAAAAGGGAGCTTTTTTTTTGTTTCTAGGACCCGTGGAAGTAAAATTACAATAGTGCCAACTCCAAGACTATTTGTTCAAAATGAGGATGATTAGCAAAAAAGACGCACTTTGTGTGTAGAACTAGAAAGTTTCAGAATTATTTTGATATATGATGTGTAATATGTAAATATTGCTATCCGCTTCGGGTTTTTATTCGAAAATTTATATTTTGAAGAAAAAAACTCAAATTTATTTGTCCTGTCTCCTTGGCTAGGCATTGTTTATGCTCACAATAAAGTTTAAATTCATCGCTTATTTCTCGTCCAATTTTTAAAATATTTATACTGTTGAAAATAAAATAAGAATCTTTCTAGATATTTAACTTTTATGTGTTTTTAATAATTGAATTATTTTTTACATCCGTTTCAATTTTGGAAAAAAAAAACTTGAAATTACGAGAAATGTAAACAAAAGCACACTAACCGGGTTTGTGTGAAAACATGTAAATAGATAATCTATTTCTTTTATGTAATTCAACATAAGCATTTAGAAATGTATTTTTAGATTCAAAATGATGTTACATATTTAAATTAATATTATATATGTGGTGTATACATATATTTACATTTGAAAAATCAACCTGTGCAAAATTCGTAAACGTACAATGTACTTTTCAATCGTGCATCATACATTTCAAAACAAACTATGACCCAGGAAAAACAGAACCCACAAATTTTGTAAGAAAACTATTAATTTTAACTAGGGGGGGCTTAGGGTTAGTTTAATGGGAAAATAAATAATTTGGGTTCTGTTTTTTTTTGTTTTTTTCTGTGTCACCCTGTAATATAATGTGATTTTGATGAGAAATTAGCCGTAATATCATGGGATTCAAAATCCCATGA
Source organism: Doryteuthis pealeii (assembly GCA_023376005.1). Taxonomy (NCBI): domain Eukaryota; kingdom Metazoa; phylum Mollusca; class Cephalopoda; order Myopsida; family Loliginidae; genus Doryteuthis; species Doryteuthis pealeii. Next base: position 24,184,970 of record CM042152.1, read on the forward strand.
TTTGCAAGTTTTACCCAATATTTATTTAACATCAATTTTTGGCATGAGAATTTTCAGATTCACATGTAAAAAAAATTGATAATTATTGTATTTTATGGAAATTTCCACAACAAAGAAATTACTATTTTTTTCTGAACTTTTTTTAGCTATGTTTTAAAGTCAGTAATCCTTAACTTTTTCCTTGTAAATTCCTACCATAAAATAAACTGAACCCTCATTTTATGTCCGTGTTTTTGCAATAAATGTTTTATTTTTCTTCAAAGTGATGTTATTTATTTGAATTAATACTATACATGTATATACATGCAGTATTATAATGAAAATGTTGAATAATTGGGTGTTAAACTTTTAAAAAACCCAAAATCGCTGCTATCTGTATGTCTTATTCTCTAAATAATGGGTTAAAGCATAGAGATACATACAATTTGAGTGCATAATCAGAAAGAACATACAATTTTACATAAGAATACCAAATTGTATCAAAATTGCTCCAAAAATAAAGAAACGGTGAAGAAATCACTGAATTTCTTTTTTTTTAATGGTCCGTGATTTGACATATTTTTTAAACAAAATCATGTCCACATTTGTACCCCCAATTTCGGGGCTTTAAATTCTCATAACTTTTGAACCACTGGGGATATTTACATAATTCAAACGGTTCTGAACTCCATTTACACAGCTCTATATAACTAATGTGATTAAACAACAATAACCTCAAATAAAAAAATCAACTGGAATGCTAGTAGTAGTGTCTTCTCCAAGTTAAGTCCTAAGTCCTAATAGCCAAGAGAATTGAGTCCTTTTTCCCACACATGCGCAGAGGGTTCTTCCAGTGAAGGCTCATAGGAGTTTGTTATTTTTTTAATTTTATTTTAATTTTAATTTTATTTTAATCCCCACAAATACATGTCTACACTGAATAAAAGGTACCTTGTATTGTGTAATGATTAGCAAGCTATGCTAGAAGATCATGGCTAGTGAGTTTGATACTCACTGGGTACATTATATTTTGGTTAAGTTAACTAAGTTAAGCTTAGTAAATGACTAAACAGAGTAAAAGTTAAAACAGTTACAAATGGTAATCATTACTATAAAAGATAAACCCACATGATAGAAAAGACATTTACCAGTTATGATTCTTATATTATCATATGAAATTGTTATATACCCCTTTTCTTGGGTGTATATAATTGGTGAGAGAGAGTTCTTGTATACAAAAGAGACAGAGAGACAAAGAGACAGATGATTGTAGTTCTTGGTAACTTCCCTGGTTACTGACACGTCTAACTTGTCTGACTGCCATCTTGTCTGGGCTGACTTCTATTCTGTTAGGGGTTGATTTTCTTCTTCTGTTCTTCTTACAGGGCTGGGCTGAGCTTGTCTTTAATATTGAATTAATTACAAGACTTGGTTATACTTGATCAAGCTTTATTTTCTCAGCCCATATTAATTCCGCTCTATTGATTCTTTGATGGAGGTGAAAGTGATGCAAATGTTATCTGTGTAGAAAATGGAATCAGAGAGCCAAGTTTAAATTCTGACCAAGCTTGTTTGCATTCACTTTGCATTAATGCCCTTGGGAAAGCCATGAATCCATCTCTTCTTCCCCTGACTATGTATAAAATAGGAGGGTAGACTGAGCTAACAAGCCTTGGTGGATATCCAATCTAAGAGAAAGACAACTCAGAATTTAAAATTAGGAGCTAGTCTAGGAGGAAGTTCTAATGTTGTCTTAAACCTCTGGGAACTTCTGTATCAGCTCTTTTCCTTCTCTTGGAGAACATTGGGAATATGAAGAGGATAGACTTATTGCATTGGTAAAAGCCATTATTTCTTATAACCCTATCCAGACCAGGTGCAGCTCAATAGTTTTACAAGACTTACAGATACACTGCTGTTTTTAATACAATCTTTTTTTAAATTCCAATACCATTTTTTAAATTTCAGTTTGTCACCAATGAGACATTTTGTTCCTAAAATGAAAGTGAAAAAATGTACCATATTTCCAAAATTAATTTCCATCTTTTGTCACTCTTTCTTTCCACTTTAGTTATCATGTAGACTAATTACAGAACTAAGAGTATTCTGAAATTTATAAGTGTTATCCACAATATTATTTGATCATTTTATTCCTTCTTCTCAAAACCATTATGGGACAGAAACAGCAATCTCAAAATATTGCTCTCAGAATTAAAAATTTCAGTGAAATTCTTGAGATAATGAAGAAAAATTCAATTTAAAAAAAAAATATTTTCATTAACTTCTTTTTCTACTTAATCACCATACAAAATATTGTGAAGTTAAATATGAGAAATAGTCTGTTTGTACATGAACAGAATAAAAAAGAAAAGTGATAAAAATGAGTAAGTAGCTGTTTTAAAAATAAGTGCCTGATGTCTGCCAGACTGCTTTCAGTTAACAGTATGTTCACACCTTGAGTTATGTGAATTTTACTTCCTACTGAAGAAAATGGCATTGGCATCACAGTTAATTTAGGAGAATCAAAACTATGCTGATCTTCCTTTGGATAGACTCACATACCACACTGTCTCTGAACAGATATTTTAGATCTAGATTGACAGTTTTTCAGTTTGTAACTACTACCTTCTTTTCAACCTTTTCTTTGAATATAATAGTTTCATTCATACGACTCATTGTGATTATAGGCATATTTAACTGGCTGTGTCCTCCTCATCATCATCATTGTTATCCTTGTTGCTATCATCATCATTGGCACTACTATTGATATCATTCCTTACAATAAAACTCATTTTAATAAGTATATTGCCCTCTTTATTTTATATTGTGAATTTATTTGATCTAAGCTGAGCTTGGAAGATGGAAACAACTGTAGAACATCAGATGAACAGCAAAGTGCTTTCATTTTAAACAAATCACATTTACCTATATATATATATATATGAGTAAGAAAAGGTGGAATGAAAACATCACACAATGCTGTTAAAGAAGAAAACAATTTATAATATAATCAATAATAAATAATAAAATAATAATAATAAAATAATACCTTACATTAGATCCAAATCGCTTAACATTATCTAAAATAATAACCAATTCCGCCCATAACCTTTTTTACTTTATATATAAAAACAAAACACAATAAATATTTAATCATTTACTAAATACAGAACTTAATAATAATAATAATTAGAAATTTAAAAATAATTAATCGTAAAAAAAAATATATAAAATTTCTAAAATATTAACATATTCCGCTCATAACTTTTCACTTTATATATAAAACTAATCACAGTAAATATCTAATCATTTATGAATTACAGAACTTAAAAATAAAATTTAAATAATAAAAACATTTAATCGTAAAAATTCCTTTACTAAAAGTCTTTTGAATTCCAACCGTCACATTTCTTAACACCCATCCCCTTCCGTTCAAATCGTTTTCACCTTGTTGCCAACATCTCAAAAATTCGCTACATTTGTTGTCAAAAGATATACATGGATCATGACCGACATATATATGGCGCGAAATGCCCACGTGGTGAATATTGTAACGTCTTTCGTTTTTTGCAGTATTAAGGTTTTTTGTTTTTGTAAACTCATTTGACTTTCCTCTCCGACCCAAACAACTACAGCTCTGATGATGATTTTTGTAAATCGAAATATTGATCAATATCAGCTATGATTATATTATAAATTGTTTTCTTCTTTAACAGCCATTCCACCTTTCTTACTCATATTGTCGGATTAATTCCTTTCTTTTAACTTATATATATATATATATATATATATATATATATATATATATATATATATATATATATATCATAGAGAGGTAAAAGCAATATGAAAAGTATCTACGGATGACGTAATGGAAAGCACTTTGCTGTTCATCTGATGTTCTACAGTTATATATATATATATATATATATATATATATATATATACACATACACGTGTGTGTGTGTGTGTGTGTGTGTGTGTAGAAAATAGAAAAAACAAAGTTTTCCAAAAAGATAAATTTATTATAGTCAACATCAAAATATTTGTTTTTTTCAAACCTTCATCAGAACATTTGGAGAAAAAAAAGTGCTGTCTGTAACACCACCGGCGGGCTGCGAGACCCTTTGCACACTTCCGCATCTCTCTGGCATTCTGCATCTTCGCTGCACTCCTAACTCTGGCCATGATTCGTTTCGTCTGCTGGCTATTTCTACTAGGACCTGTCCACGTTGCGCATATGTGCTCAAAACATCTCGCAGGGGCCCCCCGCCAAAGGGGTGTACAAACAAACAAGTGTTACAAGAGAAAGAGAGAATAAAGAACTAAGACAAAATCAGTCAGGTGAACATCGAAAAGGGCAGGGAGGTATATAACTTGCATCTATCTCCAGTCACTCCATCCGCTTATCATTCATTGCTCCTATGTCTGTCGAGAGGGGGGTCACCCCCATTCCTTTTGGACCTCTGCTAAGGCTAGCGTCTAGTGGGCATCTCACATCCTATCTCTTCAGTGTTCAGGGCTCATCTGCACTCTTCGGCTCCAGGGACTAACTGTTCTCTCCGCTGTCCCAAGACTAACTCTAAAACTTTTCGAATTTCCCAGAGATCCCCAAATCTCATCTCACTCTCGTATAAAATCTCATCCTCTGAGATCTTATCAACCCTGTGGGATTTGAAAGGGTTCTTTGTCTAAAAGACCACCCTCATGATTTTTTATGACCCCCTAACCTAAGGTCAACTCTCAAAGTTATTGAAAACCTAGACTTCTCGTCTCTAATCTGGGGAGTTATCACCCTCTTAATCTTCCTTGAGTTTTAATGGTTTTGTTGCCTATTGCCACCCACAAACAATATGCTTACTTACACACACACATATATGCATACCCACACACACCTGTATGTATACATGCGCACATATGTATCTATCTATCTATACATATATATATTCACACCTTATCTACACTAGAACACACACACATATTTATATATGGGTTTTACTACTACTTATTCGGTCTACAACATACATACACATATATGTGGTTTGACTTACTACCTATTAATCATCTACCTAGAATTATATATATATACACACCTACTGTGCAGCCACATATGCATGCCCAATGCATAGTATTACATGTCTAAACAGTGATGGAAATCTTTTCAAAATGAAGCGAGAGATGAGAAAAAGGTGTTCTTTTTTTTTTAGCAGCATTCTTTTTTAAAAAAGGTGACATGATTGGTAATTGTGATTTGTTTGAAATGTAACATATTTTCAAAAAGAGATATAATATGTAAATGAAAAGAGGAGAAAGAGAAAGACTGACTAATCTATACATAATTAAGTTAGGTTTAAAACATGGAAAAGCATGTATGTTTATTATCAAAATCTATATTTTTATATAGCTTAATTTTATGTGTATAAATAAACTGAGTGTGAGAATATGTAAGATGATTGAATTGGAAAAATTTGATTGACAAGAATAAAAAGAGTTTATGATTTTACAAAGAGAAAGAACTAATTAAAACCTGATATATTATGTTTAGAACAATTCTGCATAAAAAAAGGCATTAGATTGAAAAATCCAGGTTTTTGTTTAATGGAGGACATATGCACAATGGCACCGGCCTCAAAAATTTGTCTAAAACTTTTGTTACGGATATGAGCTAACATCTTAGCCCCATTAAAATTAAAATTATGATCTGTTTCAGATATATGTTGGACATTGGCGTTGTTAAAATTTCCAATGTCGACTTCAGCATCTATAATAAATTTATCTTTTTGGAATATTTTGTTTTTTTTCTATTTTCTACATACCGTTGGATTTATTTCCATATTTTCCCACCCATATATATATATATATATATATATATATATATATATATATGAGGTGAAGTGAACAAACAAATGTTTATTTTTATATGGCTTTAAGCCAACAATTTTTGAAGTCATACCTAATTTTGAAAATTAATTAGTTAATAATTAATGAATTTAGGTGGGCATATATGTTCAAATGTAAGGCTAAACAAATCGAGAAAATAGGTCGAAATGTACATTCAGGGATTGACATTTACTCTCTTTCTTTCTGCTCTCACCTGCACCCTAAAAATAGCCACATGAATCGTAACAGGTTATGCACCTTGGAACACAAGGATTTTCTTTGATGGCAATGAAGCCAAGTACAAATTGTGAGAGATAAAGTTTCTCAGTTATTTAAGAATCCTCCAACTTCACCAAATAATACTCGCAACATCTGACCAAAGCAATGACACAGATTTTGCAGAAATGAATGCTACAATATTTGTTTGGACGAATGCAAAAAGCATTAGTGATATTAAGGGCCAACTATTTGTCGTAAAGGTAAACCCAAGATTATTTCTCTTTATACAGAATTAACATCTTTGAAAAGATCTGATTATGAATTCATATATAAGGATGGAAAATATTGCAGATTCCCTAAAAGAAGCCGATGAAGTGATTAGTGATGGCTTACTGATCGCCATGGGTTTGAAAGGATTGCCTTCTAATTTCAAACCTTTCACCATTGTAATAACTCAAAAAGAAAAAAAATAGAAAGGAATTTTGTCAGGATTAAAAAACTTATTCAAAAATCCAAACTTATTTCTTTGCTATAGGATATTGTTATAATGTAAATGACTAGTTATACCAAATGGTTGTATTATGAAGAGAGTCCTTCACATGAGTCCCACACAGAGTGATCTCTGTGTACTTAAATTGTGGTTAGCACCACCCCCACTGCTGAGGTACGGGGAAGATGGGTCATTCCATTATATCACCCCCACCCCCCGAGCTAAATTCTTCCATTGGAATTTAACTTTTAATATTTCTTCTCTTTTGGATTTTGAAGTAGCCTTTTTACAGATTTCTTTTCTCTCAAACTTTTTCTCCTCCTGATGGATGGTGATGCTCGTAGAATTTGTGGAGAATAAGTTAATCGTGCAGGCAGCATGTCCACTGGTACAATACTATCCTCCCAGTAACTTTTTCCAGTTCGGTAGTTTCTAAAAAAAGCTTTATAACCAGGTTTATATATTTTTGTATTAAAATTCACTTTTTTAATAGGAGGGGCTTTAGCTGCTAGTTGGCAACCCCTGCATTCCTTAATCATTTTCTCAATGTCCATGGCCAATACGTATAACTCCTCATCAAGGATCTCATATGAAACATACCCGGATATGGCCTGTGTGAAACTCTTTTAAAATCTTTTTTTGTAAAGAGTATGGCATTACCACCCTGTCAGTGTACATAAGCGTTTGATTGCAGATTGAAAATGGAGACACTTTTGTTCCCTTTTCATTTCTTTCATTCAGCCTGACTTGCTTTTTTATTTGCTGAATAAAACCGTCCATTTCCGCGGCTTTTTTAATGTCTTCAAGAGTGACCGGTAACTCTCGAATTGTATTAATCAGTAACCCTGAAAGTTCTTTTTCTTCTTCGATGATGCTATCATCATTTCCTTTCAAAGGTTTGGTATTCTTTGGAATTAGTCTCGAGAGATCATCTGTATGTCACAATTTTTTAGATGAGATATACTCCATTTTGAAATTATAGTTTAGAAGTATAATACTCCATTGTTGTAACCGGTTCGCAGTATGTGTCAGTATATCTTTTTTTGAGCCGAAAATAGATAGAAGTTTGTGGTCTGTTTGCAATGTAAATACTCTACCATGTATGAATCTATGCAATTTCTTGATAGCATAAATAATGAAAGGCTTTCCTTTTTAATTTGACTATAATTTTTTTCTGCTGGTAGTAATGATCTTGATGCATGAGCTATTGGTTTTGTCAACAAGTCTTCAAATCTATGCAGTAGAATGATCCCTATACCGTATTGACTTGCATCTGATGCCATGATCAGTTCTTTCTTTGGGTCAAAGTGTGCTAGTGTGAGGTCTGATAGTAGACATTTTTTTATTTCTTGAAATGCCTTTTCGCACTCCAGCTCCATTTTATTACAGAAAGAGTTTATAAGCATCTCCCATAAGTCAAATAATATTATCCAGTCAATACTGAAGAGACATTAATTATTTCCTGGTACAACGTAAACTTTTGAATTATACATTTTTTCACCAAACGCCTTTGAATTTTAATTTTTTTCCAGATACACCTCTAGTGACTTTAGCAGTTTTCAGTAGTTTCGGTCGACCTATTTTTTCCAGGTTGACTCGTCAATAATTGTAATATCACTACCAGTGTCTAACAAACATTGTACCATTTGTCCATTAATTTCAAAATCAACATATTTTCTTTTTTCGTTGACTTTCATTTCTTTTTTGGATAAAACAATATGTACCCTATTGTTGGGCTTTTGTTCTTTTCTTTGATAAAAAGAAGCCTTATAGCCTTTCAGCCTGCATTCCAAACATCGTGCATTTTTAAAATAACAGTCACTTTTTGTGTGATTTTTACCACCGTTGCATTGATAATTTTTTTCTTTACATTTGGAAACTCTTTGTACATGCGAGATATTTTTTCTTCGATACACGAATTATTGCATTTGACATTAATTAACCTTTGACACTCCTCAGTTACTTTTTGTAATGTGATTTCTTGGTCTTGTTCCATGATTGTTAATATTCTGGAACGAATGTCCTTATCTTTAGGTGACATTAGTCCTTGTACGAAGATTAAACATTTGAACATGTCCTTTGAAATTTTGTTATTTTAAACAGTTCACATAGAGTGTTGACAGTACTGGTGTAAGAAACAAAATCCTCATTTTCCTGTTTGACAATATTTAAATGCTTATATCGTGTGTGGAAGAGACTATAACATGCATCGAAGATTCTAGACAACATTTTAATCATTTCATCAAACAAAATTTCTTCTGGTTTTCTAGGTAGTATTTGTATTTGTATACTTCATATTTTCTTGTGAACCCAATTTTTGAAGTAACAATGTAACTTTTTCTTGGTTGTCACCATTTTGAAAAGATCGATTCGTATCTCCTAAAGTATGCTGGAAACGTCACACCGTTGTCAGGGTCATAACAAAATTCTGAGAGAGAGTTTGAAATTCCCTCTGCAGAGAATATTCTTGATCCTCTTTCTTGCACTACTTGATTTGTTAGTAGGTTCTCAAAATTCTCTTGTTGTTTCAATAGTTGATTTTTAATTTGTTCTAATTTTTCCTGAACTAGTTGATTCCATTCCTCATGCAACTTTTGTTGCTGCTGCATAGACATACATATTGAGTTCATAACTTGCACCAACTTCTCCATTTTTTTTAAAAATGTATTAAATTCCACAAAAATACCTCCAAACAACTGTACCTAACCGTGAGAACAGCCTTAAACCCTGTTCGTAATAGTAAAACCACAAAGAAAGTCTTTTTCTTATTTTTCTTTCTATCAGTCAAGGTAAAAAAAAGGCCAGGAGAAAAGCCTTTTTATTAAAACGTAATGCCAAAACGCAAGAGAAAATGAAAATCTCCAAGATTTTGCAGATTGCTTTTGTTTAACAGAAAGTTCTGCCGAGAAAAAAAATTACCTTTTTTTTTTCTTTTGGTAAATCCGTTTTCTTGATGTTGCATAAGCAAATGTAGATATCTCCTGATTCACTAATTCAACATTTCAATTTGCACGCACACCGCAATAATAAAAGATACATACACTTGCCAACAAAACAAACATAAGGCGGAGATGCCAAATCGGAAGTTTCCTCTATTGTAGCCTAAAACAGAATGACCATTTTAACACATATCTGCGCATCGGCTCCGATCGGGTGTTCCGCTTTGATAATCAATTCCTAACATTAAGGAAAATAAAATTTGTAAATAAAATTCGCATTTTCCTCCAATGAAAGCGATTCTCGGGTGAAATGAAAATCACTTCAATTGATCCGGTTTTGGGCCGCTGCTTTCTATAAATAAACAGACTCACAGAGAGGTCCAGGCGTCAATTCGAATACACACCAACACGAGCGCTCGCAAGCGAAATCAACATCATAGGCGGCGATTCACCTACACCACCCACTTACCCGAACCTGACCTCACAGGCAGTAAACTACAAGCGAACATTTCCACGTCATTCATTTGAATACAAAAAATATGCTATCATAAACGATACGACCAGCGATCGACTTCAGAATAACCGAAACACAATATTCTGCCTACAACAACAACAACAACAGATACACCAACTGATACAAGGAACAATTCCACTTCGTTCAGCAACCGCTAACGACTACTAAAAACACAAGACTAGTTTGCCTAATCAACACCTAAACACTACAACTGATTTGGCCACCAGACACTCACTGACTTTTTATTCAAGACATACAAGACAAGTTTGCATAATCAACACCTAAACACTACAACTGACTCGGCCACCGGACACCCACTGACTTTTTATTCAAGACATACAAGACAAGTTTGCATAATCAACACCTAAACACTACAACTGACTCGGCCACCGGACACTCACTGACTTTTTATTGAAGACATACAAGACAAGTTTGCATAATCAACACCTAAACACTACAACTGACTCGGCCACCGGACACTCACTGACTTTTTATTCAAGACATACAAGACAAGTTCGCATAATCAACACCTAAACACTACAACTGACTCGGCCACCAGACACTCACTGACTTTTATTCAAGACATACAAGACAAGTTTGCATAATCAACACCTAAACACTACAACTGACTCGGCCACCGGACACTCACTGACTTTTTATTTACAAGACAGTTTGCATAATCAACACCTAAACACTACAACTGACTCGGCCACCGGACACTCACTGACTTTTTATTCAAGACATACAAGACAAGTTTGCATAATCAACACCTAAACACTACAACTGACTCGGCCACCGGACACTCACTGACTTTTTATTCAAGACATACAAGACAAGTTCGCATAATCAACACCTAAACACTACAACTGACTCGGCCACCGGACACTCACTGACTTTTTATTCAAGACATACAAGACAAGTTGCATAATCAACACCTAAACACTACAACTGACTCGGCCACCGGACACTCACTGACTTTTATTCAAGACATACAAGACAAGTTTGCATAATCAACACCTAAACACTACAACTGACTCGGCCACCGGACACTCACTGACTTTTTATTCAAGACATACAAGACAAGTTTGCATAATCAACACCTAAACACTACAACTGACTCGGCCACCGGACACTCACTGACTTTTTATTCAAGACATACAAGACAAGTTCGCATAATCAACACCTAAACACTACAACTGACTCGGCCACCAGACACTCACTGACTTTTATTCAAGACATACAAGACAAGTTCGCATAATCAACACCTAAACACTACAACTGACTCGGCCACCGGACACTCACTGACTTTTTATTGAAGACATACAAGACAAGTTTGCATAATCAACACCTAAACACTACAACTGACTCGGCCACCGGACACTCACTGACTTTTTATTCAAGACATACAAGACAAGTTCGCATAATCAACACCTAAACACTACAACTGACTCGGCCACCGGACACTCACTGACTTTTTATTCAAGACATACAAGACAAGTTTGCATAATCAACACCTAAACACTACAACTGACTCGGCCACCGGACACTCACTGACTTTTTATTCAAGACATACAAGACAAGTTTGCATAATCAACACCTAAACACTACAACTGACTCGGCCACCGGACACTCACTGACTTTTTATTCAAGACATACAAGACAAGTTTGCATAATCAACACCTAAACACTACAACTGACTCGGCCACCGGACACTCACTGACTTTTTATTCAAGACATACAAGACAAGTTCGCATAATCAACACCTAAACACTACAACTGACTCGGCCACCAGACACTCACTGACTTTTTATTCAAGACATACAAGACAAGTTCGCATAATCAACACCTAAACACTACAACTGACTAGGCCACCGGACACTCACTGACTTTTATTCAAGACATACAAGACAAGTTTGCATAATCAACACCTAAACACTACAACTGACTCGGCCACCGGACACTCACTGACTTTTTATTCAAGACATACAAGACAAGTTTGCATAATCAACACCTAAACACTACAACTGACTCGGCCACCGGACACTCACTGACTTTTTATTCAAGACATACAAGACAAGTTTGCATAATCAACACCTAAACACTACAACTGACTCGGCCACCGGACACTCACTGACTTTTTATTCAAGACATACAAGACAAGTTTGCATAATCAACACCTAAACACTACAACTGACTCGGCCACCGGACACTCACTGACTTTTTATTCAAGACATACAAGACAAGTTTGCATAATCACGGACATTTTATTCAAGACATAACTATCACCAAAATTATCCTTTAATTTTCATTTCTATCTTTTCACCGTTCTCGTTATTTTTCAATACAATTTTGAAACTCAAAATCCGTGTTTGTTCCTTTCCTCATCACCATACGCTTGCATGCTAATCCTGTTTATTACATTGAGAATCAAATGCATAAAATTCTCTGGGACTTCAAGATAAAGATGGATCACCTTATCCCAGCCCAGACACCAGACCTAGTATTGATTAGTAAAAAAAGAGAACATATCAACTGGTTGATTTTGCAGTTCCAGCAGATCACAGGGTGAAGATGAAGGAAAACGAAAAGATGGACAAATACCTGGAACTTGCCAGAGAAATGAAAAAGCTGTGGAATATGAGGGTCAAAGTGATACCAATTGTAGTTGGTACACTTGGCATGGTCCCAAAAAGTTTGGAAAAAAGACTGGAGGAACTAGAAATCAGAGGAAGAATTGAGACTACCCAGACTACTGCATTACTACAATCAGCCAGAATACTCAGAAGAGTCCTGTAGACATGAGGAGACTTGTTGTCACTCAGACTCCAGTGAAATATCATCAGCTAATGCTGGTGTGAAAAATTCTCATAATAATAAAAAGAATAAATAATCAGTGTGACTTTAATATTTTTTTTACTTCTACCAAATAGGGGCGTGTTGGAATAATTTGGTATATAAGGTGTGCTAAAGATCACAACTTAAATTTATAGACTCTTTGAGGCTGCATGGACTGAATTAGCCAAATCAAAACACTTGAATACATGGTTGGTTAACTATTTAAAGGCCTTGTTTGACTGACATTCAGTTGCTCATGCTTAACACAGACAAAACAAAGATCATAGGATTCAGGTTTGGTTTGGTTTGTTTTGTTTTACAGCATATCAACCTCAGTGGGTCATTTAATGCCGATAAAGTTTTGAAATAAATCAATTCTTAATGGATAATACAATTTTTTTATAAATACATTTTTCTATTTAACCCATAGATGGGACTAGGATTCAGGATACATGGATGAATGGTCAAGCTTAGTAAGATTCTATTTAACACTGATCAACAGGGATTCTGCTTAATACGGATCAAACTTAATGCCACAAGGATCTCCACTGTAAACTGCTCTCACCTGTAGCCTAAAAATGGCCACACGAATTGTAATTGTTGCTGCAAGATATAATTAATCATAGAATTTAAATTTTCAAACTTCAAAAGAAAAAATAACAGATTATTTGTAATACTGAAATGATTATTCCAATTTAACCAAACATTACAAATTTTATAAAATATATTTATGGGTCTTACATATACTATTTTCAAATTTGTTAAAAGTCTGTGTGCATGGTCTCTTCTAATCTTAGTGTTCAAATGTAATAGTTGATCTTTTTCTGTTATATTAAATAAAATTGATGTATATGTGCTTTTTTACTCTCTCTTATCAACAATAAGATCTATTCAGTAAACATAAATCTTTCTTATTCCTCCCTTTTGCTGTTATTTCTTTGTCATTTTCTAATTGACAAATAAGATGAAGATTAGCTTTGGGCTGCAGATGTAACATAATAGTGTAACATCATTGCTTGGTTAGGATTAACAATCTGGACAACAACAAAGAAAAAACACTAAATGTTTAAATTGATAAACCTCAACTGATAAATTCAAAAAATATTTATTCTGCAAAACTCCATGAACATTTTCATAGAACAACATTAACTTCATAAATTTATATAGAAATATAATATCTTTATTATATTGATTTGTCTTTTATAATAACAATTACTAGCATAGACAGGTACATCAGCCAGTTTTATATAAACATTCAAATATAAACTTAGTAATATCAGCCATTATTCAATTTTTATGAGATTATTTTTAAGTACTAAATTTATTAGCAACTATTAGCTCCACAATCAGAGATTGACATAACAAGAATCTCAAAAAAGATCTATCCAACCATCCATGGTCTTTTGTTATTGACCATTTTCTAGTATGAATTCCATATTATTAATATTAGTAAGTACCATTTATATGTTAGGCTTAATTTCATATTGTTACAGCAAGAAGAAAACACAAGATGCCATTTAGATTATATTTATTCACAGAATATACAAATGTTGGTATCTAAGAGTAGGTAAAAATAGAGAACAAGGTCCTTTGCATTAGCAACTCTTATGTGCACTGGATAAGTCCAAAATAAAAGACCATGTAGATAAGTGCAGATCAGCATTGATCCGCTCTACAACATGATATGAGAAAATTTATTATTTATCTTTTCCTTTACATAGATAAAGTATTAGATTCTTGGATTCTTATACACTGTATATGTTAATGTTGTATCACCATCTTATCTTCTCAACCAGTTGTCATTCTCCTCCCACACTATTCCATGTTCTTCATTGAGATGAATAAACCAGAAAACATTTTCTTGTGTACATATTCTTTATTCATCTTAGTATCTTTTCTTACACATTACTGGTTTGTATGATAACCAGGGATTAGCAAAGACCATAGATGAAAATGAATATCTGCTTCATTTGACAGTTCTGGGCTAAGTAACTTAATTTTTCTAAACTTCTAGAACCCAATCACGCCCAAGTTTTCAAATTGCCTTTAACAGTCATTGCCTGTTAATTAAACTTATTTGACATTAAAGGTTTCCTCTTTTGATACAACTGTTTAAATCTTTTAAATAACTACACTACATACCAATTAAAAGATTCAGTCAATCTAACATTTAAAATTAATTCTTCCTAGTTAATTTGTCTTAAAGATGTTACTTGTCTGTCTCTCCCACTGAACTAGAATAGATGTTGTACTACCTGACACAGGGATTGAAATTATGACCCCCAGAAGACTAGGTACACTTTAACCAATAATTCTAAGCAGTCGGATTGAATTTCAACAGCTGATAAGGACATTGGTTATCAATACCAACAATTTTAGTTCAAATGTTTTTATGCTAGTATTTTCTAAGGATTTTATTTTGTATAAAAATAAATAATATTTTTATCATAAAGTTAATCATTAATTGATATAATGAATATGTAAATACCTTGGTACCCCCTCACTATAATCTGATTGGACAGTGTCATGTATAAATAGTCGACACTGTGTTAGTCCAGGTACCTAATGCCTCACCCACTCAGGCGGGGGTCCAGTGAGCTTCGGCCATTGGACCGGTGAGATGGTAAATTAATAGCGTCGATCCCAGAGGGCCATCCCTCCAGGCAATACCTGCCCCCTTGACTTAAAGGGGCAGGGCTGGGTTTATTGCCCAGCGCCTGAGGCGCCCCCCTTGAGGGGGAATGCCGACGGGATCGACGCAATTTTTCTACCCGCCACCCATGAGTCTCGGCTTGTGGGTGGTCCCACATAAATAGGGCCTTCATGCCTGACTCGGTACGAGTGGGGTACTGGGAAAATAAACCTAATGCCCACAAGCTAACTTTACTCGCTAGACGACACCACGGCTGCATGACAGACGGATTGCTATTTCTATGTACCAATTACTACTGCGATAATATACCAAATACGAACTTCAGAATATATCCCGACGAAGGATTTCGAACAAATCACAAGTTGAATTAATCGACAACGAAAAAAAAAAAAAGATACAGTGGACAACACTTACTAACAAAAACAGGTTAGACTTTTGTCTGAGACTTCCGAAAAAGTAACTGTTTATAACACTTGCTAACGAAGAATGTTACACTTGTTTAACAATTGCAAAAGTAAATAATTATTTTCGTAATGAGGAACATTTTACAGAAAGTAAAAGTTTCCCCCTCTTGTTTGGATTTTGAAAACTTTATTGTGTACAGTTGGAACAAAAATTATTTTCTTGTTGAGACGTTGCTAGAATGGAACAGGTGACAGAATTGGTGAAGTTACTACAATTAATGCAAATGCAACAGCAGCAATTTTTACAACAACAGCAACAACAAATATTAATGCAACAATTACTCGGACAACAAGAAAAAAGTAACAAAACACTTTTGGATGGAATATTATCTAGGTCGTCCAAAGAGCCAGATTCTTGATTTTTTACGGCTGAAGGTATTTCAAATTCACTATCTGAATTTAAATATGAGCATGATACTGGGATAACTTTCCTCGCATACTTTAGGTGCTATGAAACAATATTTATGAAAAGGTGCCAGCATTGGACTGACGAGGAAAAAATCACACTATTATTGCAGAAATTGGGAACCGAAGAAAATACGAAATATGCACATTTAATTCTCCCCAAAAAGCCAGAAGAAATGACATTTAGCGAAACTCTAGAAATTTTATCAAAAAAATGTCACTTACGCAGGTACGCTTAACGCGCAGTGCGAGGCGTTTAAATTAAGAGAACTATCAAGTGATATGTTCAAGTGTCTAATTTTTGTCCAAGGGCTAACAATGCCGAAAGACAAAGAAATTAAAACCAGAATCCTGACTATCATGGAACGGGACCCGAATATTATGCTTCAAAAAGTGACTGAGGAATGTCAACGTCTAATGAATATAAAAAAACAATAATACCTGAATTGAGGATAAGTTCACTCCACAAGTACAAACTGTAAAACAACAGAAGTGGATTAAAAATAAACAAAAATTTATATGCAGTGTGTGTGGAGGACAACATTTAAAGAAATATTGTTTCTTTAAGGATAAAATTTGTTTTTGTTGTGGGCGTATAGGTCACAGAAGTTCTCACTGTATGCTAAAACAGAAAAAAGGGACTAAAAGAGACTTCAAAAATAATGTAAACGTTGTTTTGACTAAAAGTATCCAGAACGGTCCCATACGCAAATACGTGAATGTGAAAATAAATGGACAGACTATTAAACTATTACTCGATTCTGGTAGTGATATCTGTGATAAGTGAGCAAACATGGAAAAAAATCGATTGTCCAGAGTTACGTAGAACAAATAAAATTGTGAAAGGTGTCTCTGGTAAGAGACTTAAATTCATTGGTGAATTAAAATGTGATGTTTCACTAATGGGAATAATTCAACAGTCGAAAGTATATGTACTCCCGGGTTCAATGAATCTTTTTGGCACAGACTGGATGGTTTTATTTAATTTATGGATATTACCGATAAATTCTTTCTGTAACAAAGTTAATACTAGAGAAGAACAAGCCGAATAAAACAGTAAGATTTATTAAAGATATGAAAAACGAATTTCCTCGCATTTTTCAAAAGGACTAAGTCTGTGTACAAAAGCAAAAGTAAATTACTCGGATTGGTCTTCACAATCAGTTTATTTAAAAAAGAAAAAACGAAAAATTAGAATGTGTGCTGATTTTTCTAACGGCTTGAATAATCGTCTGAAGGAAAATACGTACCCTCTACCATCAGCAGAAAAATGTGTAGGCACTTTTAAAAGGGTTCGGAAGAAAAATCAAGACGTGGATACTAATGAAAGAAGTATTCAAAAATTTTTTGCAGTTTATAAAATCATGCCAAACCCGAATACAAATTCAGGTTTAACGCCAGCAGAGTTAATGTTCACAAGAAAAAGACGCTCTGTGTTCGACAGACTATTGCCTAGTCCAACGAAGAAAACTGCTAAAATAGAAAACAAGATGTCTAAGGCATATAAACCAGGTGACAAAGTTTTCTTTAAGAACTTTAGGGCTGGAAAAATGCATTGGGAAAAAGGAACGGTAACCAAAAGAATTGGACAGGTCATATATGACATAAAATGTGAAAAGTTTCAGTGCAAACGACATTGGAATCAAATGAGACCCAGACACACTACAGAGGTCAATTTTGTATGACTCATTTGAAATTCCCATTCCAGTAAGTCAACATTCGCAAATGGATGTATCCTCAAACCCAAGGCCAGAGGTACCAGTGTGTAGAACGCCACCACGGCAAGGAGGACCAAGGCGAAAAAGACTTAGGAAAGACCCTAAAAAGAAAAGATATTAAAGCTAAATTTCACGGAGAATTTAGCTCAGGGGGAGGTGATATAATGAATATGTAAATACCTTGGTACCCCCTCATTATAATCTGATTGAAACAGTGTCATGTATAAATAGTCGACACTGTGTTGGTCCAGGTACCTAATGCCCACAAGCTAACTTTACTCGCTAGACGACACCACGGCTGCATGACAGACGGATTGCTATTTCTATGTACCAATTACTACTGCGATAATATACCAAATACAAACTTCAGAATATATCCCTTAACCCGGATATATCATTAATATAAACAAAGAAGATGGTGAAGCTTTTAATATAAGATATCATTATATTGTAGCTATTCAGGTTTTGAATCTGGAAAGAAACATCTGAATTTTGAGTCAGATTTTTTATTTGTCTTATAAAAAATTGGATCACACAGAACATATACATACCTATAGATTATATTAATCTTAATGAGAGGATGATAGAATAAAGAAGTAAGATGCATTTCTGTAGACAATACCAGTTTACTAATACCTTGGTATCTACTAAGGTGGTGGTGGTGGTGGTATGGGTCAAATTACCTATTTGCCCCAATTTGGATCAATAGATTTCACTCTTCTAGCCCAGGCCTTTATACCCTAGTGCAAGGGATCTTCCAGTTATACTTGTTTACATTACAAATGGCTGCAAATGCAGCACCTATTTTATGGGTAGAATACCTATTATGTAATAGTTTTACTAATAAGATATATTCAAAATATATTAATTTGCCATCCCCACTCTATCCCTGGAAAATGGCAGCAGGCATTCATGTGTATGAACCATGAAAATATGAAGATTTTATTACCAACATAAAATCTTTATGAAGAAATTAAAACACAGCAAACTATTGATATAATTACCTTCATTTACAGCACATTAATTTTAATTACAGCACATTTGTTTTTATTTTTACCAAGACTTTTGTCATTGGAAATGTACATAAAGATTTCAGTACATTATTTTAAAAACTAAAATTAATAAACTCTTGAAATAATCTCACCTTTACAGAAATCTAAAAAGAGATTCAAAGAAAAATCCTATCAATCAGTGATGAGCTTGAAATAATTAAACACATTGTATAAAACCCACCCATTCTAGCAGCCAATTTGTTAAAATGGTACTCTTAAATCCCTGAGGAAGTCATAATATGGGGGAAGCCTACTGTTTATGCAACAAAATTAATTTTTACCCTAAGAAATTATAAAAACAAGATTTGGAACATAATAACTTATATATTTTAAAATGGAAAGCCAATCAGAAAGATCAGTTGTTTTTTTTTTAAATTAAAAAAGAAAATATTTTTGAAGTGAAGCTTCATTAATTAATTAATTAATTTTCCACTTCGAAAACAGAATACTTGAAAAAAAAAAAAAGGTGGGGGGAAACAGTAATTTGTTATTGTTGTAAGAAATAGCTTCAGTAACCCAAGTTTAAATTCAAAATGAAACAATTTGCATATTCCACTTTGCACTAATGCCCTTTGGAAATGAATCCATCTTTTCTTCTCCCAACAACCAGTCTCGGAGAAGAAAAACTAAATTCAAACCAGCTATCATCATCATCATGTCGCGCATGTAGCACGGGTATCGAGAACAATCTTACGCCAACCCTCCCTATCATTCATTGCACCTGGAAGCTCCTCTGCGGAACAACCAGCATCTTCACATAGCTGGTCAATGTAGGTCCTTGCTGGGTGCCCCACACTTGCATGACCATGTGTTGGCTTCCACAGGAGAACGTCGCTTATGAGTTCATCCTTACTTCTCCAGCAGTGTCCTGCATGCCTTGTCCATCTCACTCGGATAGTTTGTGAGATGGGGGGCAGGTGACCGTACAGCTGTTTCCTTGTGGGGTGCTGTTTCTATGACTTGTTCAAGACTGCTCGCAACATCCTTGTGCAGCTCCCATCTAGCTTATTCTCAAGACGTTTAGTTAGGGTCCAGGTGGTGCAGCCATATAGCAGCACCAACACAACCACAGCCTGGAAGAACTGTTGCTTTAGCTTGTTAGGGAGATCGGACCTCCATATGACTGATAATCTATTTGTGGCTGACCATGCCATTGCTATCCGCGCATTAACATCGCTCTCTGTGGAGGAGAATTGCAGCCAAGATCTATAATACCCTTCTACTTAATCGCATTCGGCCTGAAATAGAGAAAATCCTCAGGAGAAATCAAAATGGATTCCGCAGAAATCGATCCACAACCTCTCAGATCCTTACTATCCGAAGGATTATAGAAGGGGTACGAGCAAAGAATCTAGAGGCAACGCTATTATTCGTAGATTTCTCTAGTCCAAGGCATTTGATTCCATACATAGAGGAAAAATGGAACAAATACTATTAGCATATGGTCTCCCCAAAGAAACTGCTTCAGCTATAATGATGCTCTACAGAGACACTAAAGCGATGGTACGCTCGCCTGATGGCGACACAGATTTCTTTGACATCGCCGCTGGAGTCCTTCAAGGAGACACATTGGCACCATATATATTCATAATATGCCTAGACTATGTACTCCGAACATCATTAGATACCATAAAAGAAAAAGGTTTCACATTGAAAAGGGCAAGAAGCAGGCAATATCCCGCACAAACAATCACAGATGCGGACTATGCCGATGACCTTGCACTTCTTGCAGATACACCAGCACAGGCTGAAACACTGCTACATAGCCTAGAGGAGGCAGCAAATAATATAGGCCTCTATGTGAACTCCGGTAAAACAGAGTTCATGAGCTTTAAAAATAAAGGAAACATCTCCACACTCAATGGCAAGCCTCTTAAGCCAGTGGAACAATTCACTTACCTGGGAAGTAATATCTCCTCCACAGAGAGCGATGTTAATACGCGGATAGCAAAGGCATGGTCGGCCACAAATAGATTATCAGTCATATGGAGGTCTGATCTCCCAAACCAGCTATACTGCGCTTAAAAATAAACCTTTTCTCCTTTTCAACCTTTAGCTCAGTAATTTTAAGGGGAGAACGACTCACCCTGACATCTGTATTTACTCATCCTAAATACCTACTAAGCTGGACTTTTTTGTTTCAATTATTTTTATCTCTTTTATCATTGTGACAACTAAGACAATTCTAGTTCTTCATATTTTCACAACCAAATTTCTTATATGGTTTGTTTCCAAAAACTCTTCCCATTTGATGTCACTTTTTGCACATTACAGTATTCAGTCACATGTCTATTGATTGATGTCACTTTTTGCACATTACAGTATTCAGTCACATGTCTATTGATTGATGTCACTTTTTGCACATTACAGTATTCAGTCACATGTCTATTGATTGATGTCACTTTTTGCACATTACAGTATTCAGTCACATGTCTATTGATTGATGTCACTTTTTGCACATTACAGTATTCAGTCACATGTCTATTGATTGATGTCACTTTTTGCACATTACAGTATTCAGTCACATGTCTATTGATTGATGTCACTTTTTGCACATTACAGTATTCAGTCACATGTCTATTGATTGATGTCACTTTTTGCACATTACAGTATTCAGTCACATGTCTATTGATTGATGTCATTCAGTCACATGTCTATTGATGTCACTTTTTGCACATTACAGTATTCAGTCACATGTCTATTGTTCGGCTTCCAGATTAGAAGTAGACATTCCATCATAACCCCTTTTCACTTCCTTTGGATAATTTTGTACTAGGTGACACAAAAGGTCATTATTTCCTATGTCTGCCAAATAGTGCTGCAAATGGCCACTAGAGGGAGTGATCAAAATTGCATATACAAGATCAAATCCTTGAAACAGGGGCATTATACTCTAGCAACCTTTAGTTGCATGGCACATGGCAGCATGACTTAACATGTAAGTTTACATTCAACACTTTCATTCTCAAGGACCATACAACTTATACTAAAGACTCTTTCATTCACATGAGGACATTCCTCCATACAATTGTTTATAAGATTTTTCTTGTTACTCACGTCGTTCTTGTATTCATTCTACTAAGTTTGCTTAGACAATAAAATGTCCTTGTTAATTTCTCATGAATTGATTTTGCATATCCACAAGAAGGATATACAAAACTACACACAGGCTTACATTACTAAGAATCTGGGTTTCATCTCAATTAATAATGCTAGTAGTGAGTTGTGCTACTCAGATAATACAAACATATAATGACAACTTTCAGTCGTTGATACCATAGCTTGTCAACTACAACTGAACTCACAAAATTCACAAAAACAATTGAACACAAAAAACATTCAAATTCTGTTCCATGACAGAGACATTGTTGTTTAAAGCTATCCCAGCATTCTATTAAAAACAAACGCTGTGAAATATAACTAGTCTTTTATCATTAGTATCTGATATGATATATTTGAATTTGAAATATTGGGTTAA
This sequence comes from Doryteuthis pealeii, assembly GCA_023376005.1. Lineage (NCBI taxonomy): Eukaryota > Metazoa > Mollusca > Cephalopoda > Myopsida > Loliginidae > Doryteuthis > Doryteuthis pealeii. Next base: position 24,207,596 of record CM042152.1, read on the forward strand.
TTGTCTTGTGTAGTAAAAAAGTGCTCAGATCAACATATCAACATATTGATCAACAAGTGCTCAGATCAACATATTGTTACATCAGTAAGCAATTACTGATAAGAACTAAATAAAGGGTTATGCCCCTTTTTGTTGTTGTTTTTATGTCCCCCTAGTGAGGGTAACGCTTGCTAGGGGAGTCTAATAAAAGTTGTTAAACGCTCAACACATGTTGCTTCGCTCCCTGCTTTTCCCATCTTGCATTCCAGAGATTACTGCTACGCTTGTGTATGATACACATATCAGACATACATTACTAGACTTATATATATATATATATATATATATATATGTGTGTGTGTGTGTGTGTGTGCGTGCATGCATGTAAAACTTATAAACATCAATATATATATATAATCAAGTCACTGGAAATATATAAATTGTGGATTAGGCAGAACACTTCCAGGCTATATGTTAAAAAAATCAAATAATATATCATCATCATGTCGCGCAATCAGCACGAATATCCATGACAATTTCTCGCCAACCCTCCCTATCATTTATTGACCCAGGAAGGTTCTCCACACAGCATCCAGCATCCTTGCAGAGTTGGTCAATGTAGGTCCTTGGTGGGTGGCCCACATTAGCATGCCCATGTATTGGCTTCCACAGGAGAATGTCGCTTATGAGCTCATCCTTGCTTCTCCAGCAGTGTCCAGCATGCCTTGTCTGTCTCACTCGGATGGTTTGTGAGATGGGGGGCAGGTGGCCATACAGCTGTTTCCTTGTGGGATGTTGTTTCCATGATTTGTTCAAGACCGCACGCCACATTCTCATGCAGCTTCCATCCAGCTCATTCTCAAGGTGCCTTGTTAGGGTCCAAGTGGTGCAGCCCTACAGTAGCACTGATACATCCACAGCCTGGAAGAATTGTCGCTTTAACTTGTCAGTGAGATCGGATTTCCATATGACTGATAATTTGGTTGTAGCCAACCATGCCTTTCCTATTCGTGTATTAACATCACTTTCTGTGGATGAGATATTACTACCTAGGTATGTGAATTGTTCTACTGGCTTAAGAGGCTTACCATTGAGTGTAGAGATGCCCCATTTCTTTTTGAAATATATGAACTCAGTTTTATCTGAGTTCACATAGAGGCTGATATTCTTTGCTGCCTTCTCCAGGCTATGCAGTTGTGACTCGGCCTGTGCTGGTGTATCTGCAAGAAGTGCAAGGTCATCAGCGTAGTCTGCATCTGTGATAGTCAGTGCGAGATATCGCCTGCTTCTTGCCTTTTTTAGTGTGAAACCTTTTTCTTTTATGATATCTAGTAATGTTCGGAGTACGTAGTCTAGGCATATTATAAATATATATGGTGCTAATGTATCTCCTTGTAGAACTCCCGCGGCGATGTCAAAGAAATCTGTGTCACCATCAGCTGAGTGTACCATTACTTTAGTGTCTTTGTAGAGCATCATTATAGTGGCTACTGTTTCTTTGGGGAGACCGTATGCTAGTAGTATTTGTTCCATTTTTCCTCTATGTATGGTATCAAAGGCCTTGGAGAAATCTACGAATAGCAGCGTTGCTTCTAGATTCTTTGCTCGAACCCCTTCCATGATTCGTCGAATAGTCAGGATCTGAGAGGTTGTGGATCGATTTCTGCGGAATCCATTTTGGTTTTTCCTAAGGACTTTCTCTATTTTGGGTCGGATGCGATTAAGAAGAAGAGCATTATATATCTTAGCTGCAATAGCAGTAAGAGTTATGCCTCTGTAGTTTTTAGCAATTCCTAGGTTTCCCTTTTTTGGGGAATGGAAGGATGCAGCCTTTCATCCATAAAGTGTATATTCTAAGCTGTATTTACTGGACTTCTAATTTGATAGCTGAATACAAAAAGTTTATTTAAAATTATTCTTTTGTCTATTAGAATGTTGAAAACAAATATAAATGAATATAGTTTCCAGCTTGTATATTATACAGTTTATATAAAAACACATGGCTAAATACATTGGCTCCAATCTATCTGAGCTCAATATTTTGGGCTCAGATAGATCATGTTAGATACCACTAATAAAGGATTTAGTATAGAGACCATTCATAACCATTCTTTTTATGAGATGATGGGATAGCATTAAACAAAGATGTCTACAGCCCAGAGAAAAGTTTTAATGTATTATTTTGCTTGATTTTTTTTTTTGTGAATTTTGCAAGCTCAAATACAAGATATCAAAGGGTTCAAAGAGTTCAAACAAATCTAACATAAAGAAACTCAGGTACATTATTTTAGATGAATTTATTTTGAAACTTTAGAACATAAACAATATCAAAGTCTCCAACATTATCCCTTAATCAACAATTGATTTATTTAGATCTGTCCTTTAAAAACTAACATTACACAGTCACATATAGAGAGAAAGGCTTTTAAAGTGTACATAGAAAAAAGAGTTAATTTTAGGAAACAAATACTATTACAAGAAAGAAGAATTGGTTCAAGATTACATATAAGTAGATAATGAATTTTGATGTAAGTCCCTGTGAATGGCAACATTTTTGCCACTCTTAACTACTTGCCTGTTCTTATTGGCATATTTCTTTCTCTGTTGACATGAGGCATTGTTTTTAGATGAGCTAAAAAAGACAGATTGCAACTTGGCATCATTTTCTTCTTTCTTTCCAATGAGAATGCCAAACATTCTGTATATGAATCTTTCTAAAAGCTGTTATTATCATTCTCTTAGTGCGAGCAGCAACTAATACTCAGTTGGGGGTAAGAATTCACTGGTTACAATGTCAGAATCAAAGCTTTATGTATAATTTAGCTATAAGGGTATGTAAATATAACTTAATGAATATGATACGTTTAGGTTAGTGTTGTGGCCTGGTTAAGGGTCAGAATAAAGACACAAGACAGGAAATGAGTTAAATAAATATATTAACAAAGAACAGTAGTACGAACATATACCAATGAGTCGGTTACACGCGAGGCTGTCTTATCGGTTGTCTGCTGTAATACTAACTCTCGCTTAAGTGCAGCACCTGCTGCTATTTATAGTTGAAAGAGTTCATGCATGTGTGGTAAGGTTTCTTGCAACAAGAATTAATCAAATAAGTTTTAAGTGATTAAAATACGTATAAAATGGAAATAGCTCCGAATTCAAATTAGCCAATGAGATTACAGATTTTATCTGGAATGTAAGCATCAGCTGATGTTCTGTGTTTATGAAATAAAAAAGCAAATTCGCTATGCAAAAGAAATATTACTCGTTATTTTATTTACGTTTCTTAGAGTGTCTTGTTGTCACATGTATGCGAAATACTTTTTTTTTTTTTTTTTCTAAAAAATCAGTTTATTTTTTAATTGAAAACTATATTTTGAATTTTTTCCTGAAGAAAATTTGTAAAGGGATTATTGTAAGGTAATGTTTATTTCGCTACGCTGTCAAATTCACTACAATTTTTTCCTCACACACACACACACACATATATGTATATATATATATGTATATACATACATATGGACTCTCCTATTGATTTCGACATGATGATCCATTAACTTGGATATTCGATTTTTTTTATTCTAACTTTTTTTTATTCTAATTTTTTTTAATTTTCTAACTTTTTTTAATTTATTTATTTATATATAATTTTAATTATATTTTTATTTATTTATATTTAATTCGATTTAACGCTAGATGTCGCCATTTTGTTTACTTTATTTATATTTTGAATACACGATTCTCATTGGCTAATTCTGATTTCGGAGCTACTTCGTTTTTTATACGTATTTTACTACAAAGTAGCCCGTTTAAATGGTACTTTTCGCATAATATCAAGGTACGGTCCTGATTGCAAAAAGTTTTTATTAGCCTTTTTTGATTTTTAATTAATATTTACGTTAAGATTATTTTCATAGCTTGTTTAGCTACGTAATTCGAGAACTAAGCCTCTTTTGACGCCTGGGACTGTAGGCTACAAGTGTGAAGATTTATTATTATCACATCTGATCCAGAATCCAACTCTAATTTTATATTTCTATTTAGAATTTTTACTTGCACGTATTTCCTAATGTTTAACCCATCTTGTTTGACCGATTTTGTGTTTTTTACGCAGCTATTAACCTTTTTTCTTGCTCTGCAATGTGAGCTCTTGTGCCTGACACGGCTACCAGTTAGACATTTCTTATAAGGGCAATCCTTATACCAATGTAGTGACCCACAATCCTTATACCAATGTAGTGACCCACAACCGGAACACAGGTTAGGAGGCAAGTTGTCATTTCTTTTTGGATTTGTTTGATTTAGAGGGAGAACTAAATTGTTTTTTTCGTTTGGTGTAGCTTTCTTATGTTGTGCTATGCCAGATTCCTCAATATCTTTCGAATGTTGGCGTATGCTTACAAGCCTCTGACAGTCTTCTGCTATTTGTTGAAGAATAACATTTTGTTCGTTTTCCAATTTATTCAGAATTCTACGTCTAATTTCAGCGTCTTTAGCTGAAACTAGTCCATGAACAAATATCAGACCCTTGAAATTATTCGAACTCAATTCTGACAGTTTCAAATCATCACAATGCATGTTCACGACCGTCGCGAATGTAGTGTAATCTTCACCATCCTTTCTGGTTAAATTCATACACTTCCATCTCTTATGAAAAAGTGAAGTTTTATGACTAAATGTTCTGTAAGAAGTTTAACAGCTTCAGTAAATGTCAGTTCGCTTGTTTTGCGGGGTATGTCGTTCACAAATTTGGAGTGTTCTGTGGTACCTAGTTTTCGAAATAGTAGGTGAACCTTCTTAGAGTCTGCCCAATTTGCACAATCTGTGGTGTATAAATCTTCAAATCTTCTGAAATAGGAGGCTAAGTTTATATCTTCGTCTGGAGAATATAAGAAATTGTCTATTGCGCCCCAGATTTTATTTTGTGAGAACGCATTTTCGTTTTCACTAATTTGACTCCTATTTGTCAGTTCAAGTAAATTTCCTTGTTCTTGTTGAGTTTGAAGTAGCATTTCTTTGAGTTTTTCCTGATGGATTTCTGTTTGTCTTTGTAACGCGAGTCTTTCTTCTTCAATTCACTTTAGAAATTCAAATCGTTCGTTTTCAAGTTGTTTTTGCTGTTCAAATCATGAAATTTCACGTTCATCTTGCTGTACCCATTGCTTTTTTTTCACGTTGGTCTTGCTGTTCATGTTGGAACTTAAGAAATTTGAGCATGGTGGATCTAAGTTCATCCATGTTTGAATATGTTTTTTCTTTTTCTTTTAGGATTAAACCGAAAAAACTTTTCTTTTCTTTGAATAAATTAAAAGAAACAAAGAAATAACTTTAATTTCTTACTCAGTGCCTTTTTTTTTTCAACAATAGATCTGTAACAAAAGTTATTGTTCTCGAAATAACGTTTGTGCGAGAAATGGATTCTCGTTATTTAGCGGCTCGTGTTCAAATTCAGTGTAAGTTAGTTACACTTTTTTTTTCTTGGTTTCTATTTTTTGGATTGCCAAGTTTGTTGAATAGAAAAAAAGTTTTTTTTTTTTGTTCGGTTTCCTTTTATGGATTCCCAGGTACTGTCTTGAGTTGAACAAAGTGTGTCGAAAAATAGTATTTCGTGCATCCAATATTGAATCAATAACTGTTGACAATTTCCACGTAGTCTTTTTGGGGTCCTTAAGGGGTCCTTAAAAATCCTCATTGCCAAGTTGTTGTGGCCTGGTTAGGGCCAGCATAAAGACACAAGACAGGAAATGAGTTAAACAAATATATTAACAAAGAACAGTAGTAAAAACATGAACCAATGAGTCAGTTACATGTGGGGCTGTCTGATCGGCTGAAATATTAACTCTCGCTTAAGTGCAGAACCTGCTGCTATTTATAGTTGGAAGAGTTCATGCATGCATGGTAAATTACCATAACAGTTAGTATTAATATTAACACCCTTCATTTAAACTATGTTATTTAGTTTAAGCTATTAAATATATTTAGACCTAAAGAATAATTTGTACATTATTTTTAGATAACTTGGATAAATTGTATTTCTGAACAAATCATCTTAAGATTAAATGTAATTGTAGATACCTTGTTGTAGATAAATTCATGTAGAATCAAAAAATTGATGTTATTCAAGCCATTTAGATATCAACTTTTACCTGAGTTCCCATAGAAACCAATGCCTTTTGCCCCAGGCTATGCAGCAGAGATTCAGCTTGAGCAGGTATATTTGCATCAAGCACTAGATCATCTGTGTAGTTTGCATCAGAAATAGTTTATTGTCTGTTTCTTACCTTTTTTATTGTGAAGCCATTTTTCAGGCAGATTATGAATAGAAATTATACCAATGTATCTCTTTGCAAGACTCCAATGTCAATTTAAAAAAAAACAGTGTCACCATTAAGTTAGCAAACCGTTGCCTCCATGTCTTTGTACAGCATCATTATAATAGTAACAGTTTCTTAAAAAAAAACATGCTATAATCATTTGCTCCATCGTTCCTCTCTGTATGGAATCAAAGTCCTTGGAGAAATTTACAATCAAGTGTTACTTTGAGATTTTTTGCATCTACTACTCCAATGATTTGATGAATAGTCAGAATCTGAGAATTTGTGCATCAATTTCTTAAGAATTTTCTCAACTTATAACGATTGAGAAGCAGTCATATCAATAAGAGTTATACCCCTGTAGTTCTTAGTTATTCCAAGGTTGGCTTTTCTTTGTTAAGATGAGAATGCAGTCTTTCACTCATTTTTATATTGTGTTTTGGTCATATATAATTTTGGATAATTGAAGAAGAATGTCATCAAATTTCCTTGTTTACTTCATGAGGTATTTCATCAAGACTTGCATGTTTTCTGCTTTTGATTGTTTTCAGAACTGTGCAAAGTTCATTCTCTGTGAAGTGTCCAAGAGTAATGTCTTGTTGGTTATGAATAATTTCATCAATTGTGTTTTCTGTGATTTCAGAAGGGTTTCCAAGTAGATTCTTGAAATGTTCTTTCTGATTCTGAAGCCTGTTTTCTTCACTGGCAACTTTTAGTTTTGATCTAAAGGTGCTTTTCCTTCTACTAACTTCATTTATTGTCTGCCATGTGTAGTGAAAAAACAGGTTGACCCAAAGAGAGGCCCAGTGTAGGGTGCATTTGGTGCAGTATACCCTCTCAAAATTAGTACCATTTCTAGTAAGAGTTATGTCCATTTCATTCAATTAAATGTTTGGTGAAGAATCTCTACCACTATAAGTGGAGCTAACAAAATTTGCACAGCAATCATCCTACAAATTTTCATGGGAGTGTTGTTGTGTGAGGGGTTTGAGACAACACACCCATGATAATAACACTAAGATTTCCTCAGTCAAGGGAAAAATACTCCTCACTTACAAACTGAAAAGAGTTGAATATTTGGTAGTACTGACATTTTTGTTATTACCTTTTCTATTTTTGACACAAACTATTTCAGCTTTTGACAGATGGTGGCAGACAAAATATTTGACCTGAAGTTGATTCCAGAGTTCGGCATCTGGTTCCCCTATAGTCGAATTGGTGGAGAAGCTGGAACTCATTTGCTGGCTATTTGGAGTGAAGTATCTGGATCACAGCATTCCTTTGAGTCTGACAGGTGGAATATTTGTAATCTATCAGCAGTTGACCAGATAAAGATTGCCTTATTTACAGCCTCTGTAACAGATTCGTTCAAGGTGTATGAGCAACTCCTTGTGCGGTAACTACATTATGGCAAATCAGTAGATATATATACCTGGAAAAATTGAGGAAATTCACAGTCTTATTGGTTGGAATGAGTGACCATATTCTGTCTTGCTGAGCCCCTCCCCACGGATGGTATAAAGTGTTTCAGATGTAATCGCTTTAACCACATGGAAAAAGATTGCCTGTGCTGTGCAAATGGCAGGGGATGAGAGTAATGATAATGCAGAACCATGTACTGTTTTGTTGCCATAATGTAGGCTATATGTCCTGAAACTGTCCTGGAAATATGAGAAGTTTTTTTCCTGTCTATAGCCAGTAGAGATATATACCTGCAATGATGGAAGAAAGGACCCATATGCATGACAACTATAGACGGGGAGTTGTGAGATTCAAGTCATCAATCTCAGTCTGCAAAATGGAAGTCCTGTCAAAACTGGTGGTTTGAGAGAAGCCATTGGGTTTTGACCTACTGATCAGGTGCAATGGAGTTCTTTGACAAAAAAACATCCTGGTGTGCAGCTCTCACTATAGATGTATCAGACTTTAGCATTGAATTTGACTGTAAATAGAAAGCATTAATGACATCATGGAAGTGGGCCTAAATCAGGCACCAAAGAGACTGTGAAACAAAATAGCAGAGTGTTGTGTTTCTCATAGAAAACGATAACACTGGTGTTGATTTAAGCTTTTATTCCCATATTTAGGGTACACACTGCCTTAGCTCCATGTGGCGGAAGTGCCCAGTGAGCCTGGAGTTTTTGTACCCTGTGTAGATACATACATTACACAGAGTATCCTGGGATACATTCATAGTTAGTGTGGATATATGTGCTGACAAATAGAGGCAACAGTAACAGCAGAGGTGCAATGTATTTCTGTTTGACCTTAGAAAAGCATAAATATACACCAGTCACTGTGGCCTTTCCAGACTACTCTTAAAAATGTGGAGCTACAACCATACATGATTAGGCTTCAGCATTAATGTGGTGTCTCTTATAAGTCATTTATCAATGAAGTGATATCCCAGGAAGAATAAATCCAAAATGGATCCCTCCATATCTAGCACTGCTGTCAAGGTCATGGTTCAGGGGTGTCCTGAATGCTAGTCCATCCAGCACTGATGCACTGTTACAATGGGAATCTAAGGATTTGCAGTATGTGGTCCAGCCTAAAGATGGACATTAACCATTATGGTCACAGACATCACCTAACCTTGATTGACTGTGGACCAAAATGGTTCTCTGTTTGGCAACCCTTAGTGTGACATGATTCTGACAGCATTAATTGGCAGTTAGAGTTAAGCGAGGCTTGCCATATGAGATTCTCTTCAACAACAACACTGCATTCAATAAGCAGGACATTTAAGGCTTTCCAGTGTCCAACTGCACTTTTGGTGTATGAATGTACTACCCAGAAACAGGAGAATAAAAAGATGTCCTAGGAGTTGAAAGTGGATTGTCACTCATAAGCAGTGCTCCATAAAAGAAGCCATTTATTGGTACAATGTGAGACCAAAGGATAACATGTCAAACCCAACTGCAGCTGCTAATGCAAGTATAAGGTTAGACACAAGGGAATTGACACTCTACCATCATCTGAACTGGTCAGAGAGCAGAACTGATTAACTCCAAATTTATGACTGGCAAAAGGCCACTGGGGTTGTCAGTCCACAATCTGTTCAAATTGATGGCATGCTACATTCTGTTAATTGGCATGGGACTAATGCTCTATGGCAAATAATTACTCATCCACAAGTGGTGGAGAGTTGCTAATAGATTTGAGGATGTTCAATAAGCCTCTTGCAGTGGCAAAGATAGGTAATGACCATGAGGATGATGTACTTCCTCTAAAAAGGAGCACCAGATGGAAACGCCCACCCCCCTGCCTATTGGTGCCATGATCAGGAGATCAGAAGATCAGAAGTTAGTGTAGTAGAAAAACAGATCGACATGAAAAGAGGCCCTGATTTGTATGCATTTGGTGCAGCATACATACTCAAAATTAATACCATTTTTAGCAAGAGTTATGTCCATCAATCAAATGTTTTTAGAGGAGATTCTGCCACCATTGGTGAAGCTAACAAAATCTGCATAACAGTCATTGTACTAATTTGCATACAAGTGGTACTGGTCGAATATTAGCCAATAGTCGGTGTAGATTTGAGGCAAGACAGCAATAAAACACTGAGTACTGACATCTTTTGTTATCATTACCTCCTTTTTGCTCATTGAGATTGTTTATTTTCTACAAAATTTCTGATTTTATTGATTTAACCATTGATGATGATGATGATGATGAGAATACCAAAACTTTTTGACTTTCATACAATAACTTTATGTCTATTGTCTTCTATCATCATTGGTGACTCTGAGCCATTATTTGATCTTTTCCATGAGCTTCACTTTTATTGTGGCATTCATAATGAAGTTTGATTCTTCTTCTTGTATCTTATAGTCTGGTTGACTAAGAGGTGCCACAGATGACTTGGCAACCAAATTTTTCCATCTTTCTCTGTTCTGAGACTTTAATTTTCAAATTTTTTAACATTTGCAAGAATGAATTCCAAGACAACTAGAAATCTCATCAATAGTTTAACAAAAAAAAATCACCATTAATTATCTGGTGAACATTTTCAGGATTTTTATCATTTTGACCCATTGAAAGTCAACTGTATCAAGGTTGACTTTCAATATTTCTCCAGATTTGAAATGTGCATACAACTCATACACATGTGTTTATCTAAAGTTTCTTGCTTAGAATTTCTCAAAGAATTACAACACTTTTAGTAGTGATTTTCCTTAAAAGAAAACAAAACTGTATTCATAAAAACATGAAAATCACCAAATCCTGCTTGCAGACCCATAATAAAAAAGTCATACGAAAGAAATCCGTCAATTCAGAACGACACTACATGGCTCAGAATAATGTTGACTCTTGACATCTCGGCTGAAATGTAGTGTGCACAAATATTTGCTTTATTTGCAATATTCAAATTCTAGTTTTTATATATAGTTTACTGCAAACTGAAAACAACAATAATTCAAATACTTTTTAAATTTTAAATTAAACTTTTGAACCTTTGGATACAGGTTCAAAGGGTTAAATTTATTTTATTTTGCATAGACCACACTTGATACTGTATTAGATGGATTTCAGGAACACTAAGGATTTATTTTCATAGCATGACCTGGTGGCCAAGGGTTAAGGATTAAAAAAGATTAAGGAAAGGCCAATTTGTAGTAATTCAGATTTTGTTGGATTATTTTATAACATATAGTTGATGAAAGTATTTTAGTTGAGCCAGTGTGAAAGATAATTTGGCTTAAGAATATTATATAGTATGATAGAGAAAGAATTAAAGTTCTAATTTTAAAATTTTATATTTTATTAGTAGATATAATATTTAATTATCTGAACATCCAAAATATATAGTTAAATGATTATAATTTTTAGACAATACAACCAAATTATCTAGTATAAACATTTATTTAATTTTTTTTTTAGCAACACAACATTGAGCTGTCTTTTTTCTTTTCTTAAGAATTTTAAGTGATCTGATATTACTTGAATTAAAATGAAGATGACGCTGTTACATGATCATAGTTTAAATGAAACAACCTGATGTAATTGGTATAGCATTTCTTAACTAATTCCGGTTTTAATTTTTTTCTGGAATTTTTTTTTCTTCGTAGTAGCAATAGATAATTCTAAACAAACATAACTGTTACATTACAATTTAAAAAAGAAATGTTACAACCATGTAATTATTTATAGATTACAAGCAGGAAAAAAAAGGAGGGGGTATTTTAAAAAATTTAAATTCAAATCAAATAAGATAAAATATATAAGATGAAATAAAAATAAAATGAAATAAAACATTAAAATTAGTGAGAAAAATAGGCCTCTTTGTAATAATGTAGGGTTATCTTACATTTTCTCCCCTTAATTCATTTTGATGACAAAAAAAGGGTCAATGTCCCATAGACCACTTCAATAGTGGTTGCATTGGCAACAGCCAATCAGATGCTCGGTAGAGAGTTTTACACTCGTCCAAAATCAATAAAAGCATCTCAAAGGTGGTCAGTGGATCAGAGTTTAATCATCTCTGATAGAGTCAGCCTGGTGAGGGGAGTATGATGTTGAAAGATCCAAAACTTCCCAGTAACCCAGGAAAATCACATCACTGACGACACCTACCAGTACCCCAAATGTAGTAAGCAGCATATATTTAAAGCATTGGAATATCAAAAATCCAGTTTTGGCTTGTATTTTATCATGATGTAATTTTGTTGAGAAATGTCTATTATAATTTCTTTAAAAAAAATTATTTCAAAGGTGAAGCTTAGCTGTGTAAAAAAATATGATTAAATATTGATTCATTCTTTTAATTTGTCTATTCTGTGGTTTTGGGTATGGAACATAATCTTTAAAGGGAGTTTTATTCCATTTATTTTTAAAAAAAGTTAGCTGAGGCATTTTTCTTTCTGTGGAACTGAGTGTTCTTGAATGAGATTGAACTGAAAAGTATTCAGCTCAACTAAGAAAATTACCCTTTTTTTTAAGGGTAAAGAACTTGTATCAAGTTTATTGAATCACTGGATGAATATGTGGAATAGTATATCTGCTTCTCTAGATGATTTCCTTCTATGTTTCTTAAATGCATAGACACTTTTACCTCTATAATAGTATTAAGTATAGTGAAAAGAAAATTGAATTATTTACCATAGCAGAAACATTTTTTAGTAATTGTAGTTTTAATATCTTTATAGTATCTTTGATAAATTGTCAGAAGCTAAAAAGAATCAGATTTTCATTTTCAATTGTTGATTTATATATTTATTATTGAGGATAGCAAAAAAAGTCCATCAAAACTGCACACATCCAAGGAATAAACTTGTAATAAGAACTGTATAGGTTTATACTGGATAACCAAACAATTCCCTACTCTACGATCTGAAACCTGAAGAAGTGTTTGTGGGGATTAAAATAAAATTAAAAAATATAAAAAATAAAAAACTCGCATGTGCTTTCACACTGGAAGCCATTCTGACTTAGGCCTTAACTGGAACCAGACACTAATTCTGGACGGGTAGAAATTTCCCCTCCATGTGGTGGCTATGACCCATGAATAAAGCTTAAATCCTAAAATTACCATTTGTCTTTGTCTCTTCCTTTTCTTTCCTTGAATTCCTTTTCAGCATGACTACCAAATAAGATGGGGTTAAAAGCAAACCCTAGGAATACACACCAAGAATAACCAGCTACCTTTTAAACCTAAAACATTAAACTGCTTACCACTTCACATGTTTCATGTAGTTAATTCTCTGTGAGGTTATTCTAATATGAGAAAATGAGATTCTCACACTGAAGCCAGAATGAAACAATATGTTGATAACACGTTTTAGGTAAGACTCAGTAACCTCCATCTTAGGGATACAGTGCTTGTCAAAGATATCTACCAACCAGTGTTCATGATAAGCAAATAGTGTATGAGATCCATATTTACCAAGGAAACTAGGTCCCTAAAAGTTACCTAAAGATACCAGGTCCCTAAAAGATACCTAAAAGATACCTAAGCTAGTCTTTTCCAATTCAAAGATGGAGAAGAATGTAGGAGAAGAAAATGGATGGAACTACTACATGATTTATAATCTTCCAGAAGAAGAGTTATTTGATTGAACATTTGCTACAAGAATTGAATAAACAGTAATGATCCCTGCTTTAATCCCTTGTAACATGGCCTAGATGCAGAACATCAACAAATACACTCATGTATAACTAAATGAACATTATAATTAATATTGAAAATATCCATTACTTTGCAAAGTAAAATCTTCAACTGGAAATTTTAACAAGAATAAATCAGCTTCTCATCTTTTCAGGGGAATAAGAATAATTTACTTGGCCTCTTATCATTTTATTCAAAACTAAAGAATATGAACATATATCTGAATATTATCAATCATTATGTTTTAAAGCCTGAAAAAAGAATATATCTGCATTTATCCACATATCATTGCCTCTAGGAAAGCATTCATATATATATATATATATATATATATATATATATATATATATATACCAGAAGTATTTATTCATTAATAAAAGCTATGATAATAGGATAACTTACCAATATCTTTATATGTCTTCAAAAGGTAAATTATAAATGCTCAAATAATTGAACATTTTATTTGCATGAGTTGTATTGTCTTTTTTTTTCTTTTTCTTCTTGTGAATAAACCAAGTTAACCGAGCTTATTTCAAAAGCAGCCTAAAATGTCACAAATCAGAATATCTTGGTAGCACCTGTCTTTCAAAAATAACCAAATTTGCTAATTGGAGCTCAATCTGGCTACTCTGTATCTTTCAATACACAGGTTATATAAAGATATGATATGATTTATGTATATATCTGTACCTATGCACTGTTAATGTCAGGTTATTCAGCATCTTCAACCAGCCCTAATATAAGAGGTGTAATATGCGACGTGCCTGGTCTAGAATGCAAATGGTGGCTTCCACTCGTCTATAAGTAGCCCCTATCGTCTGTTACTACACGTCTCCATGACCCTTCCCGTTTTTGTCCATCGACATGGGTAGTAACCATCCTGGTTCTGGATGTGCATGAAATCACCAACTTGTAGTTCCCGAAGTGGACGGCTGTGTTTATTGTAAAACTGTTCGTTCTGCATGTGCCTTTTGGCCATTGCAACTTCCCTTAGTGCACTTATCTCCTTCCACTGCTTCCGTATTTGATATTTTTCCCGTAGGGTTGGAAGGTGGTCTTTAATCGTCCAGCCATACAACATTACAGATGGAGACATGCCGAGGTCCTGAACGGGGGTGTTGCGATGAGTCAGCAGTGCTCGAGCAGCGCGATCATGACATAGACGACCACAGTTGTCCGTGTTGCCGGTGAGTATACGCTTAGCAGTCTTTACTGCTAACTCTGTCCGACCGTTGCTTTGAGGGTAATAGGCTGACGATGTGCGTTTTCATACACCCTAATTCTTCAGAAATGAGCCATATTCCTGGGACTCAAATGGTGGCCCTCCGTTTGCAGAGAGTTCTTCAGGTGCACCATAGGTGCAGAACCAGGTTCTTAAGGTGTCACATACCGTTTTGGCCTTTCCTGACGACATTAGGGCCACCTCAACCCATCCAGTGTATTGATTGGCGTACACGAGGTAACTTTTGCCATTTATATCGACAAAGTCCACTACAGTTTATTGGAATGGGAATTCCAGGTCTGCTGGTGACATCAAGGGCTCCCTGGGTTGAGATGGTGCAATCGTGTTGCACGTGCAACATTGGGCTCTGGTCAGTCTGACGCTAGCGCTCAACCTGGGCCAGAACAATTGTTGTCTTGCATTTGCCAGCATGCCGTTTACGCCTTGATGTGCGGAATGGAGTGACTCGAGTAACTCCGCACGGAGCTGTCAGGGTATGAGGATTTTGTTGTCTTTGATTATCACCGCTTCAAGGCAGTATATTTCTTTGTGCATGGGCCAGAAAACACAAGCTATGGGTGGGAGGTCGTTGAGTTACCTAGGGAAGCCATTTCGCACTAGGTCCGCTAAGGCCAGATATTCTTTGTTTGTGGCCGCCGTGGCGACGATTCTCTCCCATGTTATAGCCTTCAGCTTGGGGTTGCTTTCGTACATCGACGTAAAGGCTGCTTTGACCCCGCTGTCAATCATTTTGGCAGGGTAAACCATGCCTGTCTCCAGGGTCATTTGCATCCCTTCTTGTTGCGCCTGTGCTAATGGCGTCTGGACGTGTTCCCTTGAATCCTCTGAAGGGGTACCTGCTGGGTATCGGGAAGTGCAATCTGGTGCTGCATTGAGTCTTCCGGGGCGATGTTTAATTCAAAATTTATACATTAGTGCCTGTTCCTTGAAGTTGAACAGACGGGTTTTTTTATGTTTTCCAGGGCCTGATCAGAGAATATTCTCGATAATGGTTGGTGGTCGACTGTCACTAGCAAATCAGGGCACCCCAGTACAAACATTCGGCAGGAATCCAGTCCGTTGACGAGGGCCAAGGCTTCTCCCTCAACTGGTGCGTAGCGCGATTCCGCATCATTCGTGAATTGGGATCCGGCCAGAATGAGCTTCCAGTGATCCTCACTGCAACTCATGTCTACTTCGCCAGGGCAGGTACAATGCTTCTGAAACAAAAAGTAGCTGATCCCGGTCGTGCTGTAGTCCGTTGTCAATTCCGTCGTTCTGTTTATTTCGAATGTCTTGACACCCTTCTCAATTTTGTCCACGATCACACACTTTGACTCCTTAAACAGGCGTTCAAATGTCTCATCCCAATAAAACTTACGGTTCTTTGTCTGCACTAGTTCCCGGAAAGGGGCCATAACTTCCGCTTGTGAAAAAGCATATGACACCTGATTTACAAGTCCAAACCAGGACCTAACACCCGTGATGCTTGTGGATGTGGGAAAGTGAAGGATGGCTTCAGTCATCCTCTTTCTGGGTTTAACACCATTGGCGGTGATAAGGAACCCAGCAAATTCCACTTGCATTTCAGCAAAATGGAACTTGTTGGGGTTAAACACAATCCCATTATCTGCACAGTGGCTGATGTAGTCAACTGTGTGCCAGAATGCGGACTCCATAGAACCGTCCCATAAGAAGCTGTCGTCTATGCATCGGGTTTTGCGAACCATATCCACAGTAATGTCGGGTGTACCCGTCTCCAAACCCGTGGAATCCTTGAGGGGCTCGACAATATCTATACCGGCCCCACTCGGTAATGAATGTTGTGGCGTCCCGTGCAGCTGGGGAAAGCGGTAGGCTGTGATACCCATTCCATGCATCCAGAACTGTTTTCCTGGTGTTGGCCGGTATAACAGAGGCTTGATTAAATAGTTGGTGCGGGCATGTGTTGAATGCACTTGACTCAAAATGTTCTTTTATCCACTGTTCTAGTTGGTGCCTGTTGGTTTCCGTTGGTGGGAATGGGATAGTATCCTGTCTCGGCGGAACGGTTGTTCTAACTGGACATCTGCATGGTGCCCTTCTAATTGCATTCATCGACGAGTTAATCTGTGATACCGACGATGGGAAATCGAGGGGTAACAAGCCCAGATCCTTCAATGCGGCTTGAGATAGGTAAAAGCCGGACGTGTTGTCCGCCACATATACAGCCTGTCAGGTTTCCCTTGAACCAACTCTTATGTGTAGAAATAAGATGCCCTTGATATGTAGCTGGTTGTCAGTTATGCCACGTATTTGGTGGGTAGTCGGCACGAGATACTCATCTGAGTAGCCAAGTAGTTTTTGAATCTCCGGTCCACTCAAGCATGTTTGAGCTCCTGTATCCGCAAAAGCAATTATCTTGTGACTAGACCCGTCGGTACACAACCAAACTTAGCGTGGGTTCTCGAACATCATGGCTACTTCCAATGGGGGTGGATCCAGAGGGCTTCTCTCAAATTGTTCCCTGTTCAATGTGAGGTGGGGCATAGCCCTCAACTGCGTTCTGTTGTGCTTATGGACTGTATAATTCTTGTTGGCAAACATGAATGACTCCTCACTTCTCGATGCTTTGCTTGTGGTGTCCAGTCTGCACGTCATGCGCTTCCGGCATACCTTTTTTATGTGTCCCTTCACCCCACAATAATGGCATATCAGCCCGACCACCGGACAGCTTTTGCAGTCCATTGACCCACCGGGATGTGAAATCTTTCCACATCCACTGCAATGCTTGGCATATCATGGGGTCGAAGTGGTCTTAGTTTCCGGAGACCATTGTTCATGGTCTGACCATTGCTCATTGGATAGTGCAAGCGGGTGCATCGTTTTGTGGAGGTAAGGAGTCGACATGTCTGTCGTCTCCAGGCTAACCAATCTGTGGAACTTCTGCTCTCAGTTCATTCCTAATTACTGCCGAATCCTTCAGTCCGCACATATCTTTACACCGGGTCCACTCGTCGATAAACAATGCCCAGTCGCTGTCTGTTGCATCCAGTGCTATCGAGGGACGGTCTGGTTTTTTTAACACGGGACATGTTTGATTGCCCACTAAGCATTTGTTTTCTGAGTGATATATTTTCTTGCTGCAACTCAATCATTTGCTTCATCAGCTCCAAATGTTGTTGGTTCATTGTAACTGGAGTAGTCATGTTTGGTTTATGAATCCTTAGAAAGTGCTCGACGTGAAGTTGATAATTCCTTGTTATTCAAAAAATCCTGCGTTCGCAGCGCCATATAAGAGGTGTAATATGCGACATGCCTTGTCTAGAATGCAAATGGCGGCTTCCACTGTCTATAAGTAGCCCCTATTGACGGCCTGCCATCAAAATCTGCATAATACTAAGAACGATCACTCAAAGCTACTTTTAATCAAGGGAGGTCACTTTAACCTACCCACACACCTACAATGTCCCTAAACAATAAATTTTGACAAGGTAAATTATGCAAAATTAGATAGATTATTCAGATATCTGCAATATACAATGGCACACATTATAAAGCTTCTCTTATAAGAATTTAAGTACTTTAAACAATTGCCTAGTTAACCTAGTGTATAGCAATGTACATATGCATAAGTAGGAATGTGTAAAATAATTTATTTCGACAAAGAAATAGTTATAATTATCTATTATTTACTTTGTTTTATTCCATGGTATACTATATTTATATAGATAGAGATTTTTAGATGGAAGAGCCAAGAAGAGACAAATCAAATAAAGTTTTGTAATGAATGAACCAAGAAAATACTAGATTTTATCAAATGAAATAGAAGAATTTCTAAATCAAAAGGGTAAACAAAGTATTTCAATAGGAATAAAGTTTTCATTACCTAAATTTTAAGCGTATTTGCTGATTACAGAAGTTTTTTTTTTTATCATATAAATTTAGAAACAGAAAGAACACATTTCAAAATGATTAATCATCCATTTACTTATTTTTTTCTTTTCTTTCTTAAATTTCATTAAAATTGATTTGGTCCTGGGCCTGTAATACATAAAAGTAGGTTTGTTATGCAAATAGCTATTTGATGTCGGTGAATTTATTGTCTTAATTTCCTGTTGCCAGGTACAATCACAAATTGACAAAAATGGACATACCATCTTTCTAGGGTCATAATCCAAGTTTGAAATGTTATTTTATCTTTTATAAAATTCAAAAATCAGTGAATGATACTCAATTGAAAATTATAATTATTGTTTACCGACTTATCTATTTCCTTTTCCGTAAAATCATATCATGATTCCAATAATCAACAGAGTTTGTTTGCATAACTGCTTTTTGAAATAAACATAATTACATAATCATGAAAAACAAAGAAAAAGAAAACTAAACTGCAGTTTTCTCATGATTAATTTATCCTCTGATGTTAATGTGTATATTTAGATTATGTTAATTAAATACAACAATCAAAGGTAACAATTGTAATTGACTAGAAGCTACTACCTGGAGAAGAAAAGAAAAGAAGAGAAAAAAAAGCAGAAGAAAAATGTGGTGTAATGGTTCACAAGATAGGCTTTCAGATTCATTACTACTGAATAGTGAGTTCAATCCTCGCTGAATGCCCCATAAAAATCTCCACATAAAAAAAGATCTTATGTTAATGGTGGGAGTTCAGGATTTTTTTTTTCACAAGGAAATGACATCACATTTAATGATATTGTAAGAAATTTTAATTCGGCAATTAACAATATTTTTTAGAAATAAGATATAAATGAGACCATTTGTTAAATTGAAATTTCAAAGCAAATATATATATATATATATACAAAAAAAAAGATTAAATAAATAAATAAAGTAATTGAATTAAAGTAAAACAACCATATTCAGATTAAAAATAATCCTAATCAAATTATTATATATTATCTTTTAAATCAAATGGTGTACTAACATGAAACCACTCTGAAAAGAAAAATTAATGTCTCTTATTTGAAATATTGAATGCAAAAAAAAAAAAAAAAAAAAAGAATTACACATACTTTAAAAAAAAAAAAATATTTGTTTAAAAGTTAAATATCAACTTACAGTACTTATTTCATAAAACAGATGTTCAAAAGTGAAACTAAAGGATTAATTTTTAAAGTAGAAGGGGGAAAATATATGGGGCGAAATAGACCTTTGAATCAACAAGCTCCCACCGAGGGGGAACCAAAAACAAGCAAGTTCTCCATCTTCTCACTCTGTTGGTCAACACATTCTTCGTCTTCATCTAGCAGCTGGAAAATCCGTCGTCGTAGTCGAAATAATCTTTAACAGTTCAAAATCACATTTCCTATTTAGCTTTGTTTCTGTTCGACTAAAACCCATTTCTTTATTGAAAAGCGCTTTGTCGTCGACTGCTTCTGCTGCTGCTGACTCCCTTGTTATTTATGGACATATTTACCCAAACATCCGGCCACATCAGTTGAACCTCGCATCCGTCCAGTGCCCAAATCGCATTTGTTTTTTGCATGTGGGAGGACGCGAGTTCGATCCGGGCTGGCAAGACAATGTCTTGCTCTTTTTCCTTTCTCATTCTCTGTATGACAACATACAGGGTCGGGTCATTCATTCATCATTGTCACTTAACCATTCTCATCCAAATTGTCTGGGAGAATATCGATTACCACCAATAGCAGTCTCCCAGATCAATACTCTTAATCATTATGTACAGGACGTCCGGAGAGAATATTGATGATCAACAGCAGTCTGTCCGGCTCGAACTCTGTCACTTCTCTGTCACTGGCCGTATTATCGTCTGTTAACCCCAACGCCGTATCTGGAACGCACCCATGTGTCATAAGGAAAAAAAACAACAAAGAGAGACGAAAGACAAGACAATTTCAGTCAGAAGAACATTAGAATGGTCAGAGATGAGGTATATAGTTCGCATTCATCCATATCAGTCACTCCCATCAGCTTCTAATTTTTTGCTTGTTGAGATGGGGGACACTCCCCTTTCCTTTGCTGTCCAAAGACTAACTGACTAACTCCTTTCAAATTTCCCAGAATCCCCAAATCTCCTATCAATTCTCATTCCCCGGGATTCTTCTCGAGATTTCCAAAATCCTTTGTTCTAACATTGAACTCTATGCTGGTGGTCATATATTTTTATGACTGATCCTATCTTATCCTTCTTTTGCCTAAATCCAGACATTTGTCTCCTACTGGCCTTTATCACTTTTCATATCTATTCTAAACCCTAATCTTACTTTTTATGGTTTCTTTGACTGACCATTCACATACCTTACGCCTACTTATGCATACACACACATGTGTGTATACATGCGCACATATGTATCTATCTATCTATACATACATATAGGTATGCACCCACATTATCCACCCGAATACACACATATATACTTATCTTAGATATGGGTTTTACTATTACTTATTCGGTCTCCCACATACACACACATATATGTGGTTTGACTTACTATTTATTAATTCAATTTAACTAACTATTACATATCTATATAACTAACTGTGCAGCCACATATGCATGCATAATGCATAGTATTATATCCATCACACTCCCCCCTGATGTCTTCATCACAAAACGTGCAGGGTGGAGGTGGCCTTTTTGTTCTCCCACTCCCTTGAAGTAGGAGAACTGTTGCTTCTTTGTCACATCGCAAAATTGCCCTCCGACCAAACACACAATTGCCCTCCGGTCTCTGGCCCAATCGCATAAATGCACTCCGGTCTCCGGCCCAATTGCTTAAATGCACTCTGGTCTCCGGAGGTCTCATTTTAATATTTGCTGCTACCACCTCCACCATCACAATCTTCTTTGTGTACATTGGTCTCTTGATTCAGCTCTGACATTCTCTGAAAAGTCTCCGGGTCCACCTCCGAAATAAATGGCCAACCTTCCATGTACGACAGCATGCCGATCCAGTTTCGACTTTTAAATTACCTGGGGGGGTGGAGATTGGTGACGATATCTCACCCATTTCTGTTTACAAACGTCTGACAGGACGTACCTTAGACTTGTTTGCCATTATCCAAAGCGAATATCTCTTGAAGACTCAAGTCGAGACTCTCCTGGTTTATTATGGATATCTCTAGGTTCTCGGATATCCCGAGATTCAATACGAAAGTCTCTAGACTCTCTACGAGTGTCACGAGATTCCAAATGAATGTTTCTAGATTCACCGCCTATATCACAAGGTTCACGAGATTCACGTATATCTTTTGATTCATTACGCAGATCCCGAGATTCAAGACGAATATCTCTTGCAGGTTCAAGGCGGATATCCCTGGAAGATTCAAGCATAGGTTCTCTTGGCTCGTGACGGATATCTCTGGAGGACCCAAGCCTATTATCTCTCTGTTCAAGTGAATATTATCCAAGGCTGAAATAGCTTATAGAAGGGGGGAAAATATATGGGGTGAAATAGACCTTCGAATCAACAAGCTCCCACCGTGGGGGAACCAAAAACAAGCAAGTTCACAGTCTTCTCACAAGCCAGACCCTCTGTTGGTCAACACATTCTTTGTCTTTGTCTAGCAGCTGGAAAATCCGTCGTCGTAGTCGAAATAATCTTTAACAGTTCAAAATCACATTTCCTATTTAGTTTTGTTTCTGTTGGACAAAAATCTATTTCTTTACTGGGTCGTTTACAAAGCGCTTCGTCGTTGACTGCTTCTGCTGACTCCCTTGTTATTTATGGACATATTTACCCAAACATCTGGGCACATCAGTCAAACCTCGCATCCGTCCATTGCCCAAATCGCATTTGTTTTTTACATGCAGGAGGACGTGAGTTCGATCCCAGCAGGCAAGACAATGTCTTGCTCTTTTTCCTTTCTCGTTCTCCATCACAGTGTCCATGAAAAGTGTATATTAAAAAATAGATTAAATAAACAATTGTTTATCCCATATCATGAAATATTTACTACAATTTTGAATCAATAAAAATGTAGATTTAATCAAAATTTAATTATTGAGTTTTTATCTTTTAATTTCTTACTAATTTCTTCAGTTATTTTTCAAATACAAAAATTTAACAAACCCATATAATTTTTTAAAGGTTTAATAATAGTATATTTAATATTTGAATATTAAAAAAGAAATGCAATAATTAAAAAACTAAATTAATATGGTCATTTTTAGATGTTAGTTACCATGAAAAAAAAATAGATAAAAAGAAAAAATTAATTGCTTTGCACCCCCATATTGATTTATTTACCTATGAGATTCACAAACACAAAGTAGAATATCAATGCTATTTCTATGAATATTTTAATTTTTGATATCTTCACAAATATAAATCAGATCTTTATAATTTTGCTCAAAAATCAAGATCTGGAAATACTGAATGTGTATATATATTTACTTTGTCTTTAATTGTTTTATTTTCATAATTTCCTCCATACATACATACATACATTTTGATCATAATGTCTTGTCAGATGAATGCCACTCCTTCATTCATTGTCCATTCATGAGCTTGTTGATGACTCTTCAGCCCAATCAGCGACTTGCATATCTTAAAACGAATTTTGCACTCATGATGATCGGTGTTGACTGAGACGACAGGCACAGTATACACATTACTGTAAACTCTCATGTGCCTCCTTAGGTGCAGCAGGAGTATGAAAAGTTTTTATGTTGGGAATCAGTGTGGCATGAGAGAGACAACAATTGCAGTCGGATTGCTCTCATGTGATTTCATATGATTAACCATACATACAACTGCCCTTTGTATATGTATAGATTTATGATCAATTGTCAGCAGCAGAAAATATTTAAGTATAGCTACTATATAGATGATGTAATATGATACTCTTGTAAAGGAAAATATCAAATGCAAAATAGATATTTATTATATGTAGCAAAGTAGTTTTAGCAATGTTTACTTTATGATAAAAAAAAGTATCAAGGGTCATTTGAATAGGTTTATGCCCATATCCATGAATTATTTAATTAATATAGATTGATAGCTCACATACATGCATAATACACTTGGGAAAGGTATACATCCAGCTACTCTCTCTCCAGCTATGGCTAAATAGTAGGGCAAACTGGGCTCTTTAACCCTGGCTAGGTAACCCGTCTAAGAGAAAGAAAACTCTGAATTCAAATCTGTTAAAGTCTGCATAAGGAATTGACTTTGTGTCACATCCTACTCATGTGGAGGGTTTGGTAACTATATATATATATATGTAAGAACAATAGTGATGTATGAAAGTAAAAGTAGGACAAGACTAATTATCTTAAGTCAATAAAGATTGACTTTAAAACGTAAATAACTGATTTTATTTAATAAAGAAAAGAAAATGCCAGAAGCTTATCTTTATTTTTAGCAGTTATTGAATTTGTTAAAATATTCTTGGTATTATTTAAATAATGAGACAGTACTGAATGCTTTAAGATAAAAACATTTTTGTTTTGTCTTGAGAAAGCAAATCTCTTTGGGTTCTTGCTGAAAAAGTTGTCAATGATAATATTAATGCTTCTATTAGGAATACTTGTCACTATGTGAGAAAAATGGAATTGTCCTTAACAAAGATAAATTCCAATTTTGCCAGGATACAGTTCAGTTTGGGGGCCTTCAAATAACACCATCTGGAGTGACCCCTTCTGAAACTTTGCTGAATGCAATTTCCAGCTTCCTGATTCCAAAGAATATCACAGATGCAAGGTTTTGGTTCGGGCTAGTGAACCAAGTAGCTTGGGCATATTCTTTAAGCCCAATAATGCTGCCATTCCAAGACCTTGTAAAAAAAAATACACACTTTGCTTGGAATGAAAATCTCGAGAAAGCATTTCACCAATCCAAGCAAATTATTGTGGATTTAGTGAAAAAGGGTGTTACCACTTTTGACACCAACAGAGTGACCTGCCTGGCTCCTGACTGGAGCAAAGAAGGTATGGGCTTCTTGCTATTACAGAAGCACTGCGCATGCCCCACGGAGAAGGCCCCGGTGTGTTGCCCTGATGGATGGTACATTGTATTTGCAGGCAGCAGATTTTGCACTGATGCAGAGTGCCAATATGCCCCCATTGAGGGCGAAGCAGTTGCAATTGCATGGGCACTAGAAAAATGCTGTAACAGTAGTGACAGATCATCAGCCACTAACAGGAATATTTAGGGACAGAGATCTTAGCAATATACACAACCCACGCCTCTTTAAACTTAAAGACTAGGTACTGGCAAAATAAGCCTAAAATGCGTTTTTGACAAAATACAGAAAATAATTTACCAAAAATCAGGGAATTATCGGATTTTAATGAAATTTTCAGTGTTTATTTATCAATGAAGGATCTTTATAATGCATTATTTATTTTATTTCAAAACTTTCTAATTTTTTTAAGGTCACTTAATTTTGATCCCCCCTTATGTTGGGGGCATAACATTTTTTCGAGTTGGTCTTATACTGTACTAATTATAAATAATGTACTCAGTATAAATAATGAGATAAAAGACCAAAGTTATGAATAGAAACAAAAAAAAAATTTTTACGGTGGCTTTTCTATGAGAAAATAAGTACTGAAAATTAAAATGTAAAAAAATAATAAATAATTAATTTTTTTGCAGTCGCGAATGTTATATTAAAATTGTAAACAAGCACATAAAACCATAAACAGAATCGCAGATCGCATCAAAATTGACCAAAACAAATCACTTTAAATCTATTAAAAATAAACTGCATATGTAATGATATTTTTCTTTTTTAAAAGATGGTCATTATGTTACTACTTATCGATTTAGACAAAGTTTGACCTTAAATAATAGTTTTAATTATTTTTAATTCGCTTTTAAAACTCGTAGATGACGATTTTAATGCCAGTACCTATTAAAGAGAAATCACTCAGGTATTTTTTTACCATCCAACATTGCCCAGGCAAGTGGCATAAAGGTGCTGATGCCGTCTCTCGCAACCCAGTGACCACAGTAGAAGCTCTTCTGAGCCTATGCCCAACACAACCCTCTTCCAAAGACGTCCACCTCTCGGACAATATAGATGCTGCAATGGAATTGGCAACCATTCAAGCAATAACAAATTCCAATGATGAGAAAATTGCCATGTCACCTGATAACATCCACACATTGGGCTGAAATGACCAGAGTTACACGACTCTGATAAACACGATCAACCAGGGATTTCCTTCCAAACGTTCTCTTACTGAACCTGACATCCACGACTTCTGGGAGGTATGGCACTGACTCAGCACAGAGAGAGACCTAGTATTAATGGATTGAAGGATTGTAGTACCAAAATATCTCAGGGGAAAAGTGCTACGCTGTTTGCACTCAGCCCACCAAGGTGTGGACGGCATGAGGGCTCGTGCTAATGATTCTGTATATTGGCCTGGCATGAATGCATCTATATGGAACTTCAGAGCAAATTGCTCAGTCTGCCCCAAGTTAGCCACGGGAACCAATCATCATAACCCCATCCCCGGAATGGCTTTTCCAACAAATAGTGATGGACCTATTCCATATTGGACACGTTGCATACCTTGCCTGTGCTGATAGACTCACAGGCTGGCTTATTTCGTACCATTTAAAACCAGGTCATGCCACCACTCCTAAGTTAATGTCCATTTGTTGGAAACTATTCCATACATATGGCACCCCAGATGAACTCAGTAGCGATGGTGGCCCGCCATTTACCGCTAACACATTCCAGCAGTTCCTTGAGACATGGGGTGTGAAGCACAGACTGTCCTTAGTTGGATATCCTCAATCTAATGGCCGGGCAGAACTCGCAGTAAAAACTGCAAAGAGAATAATATATGGTAACACAGGCCCCCAGTGTTCATTGGATAACGACAACGTGGCACGGGCCATCCTGCAATACCGAAACACCCCCATCCAAGGTATTGGTCTATCCCCAGCACAACTCCTACTCCACCGCTGACTTCATGATTCCATTCCTTCACAAACTATCCTCTACAAGCCACATCCTGAATGGATAGCAGCAGCACAACGCCGCGAGGAAATCCTTCACCACCGCAATGCTAAGATGATAAAAAGGTATAATAGACATACCCATCCTGTTTGCCCACTACAAACTGGTGATATAGTAGCCATCCAAAATCCACTTAATCGCCGGTGGAACACTACTGGCAAGATCATTACTGTCCTTCCAGATCGTCAATACCAAATCAGGGTCGATGGATCAGGAAGAGTCACTCTCAGGAATCGCTGTTTCTTGAGGAAGTGGGAAGTCAAAGCAATACCCCCACCCCAATGCCAAGTGCACTGGCTGAACTAACAAGTCCTGCAAGCAATACTTCATCCATGCATGCCAATCTCCCAACATCTCCCAGAAATGATGCACATGCAGCAATTAGACAGAGATCACTGATATATCAATGTGCCTTCGTCCATCGAAAATCCCTCGAGCCATGTCCAGGTTATTCCCGCAAAACAGGGCAGGCCTTAAAGAACAGCTCACTCCTCGTAGAGCCCTGCCTGCATGCGGGGGAGGGAGAGGGGAGATATAGAAGTTATCCCCCAGATATCATAGAAACAATACAATACCCACCGTTGCAGTGGGATTCTAACTACCATCGAGTTAGCAGACAAGAACAACATGCAAGCTGTAACTTAAATACAGTCCTTGCATGCTGCTGGCATAGTGCAGAGTGATGGCTGAAGTGTGGGTACTTATCCATATCTTTACTCACCCTGAAAACGATCAGCCAATCAAAACCCAGGAAGTGAACTTGCCAGAGTTCATAATGGAATAACCCAAAGCTGTATATAAACCACATACTCTAGAGATAGTTTTGCATTCAACTTGTAACAGAGCTGAATACTTGACACAAAATCCAACAGAGGGTGTTGGGTGAGTATGGGTAGAGTTGTGTTGCGCTGTTGTGGTTTGTATTTTGCCTGTGTGATATTCTTTTATTTTTATTTTTTTTTGGGTATGTTTCCACATCATAGCAGAGATCAATGGGATTAAGTTGTTGTGAATGATAACCCTTTATTAAGAAAGGATGCTTCTTGTTTTGTGAGGGTGTAGCTTGATAGGTTGACAATAGAACTGGTGGTGCATAATTGTATGGTGTCATGGGTTTTTTGACAATACCCTGTAGCGAGAATGCAATGGGCCCAAGTGGAAAAATACCAGACCGTTTGAGAAGTTTGACCCCAAAGGCGGGAATCTCACATGTCACGTGTTTTAGTTAGTTAGGTAATCAGTTTTCAACCAGATGGCAGGCAGCGAGGATCTCTCTGATGAGGTTGTAACTCCCGCGTGGTGAAAATGGGCCATGCAGAAATAAATCTTTGATCAAAGAAAAAAAAAGTCTTGTAATTGATTAATGCATGACTTAAAAAAAGAAGCCCTTAGTAAAGGAAACAGCACTAGACTTCTTTTGAAGTTTTGGTATTTAAATTCTGTGCAATTATTTACATCATACAAAAAATGGCTTCCAGATAAATTTTTTGTTGTTTATTGTTAAAGACATTCCTCTCAATTCCCTTTTTTCCCCATGAGGAACAAAAATGTTTTTAATTTAAAACTTTCCCTTGAGTCCAGTAAGTATGCCAACTGAATTTGATAGCTTTATATCAAACTGTTTAGCTGTCTTTACTATAGATAATGAATAAACTCTTTTCAGTTATTAATATACAGTGGGGAAAATAAGTATTTCATCCCTTGCTTTTTTTCTGAGTTTGCCACGAAAATAAGAATGGTCTATAATTTTCAGGGTAGGTCTGTCTTAAAAGTGAGAGATAGAATATAAAAAAAATTCTAGAAGATGATATTTTATTAATTTTTGAACATTTATTTGTATTTTATTGATAAAATAATTATTTCCCCCCATAGCAAAACATAACTCAGTACTTGGTGGAGAAACTCTTGTTGGCAAGCACTGCAGCCAAACTTTTACTAGAGCTGGTTACCAAGTTTTTACAGATCCCAGGGGAATTTTGGCCCACTACTCTTTACAGATCCTCTCCAAATCCTTAAGGTTTGTAGGTTGTCATTCGGCAACCCGAAGCTTCAGCATCCTCCACAGATTCTCTAAAAGATTGAGGGTCCAGAGACTGACTAGGCCACCTCATTACCTTAATGTGCTTCTTTTTGAGCCACTCCTTTTTTGCCTTGGCGGTATGCTTTATCATGCTGGAACACCCAACCACGATCCTGGCTGAGACAAGGAGGTTTTCACTCAAGATTTCCCCATCCATCTTTCCCTCGAACTGTTGTAGTCATCTTGTCCTCTTATCAGAGAAACAGCCCCAAACCATGTTTCCATCTCTATGCTTAATAGTTGGGGTAGTGTTCTTGGGGTCCAAGTCAGCATTTTTTTTCTCCAAACATGGTGAATTGAGTTAATTGAGAAGAGTTTGTTAATATAACAGTGTCTGTGTCTGAATTGCTTGAACTGATGTTTATTTTTGGCATCAAATTCAGATTTTTACATACAATAAAATATAAATTTTACCTTATCCATACCTGATATTTCAGTTGTGAGAATTCAAGTTAGTTGGTTAAATTTTATGGCTTGTCAACCCATTTGGTCATTTTATGCTGAAGATATTTTGTTTTATTCATTCTAGATGGGTACTCAATATTTTTAAAAAAAATCAATTTTTATCTTTTAACTCATTTTTTAGAACTCATTTTGTTCTATTTTACCCATAGATGGGACCCTAAAAGGTGCTACCACTCTGGGTCAGAGTGGACCTAGGATTAATGGTGATGAAGGGGTACTCCACATTCCCCGAGCTCCAGAACTGGAACTTCACCATCAGATAGAGTTTAATGTCATACCCAGGACATGAAGACCCTCAGCCATCGCCTAGCACATATATGATAAAAAGGGTTGAGGATTGCCATAAGGGCAATAGAGTTGGAACAATCATAAAGGTGCTAGGGCTTGACATGACCAGCTGACTGATTGGAGGGGGTCTCTCCAACCACCCATTTAGCCTAAGTAAGGATCAAAATAGAGTATTGCATGTCATAGTTTGCTTAGCCACCAGGGTTCCATCCTTAAGCCTCATGAGTCACCACCAACAGCCAACTGGTGGTCCAACTGGGGAGGGGGGTCTTACACCTCTGCAGAGGTGCAGTCAGTGTATTCTAAAGCCCCAACCAACAGGGCTAGAGAATTCAAGAAAGAATTACCAATTCTAACATTATTTATTAAGTACTCTAGTATTTCAAATCAGATAAGACCATTTCTTTTCATTCATATTTTATGGTTGATATAAATTTAATTTAAACATACAGTACTATTTAATAATATGCATATATACCTAAATTGTACTGGTTATCATGATATACATATCTAACTAATTAATTAACATGAAAATTTATATAACATTATTAAGATTCAGAGTAGATTTTAATAAGTCCTAAAATGTGCCATCTACAAGAATGAGGAATTTCATCAGGTTGGCTTAGAAAAACAGCTAAAATCAAGTTAATATTATCATTTTGACTTAAAGAAAACCCTATTCCTTTACTGAATGAACCAGTTAATTTCTAAATAAACTGTCTGTATTAGAATGTTAATATTTTACAAATTGCATTCAAAAAGTTTTTATGAAAGAAGAAAAATAAAATACTATTACCATTTATAACTATCTAATATTGTCAATATAATCAACTTTAATCAAAGTCTTAACATAGGTACTTCAGCTAAAATTCAATTCTCTTATTATAATTAAGTAGAGATATGTTTTCATAGTCTACATTAAGAATATTGTTATTATCACATAACTAAATAGATGGCTAGAGCTATGGCAACAAAATTTTATATGGTTACTAATGAAACTCTCACGTATGTTTTTAGCATATTGATTTGAAATAATTCCCGAACTTGATTTTTTTAGCAATGTTTGGTTGTTTGTTTGTTGGTTGTTTTACTGCATATCAACCCTTTTTGATTATGCGAGGTCATCAGCATAGTCTGCATCTGTGACTGTTTGAGCAGGGTATCTCCTGCTTCTTGCCTTTCTTAATGTGAAACCTTTTTCTTTTATGGTATCTAATGATGTTCGGAGTACTAGGCATATTATAAATATATATGGTGCTAATGTATCTCCTTGTAAGACTCCAGCGGCAATGTCAAAGAAATCTGTATCGCCATCAGGTGAGTGTACCATTGCTTTAGTGTCTTTGTAGGGCATCATTATAGCGGCAACCATTTCTTTGGGGAGACCATATGCTAGTAGTATTTGTTCCATTTTCCCTTTGTGTATGGAATCAAATGCCTTGGAAAAATCTACGAATAGTAGCGTTGTCTCCAGATTCTTTGCTCGAACCCCTTCTATGACGTGTCGTACAGTCAGGATCTGAGAGGTTGTGGATCTATTTCTGTGGAATCCATTTTGATTTTTCCTAAGGATTTTCTCTATTTCGGGTCAGATTCGATTAAGAAGAAGGGCATTATATATCTTAGCTGCAATGGCAGTAAGAGTTATGCCTCTGTAGTTTTTAGCTATTCCCAGGTCTCCTTTTTTGGAGAATGGGAGGATGCATCCTTTTGTCCATTTATCTATTCTATTTTGTCTATATACTGCATTGCATAGCCTAAGCATTGAACTTAGCCATCTTCCATACATCGAGGGGTATTTCGTCAAGTCCTGCTGCTTTTCTACCTTTTAGTTTTTTTAAGACTTCGTTGAGTTCTGTTGAAAAATCCCCTAGTTTGATGTCTAGTTGTCTATCTATGATCTTTTGGGTGTTATTTTCTATGATTTTAGGTGTGAAATTTCTGGAAGTGGTCTTTCTATTTCTGAAGTCTATCTTTTTGGCTGGTTGCCTTTATCTTTGATCTAGAGACCCCCCTATATTTAACACAATGAAACTTGCAGAAAAATTACTATTATCTTGAAAAAAAATTTCCATTCGAAAGAAGAAACATTAAACAAACTCCTGATGATTTTTTTTTTAAATTTCAGCTTACAGAAATAATGAAAATCATGATTGAAAAACAATGTTTTCATCTGTGCACCGTTAAATCAACTGAAATTTAACATAGCCAAAAACAACTTATGACCAGAGGATTTTTTAAAAAAATCTATGAAAAATCAATTAATGGTCCAATTTTCATGAACTATTTACCTTTGGATGTAAATATGTCTGAAATAGTTTTTTCCTAAAATATATTAGGGGAAATATTTTTTTACAAGGTCTAACTCCCCTATTTTATTTTATGAGTTCTTTAAAAAATGAACCTTCAAAAACGATTTTTACTTTTTTTCTTTAAAGATAAGAGTTTGAATAACTATACCAATAGATTTGTATAAAATTCAAGGCAGTAGTTTCTGTAGAAAAAAAAATCATGAATCCTGAAATAAAAAGTGCTAAAAAATGTCATAATATTATTATTTGAAAAATAGCCACTGCTAGTCTAAACATAAGTTGCTTAGCTGTGCACATATTCTTATTTAAATCTTAAAAAAATTAAATTTATAAAAATCTCAATTCATTTTTATTCCACCTGATTATTCCAACTGTTTAATATGAGGAAGCACTTTGGAAATATAGTAAAATGTGTAAGTTGAGACTAATTAAATTAAAAATGATTTATTAACATCTTTTAATTTTAATTTAATTTTTATTTCTGGACATTGATATGGAAAATACATTCTTTTGTTTGTTAGCTAAGTTTTTTTTTTTTTTTTTTTCTTGGTTATTTTTAAAATTCCCATTAGATTAAAAATTCACTGAAATTTATTGTTTCAATTAAAGAATTCTATGAATAATTTATTGAACTTACAAATAATTCATATTTCATTGTTTCATTTACTCACTTAAACTGTTGTATTATTAATTTTTTCTGAAAGCATTTGTTTTCAGTGGTTTCTCGGTTAATTTATGCACATTTTTATAATGGCTACTGTAAAATTTATCTATATTTAAGTTAGGATCTGCCAATTTTTCGCTCATTTTCATTTTAAAATTAGTTAAACTGATTATTTAAGGTAAAATTTTTGTCTAAATCGAAATGAAGTAACATCAGTAAAAAAAGCAAAATAATATTACACATGTAATTTATTTTTGATACATTTTAAACAATTATTTTTGCTCAATTTTGCTCAAATATTTTGCAAGCCTGACTAAAAAACATATTGATTTCCAAGAAGAAACTGTTATAATCCTAAATAATAACAAAATATATTAAATACACTCTAATGAGTATAATATATAATATAATATATTAAGAAGAATTAATAACTTTTAAATGAAATATCTTTTTCTTTTTGGTCTAAACACGCAGAAAAAAATGAAACTCTTAAAATATTGTTTACCAAAAAATTTGACCAGAAGAAAATGTCACGTAACCTCTATTAGTATGAAAGGCTGTCATGGATGATAAACGATTATCAAAAATCTGGGAATTATCTGATTTTAATAAGATTTTCTGTGTTCTTATTAATCAATGAATTATTTTTTTTTTTTTTTTTTTTTTTTTAGCTACTGAATCATTTCAATCAAACTGATTCAATGGAAATAAATTGAAATGCTTTAAAATAAATATTACTCTTATGGACACCCATACTAGCATGTTGAACAACAATTTATATACCTAATTAATTGATAAAATTCATTTAAAATATATACCTAATTAATTGATAAAATTCATTTAAAATATGAAATGTTAAGTTTCAAATATCATATTTTTTAGATTCTAAAACAAATATTATCTATTAACTACTTTACTTTATTCTTGTTATCTAATAATTTTTGGAGAAAACGCAATTGAAAATTTAGGTCCCCCACCCTTTTAAACAGAACAAATATCAATGTATAATTTTTTTATAATATAATAGGCAATTAAATAATTATCGAAAAGAGTAAAAAAAAAAATCTTCAAAAACAACAGAGTAAAAAAAATCTCTAAAAGATTAAATTAAAAAAAGATTTTTTTTTACATTTAATTTTCTGATTTTCGGTACTTATTTTCTACCAGAATCGCTCCTTTATTATTTTATTCTTCTATTCACACCTTTGGTCTTTGGTCTTTTTATTTATATTGTAATTAGTTTCCAAAGTATGTTATATACTTTGGAAACTAGGTATATCCATTTTTTCGTCTGCTTTTCATTTTAAAAACAAATTAAAATTAATTAAATCGATTATTTAAGGTCAAATTTTTGTCTAAGTCAAAAAGTAGTAACATAATAAGCATCAGTTAAAAACAAAAAAAAAATAATATTACATATGTAATTTATTTTTAATACATTTAAAACAAATTTTTTGGTCAATTTTGCTAAAATCTGTCTTTATATGACTGCCGGAGTTGCTGTAAAATCCGTGTTT
Source organism: Doryteuthis pealeii (assembly GCA_023376005.1). Taxonomy (NCBI): domain Eukaryota; kingdom Metazoa; phylum Mollusca; class Cephalopoda; order Myopsida; family Loliginidae; genus Doryteuthis; species Doryteuthis pealeii. Next base: position 24,241,491 of record CM042152.1, read on the forward strand.
ACAAAATAAATTTAACACTCGATTAAAAAAAAATTACCACAAATCAGGGAATTATCTGATTTTAATGAAATTTTCAGTATTGATTTATCAATGAATGGATTTTATAATGCTAAGTTATTTTATTTCAAAACTTTCTGATTTAATTAGATATTTCTGCTATGATATATAAAATTTATTTAAAATATGAGTATCATGATATTAAGTTTAAAATATCATTATTAGATTCTAAAAAAAATTTTTTTTAATAATTACTTTATTTTATCAATCTCTAATATTTTTTGTCGAAAACTCTATAATTTTTTTTAGCCCCGCCCCTTTTAAACGGAACAAATATTGATTAATATTTTTTACTTTTATAAGATAATAGCTAATTAAATAATTATCGAAATGAGTAAAAAACAAATATCAAAATTATTTTTTTAGTTTTTATTTTCATTTTATTTTCCGATTTTCGATACTTATTTTCTACCAGAGTAGTAGTATCCTTAATTTTTTTCTATTCACACCTTCGGTATTTTGTCTTTTTATTTATACAAAAATTAGTATCAATCATATAACACCACCAATATTTTGCACACCAAAAATAAAGTTATGTGACCTGAAAAAATCAGAAGGTTTTGAAATAAAATAACTGATGCATTATAAAATTCAGTCATTGATAAATCAACACTGAAAATGTCATTAAAATCGGATAATTCCCTGATTTTTGGTAAAAAAAATTTCAATCGAATTTATTTTGTAAAAAGTGTCTGTGACGTCATGTTTGGCAGTATCTAATTTAAGCCAATAACATTTTTCAGATTTCTTTGTTGTAATCTTTAATTCAGAGAACAGACTTTAAGAGAACTGATTTAAACAAATCTTTTTTGTGTGTAATTCAAAAAACACACAATTCTAATATTAAATTGAGCTAGAAAATATGATATTGGAAATTCCATAGTTAATTATCTCCCCCTGCCGCTAGGGGGCGAATCGCCAACATCGTATGTTGGCGCCAATACCAAAAACTTCACTTATCGCAAGCAGTTACTGGAGGAGAGACGTAAAAACTAAAGCTCTTGTCACTTAGCCCAAACAGGGCCCACTTATCACGGAGCAGCCACTGAGGGTAGTCGCGTAAATAGCGGTCCCTACACTTCATTCATCACTTAGCCCAAAAACAGGGCTTACTTCTAAGGAGCGTTGATCTGGACGGAGGCATTTTTTCACTCACACTTTCGAAGGCAAAAGCACACTATCAAAGGCTAAAGACCAAATAGTCTACTTGAAAAGGGCCCATTCACCGTCATCTTTAAAGAACTGTTAGCCAGGGCGAGAAGCTTCTAAAATAGCACCCCCCCTCACTTATCACAGAACCAGTTACAAGGAAGAAAGAGAAATGTCTGAAGAAATGTCCTATCAACTTTCCAACAAGCAACAGAATACCCCTGTTTGTCACTGAGAATTTACTCCCAGAAAATTACTTAACTCAGATAAGTCTTGTAGCAAATACCAATAAAATTTGCAACAAGTTCTTGTATTATTTGTCAATACATGTATTAAATTTCCATTGTGTGTTTGTCTTCTTTGTCCGACAATTTGCCTACAACTACAGAGAAATAAGAGCTCCTTCGAAACCCGTAAATATTCTTAATGAGAAGGTCCCATTTATTTTAAACAATTCCTTCTCGCATATATTCCATAAATATTGGATATTGTAATAAACTGTATTAGCATGCAAGCGTATGGTGATGAGGAAAGGAACAAAACACAGATTTTAAGTTCAAAATTGTATTTAAAAAACAACATGAGAATGGTGAAAGGATAGAAATGAGAATTACAGGATAAATTTGGTGATAGTTGTGGGTGAATATTAAGTCCGTAAAATGTCCAGACTGTGGTAGTGGGGTGGTGATGTAGGCAGAATATTGTGTATGTGGTGGTAGGCGCTGTGTTTTGAATAAAAGTCAGTGAGTGTCAGGTGGCCGAGTCAGTTGTAGTTGGGTAGGTGGGCAGAAGTCGAGTCTTGTGTTTTAGATTCGTTAGCGGCTGCTAAACGAAATGGAATTTCCTTGTTTCAGTCGGTATATCTGTTGTTGTTGTTGTTGTTGTTGTTCTAGACAGAATATTGTGTTTTAGTAGTAGCGTTTTTTGTATCGTCGAATGATGTAGAATGTTTGCGTGTTGACTTGACTGCCTTGTGAGGTCAGGTTTAGGTAAGTAGGTGGGGGTGTGATCCGCCGCCTTTGATGTATCCTTCGCTTGCTAGCGCTCGTCGGGTTTGTGTTCGTGAAGGCGTCTGAACCTCTGACTGCCGGTGCCTTTCAAAGCTGTTCGTTTTATAGAGAGTGGCAGCCGAAAGTTGGATCAAATGAAGTTATTTTCATTTCACCCGGGAATCGCTTTCATTGGATGATATTCGAATTTTATTTACCAATTTTTTTTTTATTTAATGTCAGGAATTGACTATCAAAGCGGAACTCCCGATCGGAGATGTGTTAAAATGGTCATTCTGTTTTAGATAACGATAGAGGACACTTCCGATTTTGTTTGTTTTGTTGGCGAGTGTATGTATCTTTTATTAGTGAATCGGGAGATTTCTACATTTGCTTATACAACAATATTAAACAAACTACTAGCACTGAAAAAGCCGCTTATAAAACTAACATGTTTTTTTGGGTAATACTTTTTTGGTAGTGAGTAACGGCTACTCGCTCGAGTCCTACCACATGACGTCAGCTTTAGACACGCCCAGAAATCTTTATCAAAACATTTCTCTTCTCTTAGCTAAGTACAGCGTCTTTTTGATAGAGCGAGAAAAAATATTTACTTAGAAATGAAACAATTATTTTATTTTTAAAACGTAATATTTTTTAGCTTAGAAAATTGATAGTTGAAAACAAAAAGGAACATTGAATCATTTAAATTTCTGGTTCTACGAATATTTTTTCTTTAGTTATTTTTATTTCCATAAAAAAAATGGCTTTTATTTTCTTTGTTTATGAGACTTAAGTTTCAAAATAACTATCTATATCTATAAATCGAAAATGTTATTAAAATCGTATCATTAGTTGACTTTTTGAAGAATTTATGTGATTTCTCTTATTGACAGTGCGTTAATAGAAGCAAAAATTTCCGTAATTTGTTTTTTTTTTTTTTTTTTTAATAAACTTTTAACTCAAAGATCTTAGAATTTATCGAGTGAGGGGAAACATGAAATGATTGTTTGATTTCTAAAAAAGAAATCTAAAGATTCGTGCATATTAAAATAATTTTTAATAAAAATTTATATAAAAATATAGAATCGTTTTATTTAAGAAGAAAAATGTAGAACCAGAAATTTACATGATTCAAAGTTGTTTTTATTTAAAACTTTCAATTTTCTAAGCTAAAAAATATTACATTTTATATATAAAAAAATTAACTGTAAATTTGCGCAGAGAGATAGTATTTGGACAAAAAATTCAAAGAAACAACTTTACGACGATAATACAACAGATTTATTACAGGTAAATGTACAATTAACAAAGTGGGTTTGTGAAAATGTTCGTAGGTTAGGTCAGACAAGCTACTGGAGCCCTTTTTGGGTAGGTAAAAGGTTGTTAAAGTTAGTGAATGGTTTAGTTTAGTTTGTAAAAGTTATCCTGCGTGGAGCCTTGAAGACTTCAAAGTATCAAAGGTTGTATGGAGGTATCTTGTCTGAAAGTTGTAGTTATTAACGAAGGCTCCTCAACTTCTCCTGTGTGGAAATTAAGGTAATTCCTGTCGACCATCAAGGGTTTTTCGATAAAAGTATCTAATATCTGTAATTCCGAGGGAATGGACGAGAAATCCTTCAAGTGCATTATTTATTTTATTTCAAAACTTTCTAATTTTTTTCAGGTCACTTAATTTTGACCCCCCCTTATGTTGGGGGCGTAAAATTGTTTCAAGTTGGTCCTTACCTGATACTAATTACAGTATAAATAAAGAGATAAAAGGCCGAAGTTATGAATAGAAACAAAAAAAAAATTACGGTTGCGCTTCTATGAGAAAATAAGTACCGAAAATCGAAAAATAAAATGTAAAAAAATAATAAATAATAAATTTTTTGGAGATTTCTTTTTTATTCATTTCGATAATTATTCAATTGGCTATTATTTTATAAAAGAAAAAATTATACATCGATGTTTTTTCTGCTTAAAAAGGGGAGTGGGTACATTTTCAATCGAGTTTTTCTTCAAAACTTATTACTTTTGGCACCTAAAATAAGTTTTGCTTTAAGTAGATATTTATTTTTAGAATCTAAAAATATAACATTTTAAACTTAACATCAGGATTTTCATATTTTAAATGAATTTTATATATTAATTTTTCATAGCAACAATACTTAATTAAAGTTTTGAAATAAAATAACTGATGCATTATAAAATTCATTAATTGTTAAATCAATACTGAAAATTTAATTAAAATCTGATAATTACCTGATTTTTGGTAAATTTTGCAATCGTGAATGTTACAGTAAAATTGTAAACAAGCACTTAAAACCATCGAAAAAGAGGCTGAATGGCGGATATCGTCGAAATTGACCAAATAGTTTTAAATCTTTTTTTAAATAAATTGCATATGTAATTGTAGTGATAGAGGAGACCTGCCTCGTGCAACACGGTGTGATGGAGAGGGTGGCGGGCGTGAAGACTTGCCGTATTCTCGAAGGAAGCGGGCTAGGCTTTGCCTGGCGTGTAGAACTGACCTAGAGTCGAACCCGCTTCCTTCAGAATGTGAGAGCTGTGGACGATCGGTGAATCGGCATAGTGGCCCGGGTGGGGGTGGTCGCGCCGTGCTGGCGAGTGTCGCACGTGCTGCATGGACAATTATGAGTGAGGAGCCCGGATGTGGTGAAATTGGGGTGTATTTAAAGGACTTATTCTCACAGAACAGGCAGAACGACTTGCAGTTGTATTTTGTTGTCGAGACGAGCGGGACAAGGACATAGTTTTGGATATTGGATTTTGGAGCGAGATACAGTTGGGAGTGGTTGGACTGTCGATTGGAGCCTTGAGTCAGACTTGACTGTGATCCCCCCCCCACTGATTAGAAGCTATTTCGGCTTTTTATACAATGGCACAAATTCGACTTAGCCATGATGTAATAAGGCCGTTTACTGGTGAGGGTGATGTGGTGGCATGGCTGAAGAAGGTTCGCCTTGTGGCGAGACTACAGATGGTGGATGACGTGGCCAGCTTGCTGCCGTTATATTTGGAAGGGGACGCGCTGGCACTTTATATGGAAATGCCAGAGAAGGATCAGCAGGATATAAATAAAATAGAAGCGCGACTGAAGGAGGCATTTACGGATGGTTCCTTTTTAGCTTATAGGAAGCTAACCCTTGTTAAGTGGGAAGGTGTACGCGTTGACGTGTACGCAAATAGAATAAGGCAGTTGGTCGGATTGGCTGGATTCGAGGGAGTGGGGCTTGATAGGCTTGTAAGATTGGCTTTTGTCATGGGGTTCCCAGATAATATCTCAGTCGAGCTCCAACAGGCACCGAATGTTGAGACCCTAACAGTGGCAGATTTGATGTCGCGAGCTAGAGTGCTAACTATTAGGGACGAAAACCCTGATCTAGCAGCAGCCGTAAGAACGGACACATCGACGTCCCAGCAAACGGGAAATACCACCAAAGATTCACAAGTGCCGCGTAAAGGTCCTGTATGTTATACGTGTGGTGGCCCCAACCACTTTTCCCGGGATTGCCAAAGTCAACGTAATAGTGGACCTATGAACACGAGAGCACAGGGCAAAATGCGTTGTTACCGCTGTAATAGACTTGGCCACGTATCAAGAAGTTGTCCGGGAAACGGATGCGGGGACAAGGCATTGTCGCCACCCTTGCCCCCGTCAAGCCAGTGAAAACTACATTACCAGTTGTTGGCGTCCGGATAAATGGCATGAAGTGTTCGGCACTCGTCGATACAGGATGTTCGAAAACGATAGTAAGCACGAACTACTGTCGGGCATGGGGTAAGCGCGACATGGACATTACCACAATCGACGGCACATCCAAAGCATGTTGCGGAGTTGGTGCTGTGACAATTCACACTGAAAAAGGGGATAGTGCTAAAATAGATGTTTTGGTAACGCGTGAAAAGCCGCTTGGTTACGACCTACTGCTTGGAATTGACGCGATACGAGCACTGGGTGGTGCTGAGAACACTTCCAATGGACGGGTTAAGCTCGGCAAAGGGGAAGAATTCTGTGTAGCTCTCTCAGTTGAAGAACCGGACTTCTGTGCTTCGTTTGACCATAAACAAACTTAACATCAGGATTTTCATATTTTAAATGAATTTTATATATTAATTTTTCATAGCAAAAATTATAAATTAAAGTTTTGAAATAAAATAACTGATGCATTATAAAACTCATTAATTGTTAAATCAATACTGAAAATTTCATTAAAATTGAATAATTACCTGATTTTTGGTAATTTTTTTTCCATCCCAAATGTTAGGATAAAATTGTAAACAAGCGCCTAAAACCATTGAAAAACAGCCAAAATGGCGGATCGCGTCGAAATTGACCAAAACATAGTTTTAAATCTATTAAAAATAAACTGCATATGTAATGATATTTTTCTTTTTTTTAATGATGGTTATTATGCTACTACTTATCGATTTAGACAAAGTTTAACCTTAAATGATATATTTAATTATTCTTAATTCGTAGTATCCGATTTTTTCTGACAGTCCCTAATATATATATATATATATATATATATATATATATATATATATATATATATATATATTGAAGTTTCGAGATAGATTTTTTATGTAAAAAATATGTGATATTTTAAAACCTTCATATCACATATTCCTGGACTACATATATATATATATATATATATATATATATATATATATATATATATATATATATATAATAGTGTTATTCTATATTTATGTATGAATGGTCTTGACAATAAATTAAAGCTAGGCTTCGATAGCGATGTCAAGCGAGTGAAATAAAAGGGATGTCTGATTTGGTTTCTAAGGGATTACCACTACCATTTCATCCTGACCCTTGCAACACGTGTTCAATGACTCTTCTTGAGCTGACTGTTTATTTGTTTAATTAGAAGGAGAATAATGAAGATAGATTCACATCCATTCATTTACATTCAGTCTAAAGCGAAAACGATAGGACAAAAATTTATTAAGCGGAACGCAAAGCTTATTTTTATATAAAAATATACACTATGAACAGAAAAATATACACTATGAACAGAAAAATTATTAAATTGTTGATGTTTATTTAAGAATAATATAATTTTTTTCGTTCCAAACAAATAGTGCGTAAACCTTAGGAAACCTTATCTTGAGAAGGGAAGCTTTTTTATTGAAATTTTATATTACTAACTACGGTCTACACCGGACTTAGGCCCTAGGGGACTGTCACAGTAGCAGCAGCAGCCATCATCATCACCGTCAAGTGGTGATCTCTATAAATAGCCATGTCCATTAGTAATTCCTCCTCTTTCTAGTTGTAACCTTTCTGAGGGTCAGTGCTGGGTTCGGCCCTCACGTGTCCCTCTCCTCTTGGTTGAATCCTTCTGACTGCTACTCCAGGTAAGAGCTTTGCTCTATCTCTCCCTATGAACTAGGCTTACTGATAGAAAAACACACGACGGAATTCTACCAAACCCGGCTTTTGAAGAGAGATTGCTGTCTTTTGACCCATGACGGCTGACAGCAAAATTACCAGTATCTGCAGGATAACAACTGAGGGAGCCGACGAAATATTTGCAACAACGGACAAGCTTCACACTTTGATACCATTGCAGTCAATAGGCTGCTAGCAGAATAAACTTTTGCAACCCTAAATAACCCTAAACTACCTTAAACAAACTCTAAATAATAACATTACGGCTGATACCTATCGAGGGGGTGCCGCTAGCTTCTAAAAGAAGTTATTAAACCTCGAGAAGCTTGTCTGAACTAAACCAGAACTTTTTTCTTCTCTTGTTGTACCATTTTATGTGCATATTTGTAATTAAAACTGTTGCATTTTCATTTCGTTGTACTCTCGTTCCTTAATGTCATAATCCGCCTTTTCTCTTCTGCTTACCCCCCTTCGTTAACCATTAATTTTTATATTTTTTAACCTAAGATGCCCCGATCTAAAGGAGGTTGTAAGTGATAATTTACTTAACTCGATTAATAAACAAAAAATACCAAAAATCTGGGAATTATCTGATTTTAATAAGATTTTCAGTGTTGACAGAACGAACAAACGATAAAAAAAATTAGTTTCAATCAAACTGATTCAATGGAAATAAATCGAAATCCTTTAAAGTACATATTACCATAGATGCTTTTGTTTTGAGGAAACAAAATAGATCAAATTCATTTAAAATATGAAACGCCTAATCTTAAGTTTCAAATTTCATATTTTTAGATTCTAAAAACTAGGGATAACCATTTTCGGGTCACGTGATCAGTTTAGGCGAACTCAAAAGTAAATATTTTTGAACTTTGTTTTTAAATATCTCTCTCTAAAAAAAGTAACGATCATACAGAGTTGTTAGAAAGAAAAACAATTAATTCAAAGATCCATTTATCCGATTGGAAAAAATTACTCACCGTTAATAATAAAAAAAAAAAATAGATAGTCCGTTTTACATACGGGACCGATAAGGATGTCGACCCCACAAACATTTGAATAAGTGAAACGACTGGAGACAATGAAAGAGACAAAGGCAGGGGAATTGGATGGCAAAAGGAACCTGGTGGTCAATTTATTAGCGAGAATTGACAGAGGTAAATCGGCTAGTTGAGGATTCGATGTTCTAGGTTGGTCGCTCAACGTTCGGTTAGTCTTTCGTCAATCTGGGTGGATAGGTCGTCGGTTGTCGGATAGGCAGCCGGAATCCGGAATCGGCTTAGCAGTGCGTCTACGGGCGAGGTTGACGTCGTGGTCGGTAATGGTTTCGGTTGACGTCGTGGTCGGTCGGTAACGGTCTCGGTTTGCGGTTGGATCGGCTGCGAGCCCCGGTCGTAGTCCCATCGAGGACTGTTCGGGCACGAGCGTAAACGTAACAGCGACAGACCGTTCGCTTAGCACGTGTGTTGCTTGGGTCTGATTGGCCGCGGTTAAGCAGGGATTCAGACCGGCGGGCACGTGTGCGCAAATGCCCCGAGTAGCTAAGTGTTTGCTCGGCGGAAGATCGAGTCGGATCTACCAAGCTAGTACTAGTAGGGACGCCTGTCCGGTCGTAAGACCCAGATCTTGTAGGGATTTCGCCCTAGGATCGCATTCGTGGCTAAAGGAAAGACTGAAGTGAAACGGCCGACTGGTTAGCTCTGAAAAGAGCTGGGTTTGTTAGCCTTGAAAAAGGCTGTTTGCCGGATCTTGAACAAAGTTCGTGTCATCACAGCAAAGAATGAGGCAAGTCGTCTAGCAGCAAAGAGGCAGGCGTTCGGGAAAGGTGATTCATCCAGAACAGGAATCAGGCTCGTCGAGGTTGCCCGGCTGGCCTCGGAGTATTGCTGTCATCGCAAAACGACTTTCTTATATACATGAAATTTATCGGAAGCATCAAATAACGTCAGGCAAAAGTTCGTTTGCGATGATGAAATAGTGGAGAAGGGAGGTGGCCTACGTGCCACGATACGCGTAACGTTCGGCCAAAGGGGAGGAGCTTAGGTAGCGAAACTGGATTTATCTGGCCAGACAGTTGGAAGGGTTCTTGCGTACGTGCTTTAATGCACATGGGCGCTCTGCGTACGTTCAGAGAAAGGGGTCAAGGCTTTTGGGCCCCGACAATTCTTATGTGGAAACGGGAATTGTAACTTTACATATTATCTCTCTTTGATAATTATACATTTAAATGTATTGGGTGGCTGTATTCGACATAATTATTTTCTTGTGCATATTCAATAACTGATTATTGGTTTTCAACGATTTTTGAAAGGTTTTTTTTTGTGGTAGTTTCAGAATAACTCCGGAATATTTTTTTCAGTTGAACTTATAAAGCAAAGAAAAGACAATAAGTATTACAAATGTTGTCAGTTTTGCTCTTCCGTATATTATAAGAATCAAACATTACTATTTAACAATAAAAAATACAAATTATTTTTAAAATATTAATATATCGTGGATCGGACAAATTTTTAGTTCACCTGAATTCTAAAATTCATATATTTAAATGTTCGTGAAAAAATTTTTAAACATTAAAAAAACAAATTATTATATATATAAATATATAAGCACACAAAAGATTGAAAATCTCTTAAAAATTAATTTCTTAAATTTTTTTTTCTTGATAATATTAATTTTCTGCAAGTTTCATTGTGTTAAATATGGGGAGGGGTAAATTTCACAGGGAAAATTAGTGCTATCTACTAAAAACAAATCTTTATTTAATAAAAAGTCTACTTTAGTATTGCTATCAAATAATTTTTGGAGAAAACTCAATTGAAAAATTAGGCCCCCATCCTTTTAGACAGAATGAATATCGATGTATAATTTTTTCACTGATATTCTTGAAGCTAAAAAAAAAAATCTCTAAAAAAAAAATAAAAAGAATTTTTTTACATTTAATTTTCCGATTTTCGGTATTTATTTTCTACCAGAATCACCCCCTTGATTTTTTTTCTTCTATTCACACCTTCCGTCTTTTTATTTATACTGTAATTAGTTTCACTTTTATATAACCCCACAGATATTTTGCGCCACCAAAATAAAGGGCTGCTCAAAGTGACCTGAAAAAAGATCAGAAATTTTTTAAATAAAATAACTGATGCATTATAAAATTCATTCATTGAACACTGTAAATTTCATTAAAATCGGATAATTCCCTGAATTTTTGTAAAAAAAATTTCAATCAGGGGGTTAAATTTATTTTATAAAATACGAATTTGACGTCATCGTTGGCATTACAGCAAGCTGCTGTAATGAACCAGAACCAAACCTCCCTTCTTTGAGATAGGAGCGAGCAGTAGGACCTCTTACTATTATTGTGAGTTTTCAGTTTATAATATTGTTTGGATAATTGCTCTTTATAATAATAATAAAAATCTGAAAAACTGTTTACAAATAGAAAGAAAATAAAAATCAGTTGTTATCAGAAGAATCAATTCTTCAAATTTACGCGTGAAACAATTTTTTCCTTCGTTGGGTAAAAAATTGAGTTTTTTGGAGGTCATTGAACACAGACAGACAGACAGACAGACAGACAAGCAACACACACACACACACACACACACACACACACACACACACATTTAAACAAAAGGGTGGAGAGGAAAAATTAAAGAGCCAAAATGGTAACTCTGTCCAGGAAGCATTTATTAAAAATACTTATTTTCCTTAACCCCTTCTTCAATTTTCGATGTTCGAAAAAGGATTGTTAAAAAAATGTCCAAACAAATATATAGTATTTTTAATTCATTTTCTATTTAATTTTTTATTTATTTATTTATTTTTTACTGCAGTTCCAGAAAAAAAGACGTAGAGTGGAGTGATTAAAAAAGTCGTGTCTATGACTGACTCAGTAGGAAGCAATGATGATTAATGTCAATGTTCACGAATGCAATAGAGAAAATATCGACTAATACATGAACGACGAGGAAAGCTTCTCTCTGTAGTTGCAGCTGTCTTTTCTCAAGTGAAAATTGTCCACCTCTGCAATTCATTTTCTTCATTTAGTAGAGTACATGTGGTTCGGGTGGTTGAGGAGATTGTGAACCTCTAAGGAATGCAGTCTGCCTGAGAAATAAGAGAAAAATACATTGTATTGTATGTTAGGTACGCCCACAGCAACAAGCGCTTGTGATAGCCGGGAATATGCATTTTTTGTTTGTTTGTTTCTTTCTTTTATTTCTCTCACCATTCCACATTCACGCAAAGTCGCTTTTAGTTCTCTCTTCTTTACACTCAAGCGAGAGAAGAAACCATACCCCATCCTCTATCTAGTAGTTGTGTAGGTTGAAATCAGTTTAAGGTTACGTTATAAACAATTCAGTCAAGTCAATAAAATGTCATTCAAGTTACTCTAATCCCCGGGACTAAAAAAAAAAAAGAAGTTTGCAGCCTTGAAGTTGGGTACAGTTAATAAGTTAGGGACTGGCAAACGGAGCCTAAAATTCGTTTTTGACAAAATGACTTTAGACCCCCTACAGAAAATAATTTATCAAAAATCAGGAAATTATCGGATTTTAATGAAATTTTCAGTGTTTGTGTATCAATGAATGATCTTTATAATGCATTATTTATTTTATTTCAAAACTTTCTCATTTTTTTCAGGTCACTTAATTTTGGGGGCGTAAAATGTTTTGCGAGTTGGTCATTTTCGATACTAATTACAGTATAAATAAAGAGATAAAAGACCGAAGTTATGAATAGAAACAAAAAACAAAAAAATTTACGGTGGCTTTTCTATGAGAAAATAAGTACCGAAAATCGAAAAATAAAATGTAATAAATAATAAATAATTAATTTTTTGGAGATTTCTTTTTTACTCATTTCGATAATTATTCAATTGGCTATTATTTTATAAAAGAAAAAAATATACATCGATGTTTTTTCTGCTTAAAAAGGGGGGGGGTACATTTTCAATCGAGTTTTTCTTCAAAACTTATTACTTTTGGCACCTAAAATAGACAATTCGAAAAATTGACAACCTAGTATATTACCTAACTGTATTAATTCATAACCAAAATCTGACATTTTAGAAACAATGAAATGTATTCCTTTTTGTTCCATACAATATTTACTTTTAGAGACAAAGTGTATTTCCCCACCTTTTCACTTTATACATGTTACTGATGTTATACAACAGAAATAAACATCTCTCCTGGTTCATATATTCAATAACTCAATACAACCACTCGCCAACAAAACAAATTAAAACACTTCGGAATAGAATCTAACAAATATATTTGGTTGAAGAAATGCAACATCAAACGGATTTTGAACCGACACTAGTATAAGATGTAAAGTTCTTATATTACAGTTGGAAGTTGTGTACATAAAGTTGTGTAAAATATTCCGACTAAGTTATAAAATGATAACAGACTTTATTCAGTGAGCAACGGAGAAATACATTCAAGGCAAATATATAAATAAAACAGATACATAAACGTATTAAGGAGGATATAGGTGTAGGACTTACGTCATAAGGAATGTCACGTACTGGTAGCTGGTCGGGGGCATGTGTACTCGTTGCCGGTACGAGAGAAAAAGAAAGAAGAATTCCCGGGTTTGCTGGCCTAACTCTCGCCACCTATCGGCGAACAACCGCAGCAAGGGAAGATAACCCATTTTCCACCTAGAATGACCGTTTTACTGACCCAACAGTAGCTTAAATCACAATGAACAAAACATGTCTTTGCACATGAGACTCCACGCAAGATTCCAGGTAAAAAAATAAATTAACAGACTATTAAAAAAGCCCCCCTTCAAATAATCACCAATTTTCCCCAAAAAGTTTTTTAAGGTGGATTTCGAACCAAACCATAAAAGGTAATTTTGGTAATTTAAAATAATTTTTTTTTTTGCAATCGCGAATGTTATATTTATTTTGTAAACACGGATTTTAAACACCGTTTCAGTCCGAACGTGATCGAAATTGACCGAAAATATCGTTTTAAATATATTAAAAATAAATTACATGCGTAATATTATTTTGCTATTTTTACTTTTTGACTTAGACAAAAATTTAACTTTAAATAATCGATTTAATTAATTTTAATTCGTTTTTAAATTGAAAAGCAGACAAAAAATGTGTATCCCCATAATATACTGACTTGGTGAGGTTGTTATAAGCTGTTAAATTGTGCCACTGAAAACATCTGATCCGAAACAATGACCAGAAATTGCTTTTCTCACAGATCAATGAATAAAAAACAACACTTTAGAACGAAAGTTTTACAAACTTATAAGCAGTGTGCTTGTAATAGTAGGGGGCTATATTGTATTTTCTACCTTTGCAATGCTAAAGGGGGTGCATTTACTTCAAGAAATATAAGACAGTAAATTATAAGACACCCGATTTCCTAAACTCATGTGAAACATATATATCATTGTCTAATTATTTGGGTCTGTGAAATTCAGCTCCTTACAGTTCTGGGTCATCACTAGACAAAAGATTTTACATACACTTTGTCATGTTTGATGTTTAAAGTATATTTACAAACTTTTAGAAAGTCTGAAAGTGGTCAACAATAAAGATATTCAAAATATACACAATGGATTTTGACACGGGCGAATCCTTGTATGATAAGAAAGTTGCTCTTAATATTTTTTTATAGTGTCTTCGATCTTGGTTCTTATTGTTATAACATTTTGGCCATTGTACCCTAAAGCCATCTTCAGTCATAGTTGGTAATATTTCAGAAATTTTACATCAAACACATTATCTAATCTAGTGTGTAGTCATTGACCTTTGCTTAGTTTGGCACAAGGCCAGAAATAAGGGTAACTTAGTGATGATGAAACTAGTCTGTGAGACTAGTTTGCTAACCATTACAACACTATAAATTGTCACTTTTATTGAATCTATCTGTTGTATTCAAGACAATCCAAGAAATAGATTGATATCAATGGGGCCATATGGCCTAGTAGATATATGCATTAGTGGAAAAGCATAGTTACCTGGCAATAATGTTCAATCACTAGGTCTAGTAGTGAAAAAAAAGTCATATTCTCTGGTTCAGAGGAAGAGAGAAAACAATGACAAATTAACACGGAAAAATTAACTATGAGATAATCCTCTCAGAATTGGACTGTCGAATGAAATAATAATCCTCTAAGCATGTATAGCAGAATGAGAACAATCTACCTCTGTAAATTGAATAAAGGGTTTACTTTGAAATTCCCAGAAGGGAAATACAACCAAGATAACAACAATCATAACTTCAAATAAAAACAGTTTATATATATATATATATATATATATATAATATATATATATATATATTTCTTCTATCACAACATAAAAAAGTACATACTTTTAGGTAAAGAGGTAGGTCTCTAATGATTTCAATTTATATCAATATCTATACTTAGCTGTATAACTAATGCAATCATACTCAAGATACTTTACCGTCTGAGTAGAATTTATTTATTCTTAATTATCTCCCTTTCCAAGATAACCTCTTCACCAAATAAGAGGAATACTTCACTTTCTTCTCGGATGTGAGGAGTGATAGGTTTGAAATTCATTACACCTACTTTGGGGGAAAAAAAGAGGAAAGTGTTGATGAAGAAGTTTTTGAAAAAAAAAGGAAGAAATTATCATTCTGCCTTTTTGTCCTTTTTTATTCAGTTGTTAAACTGAAAATCATTTTCCTTTTGAATATTTCATACGTTGAATTTTATTTTCAACGTATACTAATGTATTGATTCTTTAAAAAAAACGGAGAGGGGCACAGATACATGACCACATCTTTTTTCAGCAGTTCAGACTGCGGTGTATTATGACGTCCATTCTCCTTTGAGGGAAGATTAACTAGACTCTTACACTGGTCAGCGCAGTTTTTGAAAAAAAAAAACAAAGGAAGAAATTATCAGCGCCTCTTCCGACATAACTCCAACTCCAGTCACTTTCAGTAAACTGTGACGGAGAACGAGAACGGAAAAAGAGCAAGACATTGTCTTGCCTGCCGGGATCGAACTCGCGTCCTCCCGCATGCAAAAACAAATGCGATTTGGGCACTGGACGGACGCGAGGTTCGACTGATGTGCCCGGATGTTTGGATAAATATGTCCATAAATAACAAGCAGGTCGAGCGCTGGGCAGTCAGCAGCAGCAGAAGCAGTCGACGACGACGAAGCGCTTTGCGAACGACCCAGTAAAGAAATGGATTTTAGTCCAACAGAAACAAAACTAAATAGGAAATGCGATTTTGAACTGTTAAAGATTATTTCGACTACGACGACGGATTTTCCAGCTGCTAGACGAAGAAGAAGAATGTGTTGATTCGAATATCTACTCCCCCCCCATATATTCCCCTCCCCCTTCTATAAAAAGCAAGAAGAAAACCAAATTTTTCTTACCCCTCCAGGTTCCTACCTGAAGATTAAGGATCTGAAGGAGCTTATTGATTGCAGAATTAAGCTTATGTTTGGCAAAAACAAAGTGAGTGAGACTCATGTCAAAAAGTTGTCAATGAAAAGTTACAAGGATGCTATTAGTCCTCATTTTCGTGAATATACAAAGACGAATTCAGATTCAGACAGAGAGGTTGAAATATCAGTGTTTTCTCTGAAGCAGAAAGCGACTAGAATTTTGAGGAAAGCTCAGTTAGAACACATACTGTGGAATGGAATACTTTTATTTCGAAGGTGGCTTAAAAATTAAATATTCCCAGTCCAGAGAGGAGTAAAGATTTAGATAGCGGATCATTTACTGGCTCCTAAGCTGAAAGACATTATCGAACTACCTCTAGATGGGTCTCTAATTAGAGCATAGGAAAAAGTGGATTCTGAATGGCAGGCTAGGGGGAAGGTAAGATATTTTTATAACTTTGGATGGCCAAAAATATATGGTTTCTAAAAACCACTTTGCTTTGTTCTATTTCTCCCCTCGGTTAGACGAGAACATTGGGGAAGGAATAATGGCTCCTTATGTTGTATATTGTACGAGCGAAACAAAGAAAAGACGACAAAAATAACAAAGGACTTTTTCCTGGTAAAACGAACAAAGAAGTTAAAAAACGGAAGCGAGGCTTTCCGGTCAAAGAAGCAGGTAGAAGATAAAGAAATATATAACAAAGGTCCGTTATCAGATCAAAAGATAAAGATGCGTAGGCGTGTTGTCAATACAAAAGCCAGAGGATCGAGTCAGTTAGGGACAGTCAGACAGCGGACGGCAAACTGGGTAACCGACGCTCACGGTCCGTCGCGGCCAAGGGCGGTGAGACGCCACCAGCCACCCCTTTACCTCAACATCGCCAGATCCCAACAGTAGTAGTAGTAGTCATCGTCAACCCTTGTGCAGTTCCCATTGTCAACGCTCGCCACCCACTAACGTACAGCCGAGAAGAAATAAAGCCCAAACTCCCACTATACAGCATGTGTTGTGCTTTCATTAAGCGACCACTACATATATCGTCTAGGGTTAGTGACTATACCCGCTACGTATGCAGATACACGAAGAGGGCCGTGAATTTGAAGCAGCTATATAACATGTAGAATAGTGATGCCAGTACACAACATATTGCCATTTGATGCTTGTAACTGAGGAGAATTCCACATGAATTCAGAAGAACTTGATGTTACCACGGAAACAACGAAAAAAAAAACCCCACTAAGACCGGCCAGAATTACGAAGAAAAACTCGGAAGAAAGTAAAAAGAGAAACAAAACACAACAACACAGAGTAAGAACGAACCGGCTCACAGCAAAACACTAGACGATCGCAGTATTACAGATCAACGGAAGGTAGGTGGCTTTTTGATTTTACCTGTGTAAATTCTGCTCTTGTATTATCGTACGAAAATTTGCTAGTAAAAGAAAAACATATATATATATTGATAATTAAAATGGATCAACGTATTTTCGCTGATCTTATTCAGAGTCTGACCGCTGAATTAAGGAATGTAGCTTGTTCGGTGACGGACACTTTAAGAGGGGACTCATTATTAAAAAATATTCAACCGTTAGTTCGTAAGGAAGATGGTAGTAAAAGATTTTGTGTTGATTTTAGGGGACTCAACAAAATCACAAAGAAATATGCCCGCCCACTTCCAGTTATTGATGATATACTATGGTTGCTTGAATCAGCAAGGTACTTTTCGAAGTTGATTTAAAATCAGGTTACTGGCAAGTTAAACTCCATGAGGGTAACAAGGAGAAAAGTGCGTTCACTTGTCACAGGGGATTGTTTCATTTTAATGTCATGCAATTTGGACTCGCAAATGCCCCCGGGGTCTTTCAGGGGTTGATGTCAATTGTTTTACGTGGACAAGAAGATTTTGCCCTTGCTTATCTAGATGATATTTTAATATTTTCAAACACAGTTGAAGATCACTTGAATCATATAGACGTAGTCTTCAATAGTTTGCGTGAACATAACCTCAAGTTGAAACCAGCTAAATGCGAGTTCTTTAAAAAAGAGACTCAATACCTAGGGTTCAAAGTTAGTGAGAGGGGGATACAGCCAGATTTTGATAAAGTAAAGGCTATAAAATCAGTTTCCACCCCAACTACTGTTAGGCAAGTCAGGGCCTTCATTGGAATGACCTCGTACTATCGCCGCTTTATTAGAAATTTTTCTGATATAGCTGAGCCCCTAATTAATCTAACTAGAAAGTATGCGCGTTTTCAATGGGACGACACTTGTCAGGCTGCTTTCGATAGTTTAAAAAAGAAGCTCGCGGATATAGTGATATTAGCCTATCCCGACCCAAACAGGGAGTATAGACTATATACGCCTCTGATCAATCAATTGGCGCGTGTTTATCCCAATTGGTTTATGATGAAAAGGAAAAGAGAGGGTAGAAAAACCAATTTACTTACTGTCCCATAAGTTAAGCGATACGCAAACAAGTTGGTCAACGATAGAAAAGGAGGCTTATGCAATACACTATGCCCTTCAAAAACTAAACCATTATTTGCATAGTGCAGCATTTACGATCTACACGGACCACCGACCCCTAGAACACTTACTTAATTCACCTATACAAAATAAGAAGATACAGACTTGGGCAGGCTACAATTGTAGCATACAGTATCTCAAAGGTAAAGACAATGTTTGCGCATATCTCTTGTCACGTGTCGTCGATGTAGAGGAGGACAGTGTTGATTCTCCCGTGGATATAGATGATAGGAATTACTTAGTGCGATAAATTCAAATCTAATTGAACCTAAGGAATTTGCATCCTATAAAAATCCTGACGAGTCGTCAATGACACACGAACGTCCCACATTGCAGGAGATAGACATGATTAGGGGACAGGAATCAGACAAGGAGATTCTAGACCTGAAGAGTAGATTGAAAAATGGTAGAGCTAAAAGAATAGAACAGAAAAAATATATAGTAATTGATGAGATGGTGTATTACCCGTCTCAGCCTGATGATGAACCTCTCATCAGATTGTATATCCCATCACACCTTAGAAAAATGTGCTCATTCAATACCATGATGATAATAGTCACATGGGTGTGGGGAAAACTTTTCAGTCGATAAAACGGAAATATTTCTGACCCTGTTTGCTAAGAGATATAAATGATTTTGTCGGTAAATGCGTTTCATGTCAGACAAGGAATCTGAAAAATTAGCAACCCCATATGCAGGAGTGTGATATGCCTCCATTCCCGTTTGCCAAGCTTGCTTTGGATGTCTCTGGACCCTATCCAAAGACTCACTCAGGCAACCAGTATATAGATTCTAATCAGTGGGGGGGGGGGGTCACAATCAAGTCTGACTCAAGGCTCCAATCGACAGTCCAACCACTCCCAACTGTATCTCGCTCCAAAATCCAATATCCAAAACTATGTCTTTGTCCCGCTCGTCTCGACAACAAAATACTACTGCAAGTCGTTCTGCCTGTTCTGTGAGAATAAGTCCTTTAAATACACCCCAATTTCACCACATCCGGGCTCCTCACTCATAATTGTCCGTTCAGCACGTGCGACACTCGCCAGCACGGCGCGACCACCCCCACCCGGGCCACTATGCCGATTCACCGATCGTCCACAGCTGTCACATTCTGAAGGAAGCGGGTTCGACCTTAGGTCAGTCCTACACGCCAGGCAAAGCCTAGCCCGCTTCCTTCGAGAATACGGCAAGTCTTCACGCCCGCCACCCTCTCCGTCACACCGTGTTGCACAAGGCAGGTCTCCTCTCTCAGAAAATAGGCAGCAAGGAACAGTCATGGGATGTTTACATCAACCAAATGTTAGCAGCCGTCCGGTTTCACGTAAGCTAAACCACAAAATTCTCACCATATTACTTGCTTTATAACAGGAATGTTATTTTGCCTTTAAACAATATACTGAGACCTCGTCGTATATATTATGGTGATGAACACCATGAAATCGCCTTACAGGAAATGCATCGTTGTTTTACCTTAGTGTAATTTAAGATTAAAAAAATGAAACTGGTCTTACCTTTGGCTGGGAAGAAAGTGGCGCCCAAAATTGAATCTCTTTTTATAAGAGTGCAGACAGGAAGTGAGGGGGTTGGTGGGAGTGGAATATAGCTATATATAAGCTGAATTTTTTGGCGGTTGGCAGTTCGTTATTGAGAAGGCAAGCGTTTGTGAGCTGATCTGATAACAAGCTATTTCGGCGATGGATAAACTGGAGAAGGGAACGATCAAGCCATTTAATGGCGAGGGGGATTTGGTGGCATGGCTGAAGAAGCTGAAGTTGGTGGCCGGACTCCTGAAGATCTCAGACTTGGCAAGTTTTGTTCCCCTTTTTCTAGAGGGAGATGCGCTCGCTCTCTACATGTAGATGAGTGAAATAGAGCAGCAGGATGAAGGGATGATTGAAGAGAGGCTGGAGAGGCATTCACAGAAGGGCCCTTTGAGGCATATGAGAAACTTCAAAAGTTTAAGTGGACCGGGGAGTCGGTGGACGTGTATGCCAACAGCATCAGGAGGCTGGCGGGACTAGCCGGGTATGTGGGCCGAGGGCTGGACCAAATAGCAAAGTTAGCCTTCGTGACTGGTTTCCCGGATAAAATATCAACGAGTCTGCAACAATTGCCCGGCATAAAAACGATTGAGATCGCAGATATTATACCGACCGCGAGGGTGTTGACGAGAACACGAGGTCAGGATTCCGGGACGGTTGGAGCGGTTGCATGTACCAAAGAACCGACTGAAAAATACGCAATGGGGTCATCATCCGCTATTCGGTGCTACAGATGTCAGGGGACACACCGACTCAAAGACTGTAGAGTACCACCAAGAGGTAGAACGATGTGCTACAGGTGCGAGAAGTTTGGGCATATTGCCAGATACTGCTCCCAGGGAAACGATCAATGGGAAGCGTTTGCGCCAGCGGCTACCCCTTCAACGGAGTGAGGGCGCGGTATGGGTCTCTCCCAATTATAGAGGTGTTTGTGGCTGGCATGAGGGCAACGGCTCTCATTGATACCGGCTGTACCACCACTTTGCTCAGTCCCGAGCTTACTCGTGGATGTGGTGGAGGTCGGACCACAATAAGAGCAGTGGACGGAACTAAAGTGGAATGTAGAGGAACCAGTCGGATAGAAATAGAATTAGGTGGAGAAAGGTTGACAACAAAGGCAATCATTATGGAACGTCTAATCAATGATATAGACATTATCATTGGGATGGATGTTATTTGCAGACTGGGAGCGTTGACTGTAAAAAATGGTGAAGTCAAGTTCGGAGAGACATACTGTGCTGTAGCTGCCGAAGAGAAGAATTGCTGCGAAATTGAGGACAAGGATTTTAAAGCAGAGTTTGACGGCAAAAAATGGACTGTGGAATGGCGGTGGAAAGGAGAACCTCCACTGTTAGAAAATAAAGTGGAATACTACAAAACCCCCTTAGAGGAGCGAGAAAGAGTGGAGTATGAGAAAGAAGTGGATTGCAGAGGGAATTCTCCTACCATGGAGAGGGGAAGTAAAAGGAGTGTTACCTTTGATGGCGGTGGTCCAGGCAACTAAAGGGAAAGTCAGACCAGTATTAGACTTTCGCGAGCTGAACAAATATGTCAAGAGCTATACTGGAAGCGACATCATCGATGTGTGTGATGAAAAAATGAGAAAATGGAGACAGTTAGCGGGAGGAACTGCGATAGTAGACCTTAAGTCGGCCTACCTACAATTGTATGTTGCAAAAAGGCTATGGCGATACCAACTAGTGCGCTATAAAGGCAAAATTTACTGCCTGACTCGGTTGGGTTTTGGACTCAATGTTGCACCAAAAATTATGGCAGCAGTTCTAAAAACTGTGCTAATGAAGGGTGATAAGACGAGAGAAGCCACTGATTCATATATCGACGATATAGATGTGACAAAGGTATCGACAAAGGAAGTAGTCGATCATCTGAAGGAATTTGGACTAACAACAAAACCACCAGAACCCTTGGAAGGTGGGGCAGCGTTGGGCCTTAAATTGAAGGAGGGAAAAAAGGTGAACTGGTATTTGGAAGAGGGAACGAGATCCCACTGATAACAGCAGATATGAGTAGGCGGAAGTTATTTTCGATCAGTGGAAAATTGTTGGGACACTATCCCATTGCTGGATGGCTACGACCGGCATGTAGCTATGTAAAGAGAAGAGCGAATGGGATAAATTGGGATGATAGAGTTGATGAAGGAACTGTCTCTGTGATACAAGAGATACTGGCTGAAGTAAAAAGAAATGACCCCGTGACTGGGACTTGGCACATCCCTAAAACAAAAACAGGAGTCGTGTGGTGTGATGCGAGCAGTATCGCCATAGGCACAGTCGTGGAGATCAATGGTTTGGTGACGGAAGATGCAGCATGGCCGAGGAAAAAAGATGATTTTAACCACATTAATGTAGCTGAGTTATAGGCTGTGTTAAAGGGAGTGAATTTGGCTTTAAAGTGAGGATTAAGAGAGATGGAAGTGAGAACCGATTCAGCCACAGTATTGAGCTGGATAAACTCTGCAGTGGAGGAGAGCGGAAGAATACGGACGAAGGGTGCTGGAGAAATGATAATAAAGCGGAGATTATGAATATTGCGACAACTGATAGATGAATTCGAATTACAAATAAAAGCAGTGTTTGTGCCTTCGGAGAAAAACGAGGCGCATGCGCTAATGCGAGTAAATAAAAACTGGTTGATCAAGGAGAAGAACGAGTTTCCAACATGCTGTCTAGGGATTAACAAATTGGAGGAGTATCATGGCATGCACCATATGGGAGTAGATAGGACTCTGTATTTAGTGCGAAAGGTCGACCCGCTTATTAAAAGGGAGGAAGTCCGGAGGGTAGTTAGGGAATGCACCAGATGCCAATCAATTGACCCTGCCCCAACCGTACATGATCCTGGCGAAATTGGGGTTACAACAAATTGGACAAGGTTAGCCATTGATATAACCCATTATCGCGGGCGTGCATATTTGTCAATGATGGACTGTGGACCAGGGCGACTAGCGATATGGAGGGAGTTGCGTGCGGAATCGGCGGCCGTTGTTACAGAAGAACTGGAAAATGTGCTTTTTGAACGAGGTCCAGTAGTGGAAGTGATAATGGACAATGGTACAGTCTTCCACTCAGATATCCTCCAGGCACTTTTCGAAAAATGGAACATTCGAAGGTACTATAGAGCAGCCTACAGACCAGAGGGCAATGGAATAGTGGAACGAAACCACAGAACCGTGAAAGCAATAGCCGAAAGGGGGGGATAACACCGATAGAGGCCACTTTCTGGTACAATATGGCCCCCAAGGTCGGTCAGAGAGAGGAAACCGTACCCCAACTGTCAATTTTTTTGTACGAGTGGAGATAAACTCCCAGATGTTGACGAAAGACCACCCAGAATCCAAATAGGTGAAGAGGTTTGGGTGAAACCACCAAACGTCCGGTGCACAACGCAGTGGGGGAGAGGAGTAGTGACAGGGAGCCAGTCACCAAACAACTTGATTGTAAACGGAACACCACGGCATATCTTAGACTTAAGGCGAGTGCTACATGCGAACGATGAGGATATGGAAGATGAACATCAGAGCGAGATGAATGAACCTCTACCGACGCAAAGACTGCAAAGAGAGCGTAATGCACCAGTTTGGACGCGAGACTACGTTATGTGAAATGATCTTAAGATCATGGGGGGGGGGGCGTGTAATGTAAGATAAAAAAATGAAACTGGTCTTACCTTTGGCTGGGTAGAAAGTGGCGCCCAAAATTGAATCTCTTTTTATAAGAGTGCAGACAGGAAGTGAGGGGGTTGGTGGGAGTGGAATATAGCTATATATAAGCTGAATTTTTTGGCGGTTGGCAGTTCGTTATTGAGAAGGCAAGCGTTTGTGAGCTGATCTGATAACACTTAGTTAGGAA
Organism: Doryteuthis pealeii; assembly: GCA_023376005.1. Lineage (NCBI taxonomy): Eukaryota > Metazoa > Mollusca > Cephalopoda > Myopsida > Loliginidae > Doryteuthis > Doryteuthis pealeii. Next base: position 24,265,463 of record CM042152.1, read on the forward strand.
TAACATAAAAAAGGCGAGGAAAGTAGCGATAGATAAATCTCTCAGTAAGACTAAGGACGTAGAGTTTAAGGTTGGTGATTTGGTGTACTATAAGAACCACCATATTATGTGGTAGTTGAAAAGATTGGCCCTGTCTCTAATAGAATTAAAGATCAGCTAACTGGCTCAGTCACAAAGACGCATGCCGAGCATCTTCGGGCAGCGTCCATTGAGGAATGGGAAATTCCCACGACAGAGAGGCCGTTACGGAAAGTAGTAGTAGCTGCTCCGGCAGAATCCAGCGATTCTGACAGCGAATCCATGGACGAACAGACCGACTTTCCTGTACACAAATGTCGACACCAGCGTGAGGAATCAGATGACGAGTCGGATGTTCCATTAATGGAGCGTCGTATCATGATACGACACAAAACGGCGGATAAAAACGTGTCGACTGTTGAGGTTGGATGCATGTCTAACGACTCGCCCACCCGTACGGATGATTGGTCGGAGGGGGAGACATTAGATTCCACTAATGTGGAAGGGAAAACCCCTGATGGATCACCTGATGAGGAGGTGACCGACGTTGTACAGGTAGAACAAACAGCTATTGTTCCAAAAAAAACTGATGTGCCTACACGCGCTGTAGACGAATGCAAGACTAAGAAAGAGCAGTTGAAAAGTCTTGTAGACTTGCTGGCGGATATGCTGTAGTATAAATTAGGGATATTTTGCGGGTCACAGGTCCATTGTCTTAGACTTCATTAGTTAAGAGTTAGTAACTTTAAAACGATAAAACTAATCCTCCAAGTAGACCGCATACCCATCCTCAACAGCCAGAATCGGGCCCTTAGGTTAAGAAAAAAAAACTGTCCCTCGTTCTCGGCCAGACTTTGAATAACTTACTGTAAATAACTGTGTTATTTTGTCAAAAACTTGGTGTGTTGAATTTAAGAAATTATGTGTGTGATATTACTCGAGCAGAGATACACATGGTATTGTCAAGGGTCATTTACTCGATGTCAGTTTGGAAATTGGGGCGTGGTTACCGCCTACGATCGAAAAAAAAAGACACGAACTTTTTGAATGAAACAAAACAAACGAACTTTTCAGTAAAAAAAAGAAACCGTGACAAAACAAAATTGTAAAAAAAAAAATAAAAAATAAAAAATGAACGTGAACACTCAATTAAAGGTAACCGATTTGTAAAATGTATGTTATATTTTGATGTATTTTTTTTTCTCTTTTACTTTTTGTTAATCCTGTATTTTGCGATGTACTCGGTGGGTGGTGTGAGTGACAGTGGATTGGGGCATTGAAGAATTAAAAAATGTTCATATATGAACATTTTTGAAAAATGGGATGTGTAGGAATGTTGTATATTGTACGAGCGAAACAAAGAAAAGACGACAAAAATAACAAAGGACTTTTTCCCGGAAGTTAAAAAACGGAAGCGATGCTTTCCGGTCAAAGAAGCAGGTAGAAGATAAAGAAATATATAACAAAGGTCCGTTATCAGATCAAAAGATAAAAATGCGTAGGCGTGTTGTCAATACAAAAGCCAGAGGGTCGAGTCAGTTAGGGACAGTCAGACGGCGAACTGAGTGACCGACGCTCACGGTCCGTCGCGGCCAAGGGCGGTGAGACGCCACCAGCCACCTCTTTACCTCAACATCGCCAGATCCCAACAGTAGTAGTAGTAGTCATCGTCAACACTTGTACAGTTCCCATTGTCAACGCTCGCCACCCACTAACGTACAGCCGAAAGGAAATAAAGCCAATACTCCAACTATACAGCATATGTTGTGTTTTCATTAAGCGACCACTACATATATCGTCTAGGGTTAGTGACGATACCCGCTACGTATGCAGATACACGAAGAGGGTCGTGAATTTGAAGCCGCTATATAACATGTAGAATAGTGATGCCAGTACACAACATATTGCTATTTGATGCCAGTATGCAACACTTACCCCGATACGGAGTAGTCACTATAACATTTCTAGCAAATCATCTAACTCTGCTAATTTGTGCCTTCAGACAAATTTCTTACGGTTCCTTAATTTATTTATATGGACGCTTCAGGTTCCGTAGCAGATTGACAAGAGGCCTTGCAAGTCACAGTTATTCCAATCTATGGCAGATGTTATGGCCAGGATCATTCTAGGCTCTGTCTCTGCGAGATGTAGTCTTTATTTGAAGGACATGACTTTTAAGAATAAAGCCACAGAAAACAAGCTGTCACTTTTGTCAGCTTTAGGCCCGAAATTGTTTTCGGGGAAATTCTTTGATGTTTTGCTCAGCAGTGTTGAAAACCTGAGAAATGAGAGGGCGACTCAACATGATTGTAATTTTCTTGGAGTGAAGAAGTTAGAGGGCTCAAGGAGGGTTTTGGTCAGAAAAAGCAGAAGCAGGAAGGTTCCAGCTTTAGGACAGAGAGCTTCGACTTGGATGGGTGAGCAAACAGGTTTTAAGAAATCGAGGTTTCAGAAGTCCCCAACTGTGAGCCTCCCACTCCCCCCAAGCCATTGAGTCGTCTCTCGTCTCCCCTGTGTTGAACAGATGGCTGTCTCTTGTCAACCGGCTAGTTGACTGGTCGTCTCCTCCGTGGGGTCGCATATCCTGGTTGGTGTTTCAACCTAAGATTAACCCTTCACTCGCTACATTATTTTTTTTTTATCTCGAGCAAAGGAATTAATCAGGGTAGCTCCCGAACTGAGATTTCGATGTCAAAGGGATGAGGTGGTCACAAACAAAGTCAGTTACCATTCAAAAGAAGAAGACGGGTTGGTAAATTGTATTAACAATTTTATAAATAACAACAGGTAATAATACAGCATTATAGTTACTCTTGGTTCCAGAGTGATGCAAACTAGCATTTAGTGACTGGATACTACGTCGTTGGGTAACGAAGAATCAATTCTAATCAGAATATGTGTTGGGGCTTCAACTTAGCGACAACTGCTAAGTTCGCTCTATGCTAAACAACTTCCAGTGACGCACTCTAGAGACAACTGACAGGCTAAGTTCGGCAGCTTCTTAAAATTCGGTTGACGCTCTGACTGCAACTTTTGACGTTCGCTTCAGTTGCTCCCCAGCTACTCCGCTGCTACTGATTTGATCGTGGTTCCTCATTTCAAGATGGAAACTTTCAAGACTATTCGTCAGGCTTTGGGGAGGGACGATTGGGTAATTACTGTGGACCTGGAGGATGCTTATTTTCATGTTCCTATTTTTCCAGCTGAGAGGCAGTTTCTATGGTCTCATTTTAAGGGGAGACATTACTAATTCAAAGCTATGCCCTTTGGGCTTGCAATAGCCCCCAGGGTGTTCACAAAGATAATGCCGGCACTGGGGGGGGGGGATTTCTTAGGTCCCGTAAAGTACATATTTTTATGTACCTAGATGACTGGATAGTAAGAAATTAGGATCAACGCATTCTCAGTCAGCGAGTAGTTTTAATAGAGGACCTTCTCCAGGATTTAGGATTGTTCATAAATTCTCAAAAATCTTACTTGATTCCATCTCAAGATACAATTTACCTGCGATCTCTCTTCAATTTGGAGGTGGGAATAATTTTTCCTTCAGGGGAGAGATTCCAGAATCTGATACAAAAGATCGATTGCATTTTGGAGACAAGGTTCTGCAGAGCTCACGTTTTTCAGACTTTTGGGTCTAATGGTTGCATGTATAGATCTGATTCCCCGGACTCGTTTGTATATGCGGTCAATCCAATTCTATCTTCGGTCATGGTGGATCCCTCGAAGAGACAATATCAAAAAGATAATCCCTATAAATAGTTTATTAGCAAAACACATAGAATGGTTTTACAAGAAAGGAAGATTTCTTCAAAGGGGTTTCTACTTCATCATGTAGAGTCTCCAGATTTTGGACAGATGCTTCAGAAAAGGGCTAAGGAGCTCACTTAAACACTCACCAAATGACATGAATTTGAAATTAACACCGGGAAGGAACCATATCAATTGACTAGAGCTAAAAACAATCCATCTAGCACTTGTTCAGCTATTACCTCATGTCAGTGGAGAGATTTCTGCTGAGATGCGACAATTCCACAGTAGTGACAAAAATCAACAAAGAAGTGTTCTAATGGGCAGCGGATTACATTTCCCTTTATGCAGCTCACATTCCAGGAAAGAAGAATATTTTGGCAGACCGTCTATCAAGGGGCCAAGCGGAAGCTCGGTTGACAGAATAGAGCTGTGACCTGAGAATAGTGGACTTAATCTTTCGAAGGTTCGGTCGTCATTACTCTGGAGAATAGAAAGCTGGAGGTGTTTTGCTCCCCTTATCCAGTGGATGCTGAATATGCTTCAGATGATCTGAGCGTAAGTTGGACGGGGGCCTACGCATTCCCTTCTCCAATATCGGGTCCTTTAGAAAGTGTCGCTAGAAAGGTGTATTCCCCACATGTTCTACCAGTCATGGTATCCAGTTCTCCTGGACCTACTAATAGACTTTCCAAGAGAATTACCAATAACATCGAAAATACTCAGAAATAGGGTCAAATAGAGCAATCAGACCCGTCTAAAGTCTAAAGCTTGTACCATGGAAAATATCTAGCACAACCCGCCTAAAGAATATCTTTATAGAAAGGCTCAAGGTTACACCAAGAATTGCAAAAGACCTTCCACTAGGAGAATATATCAAATAAAGCAACAGATATACAGAAGCTGGGGTATTGAACGAGATATCGACCCGTATTCTGCCTCGATAAAGGATATTGCAGATTTTCTAATTTATTTGCATGAAGTCAGAGGTTGCAGAGCTTCAACTATTGCTGGATATAAAACAGCGTTAGCAGCTAATCACAAGTGTCGGGAGAAAAGTTCTATAAATTCAGAGGATTTCTATCGAAATTGATTAGAGGAATTTTTAATTCAGATCCATCGTTATTTATCTTTTGTTCTAGGGACTCTCACTAATCATTCCTTTGAACCTTTAGATTGTGCGGATTTAGTTTTTATCTAGGAAGACTGTCTTCCTAGTGGCCTTTGCTTCTGCTATTAGAGTAGACAAGCTTTATCCATCAGAGTCGAATCTTAGGCTTGAAGAGGTTGATATATGATTTTAACTAACTTTAAAATTCTGGCAAAAACTCAGCGTTTTAAGAGAGCTTGGTCGCCTTGGTTTATTCCGGATTTTACCAAATTTACAGATGATTCTGTGTCCTTGTCATTGTGTGAGAACATATATAAAAAGAAGGGAGGTGTTACGGCAGAATAACGAAAGGGTTTTCTGCTATATACTCCTTTACATATCAGGTATATAATGGAGAGAGAGAGAGAGAGAGAGAGAGAGAGAGAGAGAGAGAGAGAGAGATCATGAGGGGATGATGATTGGTTCTTCTACTTTCTGCTTGTCTACTTCGTCGGTCATTTTTCTTTGGGCTTTCTTCTGCGGGTTGTTTTCTTCTTTCTAAGCTCGACAGTCCGTGCATTTCTTGTTGATTAATTAAGCTAGCAAGACTTTGTCATTTTTTTCGTCTTTATTAAAAACAACCACAGCCCAAAAGATTTTCTAACCGCACGGATGAGAGTCGGCATCTTGAGCGACGGATCTCTGCGTCCGCTCCCGCTGACTGGTTGGCCGGCAACTACTTAACTAAAACTGATTTCTGTCTCACGCCTTCTATTGGTGCGTTTCGGAGGGTGGGGTCAAATAGAGGTTACCAAATGCCAATGATAACTTTAACGGCTAACAGTAATTTTCCACTGAACCACCATTATTTGAATCTCCGAACTTCAATTCAAATTCTAACTACACTACTTACACAATTCATAGGTTATCCATGAATTATGTTACATTTCATTACCTATTATGTTTTTGAGTCTCGTTTGTCCAAAATTGTGAAATTTAAAAAAAATTTGGATAGGATGGTTGGCGCGTCTTTTACCTTTTCTTTTTCATTGGTTATAAAATATAGTTTATCCTAAAAAATAACTCGTAACTGCAACGAGTCAAGGAGAAGAGGACATCGACAAATGCATTGGTGGCACTAACTTTGCTTTCTGTCATCTTCATACGAGACTGTGGTCCAGACAGGAGATAATCTACCAAGCTCTTGTTCACACCATCCTCCAGTGTGGCTGTAAAACTTGGCCAATGAGGATGGGGACCTGTGCAAGCTTCGTGTGTTTGACCATTATCCTCCGAGTTCGATGGTGACAATTCCTCTCTAACACCACTGTTTGGGCAAGATCTAGAATCTCCTCCCTCCAGCAGATTCTTCTTGCGAGACGTCTTTGATGGCTTGGTCCTGTTCTTTGTCAACAACCCAGTGACATCCATGAATCCATTGACCTAATACCACCTCAGGGCTGGAAGGGGATCAGCTGAAAACTTGGCTCAAAACAGTCAAATAATATGCTGAGCTGATCCTGGGTCCAGGCCTTTATGGAGTTCGTTGATGGAACTGCTAATGGCTGACACTCATATCATCAATTGCATTAGATTGCATTAGATTGCTGCATGATCTGCCTTCATTTGGGATACGGTGAATTTACTGGATGGAACCTGCTCAATTGAACCGTCACAGATACAGATATATACTTATATAAGTCAACCACAGACACCGTTTTTTTCCTCAGTGGGGATTGACTTTGCAGATTACCTCCATCCAGGATAGAAACCTGACCGATTTTAAATCAGTCAGGTTTCTTAACCACAGAGCCATCAGACACCTGCATATATATATATATATATATATATATTATATATATAGATAGATAGATAGATAGATAGATATAGAGAAGTAAAGTCATCAGGGTGGCCTAAAGTCAGTATTAGCGAAACCGCAAGGGAGTCTATCCCCTTTTCTCTAGCACTAGACAAAGGAGATTGTTTTTTAGCATCTGAGGTGAAGCGTCACACCTACCATTAGCTCCTCACTTTACCACATAGATCCCTATACTACTTATGCTCTGAGTTGGTGAGGGTCAGTATTGAACTCGGAAGCTTGTGATTCTCAGGCAGATGCTCTACCAACTGAGCTAGATAACTGTTATAATTACTGTTATAATTAATTATTGAATTATATTTATTTAAGACCAGAGCTGCTGAGCCTAAATTTACCCTCTGCCATTTGAGTGCAATCTGTACACCAGTAATCTGGTGCTACTGTATGCAGGAAAATAAAAGTAATACTGATATACTGGTATGAAACTGAAAGTCACATTTGCTTAAGGCTTTTCTCAACATTTTTACTGAGCAGCAGTTAATCCATAAAATTTTATCAATTTATAATCACTCATTGTGTTTTAATTTTTTTAATAGCTTTAAATGTAAATCAAATAAAAGAAAACATTATTTCATTACATTATATAAAACTATCTGAAAAAACTGTCTTATAAGTGTGATTTTAAGATAATAACACCAAACAATATTTAACAGATAATTTGGTGGTCATAGCTTTATGTACATGATAATAGACAAATGGATAAAAAACGTTACTTGGTGAATTATAGCAAGATAATGATATTTAGAGGTGTTAATGACAAATGAAATCTACATTCTTAAAAATCTTCTTATCTTTGTATATAAAGTTGCAGTTCCTATCTGTCTGTTTGTTTACAAAATCCTAGGAGATAGACCCCTATAACCATATTTATTCTGAAACTACATTACCCAGTGTACCTGGATATCTAATTTTAATGGGAGCCACAAATCCCCATTGAAAAAATTTTCCTTTTGATTTATATGAAATTTAAACCATAGAAAAATGACAAGATATGATGCCTATTCACAAAATATCAGCAAATTTCTATTATAATAAGACACCCTTGTGGAGGTTAAACCCTCCTATATTGAACATTTTGGAAACCCATAACTTGAGTTTTGGAACCTTTATCATCATGGGGTTAAGGGCTATTAATTAAACGTAAATTAACAAAAAAGTTTACCTCTTTTATAGTAAAATTTAAACTTTTTATGGCAAAACATCACTAGAATTATGGCAACAGAAATTATTTGTTAACTAGCTTAAAAGCCAACATCATCATCATCATCATGTCGCGCATTCAGCTCGAGTATCCATGACAATCTTTTGCCAACCTTCCCTATCATTCATTACACCTGGGAGTTCCTCTGCAGAGCAGCCAGCATCTTCACATAACTGGTTAATGTAGGTCCTTGCTGGGCGCCCCACACTTGCATGACCATGTGTTGGCTTCCACAGGAGAATGTCGCTTATGAGTTCATCCTTGCTTCTCCAGCAGTGTCCTGCATGCCTTGTCCATCTCACTCGGATAGTTTGTGAGATGGGGGGGGGGCAGGTGAGCATACAGCTGTTTCCTTGTGGGGTGCTGTTTCCACGACTTATTCAAGACTGCACGCAGGATTCTTGTGCAGCTCCCATCTAGCTTATTCTCAAGGCGCTTTGTTAGGGTTCAGGTGGTGCAGCCATATAGCAGCACCGACACAACCACAGCCTGGAAAAACTGTTGCTTCAACTTGTTAGGGAGATCGGACCTCCATATGACATATAATCTATTTGTGGCTGACCATGCATTTGCTATCCGTGTATTAACATCACTCTCTGTGGAGGAGATATTACCACCTAGGTACGTGAATTGTTCTACTGGCTTAAGAGGCTTGCCGTTGAGTGTGGAGATGTTTTCTTTCTTTTTGAAACTCATGAACTCTGTTTTACCAGAGTTCACATAGAGGCCGATATTCTTTGCTGCCTCCTCCAAGCTATGTAGCAGTGACTCAGCCTGTGCCGGTGTATCTGCAAGAAGTGCAAGGTCATCGGCATAGTCCGCATCTGTGATTGTTTGTGCGGGATATCGCCTGCTTTTTGCCCTTTTTAGTGTGAAACCTTTTTCTTTTATGGTATCTAATGATGTTCGGAGCACGTAGTCTAGGCATATCATAAATATATATGGTGCTAATGTATCTCCTTGAAGGACTCCAGCGGCGATGCCAAAGAAATCTGTGTCACCATCAGGTGAGCGTACCATTGTTTTTGTGTCTTTGTATAGCATCATTATAGCTGAAACCGTTTCATTGGGGAGACCATATGCTAATAGTATTTGTTCCATTTTTCCTTTATGTATGGAATCAAATGCCTTGGAAAAATCTACGAATAATAGCGTTGCCTCTAGATTCTTTGCTCATACCCCTTCTATGATCCGTCGAATAGTCAGGATCTGAGAGGTTGTGGATCGATTTCTGCGGAATCCGTTTTGGTTTCTCCTAAGGATTTTCTCTATTTCGGGCCGGATGCGATTAAGTAGAAGGGCATTATATATCTTGGCTGCAATAGCAGTGAGAGTTATACCTCTGTAGTTTTTAGCGATTCCGAGATCTCCCTTTTTAGGGAATGGGAAGATGCAGCCTTTTGTCCATTTATCTATTCTATTCTGTCTATATACTGCATTGCATAGCCTAAGCAGTATGTCACTGAACTTTCCTATCTTCCACACCTTCGGGGGTATTTCGTCAAGTCCTGCTGCTTTTCTACCTTTTAGCTTCTTTAAAGCTTGGTTGATTTCATCTGTTGTGAAATCCCCCAGCTTGATATCTAGTTGTTTATCTACAATCTTTTGGATATTATTTTCTATGATTTTTGGGGGGTTTCCCAGCAGTTTCTGGAAGTGGTCTTTCCATTTTTGAAGTCTATCTTTTTGGCTGGTTGCCTTTAGTTTTGATTTAGAGGTGCTTTTCCTACCACTAATTTTGTTTACTGTTTGTCATGCTAATCACGACTGTCTGTCTTCTACCGATTGTCTGATATTATTTATCTGTACTTGTGTGTATTCTTTTTGTTCCTTTTTGTATGTTTTGGTTAAGGCTACCTGGGCTTTCTTAAGGTTGCATAGGTTGGTGCTAGTTGGGTTTGTTTTATTAATTTGGGCTGCTTCTTTGATATTATTTTTCTTTTCTCTAACTGCCTCTGTCTCCCAGGGGACAGAGCGTTTGGCTCTTAGTTCGGCCGGTACGCACTTGGATGCTGCTTCTGGGTGGGCACTGACAAAGTTTTCGTATTCCTCGTTTGGAGTGGGGCTTTCAAATGCCTCCTGGAGGATATCGAATCTGTTTCTTACTGCCACAGTGTATTGATTGCATATATCACTGTTGGCAAGTGTTGACCAGTCGTATCGTACAGACTTACTGGTTTGCTTTTTGTTTCTACGTAGGCTAAGACATAATTTTGCTGTGACTATTCTGTCGTCGGAGGATACTCCTTCAAAAGAGGAGTATGCTTCGCAGTTCATTGCACTATTTATCCATTTTTCATTTATTAGGATATAGTCTAATTGGGCTCTTGTATTGTTTGGGTATGTGTAGGTCCATAATTTGCCTTTTCTTTTTTGGTATTTTGTATTTAGGCATACTAGCTTGTTTTCAAGAGAGAACTCTGCTAGTAATTCTCCGTTCCTGTTTGTGGTGTTATGTAGGCAGTATTTATTGTTCTCACTTTTGCCTATCTGCACATTCATGTCGCCCCCTATTACTAGGACATTGTGTTTGGGAATCTGTCTGCATAGGGAGGATAGCTCATTATAGAACTTTGCTATGTCCGTTTCCTCACTGGGGCTGTAGCATGAGACTACTGTCATGCAGGGATTCCCATTAAACGTAGCGCATATGATTCTCGGTTAGATTTTTTCTATACTGTTTAGTGCTCTTATAGCCCAGGGGCTGAGGAGGATTCCTACACCTCCTATAGTGGCATTTGTGGAGTTTTTCCATGCAGATGCAGACAAGAACGTCCATCCATTACCTGTTTTGTGGTATTTTATATCTAGTTCCCTATGATCAAATCTATGCTCTTGTACGCAGATTATGTCTATATTTTTGTCCTCTGCAGATGAAGTTAACTTGGGCAGTTGGTTTATGGTTTTTAGTGTTCTGACATTGAATGTTGCCAGATTTAAGGTTTGTTTACACCTTAGTAGTTGTGTTTTACTCCTAGGTTCTATAGTTGTCTTTTTAGATATGGTTTTCAGAGCTATGACGTTGGTAGTGGGTGTGTCTTGTTTGTCTGCTCTGTGTGTGATGCGGTTTGTGTGTTTTTGATGTTGTTGGGGTGCTGTAGCAGATTTTTCGACACAGGCCAGTGCTTGAACCCGTGGACATGGTAGCCAATTTTCCGACGCACCATTATCAGCAAGAGTGGCGATACTGTATGATTTGATATTTTTGTGTGCTGTCATAGGTTTGGTTGGCTCGATGTCATCGATACCTTTCGGTGGCTAATTTGACTCTTCAATAGATGCCGGACTTAGAGATGAAGAGCAGTAGTTTCCTGACTGAACTGTTTGATCTTGGCCGTTGGCCTGCTTTTAGGCTCATCCGCCCAGCATCACGTGAGATACGCCGTTGACCCATTTTGGGTTCATCCGCCATGTCTCACATCCACCATGCTGCTACCCATGGTTACATTTGTGAGGTAAGATGCATAATCTGCCTCGAGTTGTTTCCCCAAGAAGAAAAAAAAAATTAAAAATGGAAGGAGATCCATCCACTATTAAGTTTCAACTTAGTTTAAGTCAAAATTAACCCCTACGATTTTGACACAAAGAGAACTGTTTCTCAGTTGAGGGTCTTCTTAGTGAAAGGTGGATTTAAATCTGTTGTGATAGGGGGTCAGAAATTCTACAGTCCTGTGTTAGAATTAGTGGACAATATTAGCAGACATTTTGGATGAAATTCAAGAAAAAAATACGACAGAATTAGACACAAAATTTATGCAAAAATTAGTTAACAAAACACTTCTCATCTTGAATTCAAACGAATATTAATTCTGAAAATGTACTTACGAAAATTTCGTCAGATATCATGTATATTGATAATTATTAGCTCTTGAATAGGTTCAGGCATTTTGAATAGTATGTTGTTAGCTTGGATACCGAGATTTAAATATATATACTCGCCGATAAATCTAACAAACATGTGTAGGATTAAATTGGGGGGGGGTGCCTGTGTTTCTTCACCAGACAAATTGTCACCATTAAGGCCTCTGACTACTAAGTTCCGGAAAGAATTCTACAGTCCTGGACAATGTTAGCAGACATTTTGGATGAAATTTAAGAAAAAAATACGACAGAATTAGACACAAAATTTATGCAAAAGCTGACATACTGGGCAGCAATTAAGCTAGTCTCTTATAAATAACAAAGAAAAAGTGTCAGTATTTGCTGTCTGCAATGAAACTAGATACAATTCTATTTTTCTCTCTGTATCCAAAAAACTTCTTTGAATATTTCTTTGGCAATTACTATAAAATAGTATTTATCCACCATCCTACAAGAGTAGATTCAATACAAGGTCAAGTTTAATGTAGGCCACCAATATGAGTACATGTGATTTAAGATAAACACTTTTGTTTTATCAACATTTTCCTTTTTAAGCTTCAGACATTATGGATTGGCCCTGACCCTACACCTTTAAATGCAATAAGTAAGCATAGCCTGGGAGATGGCACCCTGGAATAAATAGTTGTAGCACATTCTATGATCTTCCATGCTGCTACAATTAACAACAATTTTTAAATTAGTGTTTTAAAAGTGGATGGTTGTTGTAAAAGATTCAAGAGAGTTTATATTTTTATATGCATATATGCTAAGTTGGTTATGTAATAGATTTTATATTGCTATATTATTAATCAAAACTCTTATGCAATTCATACACGTTGGACCTCACCTGCTGAATTTTTGTATACAGTCAAAGGTGGTTAGAATGAATAACTGACAATGTTATTTTTATACTTTATGACATCTTAATTACAATGAACTGAGCAGAGAGTTTTGCTTCTATATAATTATACTTGTGTGAGATCTTATAAAAAGAATAGCAACATTTTGAAAGTATTAAGTATTATATAATCACTAAATTTAATGGATTTTATGCCAGATCAAATTCTAAGGTTACAATACTTAAAGTTACAAATAATAAGAATTGATTGGATGTCATACTTATAGTATTTTCAGATTTGGAAGGAACTGATAAACCAATAAGACCAATATTTTGGGCTGAATGCTATTTTACTAACCAATGTAAGCTAAATATTTCTCAGACTGACCACTCTTTTACTATACATTGTAAATTTAATATTTCAGTTCAAGAAAAGCATATATATCTGTTGTGACCTCATAAATAAAGCTGATTCATTTCCGGTCATCAGCACCCACAAATACTTGACATGTGCACACACACACATACACTCACAGGCGCCAAATTTCCAAAATAAAATTTAGTTCTTATCCTGTTATCAAAGAGTGTTGACTTGTTTTATTCTTGCTTAAAGAACTCACAGTTACCCTTTTTATAAGCTGGGTTATAAAAAGGCTTAACCATAAAATTGGTGACAAGGAAGAAAGAAATATATATTTAAAAAAAGAAAGAAAGAAAAGAAAAAAAAGGACGAATATACGATGCGTGGAAAAGAAAAGACGCAACACGTGGAGAAAAAAAATACCAAGAACAGAACCAGAAAGATAAGTGATATTTTTTCCTTTTATGTGTATTATTGCATTATTTCTATAGTCACTATTGTCTATACTTATATATCTATCAGTGCTATTTAATAAATATTACTCTGTGTTAGTGAAAAGTCTCTGTATTTTAAACAAAAAAACAAATTAAATTAACATGGCTAATGCAGTTTACATCTAGAACAATTTAACACAGACTTTGACAGGACCAATTTAAGTGAAAAATGGAAATCCTAGCTTGAAGTATTTGAAGACGAACTTCATTTGCAAAGAGTCACAGACGATAACGACAAAATTATTTGTCTAAAAAGATACTGTGGAAAAGAGATAAGGCTAATAATAAAGTATTTGCTGAGCACAGAGCAAAATGGAAAAGAGTCTTATGAGGAGGTTAAATAGAAATTAAACTACCATTTCTTGCCAAAACAAAATAAACAATACGCTAGGTTTTTATTCAATAGAATGAGACAGGAATACAAGGAAACAATTTTGCAATACACCATGAGGCTAAAAGAACAAGCTGAAGCTTGTGACTTCGAGAATAATAGAAGACAGAATTTTGGAACACCTTATTCAAACAATTGACGACGCAAAATGATAACTAGAGCAATACAAAAACAGTGGAATTTAAATAAATTTCTAGAAGAAGCGAGTCAACTTAATGACCTTAAGCGAGAAGTAAAAGAAATAATGAAAACTCATTCAAAGACTTTATATAATGAGAACTGGACTGATAGAGTCAACACCATAAGAAGAAAATGACCAATAGGTTGGACAGAGCAGAAACAACAAATAAAATGCCGATATTGTTGCGAAAAACACAAATTTGATGAAAGAGAGAATTGCCCGCATACGGACGAGTATGCAACAACTGTGGGAAAAGCAATCACTTTGCTGACTGCTGAATCCACCGACAACAGATTGGTGGAAACTAAAACGACAGATAACTTTACAGAAAACAAAATAATACTCCTAGAAATATAAGGAGGATTGAAATGGAATCAGATACAAGTTCTGAAGATGAGGAATTCATCAGAAAAACGAAAATTAAGATTCATAAAATAAAAACCATAAAACAAAAATATAACAACACTATAGAAATAAGAATAGGAGAGATAGACACATTCTGTGAACATCCATGAATATCATGGATGAATACCAATTCAAGGCACTAAAAAGAAGAACAAATGTTGGTGAATTAAAACCCAATTACGACCGAGTAAAAACAATCAGTGAAAGGGGAATTTGAAATGATAATTCGGAACAAAAACCGAGGGACTAAAACAAAATTTATCGTCATAAAATGACATATAGATAACCTCGCCTTGATAGTTAAAGATACCCTGATAGAACTAGGTATGATGGTATTAGAACTGAATGGGAACCGGAAAGAAACTAATGAGCTGCGGATCCAACAAATAAACGAAACAAACAAACCAAGACAGGAAAAGTCATCGAAGTAGGACTCAAAAATGGAAGCTGGAATATAACCTATAGATCAAAAACCCATGTATGTACCATACCATTTAGAAACTCCACTTACACGGATTGAACAAGGAGAAGCAGATGGCATTTTCAAAAAAGTACCCAGAATCGAAGCCATGTTCATCATTAGTCATGCAGCCTAAACTGAGGTACGCGACAAGAGACCGCAACAAACTGGAACCGAACATAATACGAGCTAGCATAGACATGCGAATACCGAACAAATATATAAAAAGAAGTAGATATGTCCAAGCACCTATTATCAAGGACTTTACATATCACCTAAGAGGATGCAAAGTGTTCAGTAAAATGGACCTAAAAGCAGGGTACCACCAACTCTCAATAAATGAGGAAACTCAAAAACTAGCAAAATTTAGTACACCGTGGGGAAACTATAGACCAAAATGGTTGATATTTGGGGCAAAATCATCAGAAGATGTATTTGACTGAGTAATGTTCCAAATATTTGGAGACATACCTCTATGCATGAACCAAAGAGATGATAATCTTTGGAGAAAAAGATAGAGAGGGACACAACAGAACCTTAAGCAAAGTACTTCAAAAAGCCAAGGACTACAGAGTCAAATTCAACCAAGAGAAGAGTGAATTTTGTAAAACACAAATCACGTTCTTTGGTCATTTGTTTACATTAGAAGGGCTAAAACCAGACCCTAGGAAAATTGAAGCTGTACTAAACTGCAAGGAACCAAAATCCAAAGAAGAAGTTAGAAGCTTTCTTGGAATGACAAGCTACCTTGACAACTTTATAAGGAACTATGCAACACTTAGTGCACCACTGACGAACTTAAGAAGGAATAAAACAAAATTTAAATGGAACCATGAAGAAAAAGAAGCGTTTGAAGAACTGAAATCCACAATAACCAGTTCTGAAACAAGCAGACTACACTAAGAACAGAAGCGAGCTTCTATGAAGGACTGAGTGCTGCATTGTTCCAGAAAGAACCACTAGGACAGCAACCGATACACTTCATCAGCAGAAGACTATCGGACACAGAAAAGAGATACAGCCAAACAGAAAAGTATGCATTAGCTGTAAAATGGGCAGTAACGCGACTCGGAAATTATCTGATAGGAGCACCTAAATTCGTTATAATAACAGCCCACAAACCTCTAATCCCAATGTTTAATAAAATCCAACACAGACTCCCACCATGCATAGAAAAGTAGATTATGGAAATAACGGACTTCAACTTTGAACTTAAATATGAACCAGGAAGAAATGAATTGGATCCATTAGACTACATATCAAGACACCCTATATCAGAGAACTGTCGAGACAACACAGAACAAATAATAAACCACATTTCACACAAAGAAAAGGCTGAAATTTTAGATAGAATAAGGACTGAGACAAAGAAAGATGATACACTAACAAAATTGACATCATACATTACCAACAACGACTGGATCAAAGCCGAAAAGGACATAGAAATGTTACCATACAAACATATAAAAGAAGAAATCAGCATAATAGAAGGAATAGTCTACAGGGGAGATAAAATAATCATCTCAAAATCACTTCAAAGGAAAATAACAAAAATAAGACACTACTTAGGACACCTGGGAAGGACAAAAACCAAACAATTATTGAGAGGAAGATATTGATTTCCTAAAATGAACAACATGATTGATAGAGTCATAGACCAATGCTACGAATGTAAAATAGTAGCAAGTGATCCATGACCAGAACCAATAAAACCCACAAGTATACCCAAGAAGAGCTGGAAGGTAGTCAACCTAGACTTTGGAGGGCCATACCCAGATGGACACTACAACCTAGTTATGGTAGACCAGAGGCCAAGATACCCAGTAGTGGAAGAGGTACAAAATGCGATATGTTAGAAAATGGAAAATACCTTTCTGGACTTCAGTAATCATGACTCTCTACAGTTTCTTTTAGAAGTAAATGTGCATTACTATGACTATTTTTGGAAGAGATAATGGATCAGTTTTCTGTTGTTTTCTTCATAATTTGAATTCAGACTTATCTTTCTTCTTGACTAATTACCCACCATCTTAGCTAGACAGTCCAACCAGCACTTTTATTTTATCCGTACCCCTAAGAAAAAGCTCCTTGAAAAATGTCATTTTCAAGTTTCATATCAAATTTTCATTCTCACTTGAAAATAACATTTTTGAAGGAACTTCATGATATCACTCCCTGCTAAAAACAATCTCCTTGGTCTAGCGCTATTGAAAAGGGGATAGACTCCCTCGCTGACTGGCTGATACCAACTTTACTTTTTACTTTTATATATAAACCAAAATACTTGAACATAGACAGAACTATACATTCATTGATAAATAAACACATCCTTTGAATGTTGGTTTTTTTCACATTTTCCATGTTTTTCTACCTTCAGATTAATTTCCATTTCTCTATATATATATATATATATATATATATATATATATATATATATATATATTGAATAAATGTCATTAGGAAAAAACAATAAAAGTAGTAATGAAGGGAAAAGCCATTAAATGGAATGTTTTGAAATGTTTATGAAAATGTTTATTAATGTAAGCACAATAAAGACAAATATATTTCTTCTGCAAAGAAATATGATTCATCAAACGACCAAAAGAGAAGGTGACCCACCCCTCTGACAACAAATGACCAATTGTGAACTTTATTTGAATTTCGTTTTTGCTATTATCTATGGTTGTTTTTGTTTCTACTGGGTTTTCCTGTATTTTTTATATACTTTATTCTATTTCAACTCCCAACCTAATTTTGTAATCCAGCCAAGACAATTAATCACCTATCAAACTAACATATACTCTATCCCTCTCCCAGTCCCCCTCACCTCATTCAAATTTTCTAGCCCCTCCTACCCTCCTAAACTAAGACACTTCCCCCCAAAATTAAGAAATTTAAACCAATGTTTCCTGGGAATTTTTTCAGTAATATTCATGATTTTGCTCATACTTGAAGAATCTGCAGTAATGCAGTTGAAATAAATTATTGCAATGAAACAAATTTAAAGTTTTTTCCTTCATTTATTGAATATATTGATTGGTCCATCTAATCACTGGCACTAGGCACATTGAGCTCTCACTACGGTTTATCTGTATCACTACGGCTGAACAACACATGGAGTGATCCTAATTACCCGCAATATATATATATATATATATTATATATATTATATTATATATATATAATATTAATAATTTGAAGGCAATACAATGCGTATAAAAAATAAAAACAAAAAGATATTGTTTTTTTGTCTTATCGATTTCAAAGAAACTTTATCTTCAGAAACGAAAATCAGAAATGGACGTATTTAAGTTTGTTTTTTTTGCGTGGTGATACTTTCTTTTTTTTTTTCTTCTTTTTTTTTCCTCTTCTTCTTTTTCTCCTTTCTCCTCCTTTCCCCCTTCTTTATGTTATGAATGAAATGGGCGAATAACTGTAATTTCTTTTTTTTCTTTTTTTTTTCTAAATATTTCTTTTGAGAACGAATGCTTAAGATCCTACCTTGTATATGTATCCAATTTGTCTGTTTATCATCCGGTCAAAATTGTGGCAAACAATATATCCATCCAATTCAAAATAAAAAGACGGTTATAGAAGATTCTTATGCTTAGCTTTCATTTTCTTTTCTTTCTTTTTTTTGTTTTGATTCTTTCTCTTTCTCTCCCTTCTCTAATTTTCTATTTTATTTTTATTTATTTATTCTTATTTTCAGTTGTAAAAAAATAAATAAAATGTATTAACTCAACTACATGGACCAGCAAATAAGTGAATAAAAGATTATCTTTAATTATATATTATTAGGATTGGAGGAAGATTTAAGAAAAATATGTATAATGAGTATAATTTTATTTTATTTTATTTCTATTTAGATTTTAAATAGATTAAGTATTATTTATTAATTATATATTAAAATATTATATAATAATTATATATTAGGATTGATGCAAAATTTGAGAAAATTATGTATTTCAAGTATGAAAAAGAAAAGAAAATAGAGTGGAAAAATAAATTCGACTTGTTGAAGAGAGGGGGGGGTGTCAACAATGTCGTCGTCGTCGTCGTCGTCGTCGTCGTCGCCGTAACAAAATCTGTCGCCGTCGCAAAACCACCAACTCAAACATCTCCAGCAGCTGAAAATCGCAACTGCTGCTGTCGTCACCCCACTTCTACTTATACTAATTTTCTTTCAACATCCGGGTGTCTGCACCTCACGCACGAGATTCTCGAGCCAAACCCGACCGCCGGAATCATCATAGCCATCATCCGGGCACCTGGCGCTTACATCCGGGACTGTAGCTTCTAGACTTCGGTGACAATGTTTGCATTCTGAAGGAAGCGGGTTCGATTCTACAGTCCGACATGTCAGGCAAAGCCTAGCCCGCTTCCTTCGAGAATACGGCAGGCCCTGACGCTCGCCACTCACCTCGTGTTCTCTGTCACACTCCCCCCTGATCTCAGGATCACACACTGTGCATGGTGGGGGTGGCCTTTTTGTTCTCGCGCTCCTTCTAAGCGGTACGTGCACCGCGGTTTCTGCCTCTGAATCGTCCGACGGGCTAGCGGTTGTGTCTTCGGGGGATCATTGTCGACATTCAATAACAACTCGTCGTCAGATGGCTCATCATCTTCATCGGTAGATGAATAATCCACCTCCCCAGCAGGGCGGAGATCGCGTACGTGACGTGGGACTCCGTCAACCAGCACAGATTGCTGACTGACCACACCAGTCACTCGCCCCCGCTTGAATCGGGTGGTGCATCGACTGCCTGGGGGTTTCACCCAAACGGAATCCCCCACAGCATATGGCTCGCAAACCACTTCGTCGACAGGTGACTGCGCAACGTCTATTCCTTTTACCCGCACCCGGTACGTGTGGATGGCATTCGCGGGTGCGGTTATCGGGGACACCCCGTCCTTCGGCGTTACATTGTACCAGTATGTTGCTCCTCAATGGTGCACTGCTTCCTAGCGGCAATTCTTTTAATACTGCGGTGACTTCTTTCCGCGATACCGTTGCCTGATGGCACATACGCGCATCGCAGCCGTAGTCGGACCCCCCATTCACACAGAAACTGCCTTACTTGCTGGCTGCAAAAGGCTGTGTCATTGTCCG
The DNA here is from genome assembly GCA_023376005.1 of Doryteuthis pealeii. Taxonomy (NCBI): domain Eukaryota; kingdom Metazoa; phylum Mollusca; class Cephalopoda; order Myopsida; family Loliginidae; genus Doryteuthis; species Doryteuthis pealeii. The sequence goes on from CM042152.1 coordinate 24,285,505, forward strand.
TCAATATTTCCTCTGGTGCACCTCGTTCGTAAAAGACGGACGATAGCTGTTTAAGAACGCTCGCTGAGTCTTGCCGTGCCAGCGGTCTCCAAATCGCAAAACAGGTGGGTCCACAGTCGATGAGGGTAAGAAAGTGGTTGCCACCATAATGGGTGATATCCATTCCCACCCTTTGCCACGCATCATTTGTGTCCAGTCGTCCTTTTCGCCATCGTACTGGTGCTGGGTCAATTGACTGGCACACCTCGCAGTCTTTTACGACTCGTTTAATCTCTGCCTTGGTCACCGCTGGGTCGACGCGTCTCACGAAATACAGCGTCCGCTTGATGCCTGGGTGCCCGCTCTGCACGTGGATGTCTTTAATCTGCTGCCGGTCCATCGAGCTCCCTATGGCAGCGCAGGTTTGACCAACGGGCTCGGTACTCGTCTTTACAGCAACGTACCATTTGTGCGGCACTCGTGTCAACTGGTCGGCAAGATTGCAGTACGACGCGACCAGTGTTATGCTGACTGTCAGGGCATACTCCGAGACTAGGTTCTTTAGGGTGTCTAGCCTCCGCCTTATCAGCATCTCGCTTGCTGCCTTGGTGCGTATCCTTGCTTTGCCAGTCAGCGTGTCGGACACCAATGGTAGACACAGAGAGAATCAGTGTGCAGGTGCAGCCTCTTTGCCTGCCACTGTAGAGCTAGGTTGACGCCTTTCAGCACGGCGTCCAACTCAGCTAAGTTGATGTGCTGGGCATCATTCATGGGCCGTAACCAACACGCATCCTCCAACACAGCCCCGTCCCTCTCCAACAGGACTCCCAACGCCAATGAACTGGCATCGACCCATACATTAATTTCCTCTCCGTTAACGCACCATTCTCCTCTGGCAGGGTCCTCGTGTGTTGCTCTCCCAACACTTTCTGCAATCATTCGGGTGAGGAGGGCATCACTTGTTTCATCGTCCCATCCTGAGGTCACAGCATTCGCCCGGCGTTTTATTACACCCACTGCTGCACGAAGCCAACCACACACTGGCAGGTGTCCCACAAGTTTTCCGCACAGGGAAAAAACAGTCCGCCTTGTGAGAACTTCAGGAATACCTGGAACCACACTTCCTCGTCTCCATCGCAGGATGCCTTCCTCCCCACTGACATCCAGGCCTAGTACACGCGCTCCGTCTTCAAGCCGTTCTGGATCCTTGCAAACCAGGCCAAATTGTGCCAATTTCGCTCGAACGTGTGACGCTTGCTTCACATCTTCATTGATGTAAATGTCATCGAGGTACACCGACGTCGCCTTTTTGACAGTTTCATCTTGGGACAGCACAGCACCAATGATGGTCTTCATGATTTGTGGCGCCACATTCAAGCCGAAGCCCAGCCTGGTCAGGCAGTACCGTTTGCCACGAAACACCACCGTCTGAAATGGCCATAATGTTTCGTCGACCCGCACCTGCAGATAGGCCTTTCTCAGATCCAGCAACGACACGTTTGATCCTTTCTGGCGCCACTCCCGCAACTTGCTTGCACATACATCGGCATCAGCCGTGTAAGCCTCAATATATTTGTTGAGCTCGCGGTAATCCAGAACTGGTCGCACCTTTGACTTGTTCTGCTGCACTATTGCCATTAAAGGGATCAGACCTTTAGGAGACCCAAGCTTTTGGTCGGGGTACGGGATCAACCAGCCATCTTTGATCCAGGCGTCAAGCTCCTGTTCGTATGCGTTCCTAACGTTCGCGGATACGGGGTACTCTGCGACGCTATTCCGTAGCTTGGTTGGCGCCTCCTTATCCGTCCATTTCCACGAGGCAGTCCAGATCTTCTGGCGTTGATGGAACTCTACCCTGAAGTCGGGCCGATCGATGTGAAGCGCGGCACACACCGGGGCCTCCAGGAATTGCACAGTTCCACCTCGTGTAATCAGGACACCACCCAGTGCCTTGATGGCGTCATATCCTAGCAGTAGGTCGAAGCCCAGTAAATGTTTTCTCGTCACCAATACATCGATCTTAGCAGATGCACCAGAGTCAGTATGAATCCTCACTGATCCTACTCCACAGCATGCCCGGGTATCACCATCTATGGTCGTTACTTTAATGCTTCTCTTCCTCCAGGTGCGGCATAGTCTTGCGCTCACTATGGTGCGAGAGCAGCCTGAATCGAGAAGCGCCGAGCTAGGCGTTTGGTCGACGAGGACTCGGATGTTTGGTTGCACCTTGTTCACTTGTCCGGGGAGCAGAGCGGCGTTGACATCTTGTCCCCTGGCTCGTTTTCCCGGACAGATTGAGGCCATGTGTCCGACGCCGCGACATTTGAAGCAGTGTATGCGCCCACGTCTTTCGTCCGTGCTAATCTTGCACTCCTTAGCCCTGTGGCCACGCCTTCCACAACGGAAGCAATTCACTCTGACTCGATAGTCCAGCCTGGGGGGAGTTGTATGGCCACTCTGGGTCGTCTGCGCTGCCATTGCAATTGGCCGCCCTAGCTCTGCCTCATCCCTGACGATAGCCCGTGCGCGCTCAAGCAAATGCTCCACCGGCGTTGCTTCTATACTGGTGGACGCCCTCAACAATTGTTTCACTCGAGCCGGGAGTCCTGCCACAAATGCGTATACAAAGGTACGTTCAGGCAATCCCCCAAACAAAACCGCCAGCTTCTTCAGTGCCGCAAAGAAGACATCCACCGTCTCGCCTGCCATCAACATCCGGGTTGTGAAACGTTCATACGCAGTGCAGGGGTCCATCGCAAAGGCTTTGTATAGCGCAGCCTTAATCAGCACAACATCAGCTTTTTCGTCGTCTTTTAGCTGCTGGTATACGTCCAGAGCGCCCCCCATCAGTCGCAGGGGGATGACTAAATCGACCTGCTTAACCCCACATAAGCGACACGTCAGCTCCACTTTCTCGATCCAGTCCACCACAGATGTGGAGCCGTCGAATTCAGGAATGAGTTTGAGGTCGAACATGGCGTCCGCCATTATGTGATGATATTATACAACCTCTAAGCCGAAATAGCTTCAAGTATGAAAAAGAAAAGAAAATAGAGTGGAAAAATAAATTCGACTTGTTGAAGAGATGGGGGGGGGGTCAACAATGTCGTCGTCGTCGTCGTCGTCGTAACAAAATCTGTCGCCGTCGCAAAACCACCAACTCAAACATCTCCAGCAGCTGAAAATCGCAACTGCTGCTGTCGTCACCCCACTTCTACTTATACTAATTTTCTTTCAACATCCGGGTGTCTGCACCTCACGCACGAGATTCTCGAGCCAAACCCGACCGCCGGAATCATCATAGCCATCATCCGAGCACCTGGCGCTTACATCCGGGACTGTAGCTTCTAGACTTCGGTGACAATGTTTGCATTCTGAAGGAAGCGGGTTCGATTCTACAGTCCGACATGTCAGGCAAAGCCTAGCCTGCTTCCTTCGAGAATACGGCAGGCCCTGACGCTCGCCACTCACCTCGTGTTCTCTGTCACAGTATTATGAGTATTTTCTTTCTAAATTTCAAATAAATTCAATATTATGAATTAAATATTCAAATTATAAAAGGCATAGTGTTTTTTTTGTTTTGTTTCTTTTTGTTTGTTTTTTTATTGTTTTTGTTTTTTGTTTTAATTGTTTTGATCCTTTTATGTTAATAGTTCTATGTTTAATGAGTATTCTCTTTAAAATAAAAACTTTTTTTTATATATATATTAGTAGATATCTATTATAGATGTATTACATAATTCAAATCCGTTATTTCAAGTGTCCACCTTGGATTTATTTCTTGAGGGAATAAAGTAAAAATATGCAAATTGTTGATAGCTTTAAATTTGTGATAGGGAAAATTACATATATATGTATAAAATATGGATAATAAATAAACTATAAGCTATATATGGAACGTGTAATTAATTAACTATGTATTCCATGTTTAATTCCAATCTGTTGTTTATAACTAGGACCTATTTTAGCTATCAATAAACTTTCTCTAATTCTGAGATTACCAATGTTGCATATAATTGTCTCTATTTTAACAGAAAAATTGTTGTCCTTATTTTTGCATTTGATTAAATGTTTATGGAATGAGGATGCACGTGTGTGGATGTGTTCTTTGATTCTAATGTGGAGGGGTCTAATTGTATTTCCTATATAGAAATTAAGGCATTTAGAGCAAGTTAAACAGTAAATTGTATAAGTTACCGTTTTATTGATAGCTAAATTAGGTCCTAGTTTAGATCCTTATGTATTAGAAATGCATTAACGAGAAGATTGCGAGTGGTTGTAATAATAGTTTATTATTACAATGAATACAAATAACAAAAATGGCTCTTGGCCGGCAAGGTAAAAAGTCTCTGAGCGTAAAAGAGTATTGGTAAAGATTACTTATCTTCTGAAGAGTTGTAGCACGTGGGTTTACATCCGAGAATACGAAACAACCTTCGTGGGTGGAGATCACCTCACATCACACTGAGCTAATCTTCCTGTTGTTCTTTTATACGTGCTCATTTGCATACGTGAGGGATTATCCGGTTACTTCCCTTTACAACACCTCCCCTGAAGCTGAAATCTTCTTGATTTTAGCTTCACAATACCGCTTTCGTTTGGGATCCGGGCTCAGACGCCTGACGACTTTTCTTTTTCTGGCACTTTTCCTTATGGGCAGTGTTTCCTGCGGCGAAGAATTCTGTCCAGCCCGTATGGCAGGCGCAGGAGAGACATTCATTGGTTCCTGTGTACACAAAGGTTTGGGAATATCAAATGTGTCACACAAAATTTCCATCGGAATTTCTTCTTCACTTTCAGAAGATCTTGGGCGGATTTGATTTATATGCCTTTTGCAGATAAACTTTGGGCCTTGAATGGTGTATACCATGTTCCCAATTCTCTTTTTTATAATTCCATCCATCCAATAATTTTTTCCTTTCTGAAAATTTTAAAAATAAGTTCTATCTCCTGTACTATAGTGCCGTACTGAAAAGTTTTTTTTTTCTGGTAACTTTCTTCTTTTTGTCTGGTAATAGTCTATCAAATATTGACCTTATCTTTCTAGCAAACATAAGTTCAGCAGGGGACGAATTTAAATCATTGCTTGGATTTGGTCTTACCCTGTAGATGGCTAGAAACTTCTGAATAGTTCGATCATCTGTGTCAATATTTCTATTCTTTTGTAATGCACGCTTAAACGTGTCCACAAACTCTCTGCCAATCCATTTGATCTAGGATGGTAAATTGGCGTAGTGATATGTTGTATGTCCAGGGAATTACAGAATTCTTTGAATTCATATCCCGTGAATGCTGTACCACTATCACTGACTATTGTTCTAGGTACACCAAAACGACTAAATATTCATCTAGAGCGTTTATGGTGTTCTTTGATGTAGGATGTCTGGTTTTGAATATTTCCGGCCATTTAGAAAATGAATCCACTGCGATTAAGTAAAAGAATCCATTTAAAGGTCCAGCATAGTCAATATGTAGACGTGACCAGGGAATGTCCGATTTTGGCCATGGGTTAGTCTTCACTGGAGGATCTCTAACCGCTAATTGACATCCTTTACAAACTTTTACCCAGTTTTCCACTTCTTTGTCCATACCAGGCCAATATACATATCCTCTGATTAGGGATTTCATCCTTGAAATGCCAGGATGGCATGTATGAAATTCTTTTAGAATTTTTCTTCGTAAGACTTGTGGAATTACAATTCTTTCTGCATACATTAGTATGTCTTCACAGATGGAAAAGGGTGAAATTTTTCTTACCTTTTTATTCTTTTCAGTCCATCTTACTTGATTTTTCATCTTATCTATGAAATCATCCTTCACAGCTTCTTTTTTAATTTCCTCTAGGGTCACTGGAAGTTCTCGAATTGTATTACAAACTGAATTAGAACATTCATTTTCGTCCTTGAGTGCTGCTATTACTGTTTCTTCGAAACTTTCACCATACTGTGGAATCAATCTGGATAATGCATCTGCATGTCAAAGCTTTTTAGATGACACATGTTCTATCTTAAATTGGTAGTTTAGAAGAGTTACGGCCCATCGCTGTAATCTGTTCGCCGTATGGGTTGGGATACCTTTCTTTGATCCAAAAATCGTTAATAACGGTTTATGATCCATCTGAAGGATAAATGTTCGTCCGTGAAGGAAACAATTAAATTTTTTGATTCCAAAAATTATCGACAACGCTTCCTTTTCAATTTGGCTGTAATTTCTTTCCGCTGAGATGAGAGTTCTGGAGGCATGTGCTATGGCTTTCATAGTTCCATCTTCATATTTATGGAGAAATGCAGCACCAACTCCATAGTCACTTGCGTCTGTTGCTAGAATAATTTGCTTTTCTGGGTCGAAATACGCTAAGGCTAAATCTGATAGAAGACAACGTTTAATTTTCTGAAAAGCAGATTCGCATTCTTTCGTCCACTCACATTTAACACCTTTTTTAATAACTCATTAGTGGGGCTCTTAAATTGTGTATATTTGGAATATATATGGCGTAGTATTGAACCAAGCCCAAAAATGATTGTAATTTTGTCACTGAATTTGGCGCAGGCATCTTTTCAATCGCTTCGGTCCGTCGCAGATCCGGTTTCCGACCATCCTTATCAATGATTTACCCTACGTACTTGATCTTTTCCATGAAAAAATCACATTTTTCCGGACTCAACCTAAATAAATTCCTCTATTCTTTTGAATACTTCTCTGACATGTTTCTTATGCTCTTGAATATTTTTGCTTTTGATCAGTATATCATCTAGATATGCCATTGCAAATTCTAGTCCTGCGAGCATTGTGTCCATCACCTGCTGAAAAAGGGCAGGGGCTACCTTCAAACCAAAAGGCAGTCGTTTAAGTTTGAAAATACCTTTATGAGTGTTAATGCACAGGAATTTAGAACATTCTTCATTTACTTTAATTTGTAAATATGCATCAGAGAGGTCAATCTTGGAAAAAGATTTTCCACCGTTCAATTTAGAGAATAAATTTTCTGCTGAAGGAAGTGGGTAATTGTGGTCCTTTAGGCACTCGTTTAAGCCAGTTGAGAAATCTGCACAGACTCTTATCTTATTGTTTTTCTTTTTGACATAAACTGTCGGACTGGCCCAATCAGTATGGTCAACTTTCTCAATTACGTCCATTTTTTGTAGTCTTTCCAACTCCTTTTCGATCGCGTCCATCGAAGAAAAAGGTACATTTCTCTTTGGTTTAAAAACTGGTGTGGCATTTTCTTTTAATTCAAATTTAACTTCTGTCTTCACACAGTGTCCAAGACCTTCTGAAAATACTCTCGGAAATTCAGCTTTCAAGTCCTCCAGGAAACTTTTCATCTGGCTAGATTTCACCATATTTAACTTGTTGCAAAAAGAGTTCCCATAAGTTAAACAGTACTATCAGGTCGACTCCGAATAGACAAGTGTTCCTTCCTGGTACTACATACACCTTAAACTTGTACGTTTGGTCCAAAAATGAAATATTGCACCTCAGTTCCCCTTTGAAATCTAATTTTCTTCCACACACACTTTTCGCCATTTTGCTGGTTTCCATTAACTTCGGACGACCGATCTTTTTCCAGATATCCTCATCAATAATACTGATCTCTGATCCGCTATCCAGTAGTAAGGTCACAGTATGCCCATTAATAAGTACATCTACATACTTTCGTTTTTCACTACTTCGTTTTTCACTCTGCTTTACTTTCTTCGATCGAAGTGCATTTACCCTGTCGGTCTTTCGTTTCTTCTTACGACAGTAAGCTCCTTTATGGCCTTTAAATCCACATTCATAACAGGTTTTTTTCTGTACCAGCAACTTTTTCTTGTGTGTCTCGTACTCCCACAGCATTCACAATTTTGGGTCTTGTAAGTTTTAGGGATCCTTTGTCCTTTGACGCGTTGTACTTTATATACATTTTTCTCTTCAATGCGGGTGTTGTCTCTCTTCACATTAATTAGTCGTTGGCACTCTTCTGTAACTTTTTGTAAAGTTATATTTGGGTCTGACTCCATTATTGTCAAGATCCTGGATCTAATGTCTTTGTCTCTAGGTGCTGTTAATCCTTGAACAAAAATCAAACATTTAAAAAGATCTGCCGAAATTTCACTGAGTTTGAACGACTCACATAAACAATTAACAGTACATGCATATTCTAAATAATCTTCATTCTCAGATTTTTGTATATCTAAACATTTATACCTAGAATGGAAAAGACTGTCTCGCTTATCAAAAATTGTAGACATTGTATGAATTGTTTCTTGAAACGATATTTCTTCAGGTTTCTTTGGCAAAATTAAATTTGCATACTTGGTATTTTCGTCTGTTCCAAGTTTTTGAAGTAAAAGTGTCACTTTTTCTTCGTCAGTCCAGTCACTGCACCTTTTCGTAAAAATTGTTTCCAACCTTCTGAAGTATGCAGAGAATGTATCTCCCGTGTCTGGGGAATAATGAAACTCAGATAATAAATTTGAAATTCCCTCTGCAGAAAAAGAATTCGTTTTTTTCTCACCTATCGAGGCTAGCATTATTTTTTCAAAATGTATCTGTTGTATCAACATTTGTTGTTGCAACATTTCTGCTTGTTTTTGTTGTGTTTGTTGAATTAACAGAGTTTGTCTCTGTTGTTCTTCTTGTTGCTTTTTTTGTTGTAGTAAAATTTGTTGTTGTAGCCTTTCTGTTTGTTCCTGTTGTGCTTGTTGAATTAACAAAGTTTGTTTCTGATGTTCTTGAATGCTAATAGTTAGCATCTTCGTAAGTTCAGCTAACTGCTCCATTTTAGCTTAACACAGTAATAATTTTACACAAAGTTCAATACAAAATGTCTTTTTAAAGTTCAACAACTGTAATTTTACAAAAAATCGCAAAAAACAATACTTTTTCAAAATTTGCAAAAAGTCCTTTTTAGTTTACACAAAACACGATGAACACAAACCTTTTTCAACAAAAATACGTTTACACGTGCCAAAAAATACGAAAAACAAAATGTCTTCCAAAATGTGACAAAATGTCTTGTTCAATAGTTACCAAACAATAAGTACATAAGAGCTTTTTCCTCAATGATTCGTAACTTTACGTTTTAGGTTCGAATTCAGCTCGCGTTTCCCAAGTATTTTTCCGTTGTACACGTCAACAAATGTACAATAATATCTTCCGGGATATTTATTTACGTCGCACGCCGATATTTCAGAGAACAAAAAATTTTCATTACCTTGCGTGAGTCTTTATCCAAAGAAATCCGTACTTTTCACTGGATATTGTAGTTATCTCGAATCTCAATTTGAAGACTTTTATCCAGTACTTACGAAGGTAATACTGTAGTCATTCGAATAATTCTTTGCCGCTGTGATTTTAAAAAAATCCTGACGGTAATTTTTCCATACGAAATCCTTGATTCATTACTGTTCCTGCGAATACGGTAATCCTTGGATCAAATCCTCACTTCATCACTTTTATGTTATTACATTAAATATTTTACGTGAGTTCGTCATTAGACCTTTTTAGATGAATCGTTCATCCTCGTTCGCTAACTGTTATGTATTAGAAATACATTAACAAGAAGATTGCGAGTGGTTGTAATATTAGTTTATTATTACAATGAATACAAATAACAAAAATAACAAGGTGGGATCTTAAGCATTCGTTCTCAAAAAAATATTTAGAAAAAAAGAAAAGAAATTACAGTTATTCGCCCATTTCATTCATAACATAAAGAAGGGGGAAGGGAAGAGAAAGGAGAAAAAGAAGAAGAGGGAAAAAAAGGAAGAAAAAAAAAGAAAGTATCACCACGCAAAAAAAAAAAAAAACTTAAGCACGTCCATTTCTGATTTTCGTCTCTGAAGATAAAGTTTCTTTGAAATCGATAAGACAAAAAAAAAAAAAACATCTTTTTGTTTTTAGTTTTTATACGCATTGTATTGCCTTCAAATTATTAATATATTATAACATACTCAACAATGCTTCAAGCAAATTACCAATTACTTATATATATATATATATATATATATATATATTGGTCATCCAACTGGGTATTGTTATGATAACAACACAAAGTATTATGTGACCTACAGTAAATAGAATAAGTATATGTAAATATGTTCCTTAGTTTTTTCTTTAAAAAAAAGAAAAAAAGAAAAAGAAAGATAATCCCATAGATATTCAAATATTTCTGTGATTTTCTCACACTTGCTCGTTGACTTTTTTCATCTTTCTCACAGTAACTTTCCATACTTCAGTCCTGTCTTCTCTCTTCTCTGAACCATTTTGTGTTCTTTCTCCTCTTTTCAATTTTTCTTTCCTTCCAAATTATTCTTTCCACAATTTATTTATTTCCTTTTTCTTTCTTTCTTCAGTTTATTTGACTAATTTGACAGGATTTAAGTCAACTAATGCTTCTGCATCCTCATGTTATCAGCACAACTGATATCACCATCTTAAACTCATAAGCATATAGATGTGCGAATTAATATGTAAATAATTCGGTCATAAATGACAAAAACTCTGATAATATGATATAACATTTGTGTTTATTTAATATTCCTAAACTGAAAGGGAAAAAAGACATTTAAACAGTTAAAATGTTAAATCATATTTCGAATATTGCAAAGCATATATTTATTTAAATGACAATGAGATTACTGCTATTAGTAAAATAACCAATTCATATTTGGCTTATTAGTGACCATACACAGTTTTTTCTGCTACAATATAATTGATATTAAGAAGTTTATAAATTCTTCAATATTTTGGAAAGTATAAAAATAGAACAATTTTGAAGTACTTGAAAATAGAAAAAATATATTGTTTCCTTTTCATTTTTGTACTTTTTCATTTTAGTCAAACATATAGTTGAGGTCACTTAGTACAGTTTTAGCTTAGTAGAAATTTGAAGGAATGCCTGCCATAAAGGAAATTTCATTGTTATTGACTTGAGCATTGTAATAATAGACAGTACAGGAGAAATTTGTAATTGGTGAGTGAAAATGTGTGTATATATATATATATATATATATATATATATATATATATATATATATATGTGTGTGTGTGTGTGTCTGTGTCTGTGTCTGTGTCTGTGTGTCTGTGTGGTAAAAGAATAGAAGGGAAAATATGGAAATATATATATGTTTATATATATATATATATATATATATATATATATATATATTAATTTGGATTCTTAATAAACCAAATAGCAGGTAGGTTGTGCGATTTATAGCATGTTAGAGGACATCAATTTGCAAAAAAATCTCCCCCCCTCTCTCTCTCTCTCTCTCTCTCTCTCACCCCTCTCTCTCTCTCTCTCTCTGTATATTAATGTTTATATATTTAACAGATGCAAATAAAAAGAAATCTATAGAAAATAGGATTTCTTAAGATCAGCTGGATGCCTTGAAGGATGTTGACTATTGGCTATTGAATAGAATCTGGAACATTCTATAATATAATCATATTTTCTTTTCAGGTTTGTTTTATTCTATAAATCTATTTTACTAATACCTATTCATTATTTGAATGTTATCATTCTCTAAACTATCCCATCTGACACTGTAGAGGTGTATAGGAAGTATTTTCATTTTTTAAATATAACTCCTTTATTTTTTTTCTACATATGATATGTTTCAATGATCCTAGTTCTTTTAAAAGTTCTAATCTGCATTTTAAAGCATCATAATAACTGATAGTTGACTACTTATAGGCTTTATTTCAAGAGACATGTTATCACCCTTTAAAATGATTAAAGCAGTTTTTGACAATACAGTCAAATATTGTATTATTTAGATTTTTCAGAATGTTGTCCTCATCTTTATTGTTATATACATAACGTTTTGGCCAATGTGCCCTCCATCATTCCTCAGATGTTCCTTGTCTATCTCATGAACCTTCTTGAACCTTTTCTTCAAGCTTTGGAAACTTCCTGTCAAATTCGCATGCCTTCATGTCATAATCAGGAGCCTTCACGGAACTTCAAACTGAACCCTTTACTCAATCCACCGGAATAAACTGTTCTCATGCTATTAACCATGACAAGTGTTAAGCTATGTTAAGTATTCTATGTTATTATTGCGCTTGGTCAGGATTGAATCTGCAACCTACAGATGATTATCAATTAGAACTGTATTAATTCAACCCCTATATCCATTATTCCATGTGTCCGAGTTTGAAGAGTCGGTTCCTGAGGAACATTTGAAGAAGGCTGGAGAGTGTGAAGAGATATGTTGTATAATGTTAAGTTTAACAGAGGCGTATAAGATAGAAATATATATATTTATTTATGTTGCAAATGTACAGTTATATGTATTATGTGAGTCTAGGCCTGGATAGCGTTTGTAAGTAGTTCTATCCCTAAGCGTCTGCTATCAGTTCATGATCTTCCTACGCTGCCGTGTTGTGCTGTGTCATGTGAGGAAGTAGTTTGTAATACTATTACAGAGAGCACATCGGCTGAAACACTGAGCATATAACAAGAAAGATAAAGAGAACAGTCAGAAATATCTAGATAATACAAATTATCAAGCCTCATCTCAAAAATTCAAACAGTCAGATATTGTTTTCATTTCCTTGCATTTCTTCTACAAACAACTTTAGTGGCTTTAATGTCCTGTTCTTTTAAATTGTCAGGATTTCAAAACTTGTATTCACCGTAATCACATCTGGATCAATATATATATATATATATATATATATATATATATATATATATATATATATATATATATATTAATGATAGAGTGGAGTCTTTGAATGTGTATATAAAATATCAAAAATACTTTTGGAACAGCCTCATAATTTTAAGTTAATTGTGCTGTTAAATGAGGTTTTTTACTTGGAACTGTGTACCTTACGTCATCTAAATTTATGTTGTAACCATTTAACTATCACCATACACACACATTTTATGCTTTTCATGACAGTAGATTTAACTCAAATCATAATGAAAATGACTGTTAATTAAGGGAGCCAAGATTATATTTATTTGGCTATGTAGACTTGTTGCTTTTATTAGTACAAAAAGAAAAGAAATCACAGTCTTGAATTATAAACACACACAAAAACTGAGACCGGGCCTATGGCTCAACAAACAGAAACACTGTTTAATTAACTGACTTGGTTTGAGATTATTATCATGGAATATTAATTTTTATGCTCTCCATCCAAAAGCAGTTTCAATATTTGTATTATCTATCATGTCCAAATGGTATAAAAATGAACTGATGTGGGAAGTCACATTGATGAGACAACAGATCCATTCACATAAACATACATTTCCATATGCATCTGCATAGATATTTACAGAGTTTTTCCTTTCTTTCACAATAACTGAAATCGACTGATATTTTTTACAAGATTTAGTCACTGACATGTTATGTATTTAAATTGTTGTAAAAGCAATTAACAAGTTTTGTGGTATATAACAGACCAGAATTTCTTAATTTTCTTATATTTTCACACAAGGTTTATAATATATATTGTACAATTTTTTGCTATTAATAGAATAGAGGTTTGAAATCTTTTGCCTTTTTAACGTGTTTCTGCAGCAATGTTCATGGTTTGATTTTTATAGAGCAGCATCAGTTCTTTTAAATAATGCTGTGGAAAGGTTGAAAAAGATAATTTTTGGTTCATTATTTCATCAATTCATCTCAATAGCAATCTATTGAAAAATGTCACCAACTTTTGTTACCTCAGAAGCTACCTGTCCGCTGACACTGATCTCAACGGCGAGCTACAACGCCACATTAAGAATTCTGGATCAGCATTCGGTAAACTTTGCAGCCAAGTCAAGGGCCATGGCATCCACAGGGAAACAAAATTCATGGTGTATAGAGCAATCGTTATTCTATCACTTCTCTATGCATCTGAGGCCTGGACTCCTTACCGCCATCATCTGAAACTGTTCCACCAGCACTGCCTTTGGAACATACTCAATGTCAGTGTGCTGCAAGAAGCAGAAATCACCTGCATTGAATCCTGTATCATCAAAAACCAATTGAGACGGAGCAGCCACTTGGTATGAATGTCTGACAATTGTCTCCCCAAACAGATCTTCTACTTCCAATTGAAAGAAGGAAAATTTTAAGGATGTCTTGAAAGCAAATCTCAAGAAATGTGAAATTGACATCAAAACATGGAAGAGAGCAGCAAAAGACAAAATGCACTGGAGAACCACTATCAGGGATTTCATCTTTATATCCTCCAAACCACAAACTGATTAAAGCATGTTTTGTTCTTTTAATTTATATCTATTTTAATTTGATTTATTAAAACACTATAATATATCAATTTGCTCCAAATATTAGTCAAATAGTTTAGGGACACTCCAGTTATTTGATATTTTCATTAAATAAGTACATTCAAACAGAACCTCAGACTACTTTATCTAGACTAAACTAACTATTCAAATTCAAACCAATTTACTATAACCATTTTTCATTATATATACAACAATTAAATAATATTATATAGATATGTTATTCTACAAAATCTGGAGAAGAAATGATGTTTTCAATTCAGTCAGGCCAATGAAAATAAATACCATTTTAAAATGATTAACTTATTCTGTATCTGTTTATTGGACTTTTTTCACAAGTCCAACAGAATTTTTATAGAACATCATATGACAAACAAAATCTTTAACTGTAAAATGGAAAAAACATACTTAAAACTTACTTACCTCAGTTGTTCATCTTTTTTAGAATCCAGTACCTAACAAGACCTTGATAAACAAATTAAGAAGAAATCATCTATATTATTATATTCATTGAAACTTTATTTGTGTAAGTGGATTCACTTATTATAAAGCTCATTATAAGTAATAGTAAAAGTACTTTTTTTTACAATAAGTTAGTAGATAATAGCATCATGAAAATATCAGATATTTTGAAATGTGGATACACCCATCAATGATTAACTAGCAATGTCTCCAATCCTGTTCTACAAGAAATTACTTCAGATGTGTTGCATCCAGATATAAGATCTATAAGGTAGATACTGATTACTTGAACAAGAATATATTGCTGTTTTGAAATGAAAATGTTCTTTTTCGAGATGACATGTAATCATTCTTTTATTAAGGAATATCACTGATCATATGATCTACATATATCAACATATCCTAATATCTAACGACATATCTAACAACTTTGGAAAGTCTGCAAGTGTGTTTTTATTATATGAATAAGTTTTACCTATAATACAATATATATGCCAATAGATATTAAAGGAAAACAATTTTGGTAGTTAATTCAAATTTTATATAATCTTTGTAATCTAATTTCTGTTTACTAGTTGAAAACCTGTCCTATGGTGACCCTATCTATAGCTGTCCTTGAGTTTTAAGCTAGTTCCTAAGCTTACTGTTAGGTAGTAAAATATTTGTGTATATAGCTTGGTGCATTATAGTATGCTATGGTATATAGTCTATATAATAGATTTTCTAGTTTCTGATCCACAAAAATGATGATGATGATCTTTTAAAAATCTTCTCAAATATTTTTGATGCTGATATCACTAAAGTCAACACTTCGTGTCACCACTCTCTTAGAAGTCATCGTTTAGATTATATGTAAGCAAATCAAATAGAAAATTTTATAAAATTGAAAAATCACAAATTATTTTTGTGTTTATCATTTAAACAAAATTACTAATCGTGGTAATATTATGTTATAATGGTAATGGATGTATGGCTGCAAGGTTCAAGGAAAATCAAAAGATGTGTCACCCACCTGTGTGGGGAAATCTATTGTATGCTTATCATGAGCATATATTCTGTGATGGGAACAGAGTGGAGGCAGCTGTGTGTTAATTAGATGATAGTTTTTATGTAATAAGAAGAAGACAAAAGAGATAGAAAAGTTCATTTTGATTTAGGAGTTCTAGCCACCCAGGCAACCAGTCCATAAACTGATAGCTCTGAGGGGCATACATTCTAGATAGTGGAATTTCTCCTCTGGACAAAATGACTGTTTGAAAACCCACACCCACTATCAGAGCAGACCTGAACACCAAATAAAGTTGGGTAAATGAATTTAACAATATGTTTGTCAATTTCTTCCATCATTCATCTACAAATGACAATCCTCAGCTTTTAGAACAAACAAAAAAACCCTGACAATGACACTGCAACAGTAATCTTAAGTAACCATAATTATATATATATATATATATATATATATATATATATATATATATATATATATATATATATATATATATCCGTAGAGGGGTTACCAAGTCTGTTAGTATTAGAATGATTCTAAGTTGGACTTTTTTCCCAACAGCAGAATGTTTGAGTTGTTCAGGTCTAAGGTGAGAGCTCGATGTTGAATATTATTGGGCAGAGCAATATAATTGGTAAAGAAAAACCTCTTTACCAATATATATATATATATATATATATATATATATATATATATACTGTGTAATGAAAGGTGTCAAGTGAGAGTCATAGGAATCCATGCTGACAGCACAACTTGATGATGATGATTACAAATTATCATTATAGCCAAAAAGTGTATTGCCATAAAATGAAGTTCTAAATGTCAATATATAATGTCTGTGTACATATAACAAAGATAAAGTTAAATATAAAAATCTTGTAAGTCCACTATACTCCCAAACAAGCCTGAGTATAATTTTAAAACCTGTTTCAAGACAATAACCACAGTAGCTTAAAACTTGAAATATATCAGACTAGTCTTTCTAACTGAACCATAATATACATAGATTAAAAAAAACTTTGAATACATGCAATTTTTATTAAACTTTCAACCAACTAAACTGAAGTGCCACAAAATACAAATGGTTTTAAGTTTTTTTTTCTTTTACCTTCAGTCTGGTTTTGATCTTGCTTTTCCTCATGATGCATGTTTATTGTATGGGTCAGTGTGCTTGCATAAGAATATTCAGGTACAGTGTTCTTCATAAAGGATACAACCCTATGGATAGGAGGGAAAATCTACATACTTTTAAATTTAATTTCACAGTATTAGTAGGGGTGGGCAAATAAATACTTTTTTCCTAAAAATAAAATAAGACGAGTATTTTCTACGACCATTTTTGCTGCTGATTACGATTCTGATGAGATCCTTGACATAGAATGTCATTTTAGGTAGGTTCTGTAAGGATTTTCAAAATGGCGGCTGGAAATCCTTGTTTTTGTTAAAGAAAAGGATAATATATGGTTTAATAATGGTGTAATATGTCTAATCATAGTCATTTTATTGATTTAAACAGCTCTAATTTTTTTATGATATAAAAAATAAAAATTATAATAAAATTAGTGAAGATTTTTTCAGTTATCAAATTTAATAAACTGGGATTCACATCCTACATCTGTAGTGTTATTCTATCACCATTATCATCTTGCTAGAAGTGTTCTACCTCCAAAAGTTGCTTCTTAACAGCATCAATAACTTTCTCCATTACTGCAGCTTCCAGCTTTTCAATCCCATTTGGTTCACCCTCTTGTTTTACATCTTTTAATTCCATGAGAACAATCAATTTGTGTTCAAAGAAAACTTTCATCCCAGTCCAATTTCTGTCAAGTGGCATATCACTGGTGGCCATTTCATCAATCCTCAGAAAGTACATCAGAGGGAATATGATGATGTCTCCCATCATCCTGTAGATTTCCAGGCACCAGACAAACCACTCATTCTGAATGTATATAGAAACAGCAAGCAGTAACTTGTTGCTGTTGATATCAACTATGTCATCAAAGAAAACTTGTATGTGATCCTGATGTGCCACAAATAACTTTGCCAAGTCTACAATACGACCAAATCTGAAGGGGTACTTGCCTTTGAATCCCTTTGAATGTTAAACATTGTTTCTTTCTATCCACAGTCTATAACCATTATATAATGAAACAGAGCGTGCTGCAAGACTTGGAGAAAGTAATTTGGCAATAGCAATAAGCCCAAGTGTATAAACAGGAGTTCTAAGGAAACTGAACTCTTTCTCACCAGCCGTGACCAATAACAAATTTGAATCTCAATCTTTTGCTCAGTGTCTTTGTAGATTTTGTCTAAGGCATCGTCCACAGACAATAGGATATAAGCACACTCTTTTAGTTGCTTATCATAGTCTACTCCCAGGTTGTAAAATAAAGACTTTGCAGTCAGATGCTTGATCAGACATCCAAAATTCAATTTGACTTTTAAGGTCATCAACAGAGCAATTAGCAATTACTGCTTCAGTTTGTAATCATAAGCTTTTGCTTCATCTTCCCCTGAGTGGCTTAGATTCTCACCATAGCCAGTTGTGAGGGATGTTCCCCCACCAGTCTTTCATGTTAGTTTTATATGGTCCGTTTTGACATCGTTGTGATGATGGACAGCCACCTTTGTGGTGTCAATGACTTTGAACTGTTTGTTGCACAATTGTTGTGAAACATGTTTAAGATTCAGGTAAGATGCATCTTCCTGATAATGCATGATTTTTTGACAACTGGGGAGCATATAGATCAGATCTCTATGAATGCCATTGCCACAGACCTAAAATTCTTCATCAATGTTGTCAGTTTGTGATCTGATTCACTTCCTACATTTATGTCATCATGAATAATTATCCACTGTTAACCAAATATCATACTGGCTACATTGGCAACTATTCTTCAAACTTCATTTGAGGAAACTGTTAATTCTGACAAACACTAGACCAAACAACAAATCACAGGCTCATTAAATAACTGGTGTCCATTCCTAACCTTCACATCTGAGAATGCAAGAGAACAACTGGCGGTGGTCTCATTTTTGCCAACCTGTGAAGAACAAAGTTTTATATCCATAAATAAAATTCTTTTTTATGTCGGTTGCTCACTGTCCTGGAAATTACATCTACTTTCACAGTTTTCATCAAAAACAGACACCAATACGTCTTTTATCATCAATTGATCTAATTACAGTTCTTTTTTTTTTTCCTCTGTTACAAGATGCTTCTTCTTTGCAGAATATTCTCCACTCTCCTTTTTCTTATTCATCTTTATTCAATCTTTTGGAATTGTTGATGACAACTGCTTTGTAAGATCTGAAACAGTTCTCCTCATAAATGCTTAATTGTCAAATGTCATCTTGATACAATAATCTTCTTCAATTCATTTTGATAGGATAGATCCTACAACATGCCTGCATTGTGATTTTGCTGCATTGATGATGCATGTTACAATGATTTTGCATGTTAAGTACTGCATTGAATTACAATGATTTTGCATGTTAAGCTGCATTGAATTACAATGATTTTGCATGTTAAGCACTGCATTGAATTACAATGATTTGCAATGATTTTGCATGTTAAGTACTGCATTGAATTACAATGATTTTGCATGTTAAGTGCTGCATTGAATTAATATGATTTTGCATTTTAAGTACTGCATTGAATTACAATGCTTTTGCATGTTAAGCGCTGCATTGAATGCTTGCATGTTAAGTGCTGCAAATGTGCCTGCATTGAATTACAATGATTTTGCATGTTAAGTACTGCATTGAATTTGATTTTGCAATTACGATTTTGCATGTTAAGTACTGCATTGAATTACAATGATTTTGCATTTAAGTACTGCATTGAATTACAATGATTTTGCATGTTAAGTACTGCATTGAATTACAATGATTTTGCATGTTAAGTACTGCATTGAATTACAATGATTTTGCATGTTAAGTACTGCATTGAATTACAATGATTTTGCATGTTAAGTGCTGCATTGAATTAATATGATTTTGCATTTTAAGTACTGCATTGAATTACAATGCTTTTGCATGTTAAGTGCTGCATTGAATTACAATGATTTTTGCATGTTAAGTGCTGCATTGAATTACAATGATTTTGCATGTTAAGTGCTGCATTGAATTAATGATTTTGCATGTTAAGTACTGCATTGAATTACAATGATTTTTGCTTTAAGTACTGCATTGAATTACAATGATTTTGCATAAGCTGCATTGAATTACAATGATTTTGCATGTTAAGTGCTGCATTGAATTACAATGATTTTGCATGTTAAGCACTGCATTGAATTACAATGATTTTGCATGTTAAGTACTGCATTGAATTACAATGATTTTGCATGTTAAGTACTGCATTGAATTACAATGATTTTGCATGTTAAGTTCTGCATTGAATTAATATGATTTTGCATGTTAAGTACTGCATTGAATTACAATGCTTTTGCATGTTAAGCGCTGCATTGAATTACAATGATTTTGCATGTTAAGTGCTGCATTGAATTACAATGATTTTGCATGTTAAGTGCTGCATTGAATTACAATGATTTTGCATGTTAAGTACTGCATTGAATTACAATGATTTTTGCATGTTAAGTGCTGCGCTGCATTGCTGCATTGAATTACAATGATTTGCATGTTAAGTACTGCATTGAATTACAATGATTTTGCATGTTAAGCACTGCTGAATTACAATGATTTTGCATGTTAAGTACTGCATTGAATTACAATGATTTTGCATGTTAAGTACTGCATTGAATTACAATGATTTTGCATGTTAAGTTCTGCATTGTAATATGATTTTGCATTTAAGTACTGCATTGAATTACAATGCTTTTGCATGTTAAGCGCTGCATTGAATTACAATGATTTTGCATGTTAAGTGCTGCTGCATGTTTGCCTGCATTGAATTACAATGATTTTGCATGTTAAGTACTGCATTGAATTACAATGATTTTGCATGTTCTGCATTGAATTACAATGATTTTGCATGTTAAGTGCTGCATTGAATTACGATGATTTTGCATGTTAAGCACTGCATTGAATTACAATGATTTTGCATGTTAAGTACTGCATTGAATTACAATGATTTTGCATGTTAAGTGCTGCATTGAATTACAATGATTTTGCATTGAATTACAATGATTTTTGATTTTGCATGTTAAGTACTGCATTGAATTACAATGATTTTGCATGTTAAGTGCTGCATTGAATTACAATGATTTTGCATGTTAAGTGCTGCATTGAATTACAATGATTTTGCATGTTTGCATTGTGGCATTGAATTACAATGATTTTGCATGTTAATGCCTGCATTGAATTACAATGATTTTGCATGTTAAGTACTGCATTGAATTACAATGATTTTACACTGCATTGAATTACATGTTGCACTGCTGCATTAAATTACAATGATTTTGCATTTTAAGTATTGCATTGAATTACAATGATTTTGCATGTTAAGTGCTGCATTGAATTACAATGATTTTGCATGTTAAGCGGGCAGTTTTAAGCTTTCTGTAAAGCATTGAACCGTTCATAATTACTTTTCACTCCAATAGCAACTGCTTTTTCATTGAATCGGTACACATTTTTGTCTATCCAGTCAGACCATAGTTCATTTCCAACAATATTACTAGCTTGACCCCTGCTCAAAGACTGTTTCCTCTTCTGTTGTTTACACTGTATTCAACCAATCACCACAGTCCCAGGAGATAATTTTTATGTAGGTTTAAGTTTCTTTATCTCTGTGTATGTAGAACTAAAACGTTCATTTATGCTTTTATTTCGTGATTTTCTTTCTGGCATTTTAGACTTGGTTACTGCTTTAGCAAACTACTTCACATTGATTGTATTACTTTGGCTATGTTATTTTTAGCATTCTCATCCCTGAACAGATATAAATGACATTAAAATGACTATTTGCAATTTACGATTCTCCAGTACAAAATAGCATAAAAAAACTGGACATAATGGTATAATTTTCACTTAGAATACACTATAAAATGATAAGAGTTGGTTAACTCACTAAAATGAATATATTTTCCTATTCTGTGACCCATAAAACCTATAATTACATATATTACACCACTGTAACTCCTAAAATTGTACATTTTCTTTGAAAAAATAGTGGTTTTCTACTGCCATTTTGAAAATCATCATGGAACCAACCTAAAACGATGTTGTATCAACAACAAACAAAAAATCATCAAAATTGTAATAAGCAGTAAAAATAGCAATAGAAAACACTTGTCCCTAAAATTCATTTGCCCACCCCTATTATTAGTCATGTGGTAACTCTTTATTCAGGGGCAACAGCAGTTGAAATGACTACATCAAGCTCTAGTCTCATTTGTAATCTGCAAAGTCAACATGGACCCTATGCCACGGTTCTGCTGGCCACTCCCAAGGATGGAGTGGTGCCTTGGCAGGTAAACCTCTGGAATATTGGCATGGGTAGCAGTTTTTTACCTTTTCTTCCACATGAGAGTCAATTCCAGGCCACCAAACATAATTACGGGCAAGGGCCTTCATATTGACCATGCCAGGGTGGCATTGGTGAAGTTCTTCTAAAACTTGTTGTCTGAGGCGGGGGGGAACTATTACCCGTGAGCCCCACAGTAGGCAACCTCCTTCCACACTTAGCTCATTCTGGCAAGCACGAAATGGCAAATACGGAGTATCCTGTGGGATGTTGTTCCCTCCTGATTGTACAGTCTGAAGAACCTGATAGAACTGGATCCTTGTGGGTGTAATTTCGTATATCCATGGAATCCACCATAGAGTTGTTAAGGTGATCCATGAGGTGTATGACACAACCTGGTGTTGGGAGATCCAAAATTTCCTGTAGAGGTATACAACTCATTGCATCAGCAGTGACGATGTGCAAACCAGGCTTGTACTCGATTGTGTAGTCATAGGCACTCATCAACAGTGACCACCGTATGATTCTAGGTGGTAGGGTGTCCAGTGTTGGCTTGGTTGGGCTAAAGAGGCTGATAAGTGGTTTGTGATCTGTGATGATATGGAATGGATGCCCGAAGAGATATTGGTGGAATTTTTTTACTCCAAAGATGATGCTTAGACCTTCTTTGTCCAATTGACTGTAGTCCTTCTCAGCAGGTGACAGCATTCTGGAAGAGAAAGCAACAGGTTTTTCCGACCCTTCAAGTAACACATGTGACAATATGGCCCCAACGCCATACTGACTAGCATTGCAGGTCAATACCAGTTCCTTTTCCGGGTCATAGTGGACTAAAACTTTTGCACTCTGCAACGAATCCTTTGCTCGTTGAAAAGCTGTTGATTGATTAGCTCCCCATTTCCAGGAGACACCTTTCCGCAGCAAATAATAGAGAGGGCCTAACTTATCTGCAACGTTAGGAACGTATCTGGCATAAAACTGGAATAAGCCCAGAAAAGCCTTGAGTTATGTCTCGTTGCGAGGGGCTGGTGCATCTCGGATGGCGCGGATTTTTTCTTCTGTAGGATGGAGACCTTCAGAGTCGATCCAATGTCCTAAGTACGTGACAGATGACGCCATGAATTTACATTTGTTGAGGCGAATGCGGAGACCAGATTCTGATAATTTCTTTAGTACCCTATCAAGATTGGTCAGGTGTTCTGAGTCTGTTGAACCTGTAATCAGTATATCATCCTGGTAGCAGACAAGATGTGGTTCATTTGCCAATAAGTTGTCCATACAGTGCTGGTAGATACCCGGGGCTGACTTTACTCCGAAACTTAGGTGGTTGAATCTATAGAGGCCTCGTTGTGTGTTAATTGTGAGGTACTTCTTTGAGTTTTCCTCTAATGGCACCTGTAGGAATGCTGATCGCAGGTCCAGCTTTGTAAACTTTTGACCACCCACCAACTTTGCATATAAATCATCAATTCTTGGGATGGGGTACTGGTCGAGATTCGAGCATTTATTGATAGTCATTTTATAATCCCCACACAGTCTAATTGATTGGTCTGTTTTGACAACTGCTACAATAGGAGCTGCCCATTCAGAGTACTGTATGGGTTCGATAATGCCCTGAGAAACCAGTCGATCTAGTTCTTTATCAACCTTTTCACACAAGGCAAAAGGTACATGCCGAGCCTTGCAAAATATGGGTTTTGTCCTCGGGTCTACACTTAGTTTTGCCATGAAACCCTTTAAGGTGCCTAACTCGTCCTTAAAAACATCGGGATATTTTGCTATGATATCTTCGATGGCAGGTTGCATTTACGGATTTTAGTTCATGGATGCGTTTCCAGCTCAGTTGCACAACCTATAGCCAATTTCTGCCTAGAAGCATAGAGCCAACACCAGGAACAACTACTAATGGTAGACGATATTGTCGGCCGTTGTACTCAACTGACACCTGGCATCTACCGCATGGAGTGATGCTTTCTCCTGTGTAGGTTGCTAATTTCTGTGACATGGGCTGAAGCGTTGGCTTATCGGCTTCACACCATAGGTTATCAAATGCAGCACAACTGATCAATGAAACTGCAGCTCCAGTGTCAATTTCCATCTTGACGTTGCGACCATTGATGCCAACCAACACCATCAGGGGTCGATTCTGCCATTTCCCTGGAGATTAAAAAGTCTGTGTATTGATGCAGATTCACATTCATCTACTGTTTCTCCTCTTTGAATGTTGTGTGTTCTAGGGTTTCTGTTTTTTCTCCACATTTTTCTGGGTCAAGCAGGCAGGTGAAATATGACCAGTTTTGTGGCAAAAATTACAGATTGCTTCTTTGAACTGACAGGATTCTGGTGAGTGTTTGCCGTTGCACCGAAAACACAATTTTTATTTTGGTTTTGATTTCCAAAATTGAGTGGGTTGTCCCACCTGGTTCACATTTTTTTTTGATATGCTGTGTGTTGCAGCTGTTGCACAGGCTTCAATGTAACTAGCGTTTTTGCTAGCACTTTCCATAGCCAGTGCTATATCCCGGGCGTTGGCAAATGTCAGTTTCCTTTCGGATAGTAGATGTCTGGGGGTGCGTTCATCAGTAATCCCCACAACTATCAGGTCCCTTAGCATATCTTCCAATGTGTCGCCAAATTCACAGTGTTTTGTAATTTTTTTCAAATGGGCTATAAAATCAGAAATCGACTGACCTGGTTTCATATAAAAATTGAACCTTTCAATTGTGACCGAAGGCGTGGGGTTACAGTGTTCCCTGAGTGTCTGCGACAGTTCCTCATAGCTTTTATCTTTCAAGCTATATGGTGTTATGAGGTCCTTAATAAGTGAGAAGGTGTCGGCTCCAGCTACTGAAAGAAGTACTGCTTTCTTCTTTCAAGGATCTTGAATGCTATTTGCTTCAAAATAGTATTCCAGTCTCTCTGCGTATGTGTCCCAATCTCCACCAACCGATGAGAATTCATCAATACGTCTGAACGACGTCATTATGAGAGCTGCCTTATTTGTTTATTTTTTTTGCTTACACGCGTGTAGCGTGGACTATCTCCCGTGTTTAAAAACCGTTAATGGTGGGGATACATTCTTTTTTTTCTTTTAAAGTGTTCCATTTAACACTTACTTTGTGAAATGGATCTCATCCTTGTCGCCATGTAGTGTTTCTCATAGAAAACAACAACGCAGGTGTTAGTTAAAGCCTTTATTCCCTTTTTCCAAGGTACACATTGCCTAAGTCCCCAGTCCGGAAGTGTCCGGTGAACCGGGAGGTGTTGTACCCTGTGATGATATATACATTACAATTGCCAGTTTCTATAAAACACATTTCTATTCAAACAACGTTGTATTGTGCAAGTACTTACACTGATACCCAGCATATCCAAACTATTGGTGATATCTTTCAAAACAACCCTTGAGTTTATATTAACCTCGCAACACAATTTTCATGCAGTTCTTGGTGACAATGTGGGTTTTCTTCCATGCCCAGGTAAATTTTTTCTCATGCCAAACTGCTTAAATTTCTTTATAACAGACTATATTGTTGATCTAGAGATAGCTACCTGGTTTGAAATATTTCCTGACTTATGGCTGTTAATAATTCTCTGTCTCAAGTCAATGCTAATTTCCTTTGTCTTCCCCATTAATGTAAGAATAACAATGGTGACACTCTATGCACCACATGATCTTTGTTGGAATTATCACAAATATTCTACTGAATAAATAGTCTTGAAGGCTTCACCAATAAAATGATTATCTAAAGTTCTTATATTTACACAAACCAATAAATTTAAAACAACATTTTCTACTGTACAAATAATTTTGTCTTTTTCCATTTTGCATAATTCACTAGTCAAATTTGTGTATTTAACCTATTGTTCTGAAAATTGTGTTTTATATTTCTTTTTTGTACTTATTAACATATAAAAACCTGGTATCATATGGCATTAAATTCTGAAAAATGTATAAAAATATTCAAAATTGATGGGTGTACAAATAATTTAATTGTTGACTGTATGTTTCTCTTATTCTTATTGTAAAATATTAGAAATTAGAAATAATTAGGAATATTATAATAATATTAGAAATATCAGAAAAAATATTAGAAAACTCATTGCATCATTGATATGTGATAGCCAAAAAGTAATAAAAATAAATGTCTGAAAATTCAACAGATATAACAAATTCATTTCATAATCATCTACTTATGGATAAAACATAATTTAGATATAACCCAGATTTTCATGGGTAATTACCAGTTAGACTACACTGCTTAATCTCTCCTTTCCCTCTTTATTGCTTCTTTTTTTTCTCTCTCTCTCTCTCACTTTCCTTCTTTCTTTTTTCTTCTGTTTATTTGAATCTGTTAAAAAAGCAGAAGATCCATAAGTAAATAATCTTGTCATTATTCCTGGAGGAATCATGACACTAGTAACGAAATCAGAATCATTTTCCTATTTCATTTTATCTCAATTATAACACAATTTTTCTTCTTTTGTATTATGTAATTTAAAACGTTTTTGATATTCTTAATCACAGTACAACACCTTTGTATCATCGTCTATTTGTTTAAGCAGAGACTTTTGGTGTACCATACCCACCCCCAACACACATACATAATTATCCACAAAGATATTTGACAAAATTTTTAAGTATCATGTGACCTCATTAAGGAGTGAGTCAGAGTAAAGAGCAAACAGTCTTTATACAAACCACTGACTCAGTCTTGACTGGCCATCCTTAAACAAGATGGATGACTACTCTCTTTTTTTTCTCTCTATATACAAACTGATCTTTAAATAGACAAATGGGAGATGACTTTGCTATCATACAATCTCAATCATTTGTGGTGGACTATTCACAGCAGAATATTCTACTTAACCTGATTTCAATAACTTTTCAAATAATTTCCAGATGAAGTTATTTTGGGGAGTATTATTTGTATTTCTGTTTGGACATCACAATTAATTGGAATATATACATCTATATATCTGGCAGGTTGGGCATGTGAATAAGTTAAACATCTCAGAGAGTTACAATTCCAAGTTATTGTCGGATAAGGTGTAGGTCATAGCAGCCTTCTTTTATTATATCAAAAGTTTGTATATTTTTAATCTACTTATATATAAAACACAATGTGATTTTACATTCCTCATGAAACCTGATTTCAGAACAGAGCAATTTATAAGGAATTCCATTTTTATGGTAACATAAGGTATTTTAGAAATTCAAATATATCTATGCTTTTTTTATGGGTAATAACTAGGGAGACTACATGACTCTTTCTCTCATATTATCTTTCTTTTTTCCTTTGTTTATGCTGATCTTCTCTGTGTTATTGTTTCTTTCTTTTTCTATTTCCCTTTCCTCCTACCTTCTCTGTTAGCTTCATTTCTTTCTGTCATTCTTTTTCTCAAGTGATTTGAAAGGGTTTCAGTTGATTGATACTTCCAGCATGACTGTTGCTACCATCACAGAGTATTGAACAAGCAGAAATATCAATCCACATCTAAACAATCTTGTCATATAAATGATGGAAATTATGCTAGCAAAAAAAATAAATGAATACAACTAAAAATTTGAAAAAATGCTTTAGATACTTGAAAAATATTTAAGGGAAACAAACTTGTGTGTGTGTGTGTGTGTGTGTGTGTGTGTGTGTGTGTGTGCGTGTGTGTGTGTGTGTTGTGTGTGTGTGTGTTCTCACACAAATATATTCTGTGAGTGCTTTGAGTACAAGTAGAGCTGCACTGATCTCAGGAGTGGTTCTCAGCATCCAACATCTCACCTGTTCAATGCAAAAATTGGTCTTTCAAAGCCATTTCAGAATCCACAGACTTTAATAATCACAAAATGATTGTGATCTTCTCTGTTCACTCGACAAGATTGAGTGTCAATGACTTTGATTCCTTTTTTGTCAGTCAATGTTTAATTTTTTACTTTTTTGATATTTTTACTCTTTGCTTACTTTAAGCAGCTCACAGCAGCCCTCCTACCACTGTGATCCTACCGTAAGCCACTGGTTAGTTCATTTTAATTGAGCAGAAAGACTCAGATCACAATAATAATAGGACTTTATTTGAATAAAATGCATTCTGAGGTGAATAGAGATTGAACTTTGAAATATCCCATCTGTTATATATATATATGTGCCTGTTGACCTGAGGGAGAAAATAGGTCAATATATATCTAGCCTTGAGCAAGAGTAATTTGGGTCAAATTTACTACTATGCATTGGAGGTGTGAAGCAGAGGGGTTAATGACTACATCTTAACACAGTCTCTCTCTCTCCCTCTCCCTCAGTACTGCTACTATCCCAAAGGTGCAAGTGAGCCTACCAAGGTCCAATCATGTGACCCCTTGGAGTGGTAGAAAGAGGAGGCATGAATTTGAGCATGTGCAGGAAAAAGGACCCACTTCCAATCCCCAAGATAATCTCTCAGCCATTCAAACTTAGGCCTTAACTAGAACAAGATGAAATTTCTTTATCATGTGATGGCTATGACCCATGAATAAAGCCTGAATCCTAAAACTACTTTTTGTCTTTGTCTCTTCTTTTTCTTTCCTTGAATTCCTTTTCAGTGCGGCTACCAAATAAGGTGGGTTTAAAAGCAAACCATGTGAACATGCACCAGGAATAACCAGCTACCTTTAAAGCTAAAATATTAAACCTCTTGTTACCCTATACACACACAAGACCTAAAGGAGGACAGCATGGGGGATGACTCCTTGCTAGCCTGTGGGTGAATTCTCAACCATAGATACAAGTTCTATTGTGGCTGAAGATTCATTCCTAAGACAAGGTTAATATTGCGTAAATTGGATGCTAGCTTAAATAGTATTCCCTGTTATGTTGGCCTAAAAGATTACCCAGGAAAAAGTGGTAAAAAAAATTCTGCTCTGTTGAATTAATGGACTCTGCTTCATGTATGAACACTATGGATATTGAGAATGAAATCAAGGAAATTCACCATGGCAAAGAATTTTAGAATATCAGCTTGCTGCATTGAATAGAGAAAGGAGAAAAATGGTGAATTTGTGACAGTCCATGAAGAAGAATTCTCCCCAACACAATTTCAATAATCTGAACTTAAGAGGAAAATAACAAATAAATCCTTGAGATAATGGATAAACATAAATGAAACAACAAAAGAACAAGGAAAGAAATCCATGAGAAACAGTTAAAAGAAGAAAAGAATGAGACAACAAAAGAACAAGTTAAAGAAATCAAACAGCCAACAACAATTACCTTTGTTTCATTATACCTAAATCCTAAATGTGTAAGGTCCATAATGATAGTAAAGTCAAATACTAGCAACCATTCATAAAAAAACTCTAAATTAAGATAATATTTAGGCTATCCGAGTCCTTCCATTCATCCCTTCATTGTTATAATCCAATTTATTTAAGCTTTGTGTTATTTCTTGCTACCTATCTATGTGTAGTGATGACTTAATTGTTATTCTCTGATGAAAGATCTAAAAATGAACCCGAATATTTGTAAATATATGTGTGTATTTATGATATATATGTTTACCCTTTTTAAAAAATAATTTCGCACATATGTTTGCTATGCATATCTAAATAGTAGTGGGAATATTCATCACGCAAAGATGATTACCTACCAAGAAAATTTGGTACAGCCATAGGGGAAATTTGGTAGGTAAAAAGTTAATAACTTATACAAAATTCTTTCAATTTCAGAAATAAACATCAAATGTCTATATAAACAAAAGTCAAATTATGAACATTTAAATTCAGAGTGAATCAGTTTTTTGAGGACACCTCATTCAGGAACTCCTACTTTCTTCTCACTTTTCAGATAAATAACATCAGACATCAAGTTGACTCACCAAATAAAATCCATGGTGTAATTGTTGCTTTAAAAGCATAGCATACATCAAAAGGAGTTGGAAGCATCCGCAGCTAAATGCAAAATGCATCAACAGGGTCCTTATACCATCAGAACACACAATTTTGTAAAAAAAAAGTCCAAGAAATAACTGATAAAAACCCTGGAAAATCAATCAGAGCCATTGCAAAGCAACTGAAATTTTTAAAATGTACCATCAAAAGAATTGTGCATGAGGTTGTATGTGATGCAAGTCATATGTTGGATGTGATGCAAGACAGTTAATAACTTCAATATGTGCAAAGTGTTTGCTAAATAATTTTTAACATCAAGAGGCTGGAATGCTTTGTTTTTTCTCTGATAGGAAAAACTTTGATCAGGAGCAAAATGAAAAATGCAAAGACCTGAATTTAGTTTCAACAGTCATGTATACTAAGTTCCCAGCAACTGTGATGATTCTGGGAATTGTCAGCAATGAGGGAGATGTCATGTTCCCTCACTTTTTTCACAGGGCTTAAGAGTCAATGTCACTATCTACACAGAGATGTTGGAGAAAGTTGTAAAGCCCTGAATAGATAGAGCATGCAATGAAAGACTATATGTCTCCCAACAAGACTCCGCTCTGTCTCAAAAGGATAAGACAACCCAAGTGTAGATGTGTGCCAAACTCCATGATCATATTCTCTGTGATACATGGCCTCCTAGCTCACTGGACTACTATGTATGGGACGTAGTCAAGAGAGAGTCAACACTCCCATAACACCATGCAATCTCTCAAGTCTGCCATAACCAGCACTATACTATGAGCATATGGCCTCCCTAAAGAAACAGTTACCGCTATAATGATGCTCTACAAAAACACTAAAGCAATGGTATGCTCACCTGATGGTGATACTGATTTCTTTGATATTGTCACTGGAGTCCTACAAGGTGATATGTTAGCACCATATATATTCATAATATACCTAGACTACATACTTCTTACATCATTAGATCCTGTAAAAGAAAAAGGCCTCACACTAAAAAAGGCAAGAAGCAGGTGATATCCCACACAGACTATTACAGATGCTGACTACACAAATGATCTGGCACTTCTTGCAAATACACCTGCACAGTCCAAATCCCTGCTGCATAGGCTGGAGAAAGCAGTATGGAACATTGGCCTTCATGTGAACTCTGATAAAACTGAGTTTATGTGTTTTAAAAAAAGGAGACATCTCCACACTTGACGATAAGCCTCTAAAATCAGTGGAACAATTAACGTACCTAAGTAGCAATATCTCATCCACAGAAAGCGATGTTAATGCACATATAGGGAAAGCATGGTCTGTCATAGACAGATTATCAATTATATGGAAATCCGATCTTACTGACAAGTTAAAGTGACAATTCTTCCATCCCATAGTTGTATCAGTGCTACTGTATGGCTGCACCACTTGGACCCTAATGAAGTGCCCAGAAAATAAGCTAGATGGGAGTTGCACAAAAAATGGTATGCGTGATCTTAAACAAATTGTGGAAACAAGGAAGTGTACAGCCACTTGCCACTGATCACACAGACCATCCAAGTGAGGTGAACAAGACATGCTGGGCACTGTTGGAGAAGTGGGGACAAGCTCATAAGTGATATTCTCCTATGGAAGCCAACACATGGGCATTCCAGACTGGGCCACTCAGCAAAAACCTACATAGACCAGCTCTACATGGATACTTGATGCTGCACAGAGAATTTCCTGAGTGGTGAATCATATGAACAGTTGGTGAGAGATTGTCATGGATGTCTGTACTAATGGTGTGACATGATGATGATAAAAATTGTTATCATACAAACAATTTGTCTCAAAAATCCTGTAAAAAATCACCAGAGACAATCAGTAATTAAAACTTTGGAATCTCAAATTTCAGGATTGTGAGTATGGATTCAGTTTGGAATGTTTTTAATTTGCACATGGAGTCAGCCTGTTGGGCTACGAGTACTAGGAGTAAAGTCGAAAATATGTAACACACTGATATTTGCACTTATCATTAGAGAAGAGTATCCCTGCAGTAGCTAAAAAAAGCATCAAATATTTTGATTCAGTTTTCCACTTTATATTTATGTGAATTGAAATTTTTTTCTCTTAAATGCAAAATGTGTATCTAAAAAAGAAAAAGAAGTCTGTTTGTCTTGTGTATTTCCTTAAACAGAAAATGTTGCAAAGAAACATGTTTTAATGTTTTTCATTGATAACTAACCATGATTTACTGAATAAAAATGTAATGATTTTTCTAAGCTAAAATGAAGCTAGTATCAAATATAATGACTCATCAGCAGTGAATCCTGTCAATAGAGCTAAGTACATAGCCAATGTTGTTATGCTTCACAGCAACTTAAAGCATCAAATGTGAGGGAAGAAGAGTTTTGCAATTTTCTATACATTCCTATGAGGATCATGATATTAATATTATAAGAATCAAATATGAATCCCCAAATTTTTAATCAAGTTAATTTATTAGGTAAAATAAAATTATGAGTAAGTGAAGGAATTCGTATTGTTTTTTAAAAATTTAATTTCCTGATTTAGATATATGCTAAGATGGTTGTCTATATTTTTTATAAGATTATTTGTATATAGATTGGCATTTCTGCCAATGATCAGTGTGTAGTATTTGTGTCTGTAGAAAATTCACAGTTGTTTTAAAAATATATCATTAAAAAATTGTAAAAGTATAAAATGAAAAAATAATAAAATGATGATACAATTTTACTTTGGACTAAAGATGAATAATAATACAAAAAATACAAAAAACATGTTATCATAATTTTTTGTATAATTCACTACTGAAAAATCTTTACACACACACACACACACACACACACACACAGAGACACACACACACACACACACCACACACACACACGCATGTATGTATGTATGTATGTATGCACATATGTGTGTGTGTACAAATACCTAATAACACTTTATGTTAGCATAAAAAATAATTTCTCATTACTCATAATTAGATCAGGTTGTATAGCTGATATATATAGATAAAAAAATGTGAGATAGGTCCCAGTTATAAAATAAATAATATTATATAAAAGGGTGATGGGATTTCATACACTTCTCTCTTTCTACTCCCGTGAAAGGAGGAATAGGAACCAGGCAAGAAACAGCACAATAACAACAACTGAAATGACAACACCAACCGCTTTGAACAAACATGTAAAAAGTTTATTTACACAAGAAAACAAGGGGGGGGGGTAAAGGTACAATGTTCAAGCCTGTGGACTAGCATATAAACAAAGTTCACCCAATCGGCAAATGGGATTACAGAATACAACGGCAAATGGGATTACAGAATACAATGGCAAAATCTCATAATACGAAATGCAATGACAAAAACATATAAATACAGAATGCAATGACAGAATCATATAATACGAAAATGCAATGACAAAATGCACGTTTCCTTCACTCACGATTTGTTGCATAACCTCTCAAAATGACTGTCCCTTCTTTTCCACGGACGATTAAAACCTGTTAAAAATCTTTTATCTCAAAAGTTCCAAAGTCAGACAGAAAAAGTTCTAGTCAAAATATAACAGTAATTCAGTCTCTTTCTTTCACTTTTCTTTCTATTCACATTTCTAGTTATTTGTAATTCCTGTTAATCATCCTTCCTCATAAACAAATAGATAACTCCTCTCTTGGATGAGGGATTGTACGTCTCGTTAAACTGTGATCTTTCTTCGGACGTGTGCACGAATTCTTAGTGCGAAAAACCAAGGAGACATCGGGGAGGAGGCACACCCTGATTGTTACAATAACGACGGGGTCACTGTGTCGTTTGCACTCTTAAATCTCTTTTCAAACTAGATTATAACGACGGGGTCATTGTGTCGTTTGCACTCTTAAATCTCTTTTCAAACTAGATTATAATGACGGGTTAATGTATAAATACTAGTGGACGTACCGATAGGGTGTCACATCTCTCTACCAAAAAAATAATGAAAAAGGGTCATTTAGATTCTTTTTCATTAGAGTAAGGGGGTGCGGTCTGAGCTTCTCTCTTCTCTCTTCCCTCATACAGATGCAACTCAACGTTGTGCAACTATGCGTGGGACAGCACATCAGCACAGACATTGTCCACGCCTCGAATGTGTTGTATGTTCAAATCATACTCTTGTAAAATCAGACTCCAATTAAGTAGTCGTCGATTCTTATCCTTCATCCGGTGTAAGAATGTGAGGGGATTATGATCGGTGGATACCAAAGTAGGTTGGTGTGAAGATGATACGTATATGGCGAAATGCTGTAAACTCAAAACTAAGGCTAGTGTCCCCTTTTCGACAGTTGAATAATTCTTTTGATGGGTGTTGAATTTCCGCAAGAAATAACTCATGGGGTGTTTGATACCATCATCACTTGTTTGGATTAACACCGCACCGATTCCATGATCGCTGGCATCAATAGCTAAACGGAAGGGTCGGGTGAACACTGGAGCTTTCAAGACAGGGTTACTGCACAGCATGGCCTTGATCTTTTCTCAAAAGCTTCCTGGCAGGAGGGGGTCCATACAAAGCTAGATTTCTTAGCCAACAATTGAGTGAGTGGGCCGGCTATGTCTGAAAAATTGTGGCAGAACTTTCTGTAATACCCGGCCATACCTAAAAATCGTCGCAAGCTTTTAGCGTTAGCTGGGACGGGAACATGTAGGATACCCTGGATCTTGGCCTCGTCAGGAGATACACTTCCATATCCAATCATGTGTCCCAAGTATTTAATCTCCGCCTTCCCAAATTCACTCTTATCCATGTGGATAGTGAGATTTGCCTGCTCGAGTCTACTAAATGTATCGCCTAGCGATTTCATGTACTCCATCCAATTGTCATTGTAGATAACTATATCATCTACGTAGGCAGTGACGTGAGGTAGTCCGTTCAAGCAATAGTTCATCATTCATTGAAAGGTCGCTTGGGAATTTTTCATACCAAAGAGCATGACTTGGTATTGATACAGGCCGATATTTCCTTCGCTCTTTCCGTCAGGGGTACGCACCAGTATCCTTTCAATAGTTCCAACTTAGTGATATAATTCCCGATACTGTCGATACAATCATCCACTCTAGGGATGGGGTGTGAATCGGTTTTAGTGACTGCATTAACCTTACGGTAGTCCGTACAGAAACGGTATGTTCCGTCCGCTTTGCCCACTAGCATGCACAGTGACGACCAACTGCTCCAGTTGGGTTAAACGAAACCGTGTTCAAGCATATACTCTATCTCATTACGCATTATTTCGGTCTTGTGGGGGTTGACACGATACGGGTGTTGTTTCACTGGGGTGACGTTCTCGACTTCCACATCGTGTCGGATGATGTTCGTTTGCCTGGGGACATCTGGGAATAAGCTGCGAAAGTTATTTATGAGAAGGGTTATATCATCCTTTTCTTTGGAGTCCAATCTTGGGTGTGAGATTGGCTAGAATTTCCAAATTCTGCAACTTCTGGGGGTGGTCGCTCCTGTCTTCCGCAACTTCACCGTAACATTCCCTATGGGTACGAGAAGACATGGGCCCAGTGGTGATCAAAACGGGATTATCCTTCTCTCTCCCGTGATAGGGTTTGACCATGTTGACATGACACATTTGGGTCGCTTTTCTGCGGTCAGGGGTGCTAATTATGTAGTTGAGGTCGCCAACTTTAAGGAGGACTTTGTATGGGCCGTGGAATTTGGCCTTAAGGGGGTGACTGGATAAGGGTAATAATACTAGCACTTGATCTCCTATTTCGAAGCTTCTATGAACTGCATTTCGATCATAGCGGTGTTTCATCCGGCTCTGGCTTACCCGGAGATTTTCTCTCGACACTTTACTGGTTTAGTGTAAACATTTTCTAAACCGAGTCATGTACTCAGATAGGGATTCCTTCGTTGGACTGTCTTGCATACATTTCTCACGCAACATAGACAAAGGTCCTCTTACAGAATGTCCGAAGACCATCGCGAAAGGGCTGAATTCTAAAGATTCTTGTGGGGCATCTCGGGCTGCAAAGATTAGGAAAGGGATGCCTTTGTCCCAGTCTTCCTGGTGGTCGAGGTAATAGGTTCTGGTCATAGTTTTGAGGGTCGAATGAAATCGTTCCAATGCTCCCTGGGATTGGGGGTGGTATGCGCTCGATTTTACCGTTTCGATGCCCAGAGATTTCAAAGACTGCTGCAACATCCGCTACATAAAATTAGATCCTTGGTCCATTTGCACTGTTTTCAGCAACCCGACCATGGAAAAGAAATTAAGGAGGGCCGTTGTGATCTTCCCAGCCGATATCCTCCTGAGGGGAATCGCTTCAGGAAACCGCGTCGAGGCGCACATTATAGTTAGTATGTATTGGTTCCCACGCTTGGTCCTGGGGAGCAGTCCAACAAAATCTACAAGGGCGTGACAGAATGGTTCCTCGAAGGCAGGGATTGGGTGTAGAGGGGCGACGGGGATGTTCTGGTTCGGCTTTCCGACCATCTGGCATGCGTGGCTACGGATCCCTGGCCAATAAAATTGTCTTGTTATATGCTCAAAGGTTTTGAGTATGCCTAAGTGTCCTCCCATGGGTACCTTGTGTGCCGTCTTCAACACTTCGTTCCTCTGTTCCCTTGGTAGCACCAGTTGGTGTGTCACCGACCAATCCTCGGAGGCGGGTGTGTGTACAGGTTGCCATTTCCTCATCAAGATTCCATTTTTGATAAAGTAGCCGGACGGTATCTTGGCTAGCTCCTCTTCGGGTAATGCGTCCCTAAAAAGAGGTGCGATCTCACCATCCTCCTTCTGTTCATTCTCAATCGGTTTTCCCGCATCAGGGTTATCCTTCACAACTCTAACGGTTCAGAGGATATTAAGTCCAACTCCTCCTCGTGGTTTAAACATGAGTGGGTGGTTTCGGGCACTCTTTTATCCCCAGTCCTTATACGTGTCTCTGATCTAGTTACTGCACACGACAGGAATATTCCTTTTCTAACGCCTCAGTTCGATCTGAGAAACTTGGTTTCACTGTCCTTCTCGGGGCGGGTATGACCCTTTCTCCGGCCAAGTCATTCCCTAACAACATGGATATGCCTTCCATGGGTAGTCTGCTGACCACTCTATGGGCCCTCTTATCATGCTGGATTCAAGGAAGATTCTGTGAAGTGGGATGCTAAGAAAACTATTTCAGACTCCTCGAATTATTACAAGTTTGCCTGTGGCTGTGTCCGACTTAGGCGGTAAAAAACTCCCTAAAATTATGGTCTGTGTGGCGCCGGTGTCTCTCAAGATTGTTACTCGATTTCTCTTTGTGTGGTCATCTACAGCACAAGCACATCCGGCTGACACGAAGAGTCTATATTCCTCCCTAATAATACATATGTCCCCTTCTTTCTCGGTGTTCCCGCGCAAGGAAATCATTTCCTGTGGTTTATTTGGGTATGTATACTTGTCTCGGAGTCTCTTTTAGCAAAGCAGTGGGCTACATGGTGTCCTGCCTCACCACAGTAATAACAGACATTATTCCTCTTTTCTATCAGCCGATGTGCGGGGTGTTGTGAGTTGGGGTTATAATGCTGGCCTCTCCAATTGGGTGACCGTGTCACGTTCATCGGGCCTGGTTTCTCGCTCATTCCGACATTAGCCGTTACTCGTGGTCTCACATTGCCCTCTTCAAATAAGCCGTTATTCCTTGTCCGTTCTCGCTTGTGCGTTAAGGCATATTCATCTGCCGCCATCACCATAGAGTAAGCTGTCTCAATATGCTGCTCGTTGAAGAATGTTTTGAGGTCATCATGAACACGTTCCTTGAAGTTCTCCATCAATATTAGCTGCCTAAGTTTTCCGTAGTCAGATCCGACTCCTTTAGCCGTATTCCATCTATCAAAATATGTCTCCATCTGCCTGAAGAATTTCACATAGGTTTGTCTTTCATCTTTCCTGCAACTCCGAAATCTTTGCCTATAAGCTTCAGGTACCATTTCGTAACTCCGCAATATAGCTGCCTTCATGGTATCGTAATTCGCGCAATCTTCGATCGACAACGAAGCATATACTTCCTGTGCTTTTCCCCTGAGCGCTGTCTGTATCAGTGTGGTCCAGCTTTCTGGTGTCCACTTTAGGTTAGAAGCGATTTTCTCAAAGTGTTGAAAATATTTTTCGACGTCTGTCTCATTAAATGCTGGTATGAGTTTAACCTGTTGAACGAGATCGAACTCGTCTTTCTTCTCTCAAAGTCCTTCTAATCTCGCTCTCCCTTGACCGTGACTCTTTGGATAGTCTGATCTTTTCTAATTCTATCTCTTTTTCAGCCTCAATCCTGACTTTTTCTGCTTCAATTCTGACTTTTTCCAACTCGATCTGCGCATGAGATAAGCTAGGTGAATCCGTCCCCAAGTCGTCTAATATACATTCTTCAAAAACATCATTGTCCACCATGTGTTCCGATATTATCCTGACTAACTGCGTTTTCCTCATCGCTCTCTTGACTTCCAATTCCAACTTCAAGCCAATTTCTAAAATACTATCCTTCCTCAGTCTGACAAGTTCATCATACGTGGGAGATTCTAAAAATGTGTCCGCCACCGACATTCTAATCCCGAGTTTCCCGCCAATTCAGTGTTTGTGCTTTCAGTCCTTCTATGGAGGATTATAGAGAGTATAAAATGAATGAAATATCCCGGACGACAAGCCTCCAAT
Source organism: Doryteuthis pealeii (assembly GCA_023376005.1). Taxonomy (NCBI): domain Eukaryota; kingdom Metazoa; phylum Mollusca; class Cephalopoda; order Myopsida; family Loliginidae; genus Doryteuthis; species Doryteuthis pealeii. The sequence continues at coordinate 24,324,152 of CM042152.1, forward strand.
TCTTGTTATGCCCACACACTCGTTGGGTCTACCAGCGTGCACGCGCAACAAGCAATGATAAAAAAAAGACAAAAAAAATGTGAGATAGGTCCCAGTTATAAAATAAATAATATTATATAAAAGGGAGATGGGATTTCATACACTTCTCTCTTTCTACTCCCGTGAAAGGAGGAATAGGAACCAGGCAAGAAACAGCACAATAACAACAACTGAAATGACGACAACACCAACCGCTTTGAACAAACGTGTAAAAAGTTTATTTACACAAGAAAACAAAGCGGGGGGGGGGTAAAGGTACAATGTGCATTGACAGGGCCGGCGGAGCTACTAGATAAAATCTTCTTCCGAGATGCGTAGGTGACCGGCCAACTAGCATATAAACCAACACTGATGGACTAGCATATAAAGTTCACCCGATCAGCAAATGGGATTACAGAATACAATGGCAAAATCTCATAATACGAAATGCAATGACAAAAACATATAAATACAGAATGCAATGGCAAGAACATATAAATACAGAATGCAATGACAGAATCATATAATACGAAAATGCAATGACAAAATGCACGTTTCCTTCACTCACGATTTGTTGCATAACCTCTCAAAATGACTGTCCCTTCTTTTCCACGGACGATTAAAACCTGTTAAAAATCTTTTACACAATGAACAACCAACACAGTGTTTTGTTTATAGTGGTGAATGCTTGTGTTGGACCATTCCGCACTTTTGGCACAGTTGATAGGAAAGAATTGGTGCACAAGGAATGCCACAAACCCAATCAACGACTGACCTCAGGATTTTTGAATTCAGAGTTATCCCTCTCCTAGACTGGTTACCTACCCAAGGTTAAAGAGCCCAGTCTGCCCTACTATTTCACCCATAGCTGGAGGGAGAATATATGGAGTTATACTCTTCCCAAGAGTATTAGCATTATATGAAATGCAAACAGCCTTGTCTAGGATTTGCACTCGGGTCGACAAGTCCATTTCCCACAACTCTAACCATTATGCCACGCGCCTCCATATATATATATATATATATATATATATATATATATGGTTAATGTAGAGTTGGGTTCTTTGGAGATCATTTTTTTTATTGATACCATGGTAGACCCTTTAATTCCCATCTAACAATAATATTAACAGTATTATTACTGCTCTATATCTTTAATATATTGAGCACTTTTGGATTATTTACTGACGCCACTGCAACGGAAAAGTTAAAGCGGCAATCGGATGCTATAACAATATGATATGATAACAATATATATATATGCTATAACAATATGATTATGATAACAATATATATATATATATGTAGCATCTGATTGCCGCTACATATATATATATATATATTGTTATCATGGATTCCAGTGACTATAACCGTAAGTTAATGGACTTACTTGATGACAATAACACATATGAACAAATCTCTTTACAAACTATCGCAAAAAACATACATAATTTTAATACACTGTATAAAAAATTAGTTTCCAAGGAGGACAAATTCTGGTCCTCACTCATAAATTACCACTCCACTATCCCAAAGATTTATGGTCTTCCGAAAACCCATAAACCAAATATTCCTCTAAGACCAATTATCTCTGGTATTGGTTCTGCCCCCCATAATATTGCCAAATTCTTAGCTAAAACCCTATCCCCTTTATTAGGTACTATTAGCGATGCACATATAATTAATTCTGGCTCACTTCTCAACAAATTAACCAATATCAATATGAAAAACAAATCCTTAGCTAGTCTTGATATAAAATCTCTGTTTACTAATATACCGGTAGACAAATGCTTAAAACGATTACAAAATCACCTATCAAAAATTAACATTAACTTACCTCTATCCATCTCTAAAATAATTAAAATTTGTACTTTATGCACATCACATTGCTATTTCCAATACAACAACATCTATTATAAACAGAAATTTGGTTTGCCCATGGGGTCTCCTCTCAGTGGGGTTCTCGCATGTCTTTATCTTGAGTTTCTAGAATCTGTCCCTTTTCGTTATATAATTCCAAAGAATTCTAGTTATTTTCGTTACATCGATGATATTTTACTCATCTACCCACAAGAACTTGACATAAACAAGATTACTGATAGCTTTAATAAAATTGAACACACCATAAAATTCACGCATGAATTAGAATCCAATAATTCTTTACCGTTTTTGGATATTTTACTCATAAAAAATAAAGACAAATTAGAATTCAAAGTCCACCATAAATCTACCTGTAAAAATGACCACATACACTTTTACTCACACCACAATACAAGCACTAAAAAAGGAATTATTATTGGCTTCTATCTTAGAGCCCTCCGTATCTGCACTCCTAAATACCTAGACGATAAGTTTAATTATATAGAAAATTCCTTTTTAAATCTTCTTTACCCTAAATCTTTTATACAATCTGCTAAATCCAAAGCTCTCAAAATCCATAAAGTAAAACAGTCACAAACCCCCACTAATACATCTTCTAATATAACAAAACTTCCCCATAGATATATAGTTTTACCTAATAACTCTTACACTAACTCCATAGAAAACAATTTACACAACCTTGGTATCAAAATCGTTACTATTTCATCCAAATCAATTAGAAGCTTACTTAATGCTGGGTCTCACCATCCTATAAAATCCGAGGCTGGCGTTTACGCAATTCCATGTAAAGATTGCGACAAAAAATACATTGGGGAAACCGCAAGAACTCTCAAGAAGCGTTTATATGAGCACAAACGTGATATTAGGTTGGGCAATTTTCAGAACACCCTCCTCCAACATATGTCTGAAACGGATCATAACTTTAATTTCAATGATGCCACAATATTAGCCCGTATTCATAATAAAAGACTACGACAGATTTTTGAAGCCTGTGCAATTTTGCTTTTGCCCTCCCTTAATAATCAACATGGTTTTTATAATATATCTCCATTTTTAGCTAAAATAGTGTTACGTAATTACAAAATACCAGGCTTCATTTAATTATTTATTTAGTTATCATTCCCACTTTGTTCCCTTAATAATCAACAATGATTCTTTAATATATCTCCGTTTCTAAATAAAATAGTGTTAAATAATTACTAAATACGAGGCTTCATTTAATTATTTATTTAGTTATCATTCCCACTTTGTTCCCGTTGTCCTCTTGAAAAATAATCAGTCCATTAATACTTTTTCTCGTCTTTTGCATTTCTTCGAGTTGCGTCACGCGTCACATGTCATGACATCTTCGCATGTGTGGATCGCGACTTGCCTTTCAAAAATAAAACGCTGATCGAATACAGTTACATAACTAAAAAATTTTCATCTCCTGTCACATATAAAAACATCCATCATTTTCTTCACCCCAAGAAACATCCTGATGAAGGTTCAATGTCACCGAAATGTTTAAATATCGATAATTAAATTCATCCCATTTTCGGAACACTTGTTTTTTCAAAATTTTCTTTATATATATATATATATATATATATATATATATATATATATATATAAAATATATATATATACATATATATATTTTATATGTATATATATATATATACATATATATATATACATATAAAACTCTTCCACTTTTTTATATGTATATATATATATATATATAAAATATATATATATATACATATATATATTTTATATGTATATATATATATATATATAAAATATATATATATAAAATATATATATAATATATATATATATATATATATATATATATATATATATATATATATATATATATATATATATATATATATATATAAAATATATATATAGAATATACATAAAAATAATCCCAGAATTATTAATGTATAAATTGAAAGGAGACTAATTCAGAGAATCAATATTAAAAAATTCTCTTCAGATATTGTTTTCCTATAAATTTTGAATTTTTCCTTTGTAAATATACAAGATATTTTTTAAGGAAGTAAATACAAAAATGCCCAGGAGAGAAATTTACAAAAAATAATATCTTGAATAGTTGCCCAGTTTAAGCTCCAACTACTGAGAATATATCTTAAGCTTAATAGTCTTTATTTTTCAGTTGTTTGTAAAAATAAAGATTAATTAATTAGCTTCCCATCTCACACACCAGAAAAGAAAAGTGAAACAAGGTAAAGACAAAATTGTTTGTTCTTATATTCAGCAAAAGATCAAGACAGCTATTAAAACTTATAAAGCAAATAATATAAAAACATTTCAAGTTAGCAATACAATCATATGAAGTAAATCAGTAATCATTTTTAATTTCTGTGATTCTTACTTGAGTTTTTTTTATGACCTATTTTGTTTACTACAGAAAAATAAATACAGAATAAGATTATCATTCATGAGCTCAAAAAGTTATGTGAAGAATTACTAGCTATTATAAGAAAGAGTTAATTAACAGAAAAGGAAATTAAGAGTTGTTGTGTGTTGTTGGATGTAATGTTTATATGAAATGTAACATTAAAGATACAAGCAAAACAGTACAAATAATCAGAAAGTAGTTTGAGATATAATAAAATTGTCCTTTATATGTGTATTATATATTGTATCAAATGAAGAACAAGTTATAAAGGTGTGTTTTGGTTAATGAATTTTCCTTTTTGCAAATTCTTATTAATGTTAAGGCTTATTTGTATTTGTTCACACGATTTGAGGAGGGTTGTTATTTCGTGGCTTGCATGTCTGTTAGTTGGCGGGAGTTTTGAACTTTTGGTGTCAGTCAGTCTGGCTTTGTCTATTTTTAGAATACGATCCTTTTTTTCTTTGTTCCTCCAAACCTGATCTAAGAAGAATCTACAACTTATGAACCATTACATAGTTAAATAATTTCTTTATACATATTTAATAATTCACCTAATGGGTAAGACCTTTCTTTTACTTCTGGATTTTAACAACATAAAACTAAAGATCTGTGACTAACTATTGCCCCACTCTTCTTCACTCTTTTTTGCTTTACACATTTCTCTTCTTACAAGTTGAAGGCTGTAGTATCATATGCAAATGAGATAGACTATAAAAGTAGTATGCCTCAGTAGCAAGGCAGAAGGCTACTACCTTTATCAAAAGACAAACGTATGTTCCTGAAATTGATTGACTTCACAGCAATAATGTCGAAATTTTGTGGTTGTTTTCAAAATCTGACTCAATAAAAAAATAAGAAAATATAAACACGGAGGAAAATGAAAGAAACGAGTCAAAAACTTATAATTCAAAATTCACTAAGCTTTTTATTCAAAAGCCTACAACTGTAGCTGGTTTATTAGCTGTACTAATTTTCTCGTGCAGGAGATTTTCAATAACAGCAGTGAGAAAAAATTAATATATAGAAACAAAAAACAAAAAACAGTTGTACAAAAAAATTTCAACTTTCCGACATGTTTACCAAAAGAAGCACCCAAAATAGCTTTTCTTGGGACACTCAAAACCGACCAATCACGCGGTGTCTAAAATTCACTGTGTGTACTTCAAAAAGGTACCGCACTGTCCCCAGAAATACATTTTTTTTACAAAACATCCCCCATCGAAAGGGAGGTAGCAAACTGTTACGGCTATTTCAGTGGATTATTTCAGTTGGATTAGATGTTTCGCAGCATTGGCTAGGGTGAAGATGTTAAAAGACCAGAAAGCCTCAAGAGGGGAGAACGAAATTACAGATTTATTTTGGTTTCAGCGGGATGGGAAACTGTACAAAAAATATCAACAATGGTATACCCCAAAATACTGGAAAATTTAATGTATGAAGAAATCTCAAATATTAAAAAAACAAAAGAAAGACAAAAAACAACTTGTAATTGCAGAAAGAACCAAGTTTTTGGAAACCAGACAGAACCCAAATGAAACTGTGAGTCAATATTTGTATAGGTTGAAAAAAGCCACAAGATATTTCAAGTTTGAAAAACTGGGTTCAAAAGACATGATGATAGAAGATTAACTAATTCTTCTAAGATTAATTGAAGGCATGGAGAATGTTGCATATAAGCATAAAATCTTAGAGAGGCTTCAAATAAATGAAATGAAACTTGAAGCAAGTGTTGAATTTTTACAACTAGAATTAATTGAAAAATTCAATAATTATAAAAATAATGTTGAAGCTTACAGCGCAACTAATAGCCAAAAAAAAAAATGCAAATATTTGTGAGAATACCCGTTCTGCACCCTGCACCTTCACTGCACGATGTCTAGACCCCAACGTTGTGATGTTCTGTGCTGGCCGATTTGAAGGCACGAGTCAGACGGGTTCACAGGGAGTAAAAGAAAAGAAAACAAAACAAACACAAGTCTGTTAATAGGACTGTTAATAGGATAATTAATTGAAAAATTCAATAATTCTAAAAATAATGTGGCAGCTTAAAGCACAACTTATAGCCAAATAAAATGCAAATATTGTGAAAAAGAACAATGTAAACAAATGCCCAGTTAGAGGAAAATTATGCTTGAATTGTAAAAAAAGAAACCACTTCCAGACTGTATGTAGATACAAAAAGAATAAAAGAAGGGTAGAAAATATAACCCCCATCTCTCCTGAAAATACGGAAGTATATTCACTAAAGACACACACAAAATTGAGAGAAACAATAAAGTTGAATGGCATAGATTTTCCCATGCAGGGTGACATGAGGAGCGATATCACCCCGATTCCAAGGAATTTCTGGGAATAAATGGGTAAACCCAAATTAAGAAAAAGTAATCTTAATTTATAACAATTTGATGGATTTGTCATCAAAACTTTAGGGTCTTTTAAAGGGATTTTCGAGACAAAAACCCGTTACGAAATTATTCACATCATGGACTCCTCAGAATAGATGTTTTAAAAGTGGATACTACTAAATTGATAAACTGTATAAAGTCTGAAGAACCTGATATAGGACTATTAAAAGGATATAAAGCAAGTATTTGACTAAAAGAAAATAACCACCTCATCTATTTTGAATCTCTAAAAGTGCCAGTTCACATTTTACCAATGGTAGTTGGGAAATTAAAGAAAATGATTAAACAAGGCATAGTCAAGAGAGTGCCCCAAGGTGGTAGCAGTTAGGCATTACCAATTGTTGCAATAAGAAAACCAATTGGTGATTTAAGAATATGTGAGGATTACAAAATACGAGTGAATCATTAGATATGCTCGGATTCATTTCCCTTGCCGAACATAGAAACAGAAACGCATAAATTAGCAGGTATGAAATACTTTGCTAAAATTGATCTAAAATCAGCGCATAATCAAATAGAAATTAACAAAGTTTAAAGAAATTACTACAATTAACATCCCTATTGGCTTACTGTGATGGAGTTGTTTGGAATTAAGACATCAAACCACACTTTTCAAAAAGCAATTGAAAGAAATTTATCCGAGGGGATAAAAAATATAATTATATACCAAGACGATATATGCATAGGTGCTTACAGTGAAGAGGAATTAAAACAAAAATATCTAAAAAAAAGGAATTTCACCAGACGACAAGCTGATAAATAAAGTATTAGTAATATCTACACTAAAAAATAAAAGGAATTAGAATCCTTTTTGGGTTTGACTAATTTTTCTAGCAAATATTTACCCAGATACAGTGACATAGTAGAACTTTTTGCAGAACTAAGAAAGAAGAATGCCAAATTTAAATGGACTCAAAGGCAAAATATAGCTTTTGAAATTTAAAAATAAGAAAACCAATAACAAAAATATTTGATCCCAGAAAGGAAGTGACTTTAATGACAGATGCAAGTGAGCATTCAATTGCTGCAATTTTATCTCAAGAAGGTCATCCAATTATGTACTTATCAAGAAAACTAACACCAACTGAAGATAACTACTCAAATATTGAGAAAGAGGCACTGGCAATAGTTTGGAGCATAGAACATGTGAGAGACTTTTTGTTTGGAAAAAGATTCTTGTTAAAGTCAGACCATAGACCTTTGGAGTTTATATTTAACCCTAGAAGAGAATTACCAAAGTCATGTCTTCCAGAATTCTAAGATGGGCAATAAAACTCATGGCTTTTGATTTCAATAAAGGGAACACTATTCTGCATGTCGATGCATTTTCCAGACTAAACTTTGATAATAAGAAATAAGAAATCTGAAAATGTAGAAGATAAACTACACTGGATTGAAACTGATGTATTACTAAGCCATCTAAAGATGGAAACTAAACAAGATCCCATGTTAAGTTGAATTTATGAAAGAATAAAAAGAAACACATTGAGTAATTGCTAAAAGTTCTTACAAAGAAACGAGGCATAAATTAACTATATAAAAATGCATGATATGCAATGGATATATCATAATACCCCCCAAAGCTTAAGGAAAGAAGTAATGAAAGGTATACACAATGATTTACACTTTGGTGTGACAGCTACACAAGGAAGACTAAACATGGTGGCGGGGATATTCTCGAGATTCAGAAGAATATGCCCAAAACGTGCCAAAATAAAAAAAATTTCGGCAAAACAAAATTCACTTGTGGCCTAAAGAAAAAGAATCATGGGCTTGAGTACACATGGATCATGCTCATATCAAATTTAAATTTTAGTGGAGTCATTTTCAGGATGGCCCGAAATAATTAAGGTTGCCACTATAAAGCAAATATTAAGAGTAATATTTGCAAGAAATGCCGTTCCTCAGACGATAGTTTATGATAATGCCCAAGAATTTTGTGACCAAAATTTGTGTTCATGGCTGAAGCATATTGGATGTGTCCCTTATAAAACGTCACCCTATCACACACAATTAAATGGAATTGCAGAAAGAATGGCGCTGACTTTGAAAATGGGACTAAGAGCATTTTCCCCATATAATAATAATATAGAGACTTACATACGAAAATTATTATTGAGCTATCAAACAATTCTGCATGCCAAAGGAATACAAAGTCCCTCTGCACTAATGGGTAGACAGATTAGAGCTCCCATAACCATGTCATTTGCAACAAATGAAGGGGTATGGTATAAATAAAACAAAGGACACAATACAGAAATATCATTAAAAAACGGGCAAAATATACTTGCTCATGAGGATCAGTTTAGAAGTCGAATAGAACCCGACAGAATAGAAATTAAATCTGAAGGGGAGGATGGAGCTAGTGAATTTTTTCACCTTGGCCCTTTTCTCGCTGAATAGTAAGGTTTTTCTAGATTGCGTTATAATGTCTGTCTCTAGGACCATAATGCAGAGGAATACAACAATTCATTTGATGTAGCAATGGGTTTCTTTAACAACACTAACATTTGTGACCTAGTCGGGCTATACATTCTTGATTCACTAAAAAACAACTTCTCGGAATACCAATTGGGGATTTACATGGATGTTGGCTTGTACATACCACAAATGCAATAGACACACCCTAGACAAATTGAGAAAAAACCTAACTGCATACATGTGCAACATGGGCCTAAAAATCCCAATAGAATGTCAACTTCCTAGATGTTAACTTAGACCTAGATAGTGGAACACACAAACCACACCACAAGCCTAATGAAAAATTAAAATACATACACATAGGTTCATACTGTCCGTGTATAATCTTCAAAAATCTAGTCTCCAATATTAGCTGTGGAATATCTAGCATATCAAACAAAGAGATATTCAAAGCAGCCCCCTACTACAACACAGTGTTACAAGAGAGTGGGTTTAAAGACCAAATAGAATACATAGCTAACACAAACTCCACACCAACTACATCCAAAACAGAAAAAGAAAAATTATCTGGTTCAGCTCCTCCCCATATTCACTTAATATCAGAACAAATATAAGTTAAAAATTCCCAGAATTAGTAAAGAAACACTTCCCACCCAAACACAAATACCATAAGTTCTTCAATAAAAGCACAATAAAAACTAGGTACTCATGCAGACCGCCAATGAAAACAAAAATAACAGCCAGAGTTAAACCCAGAAGCACCCCATCCTACACATGCAGAGACAAAGAAGACTGCCCACTACAACAAAGATGCAGCATAAAATCAGTAATCTATCAAGCTTCAAACAAAGATACTACATGCACAATGCATCATTTAGACATGAAAACAAAAGAAACGCAACAGCACTATCCGAGTATGGAAATACAAAAAACAGGGTGAATCATATAACATAGAATGAAAAGTATTAGACCAGCTCAAACCATATATAAATGGATAAAAAATGTGCTCACTATAAAGTCTTCAGAGCTTGCGCACACAGGAAAAAATTCTTAATATGGTGTTGGACTGGTGAGGAAGATACACACAAACAACCACAAAAACAGGAGCTAACAGATGCAAATACACAAGCACCCAGGAAAAAGTATCACCAAACCGCAAACAATAACAGAAACATGCAAATATAAACATAAATAACCACACAAATGACAACAGATCTATCTGAGATGAGCTGAATATAACAACAAAACCAAAATTCAAATGGGGAGATAGGAGAAGACGGAACCATGAAACCCAGCACCCCCTAAAAAAAACAAAAAAAAGCATCAAAGAGTAAAAAACCAGGGTCAGCAAAATCTAAGAAGACCTTCATCAAGATAAGTAGATAAAAGGGAAGACAAGGAGGCAGGAATAAATGAGATGATGATGAGGTTTAGGAAGAGTGCACATAGGGTGTGTGCGTATGTGAACATATGCATACTACTTTCACCATAACGCAGAGAAATACAAACATTTGGCTCACAAAAATACACAAATGTATAAATGAATTGACATTACCCTGCATTTCTTAACAGGTTCGTTGTCTTGAAGAAAAGTGGCTAACATGCTGGTTGGAAACAAATGGTAACAATTACACCTTAAATGTACATTATAATGAATAAATTAATACAGCTCTTACACCAGAAATTGAGCACTTTATTTTCAATTCTCCAATACTAAAAAAAGGCTATAAGAAGAATAAAGATTGGAATAAATTATCATATTACCTTCGTTTTTTTTTAAGTAATATCTAAGCATGTATTTACCGAATCTTTCAGCTACAGATAGGATGTGACTTAAGGTCTATTTTCAGCTGGTTTGAATTCACAGTTTTCCCTCCCTAGGCTAATAAAAAACAATTTACGCTATTATTGCTCATAGCTGGGGAGATAACAGATGGATTGATGCCTTTCCCTAGAATGGCCTTGGGAAAGTGTGAAGTGAAATGCAAACAGGCTTGATCAGGATTTGAACTTGGGTTGGCAAATCCATTTCTAACAATGATAACTGTTGACCCCCAAAATATCTCAGTAATAAAATAAGGAGTAAATGTTTGCCATCCAATAGAAACATTTCAGTTTGAATAATGTGAATAAACACAAGAGAAAAAAAAGGCACTTATTGTGATTTTAAAATTCCATATATTATTTTTCATAGTGGATTATTGTTAGATAGGTATTTGTCAACTTTTATAAAGACATGTTGGTTTTGTTTTGCTCATAATCTAGATTCTCTACAAACAAAATTCTGTAATGAACAAATTTATATATATATAAAGGAGTGGCAAATAATCTAATGCAGAAGTAAAGATCAAACTTACACATTCAAAGAGTCTTCTACATTTTTTTATATTTATAAGTGTCAACTTATTTAAAATATCAAAATTAGAATTATGCATAATTCTAGTTAAATTTCATTTATTGAAATCTAATGCAAGATAACCAAACCCTTAAAATCTTAAATTTTCTATTGCCTCAATTGTATATGATAAAAGTATTTATCATTCATTTGATTTAAAGAAATTCCTTTTATTTACATTTAATATAAACAGTAATCAAATATGTTAAATGAAACTTTTTGTCCATGTATTACACTTGCAGTCAAATTCATTCATTATAGAAAGACCAATGGCTCTGGTATGAGTAAAAATTGTGTAAATAATTCATATGCACAGTCCCATGCTGCATACTGAAAATCAATGCCCAGAATTGATTCACCTTAGCACCCCCATCCCAGAAAAAGCAGTCAGAACAGTAAACTGAGAAGTAAAATATTCAAAGTTTAATCTCTAAAACTGAGATCCTTTCTTTTTGCTATCTGTGACTTACTTCTAAAGTCAGCAATGTAATGCTAATATTATATATTAGGAGGATTCTTAAAATGAACTGAACCTTTTTCTGAAGTTAGTGGCTTTCAATAGATTTTTTAAAAGTTATTTGTAGTATCATCGCATTTAGTGACATGTTTTTATCATATTACCTTTCCTATTCATCTTGTCAGAATAAAGATTGGAGTAAATTAGTAAATTAAAAATAATGAGTATAAACTTGATCAGTGCATATGAGTATTTAAGTCGGTAACTTGCTTTATAGTGATAGACTACATCCAAAAATTGATTAGAAATAATACTCAGTTATACATTTTTTATTTTTTCTGTCTGATAATATACATTGATTTATTCAAACTATTTTTTCTCATTATGATTGTTGTATATAGACACAATGTTTTGGCTCTGCATCTTCTTGCCATCATGATATATCTAAAAAAATCAGACAGAAGTTATCAAATCCAAAATGATTACAAATGTCAAACCATCTGGCATTAAGTTTAAAGTTTCAACATTATAATAACTGATGACCTTCAGGACAGTGGCCTAGTGGATATAAGTTTTGATTAAAAGTACTTTATTTAACTAGTGACAATAAATTCAAATCTTGGAATACCATATGATCTGGTGAGAAATCACATTAAAGGGATGAAATAACACACAAATCAACTAATAGCCAGGCTTTTAAAAAATTATAGACAATGATTTTAGACTTGAATCAGGGAAAACTTTTCCAGATAAAGAATACAAGTTATGCTTAAATCCAGCCTAGCAGAAATAAACCTCTTTGTAATGACCACACCTTGAAAAAAAATTAATTGGCAATGGGACAGACAATCTGCAACACTGTTATCTTGTATTTTTAGTAATAACTTGGTACAGAGTACACAAGACAACTCAAATCTAATTGATTCAGTCAGTATACATAGATGCCATTCATAAAATTTAAGTAAAATGTTTGGTGTATAGTTATTGTATCTTGTACTTGTTTGAATACTTATTGCTATTTATAAAGTAATCTTTTTCTAAAGGAACAATCAATTAATGAATATTTGTTTTATAGTAAGAATTTCACAGTACAAAAATAGCAATAATATTAATTTGGTTGATTCATATTTTTGTGGTTAAGTTTTCTTACATAGAATGGTTTACTAGCTTATTAAGTGAATCTATCAAAGAGAAATGTTATCATTTTTTTCTGATGAAATAGTCATCTAATAGCATATGTATTTCCTAAGTTCAGTATCATGTATTTATATATTTATTTATACACACACACACACACACACACACACACACAAACACACACACACACACACACACACAAATCTATACTAATATAGTCAGTGATTGTTTGCTTTGGTTGTATGCATCTTATGAGCAGCCAAATGGTTAGATTCTAGAGGTTGAAAATATGGACTAATATGTGTAACTTGAGGATGAACATATGGATCTGACCATCAAAGTCAATAGAGGTTGCTATATGTCAGTTTAGACTCAAAAATTATTCTCACCCAAATGGAAAGAGATAATAAGCTTACTATAAAATGGGTAGCTCAAGAGTAGAATTTCCAAAAAAAAAACTGTTCATTTTTATGCTAAAAATAAAGGTTCTTAATGTCTATCCAGAATTACCAATATAAAAACTTTTTTTTTCACATTTTGTTAGAATGCAATTTGCCATATTATCCTTTGTTTGTTTTTTAATGTACATTGTTAGAACTTACTGTTAATAACCTTTAAGTCTTGATTACTTTTTTCTTCAAGCAATTGCAGGTATTCCAGCTTCTTATTTATACTATAGATAAAATTATTTCTCAGTAGAACCAATCATCAAAAACATATTGATCCCTTATTAGTTGTCTTTATTGTTTATTTATTTATTTTTTTCAGTTGTATTGAATATTCATGATTTCTTTGTTTTAGCATTTTAGAGCTTGATTGCGGATGCAGATGGCCTGTTATGTTTTACAGCATAAAAATGGAATTGGCAAAGTTCAAACTTTGGTTTGCACAGTTTGCATTCACTTTGCACTAATGCCCTTGAGAAAAGCATGAATCTATTTATTTCCCCAGTTACTGCAAGATAAATAGGGCCATTTATTTCTATACAAGGCAATCCATCATGGGTGTTTATTAAAGGTCAGGTTCTTTGATACTAATCATTTATAACCTAGTATAACCTGTTGCATATTACTAGGAGAAGAGATGAGCTGTGCTAAGTAAACTTTATTGTGGCGGAGAACGAAAAAGAGTAAGACTTTGTCTTGCCTGCCGGGATCGAACCCGCGTCCGCCCGCATGCAAAAACAAATGCAATCTAGGTACTGGACGGACGCGAGGGTCGACATGCGCCTGGATGTTTGGTTTTTGTGTGTACTTAAAATAACCAAAGCGAGTGAGGAACGACGGTGTTCTTTTAGAAGAGAAGATTGAAAACTGAGGACTGAGATTTTATTTGAAGTTTTCCTTACAGTTGGGAGAGAATTAGAGTAGTATTTATTTTTAAACCTTTTTGGCCCCCCTTTCAAAACAAGCTATTTCGGCTGTATAGGAACCATGGCATCCAGACAATTCGACATTCGGCTTATCCCCGAGTTCAGCAGCGCGGCAACGGATGTACTGATACTTGAATGGTTGGAAGACCTGGAGTTAACTTGCGACCTTTGCAAGATAACCAAAATAGAGTGGGTTCTGCCACTACGGTTAAAAGGTGTGGCCCGAGAAACGTATCGGCAGCTATCGAAGGAGCAGCGAGATGATGTTGAGGAAATCAAACGCCCTCTTTTGAAAGCCTACGGAACGGATTCGTTCGTGGCGTTCGAACAATTCACCACGCGCCGCCTTTGTCCAGGAGAGACTGTAGACGAATTCCTAACCAATTTGCAACGGCTGGCACGGCTGGTAGGCGAAATACCACCAGAATGTTGGATGAAAAGCGCCTTTGTCAATGGGCTACCGAGCTATGTTAAGGGACTCCTCTGGTCGTCAACAAGGATGGAGACCCTGACTTTGAGGGAGTTACTTGAGAGAGCTCGCGCTGTGTTGGTTGACACCAGGGACGAACATTTAGCTGCTGCAGTGCGACCTAAGCAGGCCTCACATACACCAAATTTTCGCGAAACTAGTCAGAGTGACTTCAACTGTTTCAGATGCGGAGGCCCGAACCATCTGGCTAGAGATTGCATGCAACGCGGCCGTGTCAGAAACCAGAGAGAGAGATCGATCATGAGATGTTATCTCTGCAACAAAACAGGGCACCTAGGGAAAAACTGTACGGGAAACGGAAACAGGGGCGAGATGTCAGCGCCACTCTCTCCCCAGTTAATTTAAACAAGGCGCTCCCCGTGATTGAAGTTGTTGTTAATGGCAGGAGGTGCCTAGCACTAGTAGACTCTGGATGTTCCCGGTCCCTTGTGACCAAATCAGTGTGCAATCCCTGGAGTCAGCAGGCAATGGACGTCCTAACAGTCAACGGTGAAATTCTCCGTGGTAATGGCGTCGGGACTATCACACTGGCAGTAGATAACGTAAGCCCCGTGAAAGCTGATGTTCTGGTCGTGAACAGTCCGCTGTTAGGCTTCGACCTGCTGATTGGAATGGATATCAAGATGCTGGGTGGAGTCCGGATAAACCAGTCCGGAGACGCTATCTTCTCAAGGATGGAGCCGAGTGCCTGTGCTGCGATTAGAATAGAGGAACCAGACTTCAGTGCCGAGTTTGATGAGCAGACCAGGGTTTGGACAGTGTCGTGGAAATGGTCAGGTAACCAGCCACCCAAAGGACTTACGAATAAGGTGCATGAATATCCTATGTCCGCTCAAGTTCGAAAGGAGTACTGTCATGAGCTGGAAACGTGGCTAAACAATGGATGGCTGTTTCCCTATTCTGAGGAGGAACTTGGTCCCCATAAAGGCCTGATTCCATTAATGGCAGTCTTTCAACAAAATAAGTCCAAGGTGCGCCCAGTGTTAGACTTTCGTGAATTGAATGGGTACGTCGACGCCTATACGGCAAATGCCGACGTCTGTGCCCAAAAGTTAAGAGAGTGGAGAAAGAAAGGCTCTAACGTTTCGTTGCTTGATCTTCGAAGGGCTTATTTACAAGTGCATGTGCACAAATCCTTGTGGCCGTACCAGACTGTTATCTTCGAAGGAAAAGGGTACTGCTTATCGCGCATGGGTTTTGGACTCAATGTGGCACCATCTATCATGCGATCTATTGTTGAGGCCACACTCTCGAAAGATGACGCTATCCGGCAAGCAACTTTGACATATATCGACGATGTTTTTGTCAACGAAGACATAGCTTCCGCAACCAGGGTGAGGCAACATTTGGCTAACTTTGGACTGGCGAGCAAAGAACCGGAACGACTGTAGAACAGGACGCGAGTGCTTGGCTTGACAGTTCGAGAAGAAGGCAATATGCTGATATGGAAATGAGGGAACGAGATCCCGAGCATGCCACGTGTTCTTACCCGACAGAAGGGTAGGCTGGACGTCAGCGACACTTGGTTTCGAGTGGGAATGGATGTGACCCACTACCAAGGTAGACACTATCTGTCGCTCATTGACTGCTGGCCCGCACGGTTTTCGATCTGGCGTCATTTGAGACGACAAGACGCAGGAAGCATCATCAACCACTTGGAAGGCCTGTTCTGCGAGAGTGGGGCGCCGGTTGAAATACTCGTTGACAATGACACAGCATTTCGCAGTAAGGCCTTTGGGGACTTTCTGGGTGAATGGGGAGTTCGATTGCATTTTCGCTGTGCGCATGTCCCCTCCGGTAATGGCATTGTGGAACGGTGTCATCGAAGTATAAAACGGATCACAGTGAGGAAACAGTGCACCATAATGGAAGCAGTCTATTGGTACAATGTCACAGGATAGTGTGTCGCCGCCGACTGCCCCTGCCAACCTGATTCATCGCTATTGCGTTCGACTGAAGGGTATCGATGCACTCCTTCCAGATAAGCCAAACCAACAGCAGGTTGAATACGATGTGGGTGATCGTGTCTGGGTAAAGACCCCAGCCGGACGGTGCACGTCCCCTTATACACGTGGACGCATCACAGGTGTGATCAGCCCACAGAACGTCCTTGTCAACTGGATCCCCCGCCATGTAAGGGACCTGCATCCCGTTATAGGCTCGGATACTTCGGCAAGTGGGAGTGACAGCGAACTGTCAACTCGAAGTGCAAGAATAATCACCATCAACGAAGCAGGTAGTGATCTCCTTGAGGTAAGCAACGTGGGTACAACAGATGATAGTTCTGCAGACAAGTCGTCCGAGGAGGAAGTACCATTACCGCGAAGGAGCGCTAGACTTAAAAGACCCCGGTTTGTCATCTTTGTGATGAGGACATCACGGGGGAGTGTGGCGGAGAACGAAAAAGAGTAAGACTTTGTCTTGCCTGCCGGGATCAAACCCGCGTCCGCCCGCATGCAAAAACAAATGCAATCTAGGTACTGGACGGACGCGAGGGTCGACATGCGCCTGGATGTTTGGTTTTTGTGTGTACTTAAAATAACCAAAGCGAGTGAGGAACGACGGTGTTCTTTTAGAAGAGAAGATTGAAAACTGAGGACTGAGATTTTATTTGAAGTTTTCCTTACAGTTGGGAGAGAATTAGAGTAGTATTTATTTTTAAACCTTTTTGGCCCCCCCCTTTCAAAACAAAAAGTAAACTTTATTGCTCAGAGATATATCTTGAAGAAGAAATACTCAGCATGGTTCCCTGATGACTGAATAAGTTATAGGACATGTCCAATGTTGCTTTGATTTATTTGGTTGTTTACCTGTATGATGTACGAGAAGTACCAATAACAGATGAAGATAAAGAAAACAACCAATAATGATATACCACAAAATTTTTATAGCCAGAAAAATGGGGACACTAAGTGCATAATAATGATATGAGGGATCTGTTTGAGATTACTAGTATGGATGACATTTTATCCTTCTTGAAAGAAATAAAAATATACCGAAAATTATGAATACATTCATAAAACTATCTACAAAATTACACCTGTAAAGGAAACTTGAGTACCAACTTTTATCTCACACTAACAATTTTGGCATTGAATAACCCACAGGGTCGATATGCCATTAAACAAACCAAACCAAATTAAGTGCATTCTTATTTTTTAACCCCCCACCCTCTAATTACACCTCAATGAAATAATATCAGAATAATTTAACATTACTGAAAATCCATGATTTAAGCAATAGATATTTTAATTTAATTTCTTCAAACAGGCTTCAAAGCTTTCCTTTAGCTTTTCACACATTACTGGTGACAACCTGTTGCATAATATATTTGACATCATTACCTTTGATAATCTTAGCAAAGCATTTGATAGTATTCCCCTCGGCAAAATGATCACTATTTTGTGAGGATATTTGGATACCAGTAGAATTAATTTTATGTATTGGAAAGATTTATGAAAATACCATAACTTGGGGACTTTCTGCAGACAGAGGAACTGATTTTTTTCAGGAAAGTCATAATCTTCAGAAAATTTGAAGTCAAAACTGCCAAATATAAGATTATTCATAGCCAATGTTGAATTGGTATTCTTGCATAGCAGTGATACATGAACACTGATCAAATGAACAAAAAAAGAGTCTTAATGGTTGCTACACTATGAGGCTACATGTAGCACATGATGTGGAATATCAGCCTCACATGACAAATGGCTTGTAAGGAAACCTCCCAAAAGTAAGTGAGATCAGAGAACATAGTATACAACATCCTAAAGTAAAATCATTAAATCTTGTCATGGAGTAGAAAGAATATTGGCCCAGAATCTGTCAAGTAATGATGGACACAGAAGTGTAAAATAAAGATTCTTGTTTTAGCCTAATTAACATACTGAAGTCACACTTTTTCTAAACCAGGTTTTTTCACTAAGTTGAGCTGATGGGGAAGTAATAGCTATCTATTACATACAAATAGATTGTTTTTTTAAACCCAAAGATCACCTATTTTATTCAGTACAGTCACAAAATAAGGGGAAGCTTTTCCCACTTTGGGAATTAATAAATATGTTGTATTTTTAATTGTTTAATTATTAATTTCCATTTATCTAATTTGACTAACTTCTTTTCATATCTAGTAATTCTTTTTACTGAATTAGACCAGAATGCAATAACAAAGCTGCAGTCTGTTGATAGTATACTGTGTTTTGAAAATAAAAAGTTAATGACTCCTGTAACAGAACAATTTTCTTGTATTCTTTTTTTTTTTCTTCTTCAGATGTATTTTTTCCCTGTTCTTAAAACCATTCATTATATTTTGCTGTTCAGCATAATTAATCAAGTAAGTGTTTATTGTGGCTGTCAAGATTTTGCACTTCAGTTATAGACAGCACAGTTAACTGAAAACATTGGTTTCTCTTGACATGCAAATTGTTCCTTTATCAAATGTCTTTTTGTCATTTCCTGCTTCTGAAACTAGATTATACAATCAGAATTTGTTAGTGATGAATTATTTTATGTATAAAAGTGTCTTATAATTTGCTTGAAGCATTGGGTTTATATTGGTTTAGTGGTTGGTTTTGAAGGCTATCACAATATAATTTTATGTATGGAATCTATATTAATGATTGGGAAGAATTTGTTTATAGATAACCAAACACTTTTATATTGAGCTACCAAATTTGGTATGTATACTAAAAAGTATTAAAACAAAGTTTTTAACATAAAAAGAAACTTGTTTCTTCTTCATGGGGAAAGAGAGTTTCCAATAATAAATAATAACCCTGGTAATAAAAATAATTTATAAGTCATATAAAATTTAAATTTCAAAACTTCAAAAGAAAATAACAAATTTAAAAAGTCTTATTAAATCAAATATTCATTAAAGACATCTTGTACAGAGTGTGTTTGCTTGTTGGACACCCACTGCTACCAAAGAGGGACATCTACAAGTATGACCTAAAATTCATTGATATCAGAATGGACAGAGGAGAAGAAATGGCTGCACATGGCATCAGATTGTAAATGTGAGCATCATCACTGCAGAGGGAAAAAGATAAATTGGAAAAAAAAGAAGAAAAGTTACAGCAGTCACTATCCAGATGCACCCATTAAAAGCCATGACAAAAACTGATGCTTGAGAAATGGCTTGTTCAATCCCAGCCAATGCTGTTTCACAGCCAAATAAGTCCTCAACAGGCTCACCCATTGTCTAATTAGGCAGAGCCATCATTGCAATAGAAACTAGCTAAAGAATAAAAAACATATTGAGTTCATGTTTTAAGAGTATTTACGGGTTTCGAAGGAGCTCTTATTTCTCTGTAGTTGTAGGCAAATTGTCGGACAAAGAAGACAAACACAGTGGAAATTTAATACATGTATTGACAAATAATACAAGAACTTGATGCAAATTTTATTGGTATTTGCTACAGGACTTATCTGAGTTAAGTAATTTTCTTGGAGTAATGGTGATAACAGAGGTATTCTGTTTTCTTCAGACGTTTCTCATTCTTCCCCGTAACCGGTTCAGTGATAAGTAATGGGGGATGCTGTTTTAGAAGCTTCTCGCCCTGGTTAACAATTCTTTAAATGACGGTGAATGGGCCCTTTTCAAGTAGACTATTTGGTCTTCAGCCTTCGATAGTGTGGTTTTTTGTGCCTTCGAAAGTGTGCTGTGAAAATATGCCTCTGTCCAGGTCAACGGTCCGTAGAAGTAAGCCCTGTTTTCGGGCTAAGTGATGAATGAAGTGTAGGGACCGCTGTTTACGTGACTACTCTCAGTGGGTGCTCCATGATAAGTGAAGTTTTTGGTATTGGCGCCAACATATGATGTTGGCGATTCGCCCCCTAGCGGCAGGGGGAGATAATTAACTATGGAATTTCCAATAGTTTATTCTTCATAGGCCAAATTATGCACATTATTAGTGAATGATTGTTGACAAGTGTTATGATGTAAATGTAACTGATAACTATAGTTTGGTAAATTGAAAGTATTGAAATGACAGAAGGTCATACTAAGGTTGCCTGTTAAAAGGTAACAATATAAATAGAGGATGTTCATATCTAAAACGAATTTAAAACATAAATATACTCAAACTATATTGGTCAACTGCAAGATATGTATATATGTTGGTTTGCAGACTTAGAACTCATCCGAGATTTAGAAAAAAAACGAACCAAGAAGAGCTCCAAGGGAGGGTTCAGGAATTAAATGTTGAAAAAGACCAGAGAGAGAGAGAGAGAGAAAGTCCTGAAAGAAAACAAAAACTTCATACTGTCAGTTACAAGTGAATGTAACTCTTTAGTATTCCACCTTTTTAAAGAAACACTTAAGAAACAAGGGTCCTGTGTTTAAGAAGGTTGTTGTTGTTGTTATTGATTCCTCACCAGATGGTCATCCCACTGTTATTGAATTGTTTCTCACAACTGCTGAGCAGTCATCCCATGATAGGACCTGCAATGATCAGTTGCTAATTTGCCATAAGTTCATTATGAACCATTTCAGTTAATTATTTTTTGTTTGCTTTAACAATATGATTAAGTGGTATGATATGAAAAGGTACATACTGAACATACATGCTAATGACACTTGTTTACAATTTTTTTCGTCTCTTCAGCTGTTATTTTCCTGCTAATTGATACGGTCATCACAATCATATGGTGATAAGATGAAATAAATGAAGAGAAAGAATGATTAGGGATTGGAGATGAGTAAAGATGGGAATATCAATGTATGATCGGACAGAAGGTGACTCAGTCATCTAAGGATCAATGAGATATTTATTGACCTTGGTCTTAAAAAGCTCAAGGTCATGTGCTATTAGAAAACACTGGAGAGTTTCTTCCACATTTACATTATTCTTGTGAAGTAGTTGTTTATGTGGAACATGCATGAAAAATAAAGGTTTTCAAGAAAGCATACATAAGATTTGCAAAACTTGCTGAACCAAGTTTTAACTAGAAACTCCCAGATTGATGGCACAAGGGTGTAAAGTTTATCTAAATTTCTTCCATGAAAGTAATAAGTAATAACAGTGACAGACTAACAATATACCAATTGGAGAGTGATTGAAGAAAGTTGAAAAGAGATCCTCAACAACTCGCCCTCTCATTCAATTCTGTATCCTATCAAGTACTAATAACACATGCTGAAAGAAGTATGTCCAAATATGTGAGCAGTACTCCATTTTGGGGCAGATCTAACATTTATAGAGATACAATAGAGATTCAGGTATCAAAAGTTTTCTTGAACAATAAAAAGAACTAGTTGTGTCCACAGCAATGATATAAGAGTTGTAGTATCTTAGCATTCAGGGTAAACACTTATTCCATGTACACCACCTAGTGCATTGTTGTAGATAATGTATATCCGCCATACCTTGTTAACATGTGTTCTTATTTAATGAGCCCTAAGACATCCTTAAGACATCCTTAATATAGATATAATGTTGGATAGCCCTTTACTATCTTCTTTAGATGATGGCAAATATCGCTTTGATTACCATGCTGTGTTGTGTTCTTTCAGTTAAGGTCTCTTTGCAATGGCGGAGAAGTTTTTTGTTTGAAAGAATAAATGATAAAAAACTTTTGTGTGCACACTTCTTTTATTCATTTCTTATCTATCACATCTGTTTTTTTACATATATAACCCAACTAGATTCAGGGAGTTGGAACCACATAAGGTACACAGTTGGAACAATATATGCACACATTTCTGGCACATGTGCACTTCAGTTTCTCAGAACCAACTAATTAAATTTAAAACTATTTTTTCCAGCTGCTAGAACTTTTTGATCACATGACTGAAACCATCCAATCTCAGTGAAGCTCCCAAACTGACCCTGAAGTCATCACCTGTCACTCACACCCATTTGACCTAATGTCTCTGAGTACAATTTCTAATTTACTTTTTCAAATTCTACACTACTCTCCAAAAAATAGATACAGCTAATTTATTATTTAACAATAAGATATTACAATGATGAGAAAAACTAAGAACTTAAAACATAGTAACGAATGCAATAAGGTGGTAGAAAATTTGACCAGTGGAATTATGAACTACAACAAATTTAATCCTAAGAACTATGTAGCCATCCTTAATATAAATATCAGATATTACAAGCCCCACTTCAAGTTAAGTGAAATTTAACACACTCAAGTCTATCAAGAAAGGGAGACTCCGTTAGAATGGCCCTGTCTGTTGAAATGAGGGGGGATTTGTGTGTATCATAGTGGTGGTGAATTGATTGTAGGTTGGTTTTTGACCAATATTAGAACACTTTCTGTAAAGAAAAGAGTGGAACCAATTATAGAGCCTTGGGATTCCTGTGTTAATATCATGAACTTCAGTAGGACTAATCATTGTTGACAACTGTCACAGTTCTTCTAGTAAAAAATGATTTAATGATGGAATAAACTCTATCAGATTGACTATTAATGATCAATTCAAATACCATACTAATGGTATACAAGAGACTAATTGGTCTATATTTCAATAAAATATAATGTATATGTAGAAATAAAGAAATAGATATATGTAGAATGAACATCATACTCACCTTCACAAGAAGGTTGTGACTAGTGTGCAGTCAATAGACAAAAAAAAGACAGAGCATAGCTGAATACACTCTATATCAACTGCCAGAACATAGTCAAGTGTTCAGTATATATGGATAAAAATATCCACACTAAAACCACCAGTTGATGAGAATCCTGGGAATAGACTTGGCCATGCTACACAGTAGAATAGTCCAACCTGCTATTTAAACCACCTATACCAAGTCAGTTCTCAGAAACAGATTCAACTTGCAACACAGCTGAATATTCGTCATTAAACACAAATTTCTACAGTTTGCCATAATTTTTAAAGATTGGGTAAACAGATGATAATTTGTATGTATTTCAAAACACCTCTTCTTGTGACAATAATTGAACAACCCAGAAGAAAGGTTTTTCAGAACCACAACTGGGATGTTATCTGGACAAGATGTATTTCCTGATTCAAGGTTATGTATGAGTCTAGAAACCTTTTTGATTTCTACTCTAAAATTAGTTTGTAAGCAGTTAGTGCATAGTGGAAAATTGGGGAGAGGGTGGTTCGAGTTGTTAGGTGTGGAATTTGAAGCAAAATTCCTTGCAAAGACCCAGTTAGTTTTTGGATGAGGAAAATAACCCTGGATCCATTTATAATAGTGAAAACAGGAGATTTTCTAAAGTCCAAGATACAATTAGTTACTCTCAAAAATTCACATGGATCAAGCTTTTTCTGATTGATCATTGAACAGATTCAGGATAGCTACAAGTGAGAGTCATTGCAGATCAAAAGGCAAAGAGGTGGTCTTGGTGATAGAGGCAGAAGAAGTGATTGTAATGTGAAAGAGATGCAGCACATTCTGGCATAAACCAAGGTTGAGAGTTTTTGTTGATATATCTATCTTAGCTATCATTTCCAGATAGCACTCAGTCTGTAATGAATGGTGTGACCTTCAATGCTTTGCATCTAAAGAGAAAATTATTGAAACAATTGTCAATTTAAAATCTTCTGGTATAATTTGGTAAAGTGGCCTATTGTCAATATCATGCACTGAGTTGGTGAGAGCCAATATTCACCCGGAACCTTGTGATTCCTGGGCAGATGCTCTACCGACTGAGCTAAACTGGTCCT
The DNA here is from genome assembly GCA_023376005.1 of Doryteuthis pealeii. Classification (NCBI taxonomy): domain Eukaryota; kingdom Metazoa; phylum Mollusca; class Cephalopoda; order Myopsida; family Loliginidae; genus Doryteuthis; species Doryteuthis pealeii. The sequence continues at coordinate 24,348,796 of CM042152.1, forward strand.
TCTGATATATATAGATGTGATATAAAATATGAGTTATTTTAACATTTACTTTACAAAAGTAGAAAATTACACTGATGATTTAAATATTCACTCTGTAATCTATTTTATATAGTCTCACACATCAATACAGAATAGCATTTATTAATTTTCCTGTCCTGTTTATGATCGTTTGTATAACAATTTTTTCTTTGTGTTGCTATGTATTTTTAAGGTGGGGCTTGGTCATTGAGAAACTTGTAAGTTAAGTTAAAGCTTGTTAGTTAAGTTACACACTATGCTTACTCATTTGTGTCTAACATTTATAGAAATAGGATATTTTTCTTCTTAATATGCTAGTTTTACTTTGCTGACCACACCTTAGCTATTCTTTAACAAACCATCATTTATACATTTTTAAGTCAGTGATGAATCATTTTGAATAGTCTACAATTTTCATAAAGCATTTTTGTCAAATAATCAGACTTTTAGATGGTGAATCAATAGATATATAATATTTTGTTAAATATAAATCAAACCATCCTATAAGCAATTACCTAATTTGATGTGATGAATTTACTTGTGATCTCAATTGATATGTGATTTTAATTACTGTCTAAGTTACCCTATTCTTTTCAGGTTCATAGTATTATAACCTATATGAATAGTAAATTTGCTAAACTTTGTGTCTAGTTTTAGATATATTTTGGATGTTATCCAATCAAATAAAGCACAATATAGTTGAATATTTATCTGTTTTAATAATCTGAAATAAAACTAAATGCTTAATGCAGAGCAGTTTGTATGGAAAACCAGACTTCTCTGAGGCATAAAGAGGACTTGAGTTCAAATCTCATCAGGAGCTTATTCTTTATTACTGTTTCTGATATATACTTGTCCTTTTTGGTAGAAATAACAATCCAAATAAGGTGCAATAAAAAAAGTAAGTAAAATAAACATGGAGAAAAATACAAGTTAAAAATGAATAATAAGAGCAAAGAAATGACAGGTAAAGAGTTAAATACGAACATTGAGATACAAGAAACCTGTCAAATATTAGTTGGGAACATATTCATTCACTGTTACCTTCTACATCATTATATCCTTGGGGCCAGTTGTCAGTGGTGCCATGACAGTCTCTGTCATGATTGTCTTAGTCTTTGATTTATGTTCATATTATCTCTACCGGGTGACTAACCCCCCCCCCTTCCTCATCTGGGATTGGAACAAGCATTATTTCCCAGTCTTGAATTCACAATTTTCTTTCTCATAAACTTGTTGCACATCAAAGCTATTTTATTCTACGATTAAAAAGATAGATAAAGGTTTGTTTTTTTTCCAATGACATCAATGAAACCATTACCAGAATTTGAATTTGGCTCACTGATTCTATTTTTATATGCTAATAACTATTACATCAATAAAACAGTTATAAGTAAAGTAAAGTTGTTGGGGTGGCCTAAAGTTGGTATCAGCCAATCAGTGAGGGAGTCTATCCCCTTTTCACTAGCACTAGACCAAGGAGATTGTTTTTGTATACACCTACCATCAGCTCCTTACTTTACCACACAGATCCATGTGCTACTCATATGTTGAGTTGGTGAGGGCCAGTATCGAACTAGGAACCTTGTGGTTTCTAGCTAAATGCTCTACCAACTGAGCTAACCATACATAATTGTAACGTATACTTCAATAATTTTGAATAGCTTTGCTTGATCAGCCAGATATTCATTCAGCATTTAGATATTGCCTCTCAACATAAGTGATATATGCCATCACATTCTTTTGCATTTTAAATCTTCTTACATTTGTATATTGTTCCTCATACTAAATTGTTTCTTGTGTTCCTTTAATAAGAATAAGTTGATCCTTGGCTTGAAAAGATCAAACATTTGGAAGTTAGATGTGAATAGAATTTGTTGCATAATCACTGCAGACTGTGATGCATGTAAGACCATGTTTTGTGCTGCAAGGACTCTTTGTGGAACTCCTTCCACTTACACCAAACAAACTTTAAGAGTTCTTTTACAATCATTAAAATAAATATTGAACTGTTTTCAACATATATTTTAAGTTTTAAAAAAATCCTCAAAATAGAAGTATATTGTTAAATGATAAATGAAAAAAGATTTTTCTCTATCTTTCTAAAATCTTGTTCCAAATCAATTGGAAACTGTTTTATTTTAAAGCATTTTAATGCTATTCCATTCATAAAAGTATCACAAAATGTATAATCTTTGCCATTTCATAGCATTTATACTTACAAAAATTAAATCATTATAATATAGATGGGTCAAATAACATGCATGTCAGTGTATCCACTGAAGTGTACAATGTACATGTTCTTCTAAATCAAAGATATCAGGATTTTATTATTTCTAGTGGAACATTATACAATCAAACTGGATTTATTTGGTATTATTTATTACCAAACTCTACAGAATTGAAACTATGTAGCCAATAAAAATAAATAAATAAATTAAATAAATAAATAAATTAAATAAATAGATAAATAAATAAACAATTTGTTGACCTACTCAGATCTCCCATATAGTTATTGCAATTTTGTAAGATATTTTATTGTAAAATAGTGTTTGATACAACAGGCATAAAAGGTCATTTAAAATTTGTCAATTGTTATTTTATTGCATTTTATACATTATGAATTCTATAAAATAACTTGTAATTACTAAATTCAACCTTTATCCAAATTTTCATCTTGTTCATAACAATCTAAATTAACATTTTAAAAGTTTATACAGCATATGAACAAAACATAGGGATATATTCTCACAAAATATCAAGCTTTAAAATTTTAGAATTTTATTTTGCTTGTATTGTCATGCCTCATCTAACTACAAAATGTTCAGGTGAAGCTATATTTTTTAAAAATAAATAAATAAAATATCCATATGAAATAGCTCTACAAATCATAAGTTTTAAAGCAAAAATACCCACCAAAAACAGAAAATAAAAATAACAGAAAAGAAAAATAACAGAAAAAAAAAATAACAGAAAAGAAAAATAATGTGGTTCAACCTACCATATAACATAAATATACAAACAAATATAATAAAAACATACTTAATTTCAAAAAATTATAAATTTCTGTCCGTTATTTGGGGGTTGACGCATTGCATGGTTAATGGATATATTTTGAATACTTTATTTCATACATTTTATTCCTGCATCTATTTGTGTATTTCATTTCATTGCCTTATTTGATTCTCACTGGATGCCCCATACTTGTGACCTTGTGCCACATCCTACCCATGGCAAACAAATTGGGTAAATACCTACTTTCATTGTATTAGTATAACTTTTTTGTATCACTAGTTTGTCACTTGTACAGAGGGAACTAAAATCTGGTGGTTTGCATCACTTTTGAAATTGTGAGATAAAACTGACAGTAGCAGTGAAGAGAGCATTATTTTAGTTAGATATTAGATAAGCAAAAGATTAAAAGAATAAAAGATTCTTTTAATCTCTTGCTTATCTAAATATCTATCTCTTTTAGAGGGAAAAAATATTTTATTCTCAAAATAGAAAAGTAACAGAAAAGTTCAGTAGAAACTGATGAACAAAATGAATAGAAATTCCCTGCTTATTGGCTAATGAAGTGCTGCACATAAAACTTGATTCTTTTTATAGTTAAAAGTGAAGTTTTTATAAAAATTACTTTCGTTTTGATTTTTCTTCTGTTAAAATATATCTGGTATCTGATTCTCTCTATTTTCCTCTTATTCTCTTGCCCACTCTTTGTTTTTCTTATTTTCTTTGTTTTTCTCTTACACTTTTTGTTTTCTATACTCATTCTATTTTCCTTTACTCTGTTACTTTTTAATATTTTTTTAATTAAAGCTTCATGCCTTCTTCATGAAAAGAAACCCAAAGATTACAAGAATTAAAAGGACACTATTATAAAATATTTCAATACAGAGAACCAGATACCAAATATATTTTAACAGAAGAAAAATACATTTTGTGCCATTATTATAATTACTATTTTAGAAAATATACTCTTAGTGAAACTGACATTTTGCTTTATTCATTAAAAAATATGAGTCACAAAGTTCATGCAGTAATAAGGAATAAAGAATTTAATTTACACAACTACTTATTTTTCAACATCAACTTTAGCAATGTTAAATGCTTCTCAATTAAAGATTGAACATCATATAGCGGAAATTGTAGATTAAAATATAATAACTGTCACAGGTTATGGACTTATTGGTTCACCAATGTGAATGTATATATGTCACGGCTGTTTAGTTGTAAAATACAAGATTAAATATATAGATCTGAATGGCTGTGAGCAAAATATTCAACATAAAGCGGCCAGAGCATGTCATTCCCCTGAGACTGATGGGAGGTGTGTCAGCTATTAGATGATGAAAAGGGGAGACACAAACCAAATAAAGACGTTGTTGTATATTGCTTTCATGGCAGATGAGTTCTCTGCATATGACCAGTTCACAACATGGCAGATGCATCATGATGAATCCGTTTATGTATATCTGGCAGATGTATGAAAACATGCCATATCATTTGGGGGGTAGGTCCACACTCTCAGGTACGACTGATAAGGACTATAGCATGGAACGATGCAGAGGTATAGAGAACCAACTTTCTTTAGTCCTGATAAGGACTATAGCATGGAACGATGCAGAGGTATAGGGAACAACTTTCTTTAGTCCTGATAAGGACTATAGCATGGAACGATGCAGAGGTATAGGGAACCAACTTTCTTTAGTCCTGATGAGGACTATAGCATGGAACGATGCAGAGGTATAGAGAACCAACTTTCTTTAGTCCTGATAAAGACTATAGCATGGAACAATGCAGAGGTATAGAGAACCAACTTTCTTTAGTCCTGATAAGGACTATAGCATGGAACGATGCAGAGGTATAGGGAACCGACTTTCTTTAGTCCTGACAAGGACTATAGCATGGAACGATGCAGAGGTATAGGAACCGACTTTCTTTAGTCCTGATAAGGACTATAGCATGGAACGATGCAGAGGTATAGAGAACCAAGTTTCTTTAGTCCTGATAAGGACTATAGCATGGAACGATGCAGAGGTATAGGGAACCGACTTTCTTTAGTCCTGATAAGGACTATAGCATGGAACGATGCAGAGGTATAGGGAACCGACTTTCTTTAGTCCTGATAAGGACTATAGCATGGAACGATGCAGAGGTATAGAGAACCGACTTTCTTTAGTCCTGATAAGGACTATAGCATGGAACGATGCAGAGGTATAGAGAACCAACTTTCTTTAGTCCTGATAAGGACTATAGCATGGAACGATGCAGAGGTATGGAACCGACTTTCTTTAGTCCTGATAAGGACTATAGCATGGAACGATGCAGAGGTATAGAGAACCAACTTTCTTTAGTCCTGATAAGGACTATAGCATGGAAAGATGCAGAGGTATAGGAACCAACTTTCTTTAGTCCTGATAAGGACTATAGCATGGAACGATGCAGAGGTATAGAGAACCAACTTTCTTTAGTCCTGATAAGGACTATAGCATGGAACGATGCAGAGGTATAGGGAACCGACTTTCTTTAGTCCTGATAAGGACTATAGCATGGAACGATGCAGAGGTATAGGGAACCGACTTTCTTTAGTCCTGATAAGGACTATAGCATGGAACGATGCAGAGGTATACTTTCTTTAGTCCTGATAAGGACTATAGCATGGAACGATGCAGAGGTATAGGAACCAACTTTCTTTAGTCCTGATAAGGACTATAGCATGGAACGATGCAGAGGTATAGGGAACCAACTTTCTTTAGTCCTGATAAGGACTATAGCATGGAACGATGCAGAGGTATAGAGAAACCAACTTTCTTTAGTCCTGATAAGGACTATAGCATGGAACGATGCAGAGGTATAGAGAACCGACTTTCTTTAGTCCTGATAAGGACTATAGCATGGAACGATGCAGAGGTATAGAGAACCGACTTTCTTTAGTCCTGATAAGGACTATAGCATGGAACGATGCAGAGGTATAGGGAACCGACTTTCTTTAGTCCTGATAAGGACTATAGCATGGAACGATGCAGAGGTGGAACCGACTTTCTTTAGTCCTAAGGACTATAGCATGGAACGATGCAGAGGTATAGGGAACCGACTTTCTTTAGTCCTGACAAGGACTATAGCATGGAACGATGCAGAGGTATAGGGAACCAACTTTCTTTAGTCCTGATAAGGACTATAGCATGGAACGATGCAGAGGTATAGAGAACCACTTTCTTTAGTCCTGATAAGGACTATAGCATGGAACGATGCAGAGGTATAGGGAACCGACTTTCTTTAGTCCTGATAAGGACTATAGCATGGAACGATGCAGAGGTATAGGAACCGACTTTCTTTAGTCCTGATAAGGACTATAGCATGGAACGATGCAGAGGTATAGGGAACCGACTTTCTTTAGTCCTGATAAGGACTATAGCATGGAACGATGCAGAGGTATAGAGAACCAACTTTCTTTAGTCCTGATAAGGACTATAGCATGGAACGATGCAGAGGTATAGGGAACCAACTTTCTTTAGTCCTGATAAGGACTATAGCATGGAACGATGCAGAGGTATAGGAACCAACTTTCTTTAGTCCTGATAAGGACTATAGCATGGAACGATGCAGAGGTATAGAGAACCAACTTTCTTTAGTCCTGATAAGGACTATAGCATGGAACGATGCAGAGGTATAGGGAACCGACTTTCTTTAGTCCTGATAAGGACTATAGCATGGAACGATGCAGAGGTATAAGGGAACCAACTTTCTTTAGTCCTGATAAGGACTATAGCATGGAACGATGCAGAGGTATAGGAACCAACTTTCTTTAGTCCTGATAAGGACTATAGCATGGAACGATGCAGAGGTATAGAGAACCGACTTTCTTTAGTCTGATAAGGACTATAGCATGGAACGATGCAGAGGTATAGGAACCGACTTTCTTTAGTCCTGATAAGGACTATAGCATGGAACGATGCAGAGGTATAGGAACCGACTTTCTTTAGTCCTGATAAGGACTATAGCATGGAACGATGCAGAGGGAACCAACTTTCTTTAGTCCTGATAAGGACTATAGCATGGAACGATGCAGAGGTATAGAGAACCAACTTTCTTTAGTCCTGATAAGGACTATAGCATGGAACGATGCAGAGGTATAGAACCAACTTTCTTTAGTCCTGATAAGGACTATAGCATGGAACGATGCAGAGGTATAGGGAACCAACTTTCTTTTAGTCCTGACAAGGACTATAGAGGGAGAACACAAGTGACCTGCTTGCGGGTAACTAGGCCGTAGAAGGTTGACGTAGTAGTTCTCATCCAAAGGGGACAAGCAGTGACTACTCAAGCTGTGCTGGACTGGAGAGGCAGGGAACCGCAGCCGGAGTGGTCGCAGCAGTGAAGAGGCAGGTGACCATAGCAGTTGTGAGCTGGTGCTGAGGTGGTGAATCATCGCTGAGGGAGTCCGGTGAGAAGGCAGGAAAGGATCTCAGCGAATCGGCAGCAGCGGTCGAAGGCGACAGGCAAGGTGGTTGGTGAGGTCAGTAACAGCAGCAGGCGACGGCAGCAGGCGACGGCAGCAAGCAAGGTCATGGTGGTCGGCGGAATCAGCAGCGGCAGGAACAGTATCAGCGAGTCTTTGAGGCTGGATTATTTGAAGTGAGCACACTAGTGCACTCACTCCAAAAATTTGTATTTATCTTAAAGTGGGATACAGCGAGTGTGCACACGACTCGGCATATAGCCAGAAGTTTTGAGTTGGGGGACGGGTGACAAAACTGGTTATACTACTACATGGATCTATTTGGCTAGGTTCACTCCATTCAAAAATAAAATCTTGCATTCTTCCCTTGCACAGCCTACTTTCACCAAAATATCTCTTTCGCTCTAGGGCTTTAACCTACTTAAAAAATGTCCCCATTTTCGTATGGATTTGATTTTTATTCGAATGATTTACATGAGATGGAGGGGGTGGGGTAAAATTGAAAACAAAAAATCTCAAGAAACTGAAAAACATGTAAACAAAATAAAATTGTGGGCCATTTTGGTTGCCCCCTTTCCCTCAGCTAGTGTATAGGCCCGCCGACTGTCTTCCGATCTTTACAGTTCAAAAGCAAGCCGTTCAGTGCCTCTAATATGAGAGTGGGTGTCCTTAGTGGGTTGATGGTAAAAAATTGGGGTTTGTCTGTAGGTTGAGTGGGCTAGGTTGCTAGAAAAGCTGACTCTCCAGGAAGAAAATATTAGAGTAAGCTGGTAAATTTAGGAAAAAACTTGGGTTTGGGGTCCTGGATATGTCCTACGTAAAAAAACTGGGGTGATGAACATTCAGTCATCTAACTAAGAGGATCTATGGTGTATATAGTTTATAGCTTGTCTTTTATTTTTCTTTGTTTTCTTTTAAAGACTTTGTTTGTCTATCTAAGGGATAGGAGACCCATCAGTGCTGGCCATGATGGGCAGGCAACAATGTTTCTACTCTTGCCCCCGTTCTTACACACAAGCTTGCGGCATTTATCCACCTTTCGTTGAATGTCATGGTTTCGAGCATCCTCCTATCGCACCTAATCTTTACCTTAAGCTGATGCTTATAATAACAGATCAGATCCTGACAGGAGAATTCCCCGTCCTCATGCAATCCCTTGTTTTGCGTCGTCCATATCACCATTCTAGCTATGGCTAGTATAACACCTTTCGTTTTTCTCCGGAGAACGGCGGACTGATATTATCCACGACGTAACCAACATCGAGCAGCACCAACTGATTCGGTGCGATACGGGCTGTAATCTCGTTCACATACTCCCAAAATGAACGCACCTTGTCACAGTGGAAGAAAGCGTGCTCAGCCGTTTCTTTTAAGCCACTGTTGCAGTGGGTACAAGACGGAAAATCAGCAATGTTTGCTTTTTATTGCACGCTTGCGAGCGGCAACGCATTCCGAGCAAGTCGCCAGGTGAGGGAGAACTCGGAGTTGTTCATAAACCCAGCAACTGGCACCCAATTCCATTGTGAGCGGACCTCCTCCAACGACGAGCCGTGCCGCTCCACAAGCGGATCCGTACCGGACCCCCTCCACTAATACCCGATATAGTGCTCTTCGAGGTCATGAGATGTCACTAGACTCAGGTAGTCTTCGAAGGGCGGTGCGGCACTTGAATAGAAACCGCGATTCTCCGTGAGAACCATGGGGCCGCAGCTGGAGGTCCGGGAAGATGGCCCGGATTTGCTGCGACCAGGCGGCTTCGATCGATTCAGAAATGCCAGCCTCTCAGCGTCTCGATGAGCCGCCAAATCCTGCATCCCCAAACCTCCATTACAAGGCCGCCAGGAACAAACATGTCTGTGTACCATTGACCGGCGTCCCCTCCACAAAAAGCTAAAAAAAGAAGCCATTCTAATGCCAATAACTGAGCCACAGGCAGAGGAAGTACAGACAACCGGTAAAGGATCAGGTGGAAAATATAGGTGGCACAAGCCTCCGCCCTGCCCTTTAAGGACAACCGCCTTGGAAACCATCTTCGGATCCGAGCTTTCACCTTTGCCTGTACCTCCGACCAATTTCTCTCCACTTGGAGATCAGGCCCAAACCAAACTCCAAGGATTTTGACCGTCACTTCACCGTAAGGGACCAGGCAGGTTATCGAATCCTGTCCAAGCTCCCAACCGTAAACCTTCGCTCTTTTCCAAATTGATCTTTGTCCCAGTAATTCGCTCGTACCTTGCAAGCGCCTTTTTCACCGCAACTATGTCCGAAACACTAGACACAAACATGGTGATATCATCAGCGTACGCAGATACCTTGGCACTAACGGGGCCAGGAACAGCAATTCAGCGTAGGACCGGACATGGCGCCCCCCTCTCTAAGCCTACGGAGCAGGGGTTCCAGGGCGAGGACATAGAGAAGAGGAGACAGCGGGCAACCCTGTCGTCAGACCGCTCAATCGGAAAGACCCCTGAGCGCTTCCCATTCACCGGTGGTTCACCCTATCGAATGCCTTGGACTGATCTAAATTGATCAGCGCAGCACATTGGTCATCTTCTATCCCCTTTAGGATCATGCGAACCAAATGCAAATTGTTTTGGATCGATCTTCCCTTCACAGTGTAGTTCTGTTCCAGTTCGATCAGATCACCGACAGCAAGTCCCAAACGGTTTGCTAAGACCCGGGCCAAAATCTTTAACTATATATTTAGCAGAGTTATGGGCCTGTAATCATCTAAGCCCTCCCAAAAATTCGTGCCACCTTTCTTCAGCAATGTGATCACTCCCTTGGTAATGCGCTTTGGGATTGCTCCCATGGCAAACCAATTGTTGAACACATCCGTCAGAATAGGAACAAAAATGTGCAACATCCTCAAGTACAATTTGTAGGGTAAACCATTCAATCCCGGAGTTTTGTTGAGGCCGACCGGCTTGAACGCATCACGGACTTCAGAGTCTGTAATCCTCCCCTCACAACCAGCCGCTTTTGCCTCCCTAAGGTTCAGCAACCAGGTAAATCGCTCCTGAAAATGCGCCCGAAAGGCTTCCCGCATCTCATGACCCGCACAAAGGCTGTGCCTGTCCGGGGTTGCGACACTTTCGATATACCATTCCGGGAACCTTCTGAACTTTTCCTGACGCAATCCTGCGTCCAATTTCACGACCTCGTTGGACACTCTGTTTAGCCTAGATCTAACTATACAACCTTAATAGCACTCGCCAGCCTCACACTCAAGGTTCCCTCTAGCTAGACCTAAGGTTAGGGGATCCCCCCATCCACCGCCCGGGAAATTCTGTCTTCTATGGTCTTCACTTTCGCTGCCTTATCTAGGGCAAGCCGTTAGCAATATTTGATAGTGAAGTTCCTAATCCTAAACTTCCCAATAACGCCCGTTGAATAAGTAATGCCAGCCTCTCACGGTAGTCACGTATCCCCAATACGGAGGTATTTAACTTCCAGTAAGAGACTAGCCTAGGCCTATCTCTTAAGCGAAGAGTGACAGTAAGCAATTTATGGTCACTCTTTGCATATAAGTGGAACACATGACAATCTAAAATGTCGACATCGGCTCTTCTAACTAACACTCTGTCCAAATAGCTTTTAATTGGAGCAGAGGGCGAGCTATTCGTCCATGCCCACTCTCTCTCCCTGGGTGATCCACACGAAACCTGTCCACCAGATCGAACTCGGCCATTAGATCGCGTAGGCTGCTTTCACACCAATCCGACCCGTCCGGTGTAATTTGGGATCAAGGATCGTATTCCAATCTCCCATTAAAATTATCCATCCCGGATACACCATGTACGGCCCAAACTGCCGAAAAAAGGATGTCCTCTCCGCAGCAATATTCGGTGCATAAACCGCGACCATCCAGAACTTGTTGCCTGATACAGCAATATCAGTCCCAATCAGCCTGCCACTTGTGCCAGCATAAACAACGTCAGTCACCGCCCCCAGACTGCTTTTAACTAGCAGTGACACACCTCGACTGCTTGAATCACCGAATGCTGAATAGACCTCATAGAAATGATTACCACCCAACACCTGGTCATCCACGCTTGAAACAAAGTGCGTCTCCTACACCGCGGCAACATCCACGCCAAGAGACTTAAATTCTTCCCTCAAACGACTAGCGCAAGAAATTTTTCTGTCTGCTCGCAATCACGTCGCTCACAGTATCTTCGCCAACATGTCGCTCACGCCACTGCCAAGAAATTCGGCTCATTTATTACTCCACTCCTCTCCCACAAATCACCTCACTTCCGGTCTGTATTCTTATGAAAGAAACTTAACCTTCGGGCGCCATTTCTTTTCCTAGCCCGAGGTAAGAGGAGTTTCATTTGTTTTATCTTTATATCACACGCCCCCCTGATCTTCAGAATCATATCCCGTAGTCTTGCAACCACTGGGGTGGCCGTCTACTTCTCTGTGCACGTGGTTGCAAACTTCCTTGTGAGCCGTCGTCCTGCTGCCCATCATCTACTTCTTCATCTTCAGAAGATAGGCCCTCCACCGATCTCACATCTAATATGTGTCGTGGCACTCCGTCAACAGACACGTTGTTTCTTGACTGTGTAGCCGTTACCGTTCCTCTCCCTCACTGCGTTGTGCAATGGACATTAGGAGGTTTCACCCAGACCTCATCCCCTACCTGTATGGAGCCCGACGTCCCACCCTCACTTTCAACCGGTACAACTCTCAGATGTCGCCACGTATAACAGAAAACAGATTCTTGCGGCCCTGTCTCCTTGGTTTGTCCTGACCTGGGTGACATGTTGTACTAAAAGACAGCCTCTTCTGGCGAAATCTCTCCCCTCTCTGCCACCGCTTTAATGGTCCTATGGTTTCGCTCAACAATGCCGTTGCCACTGGGTCTATAGGCTGCTCTGAAGTACTGCCTGACATTCCGCCAAGCCATCGTCCGTCGCAATGTTTCTGAACGGAACGCCGTCCCATTGTCCGACAACATCTCTTCAACTGGACCATGTTCAAGGGAAACCCCATTAAGTATTCCTGCGATTTCTTCTGCGGTGTGATTTCATTCTTCTCCAGAGAGCAAATCTCCCAGGTCCACAGTCGACCATAGTCAGATATTCCGCTCCTCTATAATGGGTGATGTCAACGGCCAGTCGCTTCCAATTCTCATTCACCTGTAATTCTCCTGGCTCGTGCACCTTTGGTGACGGATCAATGGACTGACACCATACACAACGCCTGACTACTTGCTGCACAATTCCTCTTGGCACTTCATGCGACACCTTCCGGGCTAAGTACAAGGTTTTATCCACACCCATGTAATGCATAGAATGCAGATCCTTAACTTCGTCGTATGATAGGCAACAGCCTGCAACTCTCACCGGCTCCTCCATCATCGTCAGCCACTTTTGTCTTACTCTGGTCAATACGTCAGCCTTGTTCCTGTCTGATGGCACAAACGTAACGTTTATTATCAACCCAAACTCAGCAATCAACTCCTTCAGGATTCCTATTCGCCTCAGGACGATCATCTCCGCAGCACCCTTTATCCTCACCCGCTGCTGCTTTGTAATGGCGGCCTGTCCAGTTCAGCACGGTCGCCGAATCTGTTTTCAACTCTATTTTCTTTAATCCCCATTTCAGGGCCAGATTTACCCCCTTTATCGCCGCATCCAGCTCAGCCACGTTGATGTGAGAAAAGTTTGTTTTCTTCCTCAGCCAGGCTGCGTCCTCGACCACGTTCCCATCAATCTCCACTCTCACACCTGTGGCAATACTACTTGCATCGCACCACACAACCCCTGTTGTCATCCTTGGGACGTGCCAGTTTCCTCGCTTTTTCACTTCTTCAACCACCTCTCGTATCACAGCAACTGTCTTCTCACCCACCTTGTCTTGCCAGGCCACTCCTTCGCCATTCTTTTTATGTAGCTGCAGATCGTACGCAGCCATCCTGCGACAGGGTAATGTCCGACTAATTTCCCACAAACGGAAAATAGCTGCCGCCTATTCATCTCGTCGTCAATTTCTGGCACAGTATTCCCGCTCCTAAATGTCAAATCTCCAGCGCCATCTCGTTCCAAACGGAGCCCCAGTGCTGTACCACCATCTAACATTTCTGGGGGTTTTGCTGTTAGGCCAAACTTTTTTAGCTGCCCCACGACTCTTTCCACTGACACTACCGTCTCATCCACCAAAATGTCATCGATGTACGCGTTGGTGGCTTCTCCGACGCTCATCTCATCCTTCAGAACCGCCTCTAATATTGCTGTCATGATTTTGGGGGCAACACTCAGACCAAAACCCAATCTGGTGAGACAGTATGTTTTTCCTTTGTAGCTCACTAGCTGATATCTTCTCAAGTGTGGTGCAACGTGGATTTGTAAGTAAGCGGATTTCAAATCCACAATTGTGGATGCTTCGGTCTTTTGTCGCCACTTTCGCAGGATCTCCCCACAAACGTCAATGTACTCTCCTACAGTGTGATACGACACATGTTCATTTAACTCTCGGTAATCTAGAACTGGTCGAACTTTATTTTTTGTTGGTTGGACCACCGCCCTCAGCGGCAACAAGCCTTCTCGTACATCATCCTTCCACGGTGCCAAAATCCCCTCCTCAATTCACCTCTCGACCTCCTCTTCGAATGCCGCCTCTTCTGCCTCTTTAAGTCTCGTCTCATACTGACTCACCCTGTTCTTCAATACTGGCAGCTCCGCCACCCACTTCCACTGCACCGTCCATTTTCCATCAGCAAACTCTGCAGTGATGTCCGTCGGTTATCTGATTTTCTTCAGGGACCATGACATCTGGTGTCACACTTGCTGCGCTGCAGTTCCTTTTAAACCGCACATCCCCATTATCTCTTATAGTGATGCCCCCAGTCGATAGATTGCGCCTATCCCTATAATCGCCTCGCGTTCACTATTGCATTCAGGGTCAGCTGTTGCCCGTCCAGTACAAGGGTGACGTTGCTCATCCCAGCGACACTTGACTCGTCGTCCATCAAATGCCATAAATCGGCTACTCCCCCTCCATCCAGTCACCAGTCGCGTTCGCACCATCGTGGTAGTGCATCCGGTGTCAACCAGGGCCATGACTCTTTTCCTCTAATCAGTTGGGGGGGGGGGTCACAGTCAAGTCTGACTCAAGGCTCCAATCGACAGTCCAACAGAAATAGGAAACGCAACTACTGCGCAGATATATTCACTGCTCTCCCAACTGTATCTCGCTCCAAAAATCCAATATCCAAAACTATGTCTTCGTCTCGACAACAAAATACAACTGCAAGTCGTTCTGCCTGGTCTCCGAGAATCAGTCCTTTAAGTACACCCCAATTTCACCACATCCGGGCTTCTCACTCATAATTGTCCGTTCAGCACGTGCGACACTCGCCAGCACGGCGCGACCACCCACATCCGGGCCACTATGCCATTTCCTACTTCCCCGATCGTCCACAGCTCTCACATTCTGAAGGAAGCGGGTTCGACTCTAGGTCAGTCCTACACGCTAGGCAAAGCCTAGCATGCTTCCTTCGAGCATACGGCAAGTCTTCACCCCCACCACCCTCTCCGTCACACTATGTTGCACGAGGCGGGTCTCCTCTCTCACTACATTTCCCTTCTATAATAACCTTCACTTTGGGCGGTTGTCTGAGGTGCGCCATCATCCGCATGCTAGGGTAGCCACTGGCGCTCAAGCTTCCCCTCGCTCGTTTCCCTGTTGGCAATTCCTTTTTCCAATGTCGTCGGGAACCCCAGTTATAAAGGCTAGTTTTGCCGTGTGTTCCGCACCAAGACCCCTGTACCCAGCCAAGTCCACCAGCCGCTTTATCTTGTTAGCGTACACCTCCACTGACTCGCCGGTCCATTTCATCCTCTTTATCTTTTCGTGTGCCACGAAGGGCTCTTCTGCAAATGCACTTATTAGCCTGTTCCTTATAAGCTATTTAGGCTTTTGTTGGTTCTTTGGGTTTCCCGGGTAGGAGTTTCTGAAGGGATTTCGGAAGTGGTGCCTAGCCCGGAAGAAGTTTGGAGGTCCTGGGCACTTCGGGCTGCGGCGCTGGTCTTAACTTTCCTTTTTCTTCTTTTTCCCGTCCTGGGACTCTTTTGGTTATTTGGGGAGGTGGGTGCGGTCTGAGCCAGCATCAAACGTCACCTCCGGTTGTTGAGGATTAGGGGTGGTTGCGGCCTCTGCTCAGGCTGAGGCAGCATCACAGACCATCCCACGTTGAAGAACTGCCCTAGATGTCTTGGGTTTTGGTGCCTCTTTGGTAGGTTCGGGGTTGGCCCCTTCTGGGCAGGACACGATCCCGTCCATTGAGGCTTCCTTCTGAATAGGCTTGGCCCCTACTGGGCCGGACGTGACCCCGTCCATTAGGGTCACCTTCGCAGGTTGGACAGGGTTGGCCAGAGTTGGCCCCTTCTTGGCCGGACATTTACCGTGGAGAGGGCTTCGGCAGAGCTCTCTCATTCTCTTTCCATTTTGATTCCTCTTAACAGAAGCCTTCTTTACATCTGGCTGGAAGTTAATGCCACCTGGCCAACTACTTCAAGCGCAGTCAGGTACTGCGGTCGGAAATGCCCAACCTATAGCCGGGCACTTCCACTCTTTTAAACAGAGGCCAACTGGAGAAGGTTAGTATTAAGTAACAATTGCCCAACAGGGGCAAAAAGCGGAAAATGCCCCAAAAGGGGGGCTAAAAATGAAGCTGGTCCAGAGAAGGAACACAGGTGCCGAAAGTTGGAGGAAGGAAGAGAAGAATAAGACAAAAGACTGCTACTAAGCAAATTTTCCTGACCTGTAAAAGGAGTAAGCCTTAAACCAGACCTTCTACAGGTCTAGTGGCATGTGCAGCCTCAAGAAAACAAAACTTTAAAATATTTGAAAAAAAAAAAAAAAAAAAATACTACACGCGAGTCTTCGAGGCTGAATAGAATGCTTTTTTTTTTTCTTTCTTTCTTTTTAAGGAGGATTGATTTCACATCTTCTGCCGTCGATGTTTTAATTCAGAGAAAATTCTCACTGAGGTGTTGTTTCCCAATACTAGTTTGAGGGTATTGTACAAAGTATTATCCCCAATCTCGTATGGTTAGGAAATCTATCTGGAATGTTTTAATGTACATAAATTGAGACTTCCTGTTCATAGTAGGCGCTTAGCTGAGTCATTTCCTGATGTGGCAAGTTCAAGGTCAGAAGCAAAGATTTCTGTCTTTTGCTTCTTTTTAAGATTCAAAAGGTAAGCGAGGGGGTAGCATGATAGTGGCTATGACACGATTTTGCGAAGCCAAGGTTAGGCAACTCCTTCACACATCAACAAGATTGGACAATTTATTGATTGACCAGATGCTGGCACATGCCTGGTCAATCCTGAAGGACAACACTAGGGAACCAACCCCATAGTAGCGACAGCTACACAGGACACATGGACTAGGAGTAGTGACGTTTGTGATGGTCAATGTATTGACATTATGTACTCCACCTAAAATGGACTAAATTACCTGGCATGAGACTAGCCCAGCTGTCAAACAGAGAGCAGGACAAGCATATGAGAAACATGATGGGATATATGCTGTTTCTGGTGCCACAAAGTAGGACACCTGGTACGGACCTGTCTGGGAAATGAGACAGGGGAATAGATGATGGTACCAGTCTCTTATAGACAAGACAGACAAGAGCTTAGCACTATCTGTAATTATGGTCCAAATTAACAATCATGGACGAAGAGTTCTTTGCATATGATTACCATCAATGGAGTTGGGGTTATCCATGTCAGTCTAAATGGGGGCAATTCTGTTGAGAATGATGTCCTGGCACCTTATGAAAGGCCACTTGGATATAATCTTTTAATTGGCATGGGTGACCGATTCAGGTTTTGAAATTAGAAGAAAGAAAGAAAAAAAAGAAGAAAAAAAATCGTAAATGTAAATCGCCGGGTGACCCGATCGTTTGGGTCAGAGTAGATTCAAAACAGATGGGCGATCCGGAAATGACCATATCAGGAGGTGAGATCTCAAGTAGGTCAGAAGAACTCCCAGAATCGGCGGTGGTCAGAGACAGGTCCTTGATGTGGCCAGACTTGAGTCTCGCAGAAAGGCATTAGCTGTGTGTTGCCTTCGGCCCTTGAGAAAAGCGTTTTTATTGTTTTCCCTTTATACTTAAGAAAGGATAAAACTCCTTGTTGAAAATCTTATAGGAAACGAATTAAAACCTATATTTTGGAGACCACTTGAAAAATGGCCAGAAGAGAATCCTTTTATTGTTTTCCTTTTTTTTTCACTTAGGAAAAAGATAACTTGGATTAGTGAACGGAAGTGAATTTGATTGGCTGGTTGGAACTAGAAGAGGGCGGTTACCCTGCTGAAGTAGGAGGTGCAGAGAAAATTCCTAATATCTTCATGCGGCCGGAAATAAAATTGTTCCGATTGAAATATTATTTAACTCAGACGTTTTTGGTTTGAGGGCAGATGAAGCCAGACCAGGCTGGAGTGCAGACGAAGTTGTGATTGCTTGAGAATAACATGAGTGGATCGGGCTAGCTGAGAAGATTAACGCAATACTGAGAGCCGAGAGTAACTGACTTCAGCTAAGACCATTTGAAAATTTAATCAACTTACAAACACAAGCACAATACTTTGCAGAAGACCAGAAGTTATTAATTACGGGTCCATCACTCCCACAAGCCTTGAGAAATAATTGTTTGTATTCTTTTGTTATTGGAATATAAATTTTGTTAAGTTTGAAGAAAAAGAGTCGTTGTTTTTTATGTGACCACTAGGCCGCCATTAACCTTGGAAATCAGTTTCTATAGCAGATTTCTAGTCGTTTGAGATCTTAACACAACGTGGGCATTCAGCTAGACTTTCGGCAAATATAGAGACCCTTCAATCCTTGGTTAATGCAGAAAATCCGATCTTGATGGCCAATTTCGGAGATTCTGTGAGCACCTTAGCTCAGTAGCGACCGACAGGTTATACATGAATATCATTAGAGAGATGGGTGGGGTACACATCTCTCCATCTGGCGCAGTAGAGTTGGGTTGCAGGAAACCACTCCAATGTGTGGCATTAACCATCAATGAACAGGACTTCAGTGCTGAATTTGGCCACATGGTGAAAGTTTGGACCGCAACATAGAAGTGGACAAGAGGCCAAGCCCGATAATGTTGCAGAATATAATGGAAAAATATCCAGTGTCAGGAATACAAATATGAGTTTCAGGTCTGGTTGGACAAAGGCTGGCTGATGCCATATCCTGAAGGTGAGCTTGGGCCACCTTATGGTCTAATCCCATTGATGGTTGTAGTCCAAAAGAACAAACAAGAGGTTCGCCCTGTTATGATTTTACCAGGGGCTAGATAAATACATTGATGTATTTACAGTGAATGCAGATATCTGTTTGCACAAAGTAAGAGAATGCAGGGATGATGTATCACTTTTGGATTTATGTAAGGCCTACCTATAGATGCATGTCCACAAGTTGTTGTGGCCACTCCAGACAGTGCTTCTGAGGGAGCACAAGTGCTGCCTTACATGGCTAGGTTTCAGGCTGAATGTAGTACCTCTTATAATGTGACCAATAGTTGATGTGGTATTAACTCAGGATGAGTCTATCAATAATGTTGTGTCAGCATACATAGATGTCATCTACGTTGATGAAAGCCTAGTCTCAATGAGACAAGTACATAATGCGATCCCAACAGTTCCAGTCACCATTACTTGTTGAAGTGTATTTTCTTTGTATGGGAACTTTATCAGGTAAATGCAATGACTAGAGGTTGGGATGATAAGACTTGCAACACCCTACTAAAGTGCATGCTCACTGAGACGGTAATCAGAGTTCATTAGGAGGACACTGCAAGAGGGAACTAGTGTGTGTGTTGTCGGGAAATAACAGTATAGGTTGATGCAAGCTCCCCGGCTACAGGAATAACATTAGAAGTTAACAAGGACATTGTCAAAGATGTGTGCCAGCTGTCTGGATGAAGACATGCAGCATATAAATCTTGCTGAGCTGGACATGGTGCAGAAAATCATCAAACTGGCACTTCAATGGAAGGTAACAGTGCTGCACCTATTGACTGGTTCAGTATGTATGTACAGGTGGATCTCTGACACACTAACAAGGAGGGCAAAGGTGTGCACCAAAGCAGTCACAGAAATGCTAATAAGATGTTGACTCAGCACTCTCTTGGGGCTTGTCAAAGAATTTGGCCTAACTATCAATGTGGCCTTAGTAAAATCTAGCACAAACTGGATTGATTTTCACACCAGGATGCTGCAGCAATAGTTCCACATGATTCGGATGGAGGCAGAGCCCACACAGCCATCGTGCACCACGGTTGTTGACGAGCCAGATTTTATCCGAAAAATGAATATCCATCAAAGTAGACATACTAGCATAAAACATACCCTGTACTTTGTGAGGCAAGTTGATCCCACAGTATCCAAGGCTATTAACAAGTAAGTAGTGGAATGATGTGAGGCATATCAGTCCATAGACCCAGCTCCAATATAGTGGAAGCCAGGACAGTTAGACTTAAGAGACACTTGGGGTTAAGTAGAAGTTGGCATTACCTGACACTGATTGATTGTAGCTCTACTTGATTCTCTCTTTGGTATTAATACTGTATAATTTATCAAAAATACATTGTTTGAAAATGTCAGCAGGGTGTTTACAAATAATGATTTTTCTAAAAAAAAAATCCAAGATATTTTTTTTTTAGGATTATTAATTTTGCTTAACTTGACTCTGATAAAAAAAACAACAAACTGACCATCGTTAATAAAGAACTGTTTTACTTTTATTATAACCAACTGTGATTCAAATTTTAACCTTACACATTATCAGATAATGTTGTCTGAATAGTCCATTTTTAAACAGTTCAATTCATATGGATGAGCTGACCACTGATGAAACACATTACCTACAATTTAATTATACTCACATTTACTTTTGGATCCTTTAAACATCCAGTATGCATTGATGAAAATTAATACGTACAATTTTTCCATGTAGAGTAATTTAATAAAACACCTTTACTTTCTTTTCAGATGCCATTTTACTCGACTGCTACACAGCTGCTATCTCTTACAAAGCAAAAACAATTATAGGTTATTGGTGAAAAGATCCACCCTCTACTTACATACCACTATCAAAATTTATGTTGTTAAAATTAAAATTAAAATTAAAAATATGAAGAATCTTCCGAGAAGCCCATGACGTCACGGTTGCTGCTTCATCCCAGAATTTGATCCAAGCGAAAAAAAAACCACTATACTCGTTCCTTCATCACGTAGGCTTGAAAAAAAGGAAGGGCCAAGCTTACAGAGAAATGTAACATCACGGATAAGGGCAAGGGAGAATTTCGCAGCAGACAGCCACCTGTGAGGATCTTTGTAGCAATGCTACCTCACAGATCGATAAATTCAACACGCCTTGAGGAATTAGAGTATAACTCCCTCAAGTATGAAAAAAGGACAAGCCGGCACTCACTCGAAATTCAACAACCAAGAACAATAAGGAAATTTGTAGCTACCTTATTATAACACAAAATCTACATTCAAAGAACTCTCGACATTCAACTACGAAATCTACATTCAAAGAACTCTCGACATTCAACTACGAAATCTACATTCAAAGAACTTACGACAAAAATGAACACTTGTTACCGGGCTCACACAGATAAGTTCCCCGCAAAACCATCGTTTTTTGCAAACACTTACAACTAAATCTCTTTTTCTATCTATCTATTAGTTACTACGCCACCCTCTATCAAATTGACAATTATTCCTTCTTCTTTCTTCTATCTATTTTATTTGTTATATTAAAATTGTTGAACTTTAGCATTTTTTATCGTGTTTTTCTTTCATTCAGCATCCGATTTGAATTTGCGTATTTTTCCCGCCCCCTTGAAATTATCTTCCCTTTGTACTTAAAAGGTTTATTCGCTTGTATATCGGAACTAGGACAATTTTCCCCGGTATATTTACAAAGCGAATTTACCCGTACTCAGGAGTTAGAAGATATCCCCCATGTTGGTATTGGTGCTTCACGGCGCTAATCCCGATACCACCAACATCCACCTCTGACATGGGACAACATAACAAAATAGGAGGCATTACCTTCAAAGTGACTCTCTTATGAGTGTGATATCCAAAATGTAACTGCTGCCTTCCCCTCGTGTTCATGGGATTGTTTTTTCTTGGCTATTCATTCTCATCTTTCGCTATGCCAATAAAATTCCAAGTTCATTGAATATTGCTTCTTGATTAATGTTGATCAAGTTATCATATGAATTCCTTCAAGTATCTTATCCTATGGTTGTATTTGTCTATTAATTTTATTTCATTTAAAAAAAAAAATTTTAGAGTGTCTCTTGAAATGATATTTTTTTGGTTTTCCTCAAGTTTTATTTTACATAAATTCTGAAGCACATAAGAAAAAGCATACTAGTTCTCTGGATTTTTGATAATTTGGATTATCTGGACTATTGTCCTCATCTTTATTGTTATCTACAGAAGAAGCCCTGAGGGCACATCAGCCAAAACATTGTATAGGTAACAATAAAGATGAGGACAATAATCTGAATAATACAAATAATACAAAGAAAAAGCATGTTTGAAAAAAATCCCAATGAAAAGTTAGAAAAAGCATTATTTCTTTTTCATTTCTTCAGGTTTTAATTGAAAAAAAATTTTTTTTTAAATAAAAAAACAACAAGACACTGTTAACTTAATAACCTGATTCTAGATCTAATTTTGTTTTCTTGCTTTAAAATGAAAATTAATATGATCAAACCAATCCTTCTTTTGTATTATAAAACAGAATATCATTGCTGATCTAACTCTTCTACAACAGGAGATAAAATCTGACTTTTGAGCATTTCTTCTCTGCTTCATACTGACTTGTAAAAAGAGAAACCAATTTCTATTTCTATCTTCCCTAAACTTAGTCAATGTGATCAATAATTCTCATTGCTTCACACTTCATCTTAAAAAGTGTTAAATCTTTAAGTATTATTCTTTTTTCAATTTCTTTTCTTCCATCACAAATTTTTAAAATCAATCAATTATCATTATTATTATTGTTGTTGTTATTATTATTGTTGTTGTTGTTGTTGTTGTTGTTGATGATGATGATGATGATGATGATGATGTTGTTGTTGTTGAGTTTTTCACACCAGCATTAGCTGATGGTCTTACACTGGAGTCAGAGAGACAACAAGTCTCCTCGGGTCCCCAGGACTCTTCAGAGTATTCTAGCTGATTTCAGCAATGTTGTTGTCTGGGTGGTCTCAATTTTCCCTCTGATTTCCAGTTCCTCCAGTCTTTTTTCCAAGCTTTTTGGAGCCATTCCTAGTGCACCAACTACAATTGGTATCACTTTCACCCTCATATTCCACAGCTTTTTCAATTCTCGGGCAAGGTCATGGTATTTGTCTATCTTTTCATTTTCTTTCCTTTTCACCCTGCGATCTGCTGGGACTGCAAAATCTACTAATTGATGAGTCCTCTTTTTCTTGTTAATCAGTATTAGGTCTTGTCTTCTGGTTGGGATAAGGTGATCTGTCTTTATCTCAAACTTCTAGAGAATTTATGTTTCATTCTCAAGAACAGATTCTGGTTCATGCATATACCATTTTGTTGTATGATCAAAATTGAGTTTTTTGCATAATTCCCAGTGGATCACCTTTCCAACCCAGTTGTAGCTAGCTTTGTATTCTTGTTGTGCTAGTTTGCTACATTTGCTTAATACATGGTTGATTGTCTCATCTCTGTCACCACACACTCTACATTTGCTGTTCTGCTGTGTCTTATCTATTTTTGATTTGATATAATTTATCCATATTTCATTGTTTTGTGCTGCAATTATAAGCAACTCAGTTTTTCTCTTGAGGTTTCCTTTTGTTAATCATGTCCAGGTCTTTTCATGTGCAATCTCCCCAATTTTTCACTTGAAGTTTCCATATAATTGTTTTTCTTCCCATTTCTGTTTTCTTGTTTTTGTTGTTTTTCTGCTTGTACATATGTTGCAACTGTCATTAATTTTTTTTTTGTCTTTTGGTCAATCTGTTTGAGTTCTTCTTTTGTCCATTTTAAGAATGGTCCAGAGTATCTTATAATATGGCAAAAGTATTTATTCCCTTGATGAGATTTCTACTGCAGAGCTTGGTTTATAGCAATTTTCTAGTTCTTCTGAGGTATTTTTTAAAACTTTTCCTTTCATCTCTGTTTGTTTGATGGTGTCTGTTCTAAAATTCCTAAGTATTTGTGTAGAGAAGTTAACTCAGGTTTACCGTTTTATAAATAGGTTTTATTACGGGAATATGTACACTTGAGGTCCGTGTGACTGTATGTCCTCGTTAGTAGTGAAGTCCCTATTTTCGGGATCTCGCCCTATGAGATTTCCCCTAATCTCGCCAGGTCGAGATGTTAGGATACTACATCTTCCCCCAGTTATTTTTTTTTGTTTTTCCCTTTTGATTAAAAGGTTTATTCCGGACATTATAAAGTCTTTCTGCCAAGCTGGTGCTCGTCTAACTCTGGGTGATTTGTCCGTGTTTGGGTTTGATGTAGTTGTAGAAGAATGGTAGTGGGAGACTGGTCAGTGGCTGGCACACTGTGGTTGTCAGGTTTATGAGGTGTATCACCAACTTTCCCACTTTAGCTGCATTTCTCTTTTTTTTTCTTTTTGTTTTATGCAGGTTCTTGCACAGCACTGTCTCATTTTTTTTTTCATTTTATTTTTATTCTATTTTTCGAAATAAAATTAGAATTTAAAAAATTTATTTATTTTAATTTATTTTTAATCTGGTCTTTGGGTATTCTCCTTTGGATATCACTTATTTTACGCTCCCATTTGTGGAGGGCATCTCTGTCATGTATCTTTTCGTGTACAGCAGATGCTTCTATAACATCGGGTTTGTTAGTAGTTTGGCTGGGGACACTCCTGTTATCGTATGAGGGGTAGTACGGTACTTCAATAGGAATCTCTTTATTTCCTCCTTCCAGCTCTTTTTCCTTACTTTAGCAATTTTAATTGCTTTTAGGATTGTTCTGTTGAACTGTTCTACCTCTCCATTAGATTGAGGCCAGTATGGTATCACTTTTATTTGGATAATACCATGAATGTTTAAGTATTCCTGGATTTCTCTGGATACAGAACTTTGTCTCTGTCCATTGTTAATTCTCAGGTATTTTGGGTACCCATGTGTTTTGAATGCTAATTCCAGGCCATTTATTATATTTTTAGCATTTATGTTTTGTATATATGCTATCTCTGGTCATCTGGAGTAGTAGTCTATGATGACCAGGAGATGATTTCCTTCCGAGACAGTCAGTAGATTTACTGCAACATAGTTCCAGGGTTTATCTGGTAGCTGTGTACTTTTTAACTCCTCTGGTAGGGCGTTTTTTTTTCTCCTACCTGACATGTGTAGCATTTAGGGTCACCCTTTAAAGTATCTTTCACTTCTCTTAGTTCTTTTCTTTCAACTGGATTGGCCTCGTCAATTGGCTGTAGGCTCAAGGGATCAGCTTTGTTGGTATCCGTTTTGGATTTCCGCACGATGTCGGTATTTATTTCAATTTTTAAAATTCCTGGGGCTTTACTTGTTCTACCACTAAGGAGTGATGCCTGTGCTTGAGGGATGATGTAGAATGGAGCAGTGACAGATCATTCAGTGTTTGGTACCTGCATTTTCAGTGTGGTTTTCCCCAAAATTTTCAGAGGTTCCTTACTGGCATAAGGATACAGCTTTATGGTTGCATGCTGAAGTTTAATCTCTGGTCTGGGCTTTTTTAGGTTTTGGAAGTCTTCCAGTGAAAGTGTGTTGTGATGAGCTCCTGAATCTATCACAAAGGATACACTTGTCTCATTAATAGACAATTCTATGATATCTTCTGCTTCTGAAAGCTTGAATAGATAGATGTCATTTGAGGTAGTGTCTTCCTTTTCCTCCATGCTACGCTGGGTTTCTTTTCTTTGACCTTTGAATGACCCACTGCTGCTTGGGCTGTGTCTTCCACCTCTGTTATAATAATGGCTTCTTTTTTCTACGGGTTTCCTTTTATGGAAACAGAGCTCATCTAGGTGCCCTTTTTTTCCGCAATGACTACATTTATGGTTCTTGCTTTTAATGCATTCCAACCAAAATCTACCCCATGTGTCTCGTGGTTACTGGAACAGGAAAAAAGAGACAGAAGGGTTTGAACCCGGCGCTTAAATACTCTAGCCCCTCGCGGACACCAGCAAACTAAACAGGCAGACAACTCAACGGGAAGATAATCCCTACAATTAAAAAATCACTTTGGGGGTGGCGAATTTCTTCCAAATTCCTGAGTTGAAATAAGGACTGCTTTTATCCTTTTGGAATAATTTTTCTCCTGGAAAAAAAATGGTAGGCACGAAATGCCAAGTCAAAGTACTTTTACGGGCCATTTGGATCCGACTTTGGCCAGGAATTTGGTGAATTCCTGGTAAAATTTGTTAGGCACTAAATGCCAAAAACGACGGGGATCGTTAAAAGGGTGTTTCAAAAGAAACTAGAGTTAAAAGTATTTTTACGAACCGATGTGTCAGGTTCAACTTTTGGTAAAAAAAAAATTTTCTGTACAGGTGTACAATTTTCAAAAGTTTGAGGAAAAATATGGAGCAAATGTTTCTCTGTGTGGTGTGGATAAAAAACTCGAAATTCACCGCTGTCCAGTGGTGTTCAAATGTCGGTATGTTGACTCCGGAAAATGAACATTTCTGATGTACATTTCGTTTTCCGTTCGGGGGTTGCAAAAAAATATTTTGCTGAGTAGCCCTGTGGTTGACATTCCGGTCACATGGTGTGCCGTTCTAGTGGTATATTTTAGTAGTCGCCTGAATCTGGTCACACGTGTTGGAATTGTAGCCGTGTCAAGTAGGGGGGGGGGTGTAACAACTGTCCCCTAGCTGCTGGCTGATACTATCTGTTCGAAGTTTGGAGGAAAATACTTCTGTGTTGAAGATTTTTTTTTTTTTTGTTAGAAGGTATCCAGCACTGTAAAAAAAAATGTGTCCATCAATATCGGAGAAAAAAGAAATAAATTCTTTGAGGGGGTCACCGTTTTTTCTTTTTAAAAAAAGTTTGTGTTGTAAATCCCGAGTACTTTTACGACCATTTTTATGGTCGACTTGGGCAAAAAGGGTAAGTGTTCGTATTGAAAGTAGGGAGTCACCCGTTTTAAGGTTAAAGTTCCAAAGCCTTCAAAAAATGTGTTCATCACTTCGAGTAGTCACCAGTTGTAAGAAAGATAAATACACATTCATGAATGGTACAAGATATACAAAAAGTACAGACATGAGACTAAGAATAGTCCATGCTGTATAATTCAATTACAGTAATGTAAGGGGGCGGAGCCCCAACGAGAAAGGGTAGACCAAAATCTACCCCATGTGTCTCGTGGTTACTGGAACAGGAAAAAAGAGACAGAAGGGTTTGAATCCGGCGGTTAAATACTCTAGCCCCTCGCGGGCACCAGCAAACTAAACGGGCAGACAACTCAACGGGAAGATAATCCCTACAGAATCTTTTAGTGAGTCTCTCTTCCAGTTCATTAAGTTGTGCTATCAACTAATACTCTCCCCAACGGACGTCCTCCTGTTTAGAAATAGACTTATCCTGTTACAGTTAGTTTCCCTGTCTATAAACAAATTCATGTAACCTATTTTAGTTTATCTCATTCATTACCTTCAAAAAGTAAATTTACTGACTATTGAGTTCATGTAGTCTGGTATGAAAAAGAAAAGAAAATAGAGGGGGAAAATAAATTCGACTTGTTGAAGAGAGGGGGGGTCAACAATGTTGTCCCCGTCACATAATCTATAGCACAAAAAAATCCATCGTCATCGTAAAATCACCAACTCAAATATCATCAGCAGCTGAAAAATCGCAACTACTTGCTGTCGTCACCCCACTTCTACTTATACAAGTTTTTCCTTCAACATCCAGGTGTCTGCACCCAACGCACGAGATTCCCAAGCCAATCCCGGCTGCCGGAATCCTCGTAGCCATCATCCGGGCACCTGGCGCTTACATCCAGGACAGTAGTATCTTGAATTCAGTGCCAATGTGTCGCCCGTTCGCATTCCGAAGGACGCGGGTTCGATTCCACATGCCAGGCAAAGCCTAGCCCGCTTCCTTCAGGAATACGGCGGGCCACTCACCTCGTGTTCTCTGTCACACTCCCCCCCTGATCTCATGATCACACACTGTGCAGGGTGGGGGCGACCTTTTTATTCTCATGCTCCTTCGAAGCGGTACGTGCACCACAGTTTCTGCCTCTGAATCGTCCGACGGGCTAGCGGTTGTATCTTCAGGAGGATCATTGGCGACATTCAATAACTCGTCGCCGGATGGCCCATCATCTTCATCGGTAGATGAATAATCCACATCTACAGCAGGGCGGAGATCGCGTACGTGACGCGGGACTTCGTCGACCAGGACAGATTGCTGACTTACCACACCAGTCACTCGCCCCCGCTTGAATCGGGTGGTGCATCGACTGCCTGGGGGTTTCACCCAAACGGAATCCCCCACAGCATATGGCTCGCAAACCACTTCGTCGACATGTGACTGCGCAACGTCTATTCCTTTTACCCACACCCGGTACGTGTGGATGGCATTCGCGGGTGCCCGCTCTGCACGTGGATGTCTTTAATCTGCTGCCGGTCCATTGAGCTCCCTATGGCAGTGCAGGTTTGACCAACGGGCTCGGCACTCGTCTTTACAGCAACGTACCACTTGTGTGGCACTCGTGTCAACTGGTCGGCAAGATTGCAGTACGACGGGACCAGTGTTATGCTGACTGTTAGGGCATACTCCGAAACTAGGCTCTTTAGGTTGTCTAGCCTCCGCCTTATCAGCATCTCGCTTGCTGCCTTGGTGCGTATCCTTGCTTTGCCAGTCAACGTGTCGGACACCCAATGGTAGACACAGAGAGAATCAGTGTGAAGGTGCAGCCTCTTTGCCTGCCACTGTAGAGCTAGGTTGACGCCTTTCAGCACGGCATCCAACTCAGCTAAGTTGATGTGCTGAGCCTCATTCATGGGCCATAACCAACACGCATCCTCCAACACAGCCCCGTCCCTCTCCAACAGGACTCCCAACGCCAATGAACTGGCATCGACCCATACATTAATTTCTTCCCCCTTGATGCACCATTCTCCTCTGGCAGGGTCCTCGTGTATTGCTCTCCCAACACTTTCTGCAATCATTCGGGTGAGGAGGGCATCACTTGTTTCATCGTCCCATCCTGAGGTCACCGCTTTCACCCGGCGTTTTATTACACCCACCGCTGCACAAAGCCAACCACACACTGGCAGGTGTCCAACAAGTTTTCCGCACAGGGAAAAAACAGTCCATCTTGTGAGAACTTCAGGAATGCCTGGAACCACACTTCCCCGTCTCCATCGCAGG
Organism: Doryteuthis pealeii; assembly: GCA_023376005.1. Taxonomy (NCBI): domain Eukaryota; kingdom Metazoa; phylum Mollusca; class Cephalopoda; order Myopsida; family Loliginidae; genus Doryteuthis; species Doryteuthis pealeii. The sequence goes on from CM042152.1 coordinate 24,377,697, forward strand.
ACATCCAGGCCTAGTACGCGCGCTCCGTCTTCAAGCCACTCTGAATCCTTGCAAACCAGGCCAAATTGTGCCAATTTCGCTCGGACGTGTGACGCTTGCTTCACATCTTCATTGATGTAAATATCATCGAGGTACACCGACGTCGCCTTTTTGACAGTTTCATCTTGGGACAGCACAGCACCAATGATGGTCTTCATGATTTGTAATGCCACATTCAAGCCGAAGCCCAGCCTGGTCAGGCAGTACCGTTTGCCACGAAACACCACCGTCTGAAATGGCCACAAAGTCTCGTCGACCCACACCTGCAGATAGGCCTTTCTCAAATCCAGCAACGACACGTTCAATCCTTTCTGACGCCACTCTCGCAATTTGCTTGCACACACATCGGCATCAGCGGTGTAAGCCTCAATGTATTTGTTGAGCTTGCGGTAATCCAGAACTGGTCGCACCTTTGACTTGTTCTGCTGTACTATTGCCATTAAAGGGATCAGACCTTTAGGAGGCCCAAGCTTTTGGTCGGGGTACGGGATCAACCAGCCATCTTTGATCCAGGCGTCAAGCTCCTGTTTGTATGCGATCCTAACATTCGCTGATACGGGGTACTCTGCGACGCTATTCCGTAGCTTAGTTGGCGCCTCCTTATCCGTCAATTTCCACGAGGCAGTCCAGATCTTCTGGTGTCGATCAAACTCTACCCTGAAGTTGGGCCGATCGATGTGAAGCGCGGCACACACAGGGGCCTCCGGGAATTGCACAGCTCCACTTTGTGTGATGAGGACACCGCCCAGTGCCTTGATGGCGTTATATCCGAGCAGTAGGTTGAAGCCCAGTAAATCTTTTCTCGTCACCAACACATCGACCTTAGCAGATGCACCAGAGTCAGTACGAATCCTCACTGATGCTACTCCACAGCACGTCCAGGTGTCACCATTTATGGTTGTTACTTTAATGCTTCTCTTCCTGCAGGTGCGGCATAGTCTTGCGCTCACTATGGTGCGAGAGCAGCCTGAATCGAGAAGCGCTGAGCTAGGCCTTTGGTCGATGAGGACTCGGATGATTGGTTGCGCCTTGTTCACTTCTTGTCCGGGGAGCAGAGCAGCGCTGACATCTTGTCCCCTGGCTCGTTTCCCGGACAGCTTGAGGCCATGTGTCCAACCCCGCCACATTTGAAGCAGCGTTTGCGCCCATGTCTTTCGTCCATGCTGCTTTTGCACTCCTTTGCCATGTGACCAAGCCTTCCACAACGGAAGCAATTCACTCTGGTTCGAATGTCCAGCCTGGGGGGAGTTGTATGGCCACATTGGGCCATCTGCGCAGCCATTGCAATTGGCTGCCCCAGCTCTGCCTCATCCCTGATGATAGCCCGTGCACGCTCGAGCAAATGCTCCACCGGTGTTGCCTCTATACTTGTGGACGCCCTCAATAGTTGTTTTACTCGAGCCGGGAGTCCTGCCACAAATGCGTATACCAAAGTCCGTTCAGGCAATCCCCCAAACAGGACCGCCAGCTTCTTCAGTGCCACAAAGAAGACATCCACCGTCTCGCCTGCCATCAACGTCCGGGTTGTGAAACGTTCGTACGCAGTGCAGGGGTCCATTGCAAAGGCTTTGTATAGCGCAGCCTTAATCAGCACAACATCTGCTTTTTTGTCATTTTTTAGTTGCTGGTAAACGTCCAAAGCGCCTCCCGTCAATCGCAGTGGGATGACTAGATTGACCTGCTTGACCCCACATAAGCGACACGTCAGCTCCACTCTCTCAACCCAGTCCACCACAGACATGGAGCCGTCGAATTCAGGAATGAGTTTGAGGTCGAACTTGGTGTCCGCCATTATGTAAGGATATTACACAACTTCAAAGCCAAAATAGCTTCTGGTATGAAAAAGAAAAGAAAATAGAGGGGGAAAATAAATTCGACTTGTTGAAGAGAGGGGGGGGGTCAACAAAGTCGTCGCCGTCACAAAATCTATAGCACAAAAAATCCGTCGTCGTCGTAAAATCACCAACTCAAATATCTTCAGCAGCTGAAAAATCGCAACTACTTGCTGTCGTCACCCCACTTCTACTTATACAAGTTTTTCCTTCAACATCCGGGTGTCTCGAGATTCCCGAGCCAATCCCGGCTGCTGGAATCCTCGTAGCCATTATCCGGGCACCTGGCGCTTACATCCGGGACAGTAGTATCTTGAATTCAGTGCCAATGTGTCGCCCTTTTGCATTCCGAAGGACGCGGGTTCGATTCCACATGCCAGGCCAAGCCTAGCCCGCTTCCTTCGAGAATACGGCAGGCCACTCACCTCGTGTTCTCTGTCACATGTAGAAAAAGAAAACTATAAAGAATACATATTTTATATGAGGGTAGATCAATGAATATTTTGGGGTGGTAAGAGGTTTGAGGTGTTTTAAGGTTTAAAGGTAGCTGGATATTCTTGCTGCATTTTCTTAGGGTTTTCGCTTTTAACCTCATCTCATTGGTGGTCACACTGAAAAGGAAGGAATTCAAGGAACAAAAAAGAAAAAGACAAAGGTAGAAGGTGTTTTTATAACTTTGGCTTTTATTCGCTGGTCATAGTTGCCTGTGGGAAGGGGATATCCCCCTGGCCATGAAAGCAACTACACACAGTTAAGGCCTAAACTCGAATGGCCGAGATATTCTCTTGGGGGTCAGAAGTCAGCACATGCGCGGAGGGTTTAATTTTTTTGTTTATCTTTTATTTTAATTTTATTCTAATCCCTCACAAATACTTAGCCTGATATGTAGTTATTAGCTAAAATTTGATTTTAATTTTCACTGTATAATGTTTAATCAATGTGAACATTGAATTAAGTACATTGATAAAGAATGAGATTGAGATCATGTTGAAAAATAAATATTTGTTGAGTAAAATAAATGTTTTTTTCATCATTATTGATGCACATATGAAAATGTTTCCTTAAGAGGAATGATAACTTGTAGATTTTTTTATTTTTTTTTGCTTTTACATTTATGTGCCAAATTAAAAACAATGATACAAAGTGCAAAGGAACCAAAGTAATCATTTTTTTTACTTTAAAGATTTAATAGGATCTTCAGTTGCAGTTTTCTATTTGTAAAATGTTCATCTTTAACATTTGAAACATGGCTGAATTTGACCAATCCTTGCATTAGCTATTCAAATAAGGAAATCAACTTACTGTTTACTCTTTCTATATTAAAAAATATGGTATTATATACTGGCATTTAGTTTGGACAATGCCAGAAGTAACAGCATCAATTAAATTGATTTGTTAATATCGGAAATTCCATGAGAATTATCTTCCCCTGCCACTAGGGGGACAAATCGACAATGGCATATTGGCGCCAAAATCAAAACCCTACGTCACTTATCAAGGATCTGTTACTGGAGAGAGGCGTCTAAAACCACGCTCTCTCACTTAGCCCAAAATCAGGTCCTACTTATCACAGAGCACGCATTAAGGGTAGTCGCGGTATTACCGTTCCCTAAACTTTCAACAAACCTTCAACGGCATTAATTCCACCATACTGTAAAGGCTGTTTTAATTGCAAACTGAGAACTAAAACAAGAAACGACCCGAGAAGCTCGCTTAGAGCCATTCCCTACAACGAAAGAACACCTAACACCACGACACCAAGAACTCTTACAAGCAGATAAGTCTGGTCACGAATTCCATCTAATTTGCAAACCCTTTTTGTTGTTCAACCATTTTATGTAAAAATCCTTGTACCTTTTTGTTGTTAACCATTTTATGTAAATCCTTGTACCCTTTTGTTGTTAACCATTTTATGTAAATCCTTGTACCTTTTGGTTGTTAACCATTTTATGTAAATCCTTGTACCCTTTTTTGTAAATCCTTGTACCCTTTTTGTTAACCATTTATGTATCCTTGTTTGTTGTTAACCATTTTATGTAAATCCTTGTACCCTTTTGTTGTTAACCATTTTATGTAAATCCTTGTACCCTTTTGGTTGTTAACCATTTTATGTAAATCCTTGTACCTTTTTGTTGTTAAACCATTTTATGTAAATCCTTGTACCCTTTTTGTTGTTAACCATTTTATGTAATCCTTGTACCCTTTTTGTTGTTAACCATTTTATGTAAATCCTTGTACCTTTTGTTGTTAACCATTTTATGTAAATCCTTGTACCCTTTTGGTTGTTAACCACCTTTTTGTTGTTAACCATTTTTATGTAAATCCTTGTACCCTTTTGGTTGTTAACCTGTACCCTTTTTGTTGTTCAACCATTTTATGTAAATCCTTGTACCTTTTTGTTGTTCAACCATTTTATGTAAATCCTTGTACCCTTTTTGTTGTTAAACCATTTTATGTAAATCCTTGTACCTTTGTAACCTTGTAAATTGTAATACAAGTGTCTGCACTCTACTTTGTGTTTGTTCTTCTTTGTCCAACAATTTGCCAATGACCACGGGGAAATAAAAGCCCCTTCGAACCGTAAATACTTTTATTAATACCTGCTTTTCTGATTATCAAAAAAATTAACAGTTTTTTTGTTTTAGAAATTATTCTTTCCATTTCATGCTGAACAAATTTAATGAAATATGTTATAAATTTTCAACAACTAAAATGAATGAAAGGAAAATTAATCTCTTTATATTTACTTACATAGCAATATGAAAGTTTAAACTTTTTAAGTTGAAAGAAAATAAAACTTTTAGGAGAAAAAAATGTACATTACTTTTCTTTACATCTGTTAAAGTCATATGAACATGTTCATACTTATCTAGTGTAATATCTAAAAAAATATGAATATCTAAATATCACTTTAAAAAGTATTTTGTGGTGTAGACTAGTTCTTTGAATCAAAATCTATAAAAATAAGGACTTCAAATTTGCCAAATAATGCAATACACCTAAACTAAATGGCAAAATTTCAATCCATAAATTTGAAACAATAGATTTTTGGACTAACCAGGTCACTTTTTAATTAAGTCAAAAACTGTAAAATAAAGGCTACAAATTCACCCTCCAAATAAAGTGCCAAATAATGCACCTAAATTAAATGGAACAATTTCAAGCCATGAATTAGGAGAAATGGCTTGTGTATTTTTGGTCTAATTTTATATTTGCTAAAAATCTTTTTGTTCTCTTGATACTATACTCAAAAGATTTCTCGATCAAAGGTGGAGCCAGGAACAGATATTACCAGTTACCTGTAACTTGATTATTCTAACAAAGAAGAAGCAAATCAAGTATTTCATCTTCACCTGCTTTTGGGGAACTTTTTCTCAATTTTGACTCCTTTTTATTTGAACTTGTGGAAACACAGAAATCTTCAATTTTTCTAGAAATTTTTTTTTCAACTTTATCAAAAATCAAGACAGCTGTACAGAGATGTGCAACCAAACGAATACCCTCCATCAGGCATCTACCATATTCTGAACATCTTGCTGCCCTGGGAATGGATTTGTTGAAACTCCGGCATCTGGCAACTGACCTAGTAAATGCTCATAAGGTCATTAATCATCTTAACAACAGCAACCGTGAGCAACTTTTTGATCTCCATGTTTCTAACACATGTGGGCATGCCTACAAAGTCAGAAAACAGCACTGCTCACATGACTTTCGGAAACATTTTTTCACGCTCAGAATTGTCGAGGAATGGAATAAGCTGCCTGTGTCCGTTGTAGGCTGCCGAAACATTGCATCTTTCAAAGCCTCCATGCTTCCTGTAGTCCGCCAACACTATACCTGATACACATGTGCTCACATACATGTATATTATTACTGTAAACTGTTCATGTTCCTGATACTAATACATTATTCTGTGTACTAGACATGAGACTTTGGTGAGTTGTGGTGCACCTGTACACTGTACACAATAAATTTCATTATTATTATTATATTATTTATTTGAATAGAAGTTCACTTGATACATAAACTGTTACTTGGGGTAAACATATTTATGCTCCACAAAAGGAAAGGATATGTGCAAACCTTAAAACACTTTGTTGAAAAAAACTATAGGATTGAGTTGCACATCTTATTATAATGGAGATTGTGTGTTTGTCTGTCTGTAACCGAAACTATATTACTATACAAATCACAATTCCCTTCGTTATTTACATCACATTCGCCATGATTTTATTTTTATTTAAACCTCAATTATTGATAAAATTGTTTTACATCATTAAGACTGTTGACCATATCTACATGATATTTACCGCGTACCCACTTGTACGGGTCAGGCACAAAGTCCCTATTAATGTGGGACCACCCACAAGCCGAAGTTCATGGAGTGGCAGGTGAAAAATAGCGTCGATCCCGTCGGCATTCCCCCTCAAGGGGGGCGCCTCAGGCACTGGGCAATAAACCCAGCCCTACCCCTTTAAATCAAGGGGGCAGGTGTTGCCTGGGGGGATGGCCCCCTGGGATCGACGTTGTTAATTATAGCAATGGTCCAGAGGCCGAAGCCACTGTTGACCATATCTACATGATATTTTCCATGTACCCCACTTGTACGGGTCAGGCACAAAGGCCCTATTTATGTGGGACCACCCACAAGCCGAGACTCATAGGGTGGCAGGTGAAAAATTGCCTCGATCCTGTCGGCATTCCCCCTCAAGGGGGGTGCCTCAGGCACTGGGCAATAAACTCAGCCCTGCCCCATTAAATCAAGGGGGCAGGTGTTGCCTGGGGGGATAGCCCCCTGGGATCGACGCTATTAACTCGCAAAGATCCAGGGCGGAAGCCACTGGACCCCCGGTGTTGACCGGATCTACATACACAGAACATGCAATTGTATTTATATATACAACAAAATAGCGGATTATAGTGTGAATGCAAAGGCTGATTTGCATATTGATATTAAAAATTTGATTTTAATAAATATATGCTTAGTATTGTTGATTTCTAATTGTTTGGTTTTATCTTTTTGAATATGAGCAAAAATCTCGGGGATAAATCTTTAAAAAAATCCATTAACAAGACGAAATAACTAATATTATTCTTTACTTCCTATTTTAACTAAATAGTTAAATTAGGAAAATTTACCAATGAAAGAGGGGAGTAATGGAAAATGATGGAAGAGTTACTTTCAAAGTTGTTCTATTTTTCAATCATACCCCCTCTGTTCCAAATTTTTTATCTGCATTCTTATTCAGTTTCATTAGCCTTTCCAATTTAATATAATATTTCATTACATTAAAAATTAAATACTTGCACCCGGAGGGTGCATATATTTGCTAGTTTTTCTAATGAAAGTTTTTGATCTTTATAGTGGATAAATTTCTTTTACTTGTATACATTGTATACATGAGTTTCCTTTATTTTTAAAACAAATTCCTTGTGTAATTTTTTGTGCTTTAGCACAAATTTGATTTTGTGCTAAAATAGATCTTCCAATATATTTTACAAGTTTTCTTTTTTGTGTTAAAAAATCCAATACTCTATCGTGGATCAAAGTATAGCTTTCCATATTTTTGTAACATTAAAAACCTTTCCTTGGGTCCAAAAAGTACACAAACCAAATTTGGTTGCTTCACATGTGGTCATGTATAGAGGACAGACGACTAAACTCTTTCTAATTATTAATTTAGATACAAACTGATGTATCTTCATCATTTTAAGATTCTCAGACAAATTATCAATTTTTGCATTTATCAAAAAATCCTTTCTTTGTCTCAAAAAAGAAACAGGAATAACAATTTGAGAATGTTTTAAATATAATTTCATTTCGTTGTGTCAAAATGTAGAGGAACATAAAATCTTCATTGAAAAACTGATGATTGTTTTGCTACACCAGGCTAAATCTTGTTTTTTTTTAAAATTGATTATCAGATGTATTTTTCCATTCTTACAATTTAAAAAAATCTTTCCTTAAAAAAAATGAGTGAAATTTTACTAAAGAATATTTATGTTATCCTACTCATCTCTAGAAAAATTAATGTAAATAAGCTAGAATATGACCCTGTTGATATTAATCACATCCTTAAAATATAACATTATTTTGTCAGTTTTAAGCCATAGAAAATGTGGTGGAAATAATGATTTTATTACAGAAGCTTCGGTAATCCGTCGAATATAGGTTGCACGTATTCCGAATAAGCGAACACGTTCATGTGATGAGTGTGGCTGTGGGTGCGCCATGACGTCAATTCTGCTGTCCCATCATGCATCTCGGTAGTACGAAGAAGACATAATGGCCGAAGCAGACGTCTGCCTTCTACTCAGCATTACCCATGGATCGTACATTGTCCAGACGATGTGACCGGTGTTGACAGCTTCTTTACAGTTTGGGGGTCTTTATATATATATTTAAAAATTCTAAGTAGAAGGCGGTGTGTGTGTCTCTCGGTCGTTTGGTCAGTAAAGCTAAGTACGTTAAAATTAAAAGAAATCTTTCTAGGCGGCCATAAGTCGCTGTTCTACAAATAATACCGAGATCGTCATAACAAACCGCCTATTTAACACTTCCGAACAACTTTTATAGAATATTTACGACTGTTTTGAATAGTATATTTAGCTGTCAGGCTGCGATTTGCTTCCTTTTATTTATTTATTTATTTATTTATATTTTTTGTAGTAGAAATTTACATTTTTTTTTTTTGCGGGGGAGACGTCAGGATATTATTACCTACTTTTGTTTGTGCGCGTGTGTTGAAGAAACGAAAGACGTTCAAGCTTTATTGGATTAGAGAATTGATAAAGATCGGATTAACTGTATAATAACGCTAAACTTTAATTTATTTGGGACCTAGGAAAGTCCCATATAAACCCAAGAATTTATATCGTCCTCAAACAACGCCGCCATGGACGTGGCTTCCGAGTGTAACATTAAAGTCATCTGCCGAGTTAGACCCCTTAACGAAGCCGAGGAACGGGCCGGCAGCAAGTTCATCCTTAAATTCCCAACTGATGATTCCATCTCTATCGCTGTAAGTACAATCATTTTCACGTGTCCTGTTAATTGTATCATTATATATGTGTGTGTGTGTGTGTGTATGTATGTATGTATGTATGTATGTATATATATATATATATATATATATATATATATAGCTGCCAATCTAAAGTGAAAAAGAAAAATCATCATTGAAATCATCGATTACGTCTCGTTTTGGTCAGGACGAAGTTAACATCTTTTCTATTTTTTTTTTTTTCAGAAACAGCTTAAAAGTTCTCAATAAAATGTGTTATACATTCTAGGGGAAAAATAAAAAAAAAATTGTTGCTTCAGAAAGTCATTTCAAATTCTTAAAAGAATAAAAAGCCCCCCCCCCAAAAAAAAAAACAAAAACTAAAGACATTGCTTTTAACTTGTTTTAAATTTTGATTTGATGTTAAATTCCTAAATTTAACATTAAACCAATCTGCATGATGATAATTGTATAGTTAGAAAATTCCTTTTTTGTTGATGTAAATAAAGAAATTCGATCTTCTACCATTTATTGCTGCGCATATTTATTTTTCTTTTCCTAATATAGAATCGATCCTAATTGAAAGGCAGTTTCTGTTTTTATTGTCATTGAAATTAGATTTTTCTAATTTATGATGTATCAAAAGTTATCAATGTCATTTTTGTGTGTAATGAAATGGTAAATGTTGTCATTCCCCCCTCCATCTTTACATGAATTTAATACTACTTCTGCTTCGATTGCTTGATTTAAACAGTTTTATCACTGAATTAAATAATTTTACTTTTCCACGAAAGGATAAAAATATAAAGACGAAATATCTTATTCTGACAAGTATTTTTCTCTTTAAATGATATTTGACAGGATGAGTTGTCTAGTCGCAGTAGTACGAGCATTGACACTAAATGTTGCTCCTATGAAGGTTGATATGGAGGCTTTTTAACATAATTTATATTTATTACCTACAACTGTTTTCTAGCGATATTTAACTGATATTTTTCAGCTCATTTCTATTAGTTTATTTTCATATTGCTAATTTTGTGTGTCAGTTGTTTTTTCATTGATTTTGTGCCACCCATTAAATTTCTTCATTGACCATTCTAGAAAAAGATGTTTAGGTTTGTGCAAGGTGACATGACGTAGAAGTAGAAATATCGTTCCTGTTCTATCAAACACTTTATTTTTATTTACCTTACTTAGCGATAATATGTTGATTTAAAAAAATCTAGTGACCTTTACATTTGCAAAAAAACTGTATTTAAATCTTTTCGGATTAAAACGTTATCGGTATTAGGTTTTAAAAAAAAGTTTAAATGATGACAAAAATGTCTATTCTATCTTAATGAAGTGTTTTTTAACAATAAAATATCAAATTATAGATATAATTTTAATCTGAAACGTACTTATGTTGTAAATATAGTTTGACCACATCGCATTGTAAAATGTCTAAATGTGACGTAGAGGAGAATGAAATGTCGGTTAGGTGAACATAAACGTAAATGACGTAGCCATAAAAAAAATTTTTTTTTCATTATTTTGAAGATAAAAGAATTCAGTACTTACAAATGTGATAATATTTTTAAAATAATACATGTAAAGCGTAATTTACATTAATCTGTTATTAAGTAAATTAGCAAAACAAATGTTTTATTTCCTCTACTGCCTGCATAATGACGCAGTTAGTAGTTGCTAACATAATTGCGATTGCTGTGCTACTAGAAATTTAGTTTTATTTTCTTATTTCATTATGATCAGGTTATGATTAAAAAATAAGTTATTTTTATTCAGCGAAACTAAATTCTATATTTAGCATTTTTTTTCATAAGATGCGAAATATCATAGCACATTCTTTTTCACTGGTCTAGTGACACTAGCGTATGTTTAAAAATGCAATTCGAGTAACAAATCTTTTGTTAATTTTAGGTATTTAATAATTGATAATGTTAGGTTATTAGTATTCTTCGTGTCACTCCCATTTAGACTGATGAAAATGATTCTTTTTTCCCCCAGCAACTAATTAACATTTTAGAGATTATCCGATTATCATTTCTTTCTTTTTTTAATTTTTTTTTTAGCCCCTTTGTATTTAAATCTGCTTTATTCTTTATTATCGTCATAAATGTTGGATTTAAAATCAGAAGTGAAAATCTAGGATACTCATATTTGTCCATTTACTTATCTAAAATATATTTTAATAATGTTGAATTATTCACAACTCTTAATAAAAACGCAAATGTTGTCCTGAATTATCAAAGGTATTAAATACATTAATCAAGAAACCTAGTATATTAAGTAGATCTTTAGTTATTTTAACATGTTCTATTGTCTTTATAGGAAGATATTAATAGTAGTACTTATATTATTACAAATGAATGTACACTTACGTGTGTGTGTGTGTGTCTTACAAGCACTTGGAGTGTGTTTTTTAGGCTAGTTTAAAGAAGAGTGGGACAACTTGCCTATTATTAGTTAATTGCCCTCCTCTTTTGACATTTGTAGCATCTTCCTCTGACATCAGTGATGTAATCCGTAGTTTTGCTTCTATTATATCTATTCTAAAAACTTTAATATTTGGATTTCTCCAAAGCGTTGACACAATTTTGTTACAAAATTGTTGCTGGCCAAATCATAGAAAAACCATTATCTACAAAAATTCATCAAGACTGTTTTTCTCTTAAATTTATTCATACATTTAATCATCACAATAACAATCTCTTAAATCAGTATAATTTTATATAATTGTGGGAAAATTAGAACCGTTTTAAAGCAAATAAACGCTAATGGCAGTTTATGGATTCTTCTCGTTTATTCATTGAACGAACAACTATTGATAAAATTTAAAAAATTATGGCTAAATTAAGTTGGTCATTCATTGTCTGAATATTATGGGCTTCTAATCTTGCATTTTTATTTTTCATAGTTGCTATTCTTTCTTTATCATTTAGGAAATATGTTGTAATCTGATATATTTTTGAATATTTAAGATTGCATAATCTTGTTAAAAACAATAAAAACAGATGCGCAAAATTGCGAGGAAAAATACATGGCCACCATTTTGGTTTACAAATTTACTAAATACTTGAGTGGAGGTAAGAACAAGAGATTTCAAATTTATTTTCATTAGGAACTAATTGTAGGAGGTTAAATTTTACAATTGCTAAATTATTGTATATTTTAATTTTTACGCTATTTATTACCTTACCACACATATTGGAAGTATAAATAATGTTATTGCATATCTCGAATATTAGAAAGAACTGTTGATCATTAACATGTATTGATTTTTTTCTCAAGCTACCCAAACCAACTGTTCCACGATTCTCTTCAATGTTAGTGCAGCTTCTTTTTCATCTTCCCAGAATGTCTGATGCTGACTACTGCATGTTCATACTGTTGCTTGCTTTCTTTGGATTTTAGTGTTGGTGCTGCAACACTAAGCATCTTTCTCTCTCATTAGGTTTTAATGGAAAATTTTGCAGTGGATTTTATCCCCCTACCACCATCAAAGAAAACAAAATGAATGTTCCTGTGTATTACGTTATTTAATTTAATTTTATTCATAGCTGTTTAATCACTTGACGCATTTATTTATTTTCTTTCTTTTGATGCCTTTGTCTCGATTAGAGCGATGATTATTTTTCCTCACCTTTTTTGGATTTAAACCCGCATCTATACAGTATACGAACAGTGTTCCCGAATGAAATACAGCTGACTAAATGACTGCATAATTGATATTGTTTTGAGTTTAAGTAAATTGTTTGAATTTTTTCCATCGTTTCTTTAATTTTCATCTTTTGTCCCCCCCCCCCCAAAAAAAAGTTAGCTCCACTACTATTCCCCCATCCTCTTGTATGTACCACTGCATCTGCTCCACTAATCGTTTGTAAATAGTAGTTACGACCAATGTAAAATGAATTACATTAATTTCTTTACTTTGAATAAGAAAATGCATCGGTAACAGTTTTTAAAAAGTTGAGTATATTAATTAAAATTTAATCTTTTATCAGAGATACTGATAGGTACGCGTCCTGCGCCACAAAAACCTAAAAGGACGCAGTAAAATCGTATCAATGCGTCCCAGTGCTTTTCTATTTTCTTCCCTCACCATTTCATGCTAACTGTAAATACATTTCAATAGTTTCTTAGAAACGAATTTACACAGGATAGGTTACAAGGTAGGGGTTAGATGGCTTTAGTTGGGACCCATAAATTTTCCTGGGGACTCATTCAAAGCAAATATGTGTGACCCAGGATGCACTAAATCAAAAATCTAATCAGCATCATTGCTTTTATATTAACATTTTTTTCCATTTGATTATTTATCCAGTATTCTCCACTCCTCATATTTTTGTCAGAACTGGTAAATAATAGCTTGATAAATTTAATGAACTGCAAAATAATTTCATTTAAAAATTAAAAAAAAAAAACTTTTGTGTCAGGTAATAAATAGTGACCCCATCCAATACCATTAAGTTCCAATCCCAACTTTTCTAATCTTTTTTTTTTTTTTCCTCTCTCTTTTTAATCTGTAAGTTAGGTACCGCCAATTTGTGTGCTCATTTTCATTTTAAAAAAACAAATCAACATTAATTAAATCATTTAAAGTCAAATTTTTGTTTAAGTTGAAAAATAGTAACATAATGAACATCAGTAAAAAAGCAAAATATTACATTATTTATACATTAATACATTTTAAACAATTAAATTCTAAAAATTTGACCAAAATGAGTGCTTTGTGTGAAGTAATTACAGACTAAAACACCTACTTTAAGATTTTAAGTAGGGACGTCCAAAACAGGCACGCACGGTTTTGACCGTAAAAATTTAAAATGATTTAAAAATATTTAAATACATTCTTTCAAGAAAAAAAAAAAAAAAACGCTTCAATCGCTAGATAAAAGCATAAAATTAATCACAATCAAAAGAAAAATGCATTTTTTTCCCATTCAAACCAGTTTTAAAACTTTTAATACATTTTTTTCAATTTAAAAAATACACTATTTTTTGGAAAAATATTAATTATATTAATAATCAGTCGAAAAAAACTCAATCTCTGATTTAAAAAATCCCCCCCAAAATCAATTAATCTAAATAGAAAGTATTTATGAAAAAAAATTGTTTCATTTAATTTTCAATTACATAAATTAATAAAGTAATTAATAATTACTGGGGACCTCCAATTCGATGTGTAAAATGATCGGGGGGGGGGATCATTTTACACATGAAACTTGAATAAAGGTTAATATAAAAAATTTTGGACCATTCAAAAGAAGAAACCTTTAAAAAAAACCAAAAAAAAAACCTTAGGATTTTTAGAAAAATTCTTCAACTTATGGAAATAATAAATTATGAATGAAAACAATGTTTACTTTATTGCACCATTAAATTAACTGAATGTTAACATAGTCTAATACTAGTTACATCGACAAGCTTTTTAAAAAAATTCTATGAAAAATTAAGAGTCAAATTTTCATGAAAATTTTGATATTTATTCACCTTTTAGGTTAATTTATGTTTAAAATAGATTTTTCTTAAAATATATTAGAAATATTTTTTTTATTAAATCTGAAAAATTGAAGTTTGTTCAAATGAATATAACTTTTTTTTTATAAAAATAAGAGTTTGTATAATTATATCAGAAAATTTTATAAATTTCTATCACTGATTTTAGTAAAAAAAATCCATGAATTCTGAAATAAAATTTGCTAAATGTCATAATATTATTCTTTGAAAACTTCTACTTATTTTTTTTAATTAATGATAATAAACTATAATCTATTGAATTGCCAAGAGAAAAAAAAATTAAAGAAATTAATTTAGAGATTTTAATTCGTTTATGTCATTAAATAATTTTAATGTTTAAAAATCTTTAAAAAAAATGTTTAAAAAGTCGATTATTTAATATTGGTTTTCACCATTCAAAAAATATTTTAGATAAAATATCAGAGCCTATATTTTTAAATATAATTTTGAATAATTTTTTAATAAACAAAAATTACAGTTAATTAAAATGTATGGTGTTCCTTAAAAGAAATAATTCTGTCAATTATTTCCATTGAAAGATTGTTCTTCCAATATGTAATCTACCGAGTTGTTTACATTCCAATATGTGATCTACCCATTATTTTCCAATTAAACTAACCCTAAACCCTAACTTCTTTTTTCCTAGTAGATCACATGCCATGAATAGTAGATCACATATTGGAAGCGCACCGAAAGATTTTTAAAAAGGGAATTTTTATTTTTTTTATTCTTACATTGTTTTTTATAATTAAATTCATATTAATATTTTTTAAGTTTCTTAACAATTACATTAAGTCAATTATTTAAATTATATATTTGAAGTATGTAATTTAAATAATTGACTTAATGTAATTGTTTAAAATACTAGATTTAATTTGAATTTGAATTGTTGTAAAAAAAAAAAAAATACCATTTCACTATCTAAAAAAATTATTTTTAATTCAATTTCATAAAAAATTGATTTTTTTTTTTTTTTTTTTTTTTTTTTTGTCTTTTTGGTAATCCGTAATTTCAAAACCACATACACTAAAACTGATTCCCATCTTTATTTACATTCTGCGTCTGCAAAAAAATCGGCTATGTCATAGAATTTTAATTTTTATTTAAAGGTAATCATTCGTTTTTTTTCTTTTTAATTTATATAATTGAAAATTAAATGAAACAATTTTGTTCATAGTTTCCATTTAGATTAATTGATTTTTGGGGAATTCTTAAAATTGGAGATTGTTTTGTTTTTATCGATTGATTATTAATAATGGCGTATTTTTTTAAATTGAAAAAATTATTGTATTAAGTTTTAAAACTAGTTTGAATGGAAAAATATGCATTTTATGATTTTATCTACCTCTTGAAGCTGGTTTTTATTTTATTTTATTTTTTATGAAAGAATGTATTCAAATATTTTTAAATAGTCTTGTTTTAGTTTTAATTTTCAGATTTATGGTACTTATTTTCTACCGTAGAAAAAAAATCAAAACTTTTAAATAAAATAACTAATATATTATAAAAATCCATTCATTGATAAATAAACACTAAAACTTTAATTAAAATTGGATAATCTCCTGATTTTTGGTAATTTTTTTCAATCGGGGGAATTAAATTCTTTTTGTAAAATACAACTAACGTCAAAATTGGCAGTACCTATATAATGTTAAATAGTATTAGATGTGGGCAAATACTGTTCAAATATTAAATGAATCCTTCATCTTTACTGAAACTTAATGGAGAGAATATTTACACAAAAATATTCAATTTATATTAATAGATTTAATTTAAATTGCAATAAAAATTGTACTATCCTGAATCCAATGTATTGTTTTATGGATATGATATATTATTACACTGACCCCAAGTGTACAAAATATTAAAATTGTCCTTTCAACCAAAATAGTGTAAGTTTAAAGCAACTTATTTTGTGTAATTTACTTCAAGTGCAAAAGTTTAATATTTTAGAAACTTCTAAACAAATCATGTTAAAAGCATCGTTTCTTGCCATAATAATGAAGTTGAGCAGTTCAGATGGGTGACCACTTTGTAACAGCAGGTCCTGTAAGGCTTTGGGCTTAACAAAAGCTTAGTAAATAATAGAAACAAATCACCACTGATCATTTGACAAGAATGTTTGATTTGAGAGAGAAAAAAAATTAACATGAATTAGTTTTATTCAATGTAAGGATATTCCAGATTTCTCTTGTTGCTGTCACTTGTCATGACTAAGAACTAGTTACGCTGTACAAATAAATGGTTATTGAATTTTTATTTTTTTTTATTTTATAGCCATCATCTGTAATGTTAAAAGCTAAGTAGAATTTATCCCTGAATTGATGACACATTATGAATGTACCCATTAAGTTGAATAAAAAAACTTTTATTTTTATTTTTTTTCCTTAAGTCAAAGCTTTGGGTAATTTTTGTGTTAATCTTTAAAAAAAAAAATCTGCTTGGGTGAGAAACTTAAACCAATGTTAAATGTTTAAAAATGTCATCCTTTACATGAGGAATTAGCATAGTTCTGATAAAAATGATAATTTTTCAATGGATCAGCATTTTTGCCTAAGATCAAAGTATTACTCTTGGACATTTCACTACAGTGTAGTGTCAGTATCTGTGGAAAGTCTACATTTATTTTAAAAACTATTAAAGTATACTGATGGAAAGTTATTATTCAAAAGAGTATAAAATTTGATACTTTCTCAAAAATAAATACAAAAGAAAAACAAGAATATTAAAGATTTGAATTTTTTGTCATTAATTATACCTTTTTAGTATTGCTACTTCATTTTGATTCTAGACAATTACTTGGTTCTTGTCAAGGAGCATAAATATTTCACTCTCATCCTAGTAGAAATTATGGATAGATAAACAAACTGAGAAACTAACACTCATTATATTGATAAGAAATGAGATGAAAAAAATAAAAATAAAATTTATAAATTATAAAATTTTATAAACTGATCAAAGATATCGCAAGGAAATTATGTGAGGGGCCGGGTTAGCTCAGTCGGTAGAGCATTGGGCTAGAAACCACAAGGTTCCTAGTTCAATACCGGCCCTTGCCAACTCAGCGTATGAAAAGCACGGTGATCTGTGCGGTAAAGTGAGGAGCTGATGGTAGGTGTGGCGCTCCACTTCGGACGCAAAAACAATCTCCTTGGTCTAGTGCTAATGAAAAGGGGATAGACTCCCTCGCTGATTGGCTGATACCGACTTTAAGCCGCCTCGACGACTTTACTTATAACTTACAATTATTAAAAATAAATCTATTGTTTTTGTATCGTGTTTATAAAATTTAATTGGTAACAAGGTGGTGTTAATGTTTTTTTTTTTTTAAGAGATTGTATTTCAGACAGTGATTTCACAAATAGGATTCTATCTATCTAGCTGAGTGAATCAACTTTTGTCTCCTAAAGGCTTTTTTCCTACAAAACACATCCCAAAATATTTCTTAGATTTAGGATTAATGTTTGAAAAAATTCCATTTTATTTGGTTCTAATTAGTCGTAATTTGCAATTAAGTAAAAAAACCTCACCAGTCTCTCACTTGGCATTCTGCCTGTTTCTTTCTCCCTCTCTATATTTTGATTACCTCCTCGTTATATATGTTACTTTCTCTCTGAATGTCAAAGGAGAGGAAGGTCTGAAAGAGATTTACCTTCCCTGTCAGCAGCCAATGACTGCTGATGTATAACATACAAAAAAAAGTGAGGAGGCAAATCTCTCACTCTCTTACACACACTTGCTCACTCAGGTTTTTTTTTTTTTTTTTTTTTTTTTTTTTAATTCTCTGGTTGTATTTATTTTTAATTTTATTCACTTTGCAAACTTTCTTCAGGATCAAAATTATCTAAACATACTTAGCCTTTTTATCTATAACTCCAAATATTGAAAATTTTATTAAAATTGGATGATTAGTTGACAAGTATTGATGAATTGTGTGATCCCCCTTAACAACAGTGAATAGAACCAGAAAATTGTGATTTTAAAGTTTGCTTTAATAGCTCAAAAATCTTATGTTTCCCCTCCCCCTCAAAAAATAAGATATTGGTTTCTAAAAAAATGTATATAAGATTATGTACACAGTGTGACTTAATTGTTTTCTTGGTTGTTAAAAAAAAAAAAAAAAAAAAAATTAAAATTGAATGTCATGTTTTACATTAGATTTATAAAAAATTACTTAGTAATTTAAAAAAAATTTAGGGCTATTTAGGTAAAATAGACAAACCTACATTTATGTTTATTTTACCGGCCCTGTAAATATTTTTATTATGAATGCAACATAGATTTAACACAAGTTTATTTATATTCATTTATATTTTGTGAAGGATAAAGATACAAAAAATTCTTCGAAATGAAAAATATAGATACCATTTATGACTTGTGATCAAACGTGAATTTTTACAAAATTTAACAAAATTAAAGGAAATGATGAAGGTGAATGTCAAATTCATGAATTTTTTCCAAAGTAAAAAAAAATGGCATTTTCCACTATCAATTGTTAAAACATACAATTGTAACCCTAAACCAAGCAAAATACTATTTTTAGAAATTAGATTGTTTTAAAGTTTGTATCATAGAATTGCACAACTACTACTTTTTAAGCAATTACCTTTTAAATAATCCCAGATTGCTCGTCAACAACCATTTTAATCTTTTAGCTTTTAAATTGACAAAATAATATTATCCTGTGATTTTTCTTTTTTTTTCTCTCTCTAATCTCAATGGGTGACCTGTTGGGTCAACAGGTCACGTCTTTTCTAGTATTATATTATTATTAGATATTTATAACTTTCTGATGTAAGCATTTGCTTTAGGATATATATTTTTAGACTGACTGTATTCTCACATAAAAACAAGTAGAGTTTGAGTAGGATTTTTCTATTTGCATTTTAACATATCCTCATTGTAGTATATACTACATTTGATATAAAATTCTATAACATTAATAGAAAACAGTGAAATGGTCAGAAATAATGTCTTTCACAATAACCTTGTCTCTTACTACTTTTGCTTAACATTATAGAGCACATTGTATTTGCCTAAAGTAAATTTAAGACAAATTTTAATTTCTTAAAACTTTATTTACCATCTAGGTCCACAATCTTCAGCCATAGTTCCATCCTCCTATAATTTATTTTTTCAGCAAGGATAAAAGTGACTTTTACAATCTTCCAGGAAATTAAAATTCTTTTCATTAAGATAATTCTATAAACTAGCAAATATATGCACCCTCCGGGTGCAAGTATTTAATTTCTAATGTAATGAATATTATATTAAATTGGAAAGGCTAATGAAACTGAATAAGAATGCAGATAAAAAATTTGGAACAGAGGGGGTATGATTGAAAAATAGAACAACTTTGAAAGTAACTCTTCCATCATTTTCCATTACTCCCCTCTTTCATTGGTAAATTTTCCTAATTTAACTATTTAGTTAAAATAGGAAGTAAAGAATAATATTAGTTATTTCGTCTTGTTAATGGATTTTTTTAAAGATTTATCCCCGAGATTTTTGCTCATATTCAAAAAGATAAAACCAAACAATTAGAAATCAATAATACTAAGCATATATTTATTAAAATCAAATTTTTAATATCAATATGCAAATCAGCCTTTGCATTCACACTATAATCCGCTATTTTGTTGTATATATAAATACAATTGCATGTTTTGTGTATGTAGATATGGTCAACAGTCTTAATGATGTAAAACAATTTTATCAATAATTGAGGTTTAAATAAAAATAAAATCATGGCGAATGTGATGTAAATAACGAAGGGAATTGTGATTTGTATAGTAATATAGTTTCGGCTACAGACAGACAAACACACAATCTCCATTATAATAAGATATAAAGATTGGAATGAATATTAATTTGAAAATGCAATGATGCTGATAGCTTTTTAATTTAGTGTGTCCTGGGATGCATGGATTTGATTTGAATGAGTCCCTGGGAAATTTGATGGGTCCAAACTAAAGTTTCTTAAATTGTTTTTTTATGAAATGGGAAAGGGGACAGGCAAGTTTTTTTTTTTTTCTTTTTAAACAACTAAAGCTGTCTAATATACTTTATAAAACATTGTGTGTAATTTGTTTCTAAGAAAATACTGAAATGTATTTACAGTTATCTTCAAATGGTGGAAGAAAAAACATGAAAATAAACAGGAGTATTTACAGCAGAGTCAAGCAATTTTCAAGTTAGGCACAATGCCAGAAATTCTCTTGTGATGTTGGCAGTGGAAATATCCTGTTAAAAAACTGAAACTACTTTCTGCCAATTAGCAAAGAACTCGCATCCCTGAACTGTTACGGGTTAGTTGTGTCCAATGTATCAGAATTTTTTTATGGAAAAATTGTGTCCCTATTTAGCATTTCTAAAGATGTAATATCAGATATAATAGATGAATGAAAACTTCTCAGCCAAGCTGTAACAATTTTTACTTAGTTACCAAAGAAACATTTTTGTTGTAGTACACAAAAATATAGTCCAGGAATTGTTTTTTGTTTCTTTTCATTCAAGTGAATGTAACACATCAAATCAACTAACATAACCACACTGGTGCAAAGGATTTTAAACACTTCATTGGATATTTTGAGTAAGTTATTGCTCACATAGTATAACTTCTTATATCTAGACTTGATGACTATCAAACTCAAGTGATCTACTTGATTATTCAATGAAAACTCTCCAATGTAAAACTTTTACAAACCACTTTTGACACATTTGATCATTGATAATATTTTCTCCCTAAAACAAGTTCTATTTCATTTCCAATTGGCAAATCATTGATTTTTATATTTGTTAGAGTATTTGTATTATCTTTTAAATTAGTTTCTAAAATCTGAAGTTTTGGGATAACTCGTATAAAGACCTCTAAAATGATAGATATTTTTACAAACAACTTGATTTTGCATTGTGTGCGTTAACCTCTTTTATGCATCATTTACTTTTGAACAATTGAGATATCAACCTGGATATTAAATATCCAGGATGAAATCTCAATTGCTTTTCAGTTTTGATTGTCTGAATTTTACAATCAAATCTGGTAAGTATTATTAATACTGATTAATTGCATTTTAAGAACTTAATATTAAGTTCTTAAAATACAATTATTAGCATTCCCAATTGATAATTTTCATTTGAGGTTGTTATTTAATCACATTAGTTATATAGAGCTCTGTAAATGGAATTCAGAACTGTTTGAATTATGCAAATATCCCAAGTGAACCACTTTTGAACCAAAAGTTATGAGAATTTAAAGCCCCGAAATTGGGGGTACAAAAGTGGACATGATTTTGTTAAAAAAAAATGTCAAATCATGGACTAATTGAAAACAAGAAATTCAGTAATTTCTTCACCATTTCTTTTTGGAGCAATTTTGATAAAACTTTGCATTTTTATGTAAAATTGTATGTTCTTTCTGATTCTGCACTTAAATTTTATGTATCTCTATGCTAAAACCCATTAGTTGGGGAATAAATCAAGATTTTTATTTATTTATTTATTTTTTTTTTAAGATTATTCAACATTTTCATTTTAATACGGCATATATACACATATATAGTATTAATTTATATAAATAACATCACTTTAGACTTAAAATACCTTTTTAAATACCTGCTATGTTGTATTACATACTAGAAATAGAATAACACCATATAATTTTATTTAACAAAGTTTGTCCTGCATGTGCAGCTTTGTTTATATGTGTAATAAAACCGTTTAACTCGCCATAAAAAATAATTCAATGGTTAAAAACACACAAGTTACATATTTAGAAAGATTATTTTCTTTTCTTTCCAACCATATAAATATTTTTTAAAAATTGGACCAGTAATAAGTGACGAATTACTGATTTTAATATGGTATGGTCTGGATAAACAGTGCCTTGCTGAGAATTGTTTAAGTTCGAAAGACAAGTAAATTTGATTTTTTTTTTTTTTTTTTTTTTTCAAAATTTGAACTTTCAAAGCAAATCCCTGATGATATACAATCTATATATGAAAATAATCCTATGGCTGTCTACTATTAGGCCATATAGCGCTTTTTTTTCTTTTTCTTTTTCTTTTTTTTTTTTTTTTTTTTTAAATTGCTTTTAACTTTGGTCTATTGTGATTTCACTCCCAAAGGAAAAGGAAAAAAACAAGTTTCTGCTTGTAGTTAAGTGTCCCCTATTGACGCGGAAAAAATTTGTATCACGTTTTTTGGCTCTTTTAAGACAAAATACCATTTTAAGATAATTCAATGGATAAAAAATGCATTCAAATTGCATATTTAGAAAGATTATTTCATTTTCTTTCCAATCATATAAATATTTAAAAAATTGGACCCGAAATATGCTAGTTTAATTTATATAAGGCATTTTCGCCTGTTCGAAGACAAAATACCATTTTAACTCTGTAAAAAATAATTTTACGAAACATGAAGACATTAGTCTGAATAATCCAAATAATACTAATACAAATGAAGATTGGAGAAGGGGAGGAAAACTCTCAAAGTACTTTAACTAACAAGAGACTCTCTGGTTTGAATTAAGAGTTTTCCTTTTCCTAGACTGGTTGCCATACCAAGGTTAAAGAATCCAATCTGCAAAACTGGAGGGAGAATAGGTGGATGCATACCTTTCCCAATGGAAAGCGCTATGGGAAAATGCAAAAAGCTTCACTCCAGATTTGAACTTGTCAGTGTCCATTACCTATGATGAGTGCCTCCTCAATGTGACCTTTCAGTAAACTGAATTAATTTTCTTTGTTTAGCACAAAGCTACACAGCTCCAAAATAGTAGTATCCTTAGTGCACACTAAAAATTGAATAGAAAAATACAAACTTGGAGGTGCAGGTGGCATAATGGTACAAAATGGAGTAACCAAGTTCAAATTCTGGATGATGTTATTTGCATTTCATTGTATATTAATTCCTTTGGGAAATACATGACCCCCCACCCCCTCCCCGACTATGGGTAATCAGTATAATAGTGGGATTTTTAGCCTCTGTTGGGCATTCAGTCTAGAAGAAAAAACTCCAAATTCAAATACTCGACCAGCATGACAAGGTAACATGCCATGGTAGAGTGGCTAAGGCAGTTGAATGTTGTGTTCAACCTCATTCTGGCAACTTCTGTAGTGATACTAATGCCAAATCATATAGTATTCTACACTTTTCTTGGACAATATAAGTGTTGTGAAGAGGAAAAACCTGCAGTATAGGCAACTATCAATCTTCTATACAATCTTGCCCAGGCCTCTGCTGAAATCCATAGTTTCATAAAACTGACAGATGCCATATCAACTAAGGTATATTGCAATAGGTAAATTTAATTAATAAATGATTAATATTATTAACTTATTTTGCTTCAAATATTTTTATTAGCATTCCAAGTTAATTTTAAGTTATTTAATCACATTAGTTATATAGTAAATGGAGTTCAGAACTGTTTGAATTATGCAAATATCCGCAGTGGTTCAAAAGTTATGAGAATATAAAACCCTGGAAGTGGACATGATTTTGTTAAAAAAATTCAAATCACGGACCAATTCAAAACAAAAAAATCAGTAATTTCTTCATCATTTCTTTATTTTTGGAGCAATTTTGATAAGACTTGGAATTCTTATGTAAAATTATGTTCTTACTGATTCTGCACTCAAATTGTATATATCTTATTTAGAGAATAAGAGGTACAGATATCAATATTTAAAAAAACAAGATTATTCAACATTTTCATTTTAATACTGCATGTATACACATATATAGTATTAATTTAAAGTGGGAGGTGCGTGGTGCCCCGAGTTCAAATCCTGGATGTGGTAATTGCATTTCACTTAGCGCTAATACCCTTGGGAAAGGTATGAATCCTACTCACCCTCCAGCTATGGATAAATAGTAGGGCAGACTGGGCTCTTTAACCTTGGTTAGGCAACCGGTCTAGGAGAAGGAAAACTCTGAATTCAAACCTGTTGAACTCCGCTTAAGAAATTGACCTTGTGTCACATCCTGCTCGTGCGGAGGGGTTGGTAAATATATATATAGTATTAATTTAAATAACATATTCTTTGAACTTAAAAATAACTTTTTAAATACTTGCTATGTTGTATTACATACAAGAAATAGAATGCCTATTTACATCATCATTTTTTTTTTTTCTTTTTAAACAAAGGCCAGTGTGTGATTATGTGTTTTGTTAATGTCTTAATACTATATTGTAAGTTTGATTTTTTTTTTTTTAAATTTAAAAAAAATTTTTTTTCCAAAATTGAACATTTGACAAAAACCCCTGATGATTAGCCATTATCCAAATATCACATAGTCTCAGAATTATTTTGATATATATCTTCTATTAAGGATATAGTGTTTTTTTTTTTTCCTAGCATATATGTTTTGAAGGAACCTGTGTCAAATTTCGTTGGTAGTGGTTTCTCTTCCAAAGTTTGAAGAAAAAAACAACCTATATGATGTAGTTTAAGCTGTCTTCTAATTAAGTGTACAATTTCAAGAATATTGATAAAGATTATCCTCTTTGATTTTGTGAAACAAACAGTGAATTTTAACCTCGGAAGAAAAAATCGTATCGTTTTTTCGGTTGTTTGAAGCAAAATACCATTTCAAATTGCTGTAAAAAAAAAAAAAAAAAAAAATCCAATGGATCCACGTGGAAATTACATATTTAGAAGGATTATTTTATATTCTTTCCAGCCATATAAATATTTTTTAAGATTGTATCAGAAATACTCGAGAAATTGTGAATTAGACTGATTAAGATTGCAAATTTGTCAGTATCCACGTGTCACTGAATGCTCAGGTCATCCAAATTCAACAGTTGTCCAGGAAAACACCAAAAAAACTCCAAACTCGTTTTGGCTTATCGCAAATTGAAGTTGCGTGAGATACCAGAGGAATTGAAGATATCAGAAGGCAGTGTATTCACCATTTTGCATGAACATTTGTCTGAGAAAGCGGTGTTCAAAGTGGGTGCCGCGTTTGCTCACATTCGATCAAAAACAACAACGCATCGATGATTCAGAGTGTTGTTTGCAACTGCTTCAATGCAATAAAAAGGAGTTTTGGCGTAAATAATGGATAAAACATGGATCCACTACTTCACTCCTGAGTCAAATAGGCAGTCAGCTGAGTAGACAGCAGCAGGTGAAAGCTGTCCAAAGCGACCAAAGACGCAAACATGAGCAGGCATGGTTTTGGCCTCCATATTTTGGGATGCGCAAGGTCCATCGATTATCTTTAGAAAGGAAGAACCATCAATAGCGAATATTATATAGCATTATTGGTGCGTTTAAAGGAAGACATTGCCAAAAAATGGCCACAAATGAAGAAGAAAAAAGTGCTCTTTCATCAAGACAATGCCTCATGTCACAAGTCGATTGCAACGATCGCAAAACTACATGAATTGCACTTCAAATTGCTTCCATACCTACCCTATTCTCCAGATCTGTCTCCCACTGCCTACTGGCTGTTTGCAGACCTCAAAAGGATGCCCCAGGGAAAGAGATTTGGCTCCATGAAGAAGTGATATCAGAAACTGCAATGACAAATCGTTCTACAAAAAAGGCATTGAATTGTTAGAGAAGCTTTGGAATCAGTGTATCATCCAAGAAGGAAACTGTTGAATAAAGTTGAATTTTGCTTAAAAGTTGTTTTATTAGTTAGGCCCAGGATTATTGAAGGTCGTTTAGTAAAATCGGTGGACATTGACAAATTTCATCTTCATCGGTTCAAATGGCAATTTCTTGTGTATATCTGGTCCAATCTTAAAAATATTTATATGATTGGAAAGAAAAGAAAATAATCTTTCTAAATATGTAATTTTTTATGTGCTTTTATCCATTGAATTATTTTTTACAGAGAGTTAAAAAAAAAAAAAAAATTTCTTTGAACAGCCAAAAACATACAATATGAAATTTTTTTACTCTATTTTGATTTTCAAAATCAAAGTAGCTAATCTTTATCAATATTCTTGAAATTTTACGCTTAATTAGGAGACACTTTTAACTATCAGCAGAAACTTGTATTTTTCTTTACCGACCTTTGGAAGCAAACCCACAACAAACCAAAGTTAACGGAGATTTCTTCAAAAAGTATACAGACATCACGTACACTGTACGTGATGTCTATAGATGTGTACGGGATAGATAGATATACTGGCAAAAGTACCTGGTCTATGAACACCAGGGAGTGTTCCTAAAAAGGGTATGACATTAAAGTGCATCTAATGGTGAAGTTCTGATTCTGGAGCTCTGGTAAGTGTGGAATACTCCTTCATTGCCATTTTGATCCAGAGTTGTAGTACCTGTTAGGAACCCATCTATGGGTTGAATATATTAAAAAATGAATTTTCATTAGAACGAAAATTATTCGTTTATTGGATATTTAATGTTAAACAAAGCTAATAGTTTGTGTATTATAATATTAGTTTATTTTAGGAATAGTCTTTTTTTGATGTTTAAATTTTTTTAATATTTAATAGCATTCCATTGTGGTGTAAGGGTTTGCAAGTTACTCGCATTTTTACTGAATAGCAATTTTAATACTCGCTAGATGCCCTTTGCTTTCGACCTTGTACCATATCCTATCTGTGACGAACAGTGGGTAAAAAAAAAAATGATGTCCCATCATTGTGTAATAGCTAGCAAGGTAGTCTTGTAAATCCATTACTACTGAATAGTGAATTCAATCTTTGCTGGATGTCACATACTTATTGAATTGTCTAATATTGACATTTTTTTTAGCAGAATTTAGAATTAATGATCTTTTTTTTGTTTTTACTAAAAAAAATTCCCATATAAAACTTATAAAAATCTTCTGATATAATTATTCAGACTTATCTTTATAGAAAAAAAATCGTTTTTTTTTTTTTTTTTTCTTTTTCTTTTCAGATTTCATAAAATAAAATATTTCCCCTAATTTATTTTAAGGAAAAAAAAAAAACTATTTCAAACCTATTTTCATCAACAGATGAATAATTACCAAAAATTTCATGAAAATTTGACTATTAGTTGACTTTTCATAGAATTTTTTTAAAAGCCGGAAGTCATAACTTATTTTTCGCTATTGTAAATTTCAATTGATTCAACGGTGCAAAAAGGTAAACATTGATTTCGTTCATAATAGGCCACAGTCCCAACCCGATTATCGTTCAGTTCTGTCGGATGTAAAAAGTCACCAGATAAATTGTCCTTTATTATTAAAATGATATCACCCAAAATTCCATTTTTTTTTCGCGCATAGGTTTCTTGCATCAAGAATTAATAAAATAAGTTTTAAGTGATTAAAATACGTATAGAACGAAAATAGCTCCGAATTCAAATTAGCCAATGAGATTACAGATTTTATCTGGAATGTCGACATCAGCTGATGTTCTGTGTTTATGAAATAAAAAAAAATATTAATTTAGAATGACCCTCAATTATTATTAGGGATTTGGGGTGGGGGGGGGCAAATATAATTTTCAATTAACGAACTGGCTTTTTAGAAAATCGGGGGGGGGTGAATCTTATTTCGTATACAGATATTAAAAATGCTTATTGTTTATACTTATAAAAAAATAGAAAACACACAATTTCATAGTGTTGAGTTCGTCTACGCGATCGAAGCACTAGATTGTTTAAAGTTTAAACAATAAATATTTACTTGTTGTCACAGGTATGCGAAATACTATTATTTTTTTTTTTTTTTCTAAAAAGCAAATTCGCTTAGTACTCTTTATTTTATTTACGTTTCTTAGAGTGACTTGTCACATGTATGCGAAATACTATTATTTTTTATATTTTCTAAAAAGTCAGTTTATTTTTTAATTGAAAATTATATTTTGAATTTTTTCCTGAAGAAAATTTGTAAAGGGATTATTGTAAGGTAATGTTTATTTCGCTACGCTATCAGATTATATTTCGAATACACGATTCTCATTGGCTAATTCTGATTTCGGAGCTACTCCGTTTTTTTATACGTATTTTACTACAAAATAGCCCGTTTAAATGGTACTTTTCACATAAGGTACGGTCATTCTAAGAAATATGAAAATAATATGTGGGTATCCACTTTTATTTCTATCTAGGGTTGTGCAAGGATTGCAAAGGGAGGTAATTTATTTATTTTTTTAATTTCTTAATTTTAATGAAATTTTCACCAAATTATTTTCCCACGGCTTAATTTTATAAGGATTAGTTTATTTTATGGAAGAAATTTGAAAAAATACTTTTTTTTTTTATCAATTCAGAATGTGAGCATTTGAAGAAAAAATCCCGGTCCCTAATTTTTACAATCTTGAAAGATCATATCCTGAAGAATATATTAATAAGAAATAAAAAAAAAAAAATAAATAAATTCAATAACCTAAAAAAGAGATTTTAAAATTCATTTTCTTAAAACTCAAAATAAATAATGTAGCAAGTTTTTTCATTTTTTTTATTTTCATAGTATTAAAAATATCTAGTTTTCTTTAAATTGATGCTAACAAAAATTATTCTAAGTTAAACTGAGTTTTACACTACCTTAAAAATTTCAAGGTCAATTATATATGTGGAAGATTATTATGGATTATCTAGCAATTTTAACCAAAGATAGCCCAGAATTTTATCTTTGAAAAAATCTAAGTTAAAAACCTGGCAACATATTTTAAAAGAATTAAAACGATTTTTAAAAAAATCGTCAATTTAAAGTATGGAAGCCTAAAAGAGCCAATTATCTTGCTTATTTAAAAAAAAACAAAACAAACAAAAAAAACAACCACAAACAAATAACAATTTAACACTAACTAGTAAACATTTTTGTAGTTATATTTAAAAAACCCAAAACAAACAACCACAAACAAATAACACTTAAAGTTTTGTTAAATTTTGGCTGTTTTCATGTAAATTTTCATTCGCGTTAACAGAAATTATTGGCAAATGAATTCTGTTTGTTTATGAAATTATTCGCTATTGAAATTTTTAAAGTTTCCTAATATCGTTTATTCTGTAATTGGTCAGTCTGGAATTTTTTTCCGGTGCTAAAACCATAATTTTTATTTGGAATACTAAATAAATATCAATTTACAATTTTAATTAAGGCCGAAATTTTTTAAAAGTTAAAATGTTTTCGGGTTAAATCAAACTCAACGGATCTAAATTTAACCATCGTTTTTTCACCTCGCAGAAAGAAAAAAAATACCAAAACTCGGGGAATTAATCGAATTTAATGAAATTTTCAGTGTTTATATATTTAATGAATAAAAGATAATGGACCAGTTATTTTATCTAAGAACTTTTTACAGTTTTTATAGTCTTTCACGTATCTTTGAGGCGTAAAACAGATTCTGAAAGGTATGTGATTAACTTATTTAAACATTTTCCGTTTTAAAGTAAAAAAAAAAAAAAATAAATAAAATAAATAAAAACGAAAACAAAAAAATGATTAACGTGTTTGTTTTTTTTTAACACTTAGCGCTTTTTTCTTAAACTAAAAATTAATCTTTATTTTTTATCATAATTGATGCAATACTTTTAAAATTCATTATTCAACAATGTTTAACCGAAGTTCAAATCTGGGTATTTGAAACATACTAAATAGAATTATGTCACTCTAAATAACATTGGGCCTCCATCTCTTTTTTTTTTTTTTTTCACCTATCATTTAAAAAAAACAAGAGTTCTCATCATTACGGATACGTGTTCATCTCAATTTCTGCACATCCCTATTTATATCTTTTTTTTTTTTTTTTTTTTTTTTTTTTTTTAATCGCTTGAATGATTTTTTTCTTAAACATTTTCGTGCGTAAGACAATATTAAATTCAGTTTTTGTAATTGCTAATAACTATATATTTTCTTTTAAATAGTTTTTTTTTTCTTAAATCCTGGTGTAACATGCTTATATATATATTATATATATATATATATATATATATGTTAAATTATTATTATTATTGTTGAATTGATTATAGAGGGCTCAATTACTTATGTAAGAGCTTTATTTATTTTCCGTTTTAAGCCGGGAGTTTAAAACTGTCCAATTTTTTTTCAAAAGTCAAACGCCTTTGAAGACGAATAACACCGAAAAAGTGTTATTCAGAAACCAATGGTAGGAGCGACTTTGTAATTATAAATAAATAAATTAAAAAAAAATTATATATATATATATATATATATATATATATATATATATAATATCTTAATACTTCTGAGGAAATTGTAATTTTATAAATAAAACTTTTGTCCCATTTGTAGAATTCTTATGTATTAAAAAGGAAATTCATAGAAGTTCAAACTTCTTTCCACAGGAAGATGATTTTTGTATGAAATACTTTAATGTCCGGTCACTATTGACATCACCACTTTGAAATTTTGAATCAGGTGATGACTTTCAGTAGCAGTTATATAAAATTTTAATATTAAAACCTTTTATGGAATGATATTTTGTGTAAAGAAATAGACAATAAATTGTTAAATATTTGATTCTTTAATATCATGAATATATGAATTTAGTACAGTCAGTATATTTTTGAATTGCAATCTGTTTTCTATGTTGAGCTGACGGTGGGTATGCCGCTTCATCTAAGCAAAAACAATCTCCCTGGTCTAGCGCTACTGAAAAGGGGGTAGACTCCCTCGCTGTCCAGCTGATACCGATCATAGGCCACTCTGCTGACTTTACTTTTAAACATCTTATTTGTAAGATAAAAAATGTTCATTATTTCATAATTGCTGAATGGTTGATTTTTAACCTGAACATATCTTTTATGCCTCTTATGTATTTACTCTCAGTTGTTATTTTAAATCCAACCTTAGCTTTCTTTGCATTAATGAAACTTCTAGTGTTATTGGAAATCCAGTTATTTTAATAATTTTGCTAAAACTTCTTAAAAACCGATGCTTGATATTTTTGTAGATTTAAAAACAAGTTTAACTTTTAAATACAATAAAAATTGTTATAAGAAAAAAAATTTTTAAATTTATTTTTTTGCAAGTAAAGGCTCATTATGATGCAACTTGAATAAATTTGTTAATACTATTAATAATTTTTTCATTATTAGTAACAAGAAATTTCAAAAATATATTGGTTAACTATGTGTTGAATAAAATTTTATTTAAAAAAAAAAAAAAAAAAAAATACAGACTAAATGATTTTAAATGAATTTTACTTAATTATTAAACTATTTATTCATGGAAAGTATGTTCTTCATTTAAGTAGTTTCAAGATAGTTTCTCCAGAATTTCTCTTTAGAAAAGTTATTTATGTAACAATTTTGAGTTATCATTTGCATTCTCTAAGGCGATTAACAATCTTGTAGCAATATGAATATCAATATTGTATTTCTTTCGTCTTTATATACCACCATCAGTAAGGACAAGTTTTTTTTTTTTTTTTTTCCAAAAATTTAAACTTTGACAAAACACCCTGATGTTAAAATATTAATTAAATTTCACATTATATATCAAAATAATTCCAATATATATCTTCTATTAAGGATATAGTGCTTTTTTTTTTCTTATGTAATACTTTTTGAAGGAACCTGCACCAACTTTCATTGGTAGTGGTTTTGCTTCTAAGAGTTGGAGAAAAGAAACAACCTCCTCGTAGTTTTAAGTGTCTTCTAATTAAGTGTACAATTACAAGAATATTGATAAAGATTAGTGTTAGGAAGACCTAACAAAAATAGTTGCTCCCCTTTGATCAGTAGGGGACTGATGGGAACCCGGATATGGGGTTTCCATCATGTTACTTTTGGATTGAGTTTGGTTGTGAGTGGACTCAACGGACATGCATCAACGCGGTTGAACTAGTTAAGTCACTTTTAGGGTAGAAGCATACTCTACCCTGTGTTAAATAAAACCTTATTAATTTTCCAACAACCTAGTCTTGCATTATCATTTCAGTCTTCCGTATTTTATCTGTATGTAAAAACCTAACAGAACTGGTGACGAATGAGATAAGACTGCACGTAGACCGAAATGCACAGAAATATCTAATGCAAGGAACACAGCGTAACAAATATGGGCCATCAGGATTTCAACTTGCTGAATATTTATCACAAGTTTGACAACATAACAAAGTGACAAAGTTTTCAACAACAACAAAAAAAAAACAGAGGTTTTCAATGGAAAAAAAAAGGAGAAATTGACAATGTGGAATTCATTTCAAAGCCACACAGGAGGGTCCAGAATTTTTAATTTTTGAATGTTGGATTTCATGAACACACAAAATACAGGTACATTAAAAACATTACTTATTTGACTATTTTTTTTTTTTCTGGGACTCCTATTATGTTTCTTCCACACTTTTTTTTTTTTTTTTTTTTTTTAATGGGATCCATTCAGAAACTTTTAGAGCTCAAATTAATGAAAACCTCCGTCTGTTTGCTGGAATTATGGCGGAAATAATAATTTCGCACAGAAATGTCCATTCAAAACACACCGCTGCCGTGAATGCAATAAGCAAGGGCACAAAGAAGGATTCTACACCCCGCCAGTACGCAAAAATGCATATGACCACAAAACAGACTGAAAAGAAAAACACACACCAACAGTTTGGTTGCAACTTTCCTCCCCAAACCAAAGTCAAACCAAAAATATGTGTCAGTAGAACTGAATGGCAATCCTGTTTGTTTGCAAATTGACACTACCTCAGACATAACCCTCATCTCGCAGAGACTATGGAAAACCATAGGCCAGCCTCCATGAGCACCTACAAAACATGTAATGCGGAGTGCTACCGGGGATTGTGTCCACATAACGGGTGAATTGCCAGCAATAATCAGGATTGAGGTATCATCAAGTGGTTTTCTCCAGTTTTTACAAATAACCTGGGATGCTGCACTCAAGCTGAAGCCACATTGGCATGTAAATCTTCTTGTAAATCTGTTTCCCCAATACCAAACGACTGGTACCATACACAGCATTACCACTGGTGGACAGGAAATTGAAATGCAGCGAGGAAATAAAACGCAGTTCACATTGGAGTCATTCTGTCACTTCTGCATTTCAAGTTGCACCACATATGGTCGACCACCAATCTCCCAACAACAATCCAATGGGCAAGCAGAATGCACTCTGCCCAAAGCAAAGGGGGAGGGAACAACAACAGAGGATGCTACAAACATTTCACTCATATCAGATAACACCAAATGTCGAAGTAAAGAATGGCATGTCATCAGCAAAGGCACTCATGGGAAGAAATCTCCCAACCACACTGGATGCATTATGTGAAGCACCTAGAAATTAACCCCAAGCATGCTCGCTATAGTTAATTACTCAAAAAAAGGAAGGTGTTAGGAAGACCTAACAAAAATAGTTGCTCCCCTTTGATCAGTAGGGGACTGACGGGAAACCAGATATGGGGTTTCCACCATGTTACTTTTGGGTTTGGTTGTGAGTGGATGCAACGGATGTGTGTCAGCACGGTTGAACTAATGACCACGTGTGTTAGCACGGTTGAACTAGTTAAGTCACTTTTAGAGTAGAAGCATTCTCTACCCTGTGTTAAATAAAACCTTGTTAATTTTCCAACAACCTGGTCTTGCATTATCATTTCAGTCCTCTGTATTTTATCTGTATGTAAAAACATAACAATTAGACACTTTGATTTTACAAAAAGTCTTGGAAGAAAAAATTCATATTACGCATTTTCGGCTGTTTGAAGCAAAATATCATTTTAACTTGCTGTAAAATTAATTAAAAACACATACAAATTACATATTTGGAAAGATTTTCTTTTTTTTTTCCAACCATATTAATATTTCTAAGAAATACTAGAAAATGTTCTGATTTCAGCTAAAGTGCTGGTAATGCTAATGTTATTTTGCAATGTATGCATTTGTGAATACATGTTCATTTCTCATGAAAAATGTTATTCGTAATACCTAAATATTTTAAATTCCATACTTGTCTGGAAAAAAACTATTGAAACCTATATACACACACACATTTTATATGGATGTACGCATTTAAGTCACTGAAAATTATAATTTATCTTCTAGTGAGTTCTAAGCAACTTTTGTTAGTGAAAAAAAATGATAGAATTAGAATGTTAATTTATTTTTTAAAGCTTCAAATAATTTATGAAGAAAAGTTATTTCTTTAAAACTTTTACTCTTTAAAATTGTATAGTTTGAAATAAAAATGATATGAATATCCTTAACCTGCATTTAATGAATCTTGTATTTGATTTGTCTAAAAAAAAAAAAATTTTTTTAATTTATTTAAAAAAAAAAATTTAAGTAGCGTGTTTAACATTTTGGCTATTAAATATTTTTATTTTTCAGGGGAAAGTGTTCGTATTTGATAAGGTTTTAAAACCTAATGTCTCACAAGAATATGTGTACAATGTTGGTGCTAAGCCCATTGTTGCTGGTAAGTAAAGCTTATTTAAACCTTTTTTTTTCTGAATTTATATTTTTATTGTATTTTTAGTATTTAGTTTTTAACAGAAATGAAGTTAGATTTTTAATTTATTATATTCATAGCTTATTCTTGACATGGAAAATATTCATCCCTTGGATTTGTTTATTTTTTGACATTTTTAATTAGTTTCTCTTATTTTTATAAATTTTTATTTGGTTATATTACATATAAAACTAAGTTTTCCTAGTAAAATTTAGTTATGTGAAATACTATTGACATTTCAAAATGCTTAGTTTTAATTACTAAGTTGGCTGTTTTTTGTTTTTATGTATCAATATTTTACTTGTCTTAGTTATTTTGAATGACAAGTTTTGTATTTTCAGAAAATCTTTGTAATTTGATAATACTGAATATTCATTTTGAGTCTGTAATAAATATAGTCTTATCAGATTACTTTCTTTTTCTTTTAAAGCCACAATCTTTTGGATATAAATTTAGGCTCAAAACTAGAAACATGTACATAATTAAAGTTTTTAAAGGTTAATATGAAATATTCCTTTCTATTATCAATTTCTCCTTATCAAAGAAATTGAAATTTTTAGATTATTATTGTAAATGTAATAAGGTATTTTCATAATGAAGTATAAACGAAGCTTCATTTATAAATATTAACTGGTGGGTTTTAAAGCCGGTTAAAGTATTTATAATTGGATGATCACTCATCCAATTATAGATAATTTTTTTGAAACTTATGCTTCTTATAGTTTAAAATTTTTTTTTTTTTTTTTTTCTTTTTTTTGTCTTTTTAAAGAATTTGCCCTTTGTGAGAAATTGATACTAATTATTATAATTCAGACCCTAAATTAAAATAATCTTTAAAGAAGTATGTCTAGTATATTGCTAACTACTTGGTTCAAGCAAATTTGTTAATATGGCGTGAAATTGATCAACTCTTTAAAAAAAAATAGATTAAAATATATATATTTTGTATGCAATTTTGAATTCTAAAATTCTATTTTAATATAATTGATTTCTTGAAAAGTTGAAATATATTTTTCTATATTGTTGAAATCAATTGGTTTCATGTGATGCACTTTATTCTGCTAATTTTCCTTCATAAACAACGATTTTCTTTAAATATTCATATAAATCTTACATTTGAGTATCTTACTATTTGTTTTTAAAAAAAAAAAAAAATTTTTTTTATATTTAATAAAATTGTCCTTAACTGCATTTTAGATGAGGGAACATATTTAAGGAACATTGTTTTGTTTCCTTTGCTACTGAATTTGGGAAACACTTTCAAACTACACGATCATCATTTTAGAAAATAATATTTTAGCAATATTTCTATTTAGTTGCTAAAAAAAAAAATCTATATTTCCTGCTGTAGGAAATTGTTAATGATGCAGTATAAGTATTTTTGTATATAGATAAACTCTCTCTGTCCATAGAAATAATAGTAATTCTACACAAAGTAACTATTATAATGACATGATTTAATTTGAGAATAATTTGTACTTAGAATTATTTGCATTTTAATTTCTTCTCTATTCATTACCAGTTTTGTTATTTGTTTGAATATATGCATTGCCTGATATATGACCAAAGCCTAATTTATTGATTCTCAGTGTCCTCTCTTTCACCTCATTCTTACCTTCACTGAAAGTAATACCTACTTTACTCTTCTGCCAGATAGTTCTTCTTTGCCGATAGGCAAATTTATTGATCGTTTTGCTGTCTTGACAGCTTTACTTATCTGTTAACAGTGCAACCTACCTGTTTTTGATTTTATTACTCCATCGCGCTACTAGAACTAAACAGTAACCCAATTCATTCACTGCTGCTACCTGATCACCAACAACAGTATTGCTATTTTACTTTGTGGCTGCTATTCAGACTAGCTTTGTCTTCTGACTCATTTTAACTCCTACTAGCCACGCCTGCCAGATAGGCTGGTGATGAATCACTGTTTATTGGACACTGGTTGGAGTGGTCTGCATCTATTGTATACTGACTTTCTATTCGCTGTTGGTTTGTACTGCAGATAGTCTAGCCAACAGAAGGCTGTTCATTTTAATATATTTATTTGTTAGTGTGACTGCTACTGCTGTCAAACCTTTAGACATGCATGCTAAATAGATTTTTTTTTTTTTTTAAATTTAATATCCCTATTTTGGTTATTTGCCAATTACTGATTACTCTTATGGGATATATTTATTGTATTATTAGCTCTGTTTTTGGATGGTAAGAGAGGCTGGGATAGACTAATATCCTCATATCAATGCTTGCTATTTAATTTTGATTTAGAAAGTGACTTTATAAACAGGGGGAAAAAAATGTATTAGAAATATTAATTCTGGAATAATAATAATAATAAAAAAGATGGAATGTTTACTTATATTCGTTATACTTTGTAATAATATTATATATATATTTTTATGAAATTGCATAAAATATTTGTTTTATAATTAGTCTATTTTATAAAAAAATCTGTGCTTTTCTGCTACTCTTCCATGTTGGCATCATTTTAGCTAGAGTATTTTTTAAAAATAGATTTTAATACATTTATTTCTAGAAACCTGGAAGAAATAAGTCACTAAATATATTAGTATTGGACTTTTTTATATTTATTTAGACACACACACACACACACACACACACACACACTAA
This sequence comes from Doryteuthis pealeii, assembly GCA_023376005.1. Classification (NCBI taxonomy): domain Eukaryota; kingdom Metazoa; phylum Mollusca; class Cephalopoda; order Myopsida; family Loliginidae; genus Doryteuthis; species Doryteuthis pealeii. The sequence continues at coordinate 24,415,084 of CM042152.1, forward strand.
TTAAAATCATTTCTTTGTATTAATTATAGTTAAATCCTTAGGTAGATTGTAAATCTAACTCTTGTTCACATTTTGTTTTATTGATGTTTTTAAAGAATTATTGAGACAAGTAATGAAAATTACACTTTTTACAGTTATTGTTAGTAAAAATATTCTTTTATCGGTCTGTTGGCAAAGGTCATATCATTTGAATGATAAATTATTTAATATGTAGATTTAAAAACTTTTTTTAATTTATGTAGATTTTAATTTTTGTCATCTCAAAATTTTATCTGGATTTATTTTAAATGACATCAGTATACTTGATTTTATCACCAATTTTTATATTACCTTGTATTGGGGATTTAGGTTTAAACTAATATTGAAAGTTAATGGTGCAAGAAAAAAAAGCTACAATCGAATAAAAACCTTGTGATAGATGCCAATACATGGAAACCTGTATTTTTATTTTTTTATTTTGCATTGAACTTGGTTGTGAGAAAACCAAACTTGCCAAACTTTAAAAATACAACTTGCTTGCAAGTTACTTGTAATCTCCTTGTAAGTAATTTCCTTGAGGTTTGAGAGTTGTTTCAGTGCTTTCTCATTTTTAGAAACATGAAAAACAGTGTTGCTAACTAACAATACAGTGTATTTTAGTGTGTTGTCATGGTGCTTTGTCATTTCTCTAGATGTTTTTCTTTGTTTTCTTGTACTTCAATGTTAAATCTTTGATTAACAGTCTCTGCACATGAAACATTTTTCCTAGATAAGTTTGTTAGTATCGGATATTTCTATCACAATTGTCTTAAAGTGCAACTACCTAGCATTTTTTTATTCTATTCTATTTAAAAAAAAATTAAATAGATTTTAGTATCTTCTGATTAGACTTGCTTGATTTCAGTATATTGTACCTTATAAGTTTGCTATCTTTGATCTGTGACAAATCCTGACTCATTTATCTATTTTTTCTCCCTCCAGTTCTCTTTTTGATCATCTCTCAAAAAGTAAGGGATGGAATTTTCCGAAATTTGGCACATGCCAAGATCTTCTGTAAAGATCCATTGAATTAAATGAACTCTAGGAAATGAACTCTAGGAAATGCCAGTGATTTCTGTTAATTCATCAATATTATATTTTTGTCTGAGAGATTAAAGGACATTTCATATAGCTAATTTTTAACTAAAATGCCATCTCTTGAAATATGTGCATCACCTTTACAACTGTTTTTTTTTTTTTAATAACCTGGTATTTAAAAGCATAGTGAATTCAGCAAAAATTTCAATCAAAATCTTCATTCTTTTTTTATCATAGGGAAAATTAAGTGTAAAAATAAAAAAAATTATTTTTAATTTAATTTATTTTTTAATTTTTTACTCTTTTCTATAATTATATAATTGCTTATTATATTATAAATGAAGAAATTATACATCAATATTTGTTCTGTTTAAAACGTTGGTCTTAAATTTTCAATTGAGTTTTCTCCAAAAATTATTAGATAACAAGAATAAAGTAAATTAGTTATTAATGAATATTTGTTTTTAGAATCTAAAAATATGAAATTTGAAACTAAAATTAAGCGTTTCATATTTTAAATGAATTTTATTTTATGGTATATAGATTATTTCCTCAAAGCATGATATGGTAATAAGTCGACACAAAAGTTTACTGAAATCAGATAATTCCCTGATTTTTGATAATTGTTTTTCATCAACGATGGCCTTCCATACTAGAAGAGGTCGCGTGATATTTTCTCCCGGTCAAATTTCTTAAGAACATTTTTTTTTTTTTTTTTTTTTTTTTTTTTCGTTTTTAAACCAAACAGTAAGTACCGAGTGCATTTAATGTTTTTCGTTATTGATTTCTAAGAAGAAACTGTTATAAGCCTTAAAATCGTTAATTTTTTTTTTTTTTAGTCCCTAAATACATAAAAAAGCGACCATGTTTGCAAATATTTTGAGCGAAATTGGGGGAAATAATGGTTTAAAATTGATACATTTTAAACCATTATTTTTCCCAAATAAATTACATATGTAATTTTTTTTTTTTTTTTTTTTTTTTTTTTTTTTTTTTTTTTTTTGCTCATTATGTTACTACTTTTCAACTTAAACAAAAATTCATTTTTTAAATGAAAATGAGTCAACATTTTGGCAGACTCTAGTTTAACCTGAAGCAGCTGATAAGATTTTAACTGATATGTCAAACATTGATAGTATATTATCTAAGAATTTCAGAGTGAGGAAAAATTACTTTTTTTTCTTACGCACGCACACACATTCCTTTCTCTGGACAAAGATTTTTTCAAATATAGTTTATATGGACAAAGAAGCAAAGAATTTAAGTAGAAAATTGGTTTGACAAATGTTTATTTGGGATTGATTTGAAAAGAGCTTTATAAATGAGTAGTGTAGAAATTTACAGTTGCAGAACTCGTACATCAGAAATTAACAATTTTTAGATAAGTCAGGTGTTTAAAAAGAAAGTTAAAAAAGATGTTTTGTCTGAAAAGAGACACCCCTCCCCCCTATGTAAGAAAAGGTTACATCAAACTATTTGCAACAGCAGAATAGTCTGGTTTGTTTGCAATTGCCTGAATGTCTAGAGTAAAGCTATTATTATTAATTTTGACTAGTTTCTTTTACTTAAGACTCAGGTCATTTTTACATTCTATAACTGTTCATGGATTTGTTATAACTAAATGTTTTTTTTTGTTTTTTTTACTTTAACAAGCATGACTTTTTATATGTAGATTTTTATATTTTTAAACTCATTTAAATTTTACTAATAATTTGGACATTATTAATTCAATGATAACCAGCCATAAGTTTTTTTCATCACTCTTAATATTTATTTCTGTTTACAATATTAAATTGAGGTATTTTCCATGTTTTTTTTTCCTTCTAAATAACATTTTTCCTGTAAAAGAGTATTTAAGATTTTGTATAAAGTTGGTAGGTATGCTATTAAAGGATAAATATTTCATGTGCAAAATAATTTAGATATTGTGCAAAATAATTTAGATATTCCAATGCACTATGCTTACGGTTAGTCATGTTGAAAGCACCGGTTTTCAATAGATCATCTCAAATATTGGAATTTCATAAATTTGTAATAAATCAACAAAAAGAAACTTTGAGCTGGGTCAATGAAGTCTTAGTACCATTTAATGTACCATCCAACAATATTTTTCTGAATATTCCATGTTGAAATTGGGGTGGGGGAGATGTTTTATATACTCATATGGTAATTAACCATAATAAAAATAAAAAAGAGTAATCATATTAAGATTATGATAGAGAATGACTAGTAGTGGCCTGAATTTATTAAGTATCAATAATATTGACTGATAAAATATACTGTTTGTAATAGGGTTTTAGAATAAAATAAAAACTTATTAATCATAGGAATCCTTCATCTAATAATTTAGCACAACTTAAAACTAGTGACAATATCCACACACACGGGGGGGGGGGTGTTAGTGCACATTCTTGTCTTCGCTGTGATTCTGTTACCATGTTGTTAGCATAATCTGAACTTCACCCGGTGACGGAACCCCATGTCAAGAAATAAATAGCAACAAAAAGAACGGTGAAACAAGACAGTAAGAGTGTACTTTCTGATGGTCAGAAGGGAAGGTTTAGCACTCGCGTATGTTTCCTTGTTCATTCATTCATTCTTTATTCTCTGCTACTTGGGTCTCTTACTGGATGTCTAGCCGGCAGTCCTGCTTGATTAACAACCTATTCGTTTCAATATCCAAACTCAACTCTCAGTCAAAATCCCACTTTTGCCCCAAAGTCTCATTTCCTCTTTCACTCAGATTTGAACATACTGGCACTTTTACTTTGTTTCAAGAACCACCAACGATCATTGACCCCAATCTTTTTTTTCTTATGACTCTTAGAAATGGGAATACTTATAAAGTACTCCAGATATTCTGTCTTTTGGAGAGAATATTATATTCTTAAGTTTCTATTTAATATCTTCCCTGAACTTCCAAGATCATGCCATTCTTATATATACATATATGTACACAATTGCTATTTAATATCCAGCTCATCCATACATACATATACATTTGCATATACACACACACACATCTTGTTTTAGTGATTTTTTTTTTTTATCTTTTTTTTTTTTTTCCAAATCCCCCGCACACTTACACATGTGTGTAAAGTCAACTATTTTTCTGCAAAGCATTTGTTGTGAGATAATTTTTTTTTTATGGATGCTCTATCAATGCGGTCTCATGCCAAAGTTCAGCAAAAATTATATATAATTAAAAAAAATTATTTTAATTAAGTTTTTAACATTGATACCAGATGTTAAAAAGGAATGCTATATAAAACTGATATTTCTTTCAGTAAGTTTTACTTTGTCAAAAGCAAGTATATATGTATTTTTGCTGTCATAATTTTTTTATGTACTTTATCATTTGTAATTTATAGTAAAAGCATTTGGTCTTTAGATTCTTACGGATTCTTTATCATACACTCTGCCTAATTTCACTATTACAGTAATTCTGGCTTATCTGTGCTATTTATATATTTAAATAAATATAATGTTAAAACATATGTAACGTTAGCTATCTACTTTCAGATGTACTTAGTGGTTACAATGGAACAATTTTTGCTTATGGACAAACATCCAGTGGGAAAACTCATACTATGGAGGTTAGTATTTTTTTTCTTTCTTATACCTACATACATGGGAATACAAGAATCAGAAATACATTTTATCTCTCTGATTCTTTTATTCCTTCCAAGAAAAAATAGTAAAATATTATCAACTGTATTATTGTATTTTTTTAAAAATTTTATATATATATTTTATGAATGCTAAACTAAAAAAAAAAACAAAATGGAATTTATTATAGTATATTTTTCTTGTTAAATAGGTGGTTGTTATTAGCCGGCATTTATTACATAATACAAAATCAACGTTTATATAAACTCTTGTGAATCAAAATCCACAATCCATTATTGTATTACTAGATTTATCTTTTCAAAAAGTGTGTTGGGGGGGGGGGTACCAAGCAATCACTAATCAGTGTAAATTAGTATTTAGCTTTTATTTTGATTAAACCTATAACTACAGCCCAACTACTCAAGTTTTAGCTACAAGATTATCTAGTTATAATGCCCATAATAGATGATGGTAAGCCCATTTGTTTTGGACACATCCCTATTGAGATGATGATAATTGTGTCATTAGAATTCAGATTTAAACTTAATTTATGAGAAAAGAGACAGAAAAATTAGTTTCTTTTATGATATATAAATGTATTGTACTTTATAAAAGTTTATTAAATCAGCTGAATGAAAATATTTTGTTGTAATGAATAGTCAATAATTGTTTTTTTATATATAGAAAAAAAAATAGGTAAAAGCAATTAAACAATATTTGACTAGAAATTTGATTGTATGCAGTAAGATAAGCACTTAAATTGGTTTACATTTTCACTTATTATCTGACCTTTTTTTCTAATGTATGTTAATTTTGTCATATTTGTAAATTATTTTAATAATTCTTTAATGGATAGTTTCTGCAGGAATATTATTTTACTTTCAGGACCTGTGGATATACCACAGTATGATAATTTAATTATTACGTTTGTTTACTTAAGAGCTATTGCTAAATATTTCAATTTATTAAAAGTATAATAATCTTGATTTAACTCTCTCACACTCTTTTTCTTTTCTTTCCTTTACATCTTTTCATTATGTTCAATTGAAACAGATTAGCGTTATCACTTCTGTGTTCTCTCTCTCTCTCTCTCTCTCTCTCTCTCTCTCTCTCTGTTTCTTATATTCTTTCTGTGTAATGTCCTCTTTCTTCACTTTCTTTCTAATAAAAATGGAATGGTCCATTATTTAGCTGATATGACGGCACTCATAAGAAATAAGAATTCGTCGATTAAGCAACACCAGATTATCAGGATTTACATTTTTGCATTTCATCTTTGACGTTTTGAACAGTCTCCATTTTAACCAGAGGGTGTTGCAAGATTGATAACAGTCTTAAGATTAAGTGCATTAATATATTGATATCTATATGATTTTGTTTAATGTTTTTAGGGTGTGCTGGACAAACCCTCCATGCACGGCATCATTCCACGCATTGTACAAGACATCTTCAACTACATTTATGGAATGGACGAAAACTTGGAGTTTCATATCAAGGTAAGTTGGCAACTGTTAGTGTTCAAAATTTATTTCAGTAATCCAATTTAATCCAACTGAAAAATTTTATTCACCTTTTTAATCACAAGTTTTTGCATCATTTATAATTAGGTAGTTGTTCGGCAAAGCGATCACTTCTAAGTATTTGATCAAGATTTTTCGAGCTGTATGCATATATAAAATAATGACATTTGTGTATATTTTTTTGAAAATATCCCACAATCTTCAGATATCAAATCTTTTAAAAATGTTCCTTAAAGTCAATATTTACATTTATTGAATAAATACAAATCGTTACAAAATATTTGATGGCAGTCATTTCTAAACATTAAAACCATCAAATCCTATAAATTAAATCTTCCAAAAATAAAATTGTTTGAAGATAAAAAAAAATTTTTTTTTAAATAGTTTGATTTTTAATTTTTGCTTTAAAGAAATACATTTTTAACACGTACTGGTGCTTTATCTATGACCGCAGATCAATGGTCATGATTTTATATAAATGTTTATAGCTGATGCCCTTTCATAAATATTGTAATCAAAACAGGAAATGATTCTGAATGGCTTTGAGCTACATATTAATTATGCTTGTTAATTTAGGAATGAAAAATAAAAATTCAAACTTACCTTTTTAAAATTGTTTTGTAGTGTTCTTCTAAATTGATAAAAGTAGCATTCCCAGCTGATTTTTATTTTATTTTAGGTTATCTAATCACACGTAAAGAGCTCTGAAAATAGTTCAAAACCATTTGAATTTTACAAATATCCCCAGTGGTTTAATAGTTTTGAGAATTTAAAGATCTAAAATCTTGATGTACAAAAGTTGACATCATTTTGCTCCAAAAATGTGTGAAATCACTGCCCAATTCAAAACCAGAAACTGCGTAATTTCTTCATTTCCTTATTTTTGGTGCAATTTCGATGAAACTTAGTACACTTATGTAAAATCGTCTGTTCCTTCTGATTATGTACTCGGATTGTAAGTATCACTATACTGTGAGAATTATTTAGAAATTAAGATGTACATATTTCATGAATAAATAAAAAATATACCATTAGATTATTCAATATATTTTCATTTAAATACTGTATTTTAAAAGATTTCTTAATATGTTGTTTGTTGTAGAATTCTCCAGAAAAAAAATACCCATGCAAAAAATGGAATGTTCCATAGTATGAAAAAAAATAAAATTAAAAAATCTTTGATTGATTCTTTAAAGAATACAAAAAATATATTTTATATATAAAATAAAAATCTCCCAGACCGTCTTAGTAATAATAGCATAAAACTTTAAAGCTAAAAGGTAATTTTAATACATTTTCTACATTTATTCAATCACATATCAATTTTTTTTTTTAATGGTGAAGCATTATTAACTTGCCTTGTTTAGTTGCAGTTGACATTGGTGAGGGATTATCTTTCCTTGCTGCTAGGGTTTGCTGTTAGGGGGCGTTGCGACCTAGCTATTTAAAGGCAGTTCTGCGAAAGTCACTCTTTTTTTGATCGGAACCTCCAGATATGCACTAGACCAAGTTGTGTCTCTATCCATTTGGACTTAAAAGGGCCTAGCCCCCCAGTTACATGCTTATTCGTGTGTTTTTACACAGCCCCCTTTATACTCTATCTTCATAGTTTGGCTCACTAGCCCCAGCATATCTGCGTAAGTACATGTGCCTTTTGACACCCTATTTCTTCATAGAGATTAGCCACGCACAGTAAGTGACAACCTTTTTCATCATATGCCTCAACCATTGTCAAAGACTCTTTGTATTCAGACATTTCTATGTGTTCCTTATAGCACGTGGGGACTTCTTTATATATTCCTGGAATTTTGTTGAATTGTTGTGTAGTATTGATTGACTTGTCTATATTTTCCTACAGAATATTCTGTTTTGGGTTATTCTCTTTAAAGTAACCTAATGCATTATGAAAACTGACCTAATATCCCCCCTAATTCTTATAATATCTTATTGTTACTCTTACTACACTGTTAAATGTTTTTCTTTTTATGGTATAAACAACAAAATATTAGATAAATAAGCTAGCAAATAGATTAAACTTGCTTTATTTTTTATTTTTTTAATAAAATTCCCTGACGCTGATTTTCTAAAAATCACTTGCTGATGAGACAAACCAATATGTATTAACAATACAAATTACTTTCTTTTACATTTATTATAAATACAAGAATTTATAATGGAAAATTAATGAATAAAAGAACATAGTAATAAACTTCTTAAAGTTTTTTATTTGCTATTTCTTTATCATAAATTATTTCACTTAAAATTAATGCACTGTAAAAAAAAGGAAGGTAATTTTAAAATATTGTCACAAATTTCATTCAATTGTTTTTTTTGGTTACAGCTTTTATATCTATATTTCAATATACAAAACCAGCTTTTTTAAAGCACAGTTATATAATAATACAAATAAGTTAAATAATCATTCAGACAGTTCAGTTCCCCATTTATTTCAATTACAAGTATACAATCTTATTAAAAGAAGAACTATTTTTCAAAATAAAGTAGTCAGATAAAATTAAAAGAAACTGGAAAGTTATTTTTAACAGTTTACATGTTTACATGTCTTAACGAAAAATTATGCTTAATATTCATGTAGAAAATGAAAAAGGGTAACTAGAAACTGACCTGAGCCAAGATTTTTGTTTTTTTTACCTGAAATTTTTGGTCTATTTTTTTCCCAAAATGTAAACTTGGACAAAAAGTCCAAAGCTTTTAGAATTATCCAAATTTCACACATTATATATCAAAATATATTCTGAGACTATCCACACAGTGGCTGCTAATTTTTAATTTACTTTATAACTTTAAACCAAATGCCAAACAGCTTTGCTCAGTCATTACTTTTCTAGCATGCCGGCTGCCAGTATTTTTGTTTTTATCTTTTGCAGTTTTTTTTTTCCTTAATGGAAACTTTTACAAAAACTGAAGTTCTTACAATTATCCAAATTTCACATGTTATATATCAAAATAATTCTGAGATTCTCCTCAACCACAAAGTGGCTGCTAATTTTTAACTTTAAAAAGAAAAACCCTGATTTTGCTTGGTTGTATTTTTGCTTCCACAAGTCAAAAATATAAACAAGATCCTGGTTGTAGTTCGTTGTCCCCAGATTAGTTGTTTTTCAAGAATATTGATAAAGATTAACCACTTAGCTTTTATAAAGGAACACAACATATAAAATTGAATCTCAAATAAATATTCAAATTTTTCATTTTTGATTGTTTGCAGCAAAATACTTTAACTTGCTGTAAAATGATTTAATTGATAAAAGACATAAAAATTACATATTTGGAAAGCTTTTCATTTCTTTCCAACCATGTAAATATTTTAAAGATTGGACCAGAAATAAGCAAGAAATTACAAGTTTAATGGATTATGGTGCAAATTTGTTGTTCGTCAAAAACTTGCTATCACCTGGGAATGCTAATAAGAGTAATTCACCCATTTTAAAAAAAATTAAGGAACCAATTACTTTAGAGAAAAAATATTTTTTAACCATTTAAGCATAATTTAAGTACTCTGCATTTACCCCACCCACACACTTTTTCTTTTGTTGAGTAAATGATAGAATTTAATCCAAATTTTTTTTCTTTTTAGACCATAATTCTAATGTTAGCTAATAAAAGATGTTGACTAGTAATATTTAACATTTTTCTATTTATTAAATTCCAAAGTAATATACTCGTTCTAGATTTTTCAGACACCTTTCAATAAAAATTTAAAAAAATTATTTCTCCAAGGAATTATCTTAAAAATTAAGATCATTTTGGTGCTCCTTTTTATAAATAAAGTAAATCATTAGATTAATTAATGGGAGATATAATCATTAAAAAAATCTCAATTTGTAATGAAAAAAAAAAAAAATTTTTTTATTAGGGGATTTTTAAAATCAGTATATTTTTTCTAATATAAATTTTGAGTCTTTTGTCCTTATTTACATTTTCAACTTACGCTATAATTTTCTTCAAAATTCTCTGGTTCTATCGGGTGTACACAAATTTTTATATCAGATTTTTCTCTAATCTATCTATCTTACTAATTGAACAAACTTTCACCAAAAAGACTTTTAATACTAATTTTATACCAGTTTGGATTTTTTTTTTCATAAAGCATATGAGTATGTAAATAACTGCTGATTTCTTTTTGATGAGCATTAGATTAAACCTCAGAAAAATGATACTTAAAAATTGTGATTATTGATATATTTTTCTTTGTCACGCAATAGTATATAGCAGTCTTATCATTTGAAATTATAGTTAATACATTTTTCATCCAGACTGGATTAAGATTTTAATGCTTTGTTTCATTTTATAAACTTAAATAAATAATTCTTTTCAAAGATAATACTTATTTCTTTCAGATTTCATATTATGAAATTTACTTGGACAAAATCAGGGATCTTTTGGATGGTAAGTGATTCTGGTTAGAAAAATGTCAACTGAACAGTGTTGTAGCTTTCTCTCCTATTGGTGTGAATAGAATTATCTAAAACATTTAATTATATTTCTATTTTTTTTTTTTTTTTTTTTTTACATTTAAAATTTAAACTGAAACTTTTAGATCATATTTTTGTTTAAATAAACAAAGATTTGTAAATTTGTATGCTAAAATTTAATTATTTGATGTTGAGTTTCTTGAATAATTATTTAGTACAAAAAGAATAGGTTAGTTCTCTGTATGGAAGGAAAAATTTTGAGGGTTCTATTTTAGTTACTATTCTTTGAAATAATTGAAGCCAAATGAATATTACTTTATGTGAGTTTTTTAAAGAGTACATTAGTGAATTCTGATGTGAAAATTGACTACAACTAATTCTCACTATGAACAATCTTAATATCTAAGGATAATTTCTGATAATATTGACTGGTGATTTTTCATATCCATTTAGTTAATATAAGCATTGGTAATTTTACTATATTATTAAAGCAATGATAGACTTTGCTATTGTTACATAAGTGTGTTTATTTTAAAATTAGCACAATAGTATATTTTCTATTTAAGTTACCAAGACCAACTTGGCTGTCCATGAAGACAAAAACAGAGTCCCGTTTGTCAAGGTAAGTTTGAGTACTTAAATATTCTGTGCATGCTTAAAATTATTTGTAATTATCTAGGAACTTAATGTTCCTAGATAATTTTTGCATGAATTAATTCAAATATTTTAATGTTAAAATTTAAAAAAAATGTAAACTGAATTTCAGTAGATGAATTATTTACAGTGACACTGTAAATAGTTTATCTTTATTTTTTTTAAAATTTTAACATTAAAATATTTTTAAAAAAATTTTAACATTAAAATATTTTTAAAAAAAATTTTAACATTAAAATATTTTTAAAATTTAACATTAAATTTTTTTTTTTAATTTAACATTAAAATATTTGAAATGACTTGTATAATTACTTTCAGTATTTTAGAGTAAAAATTATTTGAAAATGTTTAGAATTGAATATTTAAAGCATTTGAATTGAATTATCACCTTTTTAAACCATAACTTTTCATTTAAATACTTCCATACTTGTTTCTGTTTGTATGCATTTAGAGTACCTTGAAAGCTTTTCTGCTTTTAGGGTGCCACTGAACGATTTGTATCCAGTCCTGAAGAAGTAATGGAAGTTATTGATGAGGGTAAAAACAACAGACATGTAGCTGTGACAAGTAAGTCCCCCATCACTGTTAAAACTACATTTTTTAAAATATTTGATATATATAACCAACAGTATTTAAAACTAAATATTTTTCACTGATAAGCATTTATTCTAAATTTTAATTTAATGTTAATGCTAACTATATTTATATAGAATCTGATAACCAAATATAGAGTAGCTATGTTGGTGGGGATTACAATGCACTGACTATATTCCCTGTGGTATCCTAGGTATGACACCAAACAACATCTGGGGATGCGGTTCTAGGAAATATAGAGTATCATGGCCATTACTCCCATGACTCTGGCTTGGATTGGTAGTACCTATTCGGACCTCATCTTAGGGTCAAATAGATCTGTTTGAAAATTATTAGTATTGGATAGGAATATTTGAAACCATATAACTGTATGCAAATTATTCGTATTGGATAATGATATGAACAACTTCATTGATGACAATTGTTTTAGACTTTGTTCTTCCTTAATGATATGTTTTGTTTTAAGTCAGAATATGAAATAGTTTTGAAAAGTCTTGATACAAAGGTCCAACAATGTCTTTTCATTCTTAATATTGCAATTTTCAGAATTATTTCATATGCTGCCCCCCCCCCTTTTTTAAATCTTGGGATAATGAAAATAAAATATCCAGAACTGTAGCAAAAAGCAAATCTTTTTAAAAATTTTAGTCATTTAAAAAATACAAATAATTCTTTTATTCAATAAATAATCTTTAAAATAACTCCAGTGAAAGCCAGTTGTAAGCAAATCCAATTTCAAGTTTTCTTTTAGCGAGAAAAAAGAAAATAGCCAGTGGGTGTTTCAGTATGTATTTCAACTTATATAAATACCAGATATCTCACAATACATAGTTACAGAAATTTATATTAAATAAATGAACAATTACTATAATAGAGCTCTGCTTATTGAGTCAATATCTATACATAAGTTGAAAAAATATATATATATATATATTTAAACTTATGAAATGTTACATTCCCGAATACACAACAGTGATCATAGATAAATAAGCAGTAAGCATAAATTTGTACATAGTTTAAATGTATTTAATTTGTGTATGAAATTGACAGATGAATAAATATGATTTAATGTCAGCATTCTCCAATTTGAAATCAACTAACAGCCAAGTGATCGGACATGTTTTATATTGCTCCAAGAATAGTGATGTATTTATTTATCTTTTATAAGTAAATAAAGGAAACGAAAATTACTTATTTTTTATGTTTATTTATTATTTGAATCATATTCAATCATGCATGAAACTATTTATTGTAGGGGTGAATGATATGGACATCTCCTTTGATAATAATAGTTTTAGATTTTGTTCTTTACTGCTTAAGGATAGGTTTATTTTGATTTTAGGCCAGCATAGGAAATAGTTTTGAAAAGTCTTGATACAAAGGTCCAGCAATGTCTGTTCAATCTTAACACTGCAGATAGGAATAGTTGATATCATAACTGTATATAGACAATTGATTATAGACAAGAAAGTGAAATTGAACATTGAAAATATAGTTTACAATCAAACAATTACAAATGAATAACATTTTGGCATTAAGGAGTTGATATGTTGTTAAATAAACAGTGATTTGCCCTCCTCATTTTGTAGCTGAAATAACATGCAGATGTAGTTATATATACTACAAAATAGTGGTTTATAGTGTGAACAGGAAAGCTAATTTGCATATTGATATTAAAATTTGATTTTAATAAATATGTGCTTAGTATTATTGATTTCTAATTGTTTGGTTTTATCTTAATGAACATGAGCAAAAATCTCTTTAGTTTCATTAGCCTTTCTAATTTAATATATTTTATAATGTTAAAACTTAAATACTTGTTCCTGGAAGGTGAATATATTTGCTAGTTTTTTTATAAAATTCAGTTCTATGACCAATATACAAGTAAGATTTGTGTGTAAATGATTCAACCATTTAATATTATTTTAAAAAAGTATCCTACCTAGAGCAATAGCACCTTAGTCCTCATCAAAGTACTTTCCTCTGGACTTATACAAACATCCCTTTCACTTTTGAAAAGTCATCTTAGGAATCACTATCAGTTGCTTTGTGCTCTTGTTCAGTCTAAAATTTTCTTCCTTTCAATGACAATTTTAAATTTTGTAAAAAAGCCAGAAGTTGGAAGGATCCAAATCTTGATTAGTGTGGAGGTGAGGCAGAGTCTTGCCAAAAAACCCTACATGAAATATCAGAAACAGGCATTTAAAATGGCTGGATACTTTCCAGATAGTTGAATCCCCTGATATTTTAATTATTACATTGACAATTTCTTCCAGAATATTGGTTACTTTTAAAGGATTCTCAGCTAAGTTTTAAGCATCGCATCATCCCACAAATCTTAATCATTTGAAGTTTCTATAAACAAAATATTCATAAAACTTGCATATTCATTGTGAATCTGATATTAAAACTGTACATAAGCTCACTTAATGGTGTCTCACAGTTGATTGAGCAATCTTACAGAAGAGTGTATGTGCAATAAGCCCCCCTTTTGATTGTCAAGTTACATCATGGCTGATCAACCAGTTCTCAAGATTTTGAAAATTACTGGATACTTTCCAAACAGACCTTGTACATGAAAAATAATTGATAAGGAATATTGCTTTGTTTCCCTTATTAAGATCAATTATTAATTTTAATTTAGATTATTTTTCAGTATTTTTGTTTTGTTTTTCAAAACCAATTATTCTTTAATATTTTTTTTTTTTTTCATTTCAGACATGAATGAACACAGTTCGAGAAGTCATAGTGTATTTTTAATCAATGTCAAGCAAGAAAATGTTGAAACCCAGAAAAAATTAAGTGGTAAACTTTACCTAGTAGATCTTGCTGGTAGTGAAAAAGTAAGTTTAAAAACTTTTTATATACAAGTTCAATGCTTAAAATTTTTAGTTAACATCAATATTTCATATAGTTATGATAGCTTTTTAATAAATTCTAATTTTGAATGTAAAAAATAAAAGAATGTTCAATATTAACCTAAAGTAATTATGTATTGTTTTACTGTATTATTGAAATGTTATTAATATTTAATTTTAGGTAAGCAAAACTGGTGCAGAAGGTGCAGTCCTTGATGAAGCTAAAAACATCAATAAATCTTTGTCAGCTCTGGGAAATGTCATTTCAGCTCTTGCTGATGGAAATGTAGGTATATTTTTTTTAACATACATATTTGAATTTGTTATATTTGTAAAAAAGTTGGCCAGAAAGCTTAAAGATTAATAAAATTGTTAAACAGGAGATGACTTCTGTTTAATTCTACATGTATAAATGAAAGAATGCTGCCCAAATACATACACATATATAAAATCTGTATATGAGGAGTGAAGGATTGGGTAAATCCAACAAAATGTGGATAAAACAACCCAACAACTAAATTCAAATGTTATTTCGCCTCTTTTGTGAAGCTTTTTCAAATTTATTCTGAAGACAAAATGGATTCTACAGTCTATTTTTATACTCAGCTCTCACACTGTCGGATTAATTTCCTTTTATTTCACATATATATATATATATGGTAACAAATGCTTTTTAATTGTATCCTAACAAATTGAGATTTTTTTTTAATATATATATATATATGATCAAATTTATTTGTATCTATTGAATTTTATTTTTTGCTAATATTGTAGAAATCTCACGTCCCATACAGAGACAGTAAATTGACGAGAATCTTGCAGGAAAGTTTGGGTGGTAATGCCCGAACCACTATGGTCATATGTTGTTCACCTGCCTCTTACAATGAATCCGAGACCAAGTCTACTTTGCTTTTTGGCCAAAGGTAACTTTTTTAAACCTTTGTCAAGGTACTTCTTATTCATAGAATACTTTTTGTTTGATATTAAATAGAAATGTTCTACTTTTTACTATTCCATTCTAAAAATAAGTAGTTTTATTTCAAGAGAATTCTCTATAACAGTTATGTGGGATCACATAAGATTAAATTCTTTTAATGTTTTATGTAATTACATTTTGAAATTGAGAACTAAAGCTGTTATTATACACTGTATTCGGACTAATATTTATCTTGGTTGTTATACTCGTGATATTTGTAATTTTTTATTTCTTGTTATTTTACCTTTTTTTTAGTCCTTTGTACTTAAAATTTAGATATAGTTTCTGTATATGATTTCCTTCTAACATAATCTTTTTCTTTTGTAGAGCTAAGACTATTAAGAATGTGGTATCGGTTAATGAGGAGCTTACAGCTGATGAATGGAAACGAAGATATGAGAAAGAAAAAGAAAGGGTTACTAAGCTTAAAGCCACTATGGCTAAGCTTGAGGCAGAACTACAGAAATGGAGAACTGGTAATTACGATTATTTTAAAAATTTATTTCTACTTTTGCATGCTGAAAACTGTGATAGATTAAAAAAGTGCTATCAGTCCAAATTTTATGTTGCATCAATTTGAACTAGAATTTGCTGTATTTATCGTTCATGTACATCAGTGGATTTTATCCAGTAATTTAGTGTTAAAGATTAAATAATGGCATAATGATATATTTGCAGATTACTTATGTATGGCATGAATTTAACCAGAGGTACATTATCTGTATCCAACTCAGTAACCAAAAGCAATTTTAAAATATCTATTAAACTTTTAAATTAAGAATTATTTGAATGTATTACATTCAAATAATTTTTAATTTAAAAGTTTAGAAAAATACCTTTTTTATAGTTGTTGATGAAATATGAGGTTCTGAGATATTTAAAGCAAATATCTAATAAAATGTATGATAGAAATTCTTCAAAAAATGAAAATAATAATTTAGAAAAAAAAAAGTAAATAACTGACTTCAGTTTATTTTGTATATCTGCAGGGCAAGCTGTATCTGTAGAAGAACAAGTTGATCTTAAGGAAGATGTCCCTGCTGAATCTCCTGCCACTAGTACAACTAGCCTGGCTGGAGGACTCATCGCTTCAATGAATGAGGGTGACCGCACCCAACTGGAAGAAGAGCGTCTCAAGCTTTATCAACAGTTGGATGACAAGGTAATAAAAGGATTTTGCAATAATATCTTTTAATTAATTTGAATACCTATGTAGTTTCAGAATTATATCCTTATTATTCATAAGTCTATGATATTTACCATACCAGAAATACATTGGGATTACAATTTTAAAAATAACTATTCTCATAACTCCATAATTTTTATTAAAAAAAAATAATGTATCATTCTAAACTTTAGTATGTGTGACACTTCACTGATTGTCCGGCAGGTGGGTTGATCCTTTCTACATGACCTCAAAATATATAATGTTTGGGTTGTGTAATAGTCGATAAATCTTACTATTTAAATTGGCCTGCTGTGGTTTTCTGAAATCGACCAAGTGGAAGAACTAGCTAGCCCTCCTCACATGTCTGGTTTCCACACAGCTGTCCTCTGATCCATTCTGGGAAATCTTCATATTTCCTTCTATTCCACAAAATGATTCAAAATTATCTTAACAAAACAAGATTTTATTCGTTCATATTTTCCATCCTTAAACTGATATCACATAGGTGGCTGTCCTGACTATGAGAAAATACACATTCTGACATCAATCCTAGTTTAGACTAGCCACAGCCACTCGTATTCTATCTTTTCACCAAAACAATGATCCTCCGGTTTATCCCTTTTCTAATGTATTTTAGTGAGAGTGAAAGTGTTTTCCTGATATCTGATAAAGATTGAATACAGAAATTCACTCCTGATTATCTTCACCAAAACAATTATTTACCATTCCCAACATTTTTTTGACTACTGAAAGAGTGAACATAATATCCAGAAATGATGCTTGATAGATGCGGGGAGGGTGAATTTCTGTTATACTGGCTTTTACTTGATCTGGGTTATTTATGAATTTAATCTCACTCGGCGCATTTCACAACCCTAAATTGATATCTATTTGGACAAAAAAATCTTTTGTATAAAACCTGTAGAAACTATTTTGGCATATCTGGATTCTAAAAAATTCAATACTCATTTAAAGTACCAGATTTCTTCCACCTAGAAATCTAACATTGTCCACCATTCCAACCGCACACACGCACATTCAACAAAATATGCATGCACCAAGGTTACTCTGTTACATATGTACTATTGAAGTTAATGTTGAAGAATATTTTTCATTTTGAAATGCTTCTTTTTCCCCAGTTTAAAAATATCTGAATAAATATTTTATTTATAAAATACTTCGGTTTCTTGGTAAATTGTGAATTCAACTTGATAGAATTTAAAACTTACTATTTCATTGATTAGATATTAAAACATTGAAAAATCTTACTCATTCTTGAGCAATAGTAGGTTTGGGGATGTGATATTTTAAAAGTTAAAGTACATCTATTTTTATTAAGAAATGTTTGCAAAAAATGAATATTTTGACTACTTGATGAGTTTTGTTTTAAAATAATATATAAGAATCTGTAGAAAAATTTAGTTTGTATTAAGAAAAACTTGGAATATCTCTTTCTCTTACCCAGCTAAGTAAGTTTCATTAAAAGACTTATTTACATTTGCTTTCTTCACAAATACTTAATGTTTTCAATTAATTTTGAATGAAAAATGTTGTAAGAGTTAATTAAATATGATGTAGGATTTTTAAAAAGGTAAACACAAGTATAATAGAATGGGATATAATTAACTATTTAAATGAGCAAAGCTACTGTTTACTTCATTTCATTCTAATTATTCTATTAGTGTAACTCTAGATATTTTGCGACAGAAGGGAAACAACTAGCTGATTTTTTTATTCTCCCATTTAATATATTTAAAATAGTAAGTTTAAACAAACAACTAGGTTATTGGACAAAAAAATCTTTTGTATAAAACCTGTAGAAACTATTTTGGCATATCTGGATTCTAAATTGATTTTATTATAATCTCTTAAAGCTAGTTTATAAATAACAACATAGAATTTAGAAATTTTTTCCTTTGAGTTAATCTTCACAATTTTCTTGGAAAATGAACAAAAAAAAAGGACACTTGGGTTGATATTGATATAAAATTTTATTTTAACTACTGCTATTCAAAAAGTAGGATGTATCCTATTTAAAGTTTTGACATAATTTTTTAAAGTTAAATATTTCAATTATTTTCATTTTGTTTATATTTAATACTAGTATTTTATGTTTACTCTATTCATTAAATTTTCTCATTATTTTAGGATGATGAAATTAACAATCAGTCTCAGTTAATTGAAAAATTGAAGGAGCAGATGATGGAACAAGAAGATTTAATTGCCCAATCTCGTCGTGATTATGAAAATCTACAACAAGATATGTCTCGAATCCAAGCTGACAATGAGTCTGCCAAGGATGAAGTCAAAGAGGTCTTGCAAGCTCTTGAGGAACTGGCCATGAACTATGATCAGAAGTCTCAGGAGGTGGAAAACAAAAATAAGGAGAATGAGAATCTAAGTGAGGAACTTAACCAGAAATTGGTAAGCTGATACTTTTCTTTAGAACTTCACATTCTGCTAATGTAGTTGAGAAAAACAGTAATTTCGGATTTCTGTGATTAGAATTAGTTTTTGATGTAAAAGAAAATACAGTAAAAAAGATTATGAATAGAAAATAATTGTAATGACATTTATCTGAAATGGAAATATTAGTCTGTATACGGTTATTATATACTGATGTACTTAGATTAATATCTTCACCTTCATAGTTATTAGTGATAATGTTTTTGCTGTTTTACTTTTTGGTTTTCTTCAGGTGCTAATCTTCAGGGAATTTTGAACTTAATCCTTTATTCAATCCAAGGGTGTCAATTATTTTTATCCTCTAAGCATTAGAAGCAGAATATCTCGTATCGGATCATACTTTCTAGTTTGTTTTATGATGCTGTTTTGACTGTTACTCCCACTGAACCATATTATGACATTTTATGTATCACCTAAACCAGAGATTGAACTTGGAACAACCTAATGTGGTTTGTCTACCACTTTGACTGAACCTTAGTATCTATATTGTTGAATTATTCATAGTTTAATTAGGTATTGGAAGTTTTGAGTTTTAAGCCTAATATCCTCTCTTAATTAGTCTCACATGGTGTTCATTTCTATGCTTGGCCTACTAAAGAGGTTATTAGAGCCTAACGTGTGCTGATTCTTTCACTCATTTTTCAGTTTTGCCCTGTCTGTTATGTTAATTTCATTCCACTTAAGCTGATGACCTTTCCTTTTCATGCATGATCAGTCATGTCTTATTCTATTGTCTCTATGGATTAAGACTTTTTAAAATCTTTCCTCCTACAACTATGCAATGGAATATATACAGTTCTTGATTATATTCTCTTCTGAGATTTGGAAGAGATATCTAGGAAGGGTGGAATTACTGTTCTGATATGTGAACCATGGATAATCTGAATCTTTTCCAACACACCTAGTAGACAAAAATGTGACAATTGTCCCTGACTCTTCTCTCTTACAGAAACTGATATTATACTTTCAGGTAGTTATTCGGAAATATTTTAAATGCTAATCATTTCTTCATGTTGGTATGTATCTGATTTACCACTCATTAGTTTTGCTTGATGTTGTAGTCTACAACATTAACTGAAATTTGTTCATTAAATGTCTTCAGGGTAATTCTATGTCAAATCATCAAGGCCATGTCACCCACCCCTTTTAATTTTTCTGAAATTTTGTCCAAGTGTGGATTATGTTAAATGTTGGCTTTTTGTAATCTATTTTTGTCTATAAAATGACTTCTAGAAATTCCCTTCTACAACATTTTGCAAAAATTTGCTAACATTTTGCACTTCAATTTTTCTGAAATTTTGTCCAGGTGTGGACTATCCCTAAAATTTGAGCTTCAAATTCCAAACATTGGTGGAATATGTTGATTCTAAAAATCAACATAACTCTCCAAATTTTTTTTTTTTGGGGGGGGGGAATGGCAACTTTTGTAATTTATTTTTGTCTGTAAAATAAGTTCTAGAGCTTCCCCATTTTTGGGCTAAAATGCTTTTATAAACAAATTTTTAGTAGTAGGGGAAGCTCTAGAACTCGTTTTATAGACAAAAATAGATTACAAAAAGTTGCCATTTTTCACCAATCCCACCAAGTTTGTCGAGCTAAAAATCGACATGACTGCCAATTTATGGAATTAGAAGCTCAAATTTTGGGGATAGTCTAACGTTAATATAGTCCACACCTGGAAGAAATTTAAGAAAAATTGAAGGTGGTGGGTGACAATTTTACTTTTTTCTATATTTGACATTTTCATTAAAAAAGTAATTTCTATAGCAATATTTTTCTCCCTAATATTATGGAATCACAAATTAACTAATGGAATGGAGAAATGTTATCATCGGCTAACATTTGTAAATTAAAACAGTTATCCAGTTAATCATATGAAAATAGCATACATTTACTCTTTAAACTGTATTGATAGTTTAAATCTTCTCTTTATCAAACCAATGTTTGTAGTGTTTTACCTCAAATGTAGTGGAATATATTGCAATTTAGATGAGTGATCATTAATCTATTTGTTTAATTCCTGTTTATCTGACAGTTATTTTTGTAATGAAATTATTGATTAAACAATTTATTTCTGGGTTGAAACCATGAAAATGATTTTTTTTTTTTTTTTTTTTTTTTTTTTTTTTTTAAATCAAAAATATTTTCTTTCCAAAAAAAATAAAACTTAAATTTAGTCTCAATTGTAGCACATTTTTTTCTTAATTACTAGCTCCTTTGATCACATGTACATGATATATATGCACACATACAGTGAAGCTGCAAATTTCTGTATTTATAATTGATTTTTTTTTTTTTTTTTTTTTTTTTCCTCTTTTGGAATTTTTATTTGTTCAATAAATTAATTTCTTTGCAGAGCACCTTGAATAGCTTACAGAATGAATTGGATCAGCTGAAGGATTCATCTATGCACCATAGGAAACGAGTTACTGACATGATGATTAACTTGTTGAAAGATCTTGGTGATATTGGTACTATTGTAGGTGGAAATGCTGCAGAAACTAAGGTTAGCTCATTTGAGATTTTCATATTATTAAAGCATTCTATAGATTTAAGTGTTTTTTATTTATTTATTTTCATTTTTCTTGTTTTATTAGCCAACTGCTGGTTCTGGTGAGAAAATTGAGGAGGAATTCACTGTAGCTCGTCTGTATATTAGCAAAATGAAATCTGAGGTGAAGACGTTGGTGAGCCGAAACAACCAACTGGAAAATACTCAGCAGGACAATTTTAAGAAAATTGAAACACATGAAAAGGATTTGTCCAACTGCAAATTACTCATTCAACAAGTAAGTCCTTTTGTTTGTTGTTTTTAATAAAGAATTTTTATTATTAAATAAACTAGAAAAAAACCAAAAACACAAAGAAACACCCTTCGGGCAGCATAAACAAATTTTTGAAAGATATTGCCGGGGGTGGGTGGGGGGGATTAAATTAAAAAAATAATTACTTAAAAAGCATTTTCACTCCATTCCACCGAGATATTTGTTTTGTTTTACGACAGTAGGGACCTTCCAAAACGTTTCTAAAAATTTCTGATTTAATTATTCAAACTCTTATCTTTATAGAAATATCTAAAAATCGTACAAGTAAAATATTTTGTTCAGGTTCCATAAAATTAAATGGAGTGGAGGTGGTGTGGTTGACCTGGTATAAACAAATATTTATCCTAATATATTTTAGGAAAAAACTATTTTAAATATAAATTCATCTAAAGGTGAATAAGTATTGAAATTTTTGAAAATTTGACTCTCAATGGTGCAAAAATGTAAACATTGTTTTCATTCATAATTTTTATTTTTGGAAGCTGAAAAAGTTTTTTTCTTTTTGAATGATCCAAAAACTTTGATAATATTAACCTTTTATTCAAGTTTCATTATGTTAAATATGAGGGGGGGGTTTAATTTTACACATCGAATTAGATGTCTTAAAATGACAGCCGACAACGTAAAAAAATCTTTGAATTGTTGGACATGTGCAAATGTAACCAGGATACAGTTAAATGCACAAACTCTTGTTATAAAATGATTTTTACGTAAAACTCTATATGTTAAATAACTTTGAATATATATTAGAATAAAACAAACTATATAAATCAATAATACCGGGCATGTATTTATTGAAACTTATTTTTAAAAACACTGTGGATCGTCAAATGTTGTGGACTATTTGGAGTGTACTAAAGCTGAACGAATCAACTTTTGGCTCCTAAATTAAATAGGAAAAATTCCTATTTACTTTAATGACACAAAACACATCCCAAAATATTACTTACATTTAGGATTAAATTATGTTTGAAAAAAAAAAATTCTTTCATTTGGTTCTAATTAGTCATAATTTGCAATTAAGTAAAAAATACACCAGTCCCTCACTATACTTATTGCCTATTTCTTACTTCCTCTCTCTATATATTTTGAATACCTTCTTGTGTCTTACTTTCTCTATGAGCGCTATATGAGATAGAGCGTGATTTACCTTTCTGTCTGCAGCCGACTGCTGATTATAACACAAATAAAGGGAGAGGTAAATCTCTCTCTCTCTTTACACCCAGAGAGAAGACTAATGTTTTTTTTTCTTAATTCTCTATTCGTATTTATCTTTTTAAATTTTTATTCGCTTTACAAACTTTCTTCTGGATCACAATTATCTAAAATTACTTAGCTTTTTTATCTATAACTCCATATATTGAACATTTTATTAAAATTGAATGATTAGTTAAGTTTTCAAGAATTTTGTGTGATCCCATTAACAACAGTGAATAGAACCAGAAATTTATGTGATTTAAAGTTTTTAATATTCAAATTTCAAAAGTTTTTTAAAACTAACTTTCAATTTACAAAGCTCAAATCTACTTCAAATTTATCGAGGGAGGGGATAATTCTTTGATTTCTAAAATGTAAATAAGATTCATAATGTGACTTAAAATTGTTTTCTTGGCTGTAAAAAAAAAAAAAAAAAAAAAAATTGATGTTATGTTTTAAAATAGATTTTTTTTTTAAATTATTAATTTTTAAAATTTATAGGGTCAAAGGGGGGAAACAAATAAAATAATTGTAAGTAAAAATTAGGAAGAGGCTATTTAGGTAAAATAGACAAACCTACTTTTACTGGCCTTGTAAATATTCTTATTATGAATGCAAGTAATGTTAAAAATAACAACACTGATTTAACACAAAAGTTTATTTATATTTTGTGAAGGATAAAGATACAAAAAAATTCTTCTAAATAAAAAAATATAGATACCGTTAATGACTTTGTGATCAACGTGAATTTTTACAAAATTTAACAAAAAAATTAAAGCAAATGATGGTAAATTTGACTATCATGAATTTTTTTTCCAAAGTGGAAGAATAGCATTTTCCACTGTCAATTGTTGAAAAATAAAATTGTAACCCTAAACCTAACCCTAATAAGATATTTTAAGAAATTAGCTATATATTTATATATTTACCACGTACCTCACATAAGGGTTAGGCACAAGGCCCTATTAATATGGGACCACCCACGAACCGAAGCTCATGGGTGGCGGGTGTAAAAAATGTGTTGATCCTGTCAGCATTCTCCCTCAAGGGAGCAGGTGTTGCCTGGGGGAATGACCTCCTGGGATCAATGCTGTTAATTACTTCTACGGTCCAGGGCCGGAGCCACTTGACACATGGCTCTGAAGAACCACTAAAGTTTGTATCACAGAATTGCACAACTACTTTTAAGCAATTACCTTTTAGATAATCCCAGATTGCTTATCAACAACCATTTTAATCTTTTAGCTTTTAAATTGATGAAATAATACTATCTTGTGATTTTTTTTTTTCAACAATTAGGCACTGCTAAAATGTTATCTGCTTTTCATTTTAAAAATGAATTGAAATTATTTAAATCAATTATTTAAGGTCAAATTTTTGTCTGTCGAAAAATAGTAAAAAAAAAATATTTTTTTGGTCAATTTTGTTCAAATATATCCTAACCATGGGCGCCAGAGATGATGTAAAATCTGTATTTTACAAAAATAAATTTACCCCCTCCCCCCAGTGTTGATTTATCAATGATTTTGCGGCAACTTTGCCAGTGCCTACAACAACCATATAACCTGAGCTCAATGGGTGACCCAACGGGTCATGTCTTTTCTAGTGTGTGTGTATATATATATATATATGTATATATGTATATGTGTATATGTATATGTGTGTGTATATATATATATATATATATATATATATATATATATAAATAATTGCCTTATTCTTTATTTTATGTAGTAATGATACTGACTATAAATCAAATACTCATTGATTAACTTACTTAATTCCTTCAATGACTGTGACGTAAGCAGTGATTTAGTTTCAGTCACAGATAAATCGACCGAATCTCCATTATTAATAGATTTTGAAAATATAAAGACAAATTATAAATGATTGACATAAAATAATTTAGATGGTTTTCAATTAAAACAAAATACAACTGGAAATACCCTGAATAATAAAGCTTGACTTGGATCAAATGAAAGAGAATCTTGTTTGTTACTGTATTTATTGTAGGATCTATTGCATTCTTATAAAAAAAAAGAACAATTTGCTTTTCTTCAAAGGTACAACTCTTTCTTTAACAAGGATTTATACAAGACTGTTAGCCTTTTTGCCTGTTTTTGCTACTTATATTAATTGTTAACAGAAAAATATTTTTTATATTGTTTTTTATTTGTGACTTATAGCAAATTTCAGCTTATCATTTTCTAGTTTAGTCTGAAACATTTTTATATATTTTCTTGCAAAACTTTGTTGAAATTTGAAAAGGAAATAATTTTTATTTTTTTAAATTTTTTATTTTTTTTATTGTCATTTGGTTTTGAAGATTTGAAATGTTCACCTATATTTTTGTTTATTCAGCATGAAGCCAAAATGGCTAGTTTACAGGAAGCCATTAAAGATTCTGAGAACAAGAAGAGGATGTTGGAAGACAATGTGGATTCTCTAAATGAGGAATATGCCAAACTTAAAGCTCAAGGTTAGTTTTTTCTTTGGTATTTTAAAAATTTATCAAAATAAGGTATTGAAGAGACATCTGTTTAATTCATTCAATAAATAATAATAATAAAAGAACAAAAAAAAAAACGTTCAATGACTTGATGTAATACTATAAATTCCTCTTTTTATTTTCATTGTGGTGTGGGTATGGTACCAATAAAAACAATGCATTTAGTGTAGTCCAGTTATGCCATGTGGTCGCTCAAGCATAAGTCAGAGCATGAAGGCTGACATTGAAAAACAACATTTAGTCTTTATTTCTTAGTGATATATAAGACACGTTGCAGGATTTTAAATGCACTAATAACATGGGCTGTTTTGAGGCAAATCTAACTCTGATTTTCATAGACATCGATGATAAATAAGATTTACTTTTTTTTTTTTATTTCTTTCAAAACTTAAGAAAATTAGTAACGTTTAATTGAATTATACCATTATTTCCATAATGATGGTGTCAATTTTTTTTACTCAATCATATAAATTTTATGGAGTTGTCTGTTGAAATCAAACTTCTACTATTAGTTTTCAATACTTCACTCCTTAAAACAGTTCACCCTGTTGGCTGGAGCTGTAGATTACACCGACTGCACTTCTGCAGAAGGGTACCCTTCCCCCAATGGGGCCACCTGTTGGTGTGGTTGGTGACCCATGATGCTTAAGGATGGAATCCTGGTGGTTGAGCAGTCCATGGCCTGCAACACTCCACTTTGGTCCTTACTTAAGCTTGACGAGTGATCAGTGGCCCCAATCAATCGTTACATCAAGCCCTAACACCTATATGATTTCCTATTGCCCTTATGGCAACCCTTCAATCCTTTCTATCATATATATGCTAGAAGGCAGTCGCTGATGGTCTTAGAGTCCTGGATATGACCTTAAATTGCATCTAGTAGTGAGTTCTGGAACTCTGGGAAATGTTGAGTACCCCTTTGTCACAGTTACTTCTGAGTCCACTTTGGCCTGGAGTGGTTGTACCTATTAGAGTCCCATCTATGGATTAAATGAAAAAAAAAATTCAATACCCAAGAATGAATATAACATTGTTTTTGGCATAAAATAAACCAACAAGGGTTACATGCTGTAAATCCAACCAACCAACCTTAAAACAGTAACCAGTATTAAAAAGGAGATGTGATATTTCAGTTTGTCATTGAAAAATAGAAAAACATTTGTGAGCCTTTTAGATGTCAATTTCATACACTGCCAAATTCACTATTAAAATTTTAAATTTTTGTATCAATTCAAAGAAAAATATTGTTTTTAAAACTATGAAAAGAGAAAACTCACCATTAAAAATAATTTTGAGTTTTAAGAAAATAAGTTAAATTTTCAAATAACTTTTTTCGGGTTTTGAATTTAATAGAATGGCTTCCTTAGAAAAAAACAAAACAAAAACTAAATTCAAAACCAAACTTAAAAATCGCAGTATCAAGGAGGGGAAAAAAAATGAAATCAATACTGAAATCAAAATTGCCAAACTCTACAACTAGGAATACTAAACCTATCCACCGCCCTGTTGGCTGGGGCATTAGAATGTACCTCTGCAGAGGGGTAAGACTCCTCCAAATGGGGCCACCTATTGGCCGTGGGTGGCGACCGTGATGCTTGGAGTCTTTGTGGATGAGCAGTCCATGACCTGCAGCACTCCACTTAGACCCTTACTTAGGCTAGACGGGTGGTCGGAGAGGCGCCTTCTGATCAGTCGGCTGGTCACGTCAAGCCCTAGCACCTATATGATTGCCCCAACTCTATTGCCCTTATGGCAACCCCCAACCCTTTTTATCATATGGGTGCTAGAAGGCGGTGACTGAGGGTCAACATGTCCTGGGAATGAAGTTAAACTATCTGATGGTGAGGTTCCAGGTTTGGGGAATGTGGAGCACTCCTTCACCATTGCTCTCTGGCCCGGAGTGGTAGTACCTGTTAGGGTCCCATCTATGCGTTAAAATAGAAAAATGTATTTGTAAAAAAAAAGATAAAGATTGTGTATCCATTAAGAATGAATTTATTTCAAAACTTTATCGGCATTAAATGACCCACTGAGGTTGATATGCCACAAAACAAACCAAACCTATCCGTTTCTGGTATTTCTACACTTCCTGATTTTAAAGGGCCGGTTTAGCTCAGTCGGTAGATTGTTCGGCTAGGAATCACAAGTTTCCTGGTTCGATACCGGCCCTTGCTGACTCGGGGATCTGTGCGGTAAAGTGAGGAGTTGATGGTAGGTGTGGCGCTCCACCTCAGACACTAAAATAATCTCCTTGGTCTAGCACTAGTGAAAAGGGGATAGATTCCCTTGCTGTCTGACTGATACTGACATTAGGCCGACCTGACGACTTTACTTTTTACTAGTCATTCACTTACAACTGGATGACCTAGAAAGAGTGCTCACTCAAGGATCAATTTTCAAGATTGCTATAAGCATTTTTTTTTTCTTTCTTTCTCTTTTACCAGAAATCAGGTTCCCATTTTTTCTCTTATTTTAAATTTAAATTTATTCTCCAGCCATCATTATGTTACACATTTTCTTAAAAAGAAATTGCATAAAAAGCCTTTAAATAATATTTATATTCATAAAATAAATTCATTATTAAACAAAACAGTTTTTCCTAGGATGAAAATTTGTCTTGACATATACTCATAAAATTCGCACTTTTTTCTTTTTTTTTCCCCAGTATCTGAAGAAATTAGATTTGATGAAAATTTAATTGAACATTTTCTCATTGGATGTATTAAAAAAAATCAGTTTGTTTATTCTTAATTAAAACTTGAAAGGGTAACATTTCTGCTCAAGCAGATTTTAAAATATCAATGATTTTTTTTTTTTTTTTTTTTTTTTTTCATGATGCAAATAGAAATTTAAAAAATATCATAATTCATTAAAATATTGAAAAAACTAAAAATCCTTTTGATAATATTTAACACCTTTAACATTCATGTTTTATGATAAAATGCCTATTTACAAAAAAAAAAAAAAAAGATTTGCTTCCTGTTAAATGAGAATTGAAGTTATTTGCAAATTCCAGAAATAGCTGCACCTGAGTAAGCAATTATAAAAGCTCTCAACAAAATCCTTGTTTATTTATAAAGATCACAAAAGACCAGGTTAAAAATCTTTAACAAAGCACAGTTTTCACAACTTGATTTTTAAAATTAAATAGGTGAATTAGATATTCCCCAAAAGACGAGCATAATTTTAGTTTATATGCACCTACAATTATAGATAATAGATTACATAATCAACAAGTAGGTAAATAGGTTTTTACTCATTGCTAAATCATACATAGAAAAATTATGTGAATTCAGTATGAAGGTGTTTTTATCATTAGCAGGATTTTACTCCAAAAATTTTCTTTGGGATGTAAAATTTAAATTTTACTTGGTAGCTATTGTCATGTGGTTTTGTGCCAAGCTAAGTTTGGCACAAGACCAGTGCCTCCCACAGGAAAATGAAACCTCACTTGTAATGGTTTACTAAACTAGCTTTCTAACTATTACAGTACACAAGGCACCATTGCTTAATAACTGTTGACTTGATTATTCTAATATGATTTAGTCATTCAAATGTTTTACAATCCTTTCTGTAAATGTTTGTAAAGATTATCTAATGATTTTTGGTAATATTATTGTGTACTTACAAATGACAAATTATATGTGCATCCTGTGGTTTTATTATAGAACAAATGCATTTAGCTGCTCTGTCCGAACGGGAGAAGGAGACCAGCCAAGCAAGTGAAACTCGAGAAGTTCTTGAGAAACAGATGGAAATGCATCGGGAACAACACCAAAAACAACTTCAATCTTTACGGGATGAAATTTCAGAAAAGCAGGCTACTGTGGATAATCTTAAAGAGTAAGTTATCTTTCTTATTCACTGCAATTTTTGATAAGTTTATAGATCGATCTAATTTATTTAGTCATGAATATTTTCTTGTGAAATTTTAATTATAGCATAAAATGTTTCTGTTGTCTTAGAGTATGAGATGTCACTCACCTTTTGTATTCTGTAGATTACTTTGTTTGCTAAAGTTTGTCCTGCCATTGCAGGTGACTCTGATTGCCAGTTAATTCACCTGTGTTGGCATGTTCTGTTATAGCAATATCAAAATCGGGCTTTAAGAAAAAGTTATATATATATATATTATATATATATATATTTATATATGCTTGTAGGAGTTCTAGCTAGCTTTTGATATGTAATGTCAGGAGGTGGGAAAGGGAGGAGGAGGTGGGCACATGGTCAGTATGTAAAAACAGTTTGGTTAAAATTTAAACAAAAAAAATAAATTTAAAAAAACGAACATAAAATAAAAATAAGAAATAAAGGAAAGGAATTAGACTAAAACACAGAATAAGAAATATAATAAAGTTTTCAATTTTGGCCACCTTGGCACGTGAACAACTTACAAATTCTGCAAATAAATTTTCTTCAGGGCTGGACATGTCTTCTATTTTTCTAAACCCATGCTGCTTGTAGGAGTTCTAGCTAGCTTTTGATATATAATGTCAGAAAAATAGAAGACATGTTGACTTATACTAAGTACGCATAAATGTAGGAGCTCATAGATATATGCATGCTGTCTGCTTGCAAAGAGTGGATGAGCTCTTGGGGAACCAAAGGCTGACCACACTGTTAGTAGCAAGATTAGGTTCCTTACCACTCAAAA